>JAQQAC010010508.1:27825404-28096133 GCA_029783875.1 Phataginus tricuspis
TGTGTGTGTGTGTGTGTGTGTGTGTGTGTGTGTGTGTGTGTGTGTGTTTATGTGAGAGAGAGAGACAGAGACAGAGAAGGGTATCCAATTCCCTGAAGCATTTGCTCCAGTCTGGTGTGATTTCTCTCTAGGACTGATGGACTAATATTGTCATGGGACTTCTCTTCATGCTCATTTTCAGAATCCCATTGCTTTTCTTTTTGCAGCTCAGTCTTTTCCAGTAACTTCTGAGAAGTAGTGCATGGGAAGAAAACATTATGAGAACCTTGCTTACCTGATTATTTTACCTTCACATTTAATTAATAGCCTGGCTTGCCATAGAATTCTCAATGGGAAATTGAGAATTTCTATTGTTCTTTATCTTTTGGGTTCAGTGGTGAGACTCTGTATCACTATGATTGCTGATATTTTTAATGTAACTTAATTTTCTCTGTAAAAGTTTTGAAAATCCTTTTTTTAATCCCCAGTGTCCTCTGTTTTTCCATGATGTGATTCACATTGAAATAAATTTATCATGTTTCATACTCATTGAGCCTCTTTATTCTGAAAGTACATCCTTGTTTTGGGAAGAGTTTAAAGTTTTGGGATAATTTTCTCCTTTCTCTTTTATCTGTTCTCTATTGTTGTAGCTACTATTGGACAGATATTGACCTCATATTAATTTTATCAGTATTTAATTTGTTCTACTTTTGTGATAGTTCCTCAATTTTGTATTTCAAAATTTCCTTTGAAATTTTTATTTTGATAACATATTTTTATTTTCAAGAGATTTTTCTTGTTCTCTGTACCTTTTAAGTGTACAGTTTTCTTGCTCCATGGTTTGCTTTTCTCTTAGAAGATATTAATACCTTTTCCTCTTTTCCTTTTTCCATTTTATTATGTGTTTATTTGTTCTTTGGGATTTTATCTTGCATTTTAAATGTTATTGTTGAATATCCGGTGATACTTTGTGTCCATTCATTTATTTTTTATTTTTTTAATTTTTACTGAAGTATCATTGATATGAAATCTTGTATTTGCTTCAAATACGTAACACAGAGGTTCAACAGTTAACCTGTTCTGTTAAATGCTTACCCCCTCTAGTGCAGTTACTATCTGTCAACATAGAAAGATGTTACAGAGTCACTGACTATATTCTCTATGTTGTACTACTATCCCTGTGACCAATTTATATTATGATTGAGAATTTTTGTACCCCTTTACCTCCTTCATCCTTCCCACCCATTCACTCCAACCCTTCCCCCAAGGTAACCACTAGTCACTTCCCACTGTCTATAAATCTACTGATTTTTTTCATTCTATTTTGCTTTGTTTCCATATTCCACAAATAAGTTAAATCATATGGTATTTGTCTTTTTCTGTGTGGCTTATTTCACTGAGTATAATATCCTCTAGATCCATCCATGCTATTGCAAATAGCAAGATTTCTTTTTTTTTTTAATGACTGAATAATATTTTATTGTGTATATGTACCACATCTTCTTTATCCATTCATCTGTTGATGGACACAGGTTGCTTCCATATCTTGGCTATTGTAAATAATGTGGTGATAAATACAGGGGCATACATATCTTTTCAAATCAGGGACTTTGTTTTCTTCAGGTAAGTTCCTAGAAGTGGAATTACTGAGTCAAATGTTATTTCTACTTTTACTTTTTTGAGGAAACCCCATATTTCTTTCCACAGCAGTTATACCAGTTTACATTCCCACCAACAGTGTAGGAGGGTTCCTTTTTCTCCACATCCTCACCAACACTGTTATTTCTTATCTTTTAGGTAGTAGCCATTCTAATAGGTTTGAGATGATAGTTCATTGTGGTTTTGATTTGCATTTCCCTGATGATTAATGATGGGGGGGGGATCTTCTCATATGTTGGCCATCTGTATTTCTTCTCTGGAGAAGTGTCTTTTCATGTCCTCCAACCATTTTTAATTGGTTTATTTGTTTTTTTGTTATTGAGGCATATGAGTTCTTAATATATTTTGGATGTTAACCCCCTATTGGATAAATCATTTACAAATACATTCTCCCATATTGTAGGATGCCTTTTTGTTCTGCTGATGGTGCTCTTTGCTGTACAGAAGCATTTTAGTTTGGTGTAGTCCACTTGCTCATTTTTTATTTTGTTTCCCTTGCCTGAGGAGATGTGTCCAGGAAAATAGTGCTCATGCTTATGTGCAAGAGATTTTTGCGTATGTTTTCTTCTAAGAGTTTTATGGTTTCATGTCTTATATTCAGAACTGTGATCCATCTTGAGTTTATTTTTGTGTTTGGAGTTAGACAGTATTCCAGTTTCATCCTCTTACATGTAGCTGTCCAGTTTTCCCAACAACAGTTATTGAAGAGGCTGTCTTTTCCTCATTGTATATTCATGTATCCTTTATCATATAGTAATTGACCATATATGTATGGGTTTATATGTGGGCTCTCTATTCTGTTCCATTGATCTATGGGTCTGTTCTTGTTCTGGTACCATACTGTTTTGATTACTGTAGCTTTGTAGTATACCTTGAAGTCAGGGAGCATAATACCACCAGCTTTGTTCTTTCTCAGAATTGCTTTGGTTATTCAGGGTCTTTTGTGGTTCCATATGAATTTTAGAACTATATATTCTAGTTCATTGAAAAATATTGTTAGTATTTTAATAGGGATGCATTGAATCTATAAATTGCTTTGGGCAGGATGGCCATCTTAACAATATTAACCACTCTGACAATCACTACTCTTCAAACATAGAACTGGAGGTCCTAGCCATGGCAATCAGACAAGACAAAGAGATAAAAAGTATCCAAATTAGTAAGGAAGAAGTTAAAATGTCACTATTTGTAGATTACATGATATTTACATAGAAAGCCCTAAAGACACTACCAAAAAACTATTAGAGCTAATAACTAGATTCAGCAAAGTTGCAGGATACAAAATTAATGCACAGAAATCTGTTGCATTCCTATAAACTAACACCAAACTAGCAAAAAGAGAAATCAGGAAAATAATTCTATTTAAAATTGCATCAAAAATAAAATAATAAAATAAATAAAATAAAATACCTAGGAATAAACCTGACCAAGGAGGCAAAAGACCTGTAGTCTGAAAACTATAAAACATTCACAAGAGAAATTAAAGAAGACACAAATAAATGTAAATCTATCTCATGCTCATGGATAGGAAGAATCAATGTTGTCCATTTATTGTTAAAACTGGAACTTTAAAAACCAGGTGCAAACATTGCATACAGGGGCAGAACTTTTTGCTTCTTGGGCAACATTATACTCCAATGAGACCCATGTAAGGATTTGTAGCTCTTATCAATTGGACTGGACAATTTTCCCAGGGAGAAATCTTTAGTCATATTCCTAGGGTGGAATGGAGGGAAAGTGTACATGAACCTGGGTACATGCATAATTTCATAGAAGCCAAGTGGGAGAAGGGATTTAGGGTTTTCAACATTGAGAATATGACATTTTGCTAACCACTCTACTTTCAGTTAAATGGCTTATCCATCTCTGCGGCTATCTTCATGTCCCTAAGGCTAGACCTAAATCAGCTCATTTCTAGAAAGTAAACCTTGTCTTTGTTAGTGTGGGGAATATGTACTATTCTGGTTTCACAGGTTGGAGGAAGGGATTAGTAGTCCAACTGCTAATTTTACAAACTTTTAACCACCTGTTTTCCATCCACCTTGAATCCTGGCTTTCAGAAATATGGTACCTCCAATTGCTAAACATTTCAATGGTTCATTGACCTGCATCAGATGCTACTCTTTGATTTCCTTCCCTGTCACAGGGCAATTATATTTCAGCTTTCTACATCCTGCTAAGTCAGTCTCTTGCACTTCCCACCTTTGAGAATGTGTTGACATCTTTCATGTACCCTTAGCCCTTATCATTTTGGGTGTCGTTCTATGTTTATGCCACTTTTTCTCATTTACTATATTTTTTGTGAGATATATGACTAGTATTATCTGGAAAAATAGAGTAGCATATACCAATTTTGCTCCCCTAAAATTATTGTTAACTTACCCAACTTACTCGGGGACTGTACTTTAAAATGTATAGTTTTCTTATCTTTCTTTTATATTCTCTGACACAACTATACTTCAGTAACTTTTAAAGTTGAGATTTTCTAAAGGACAGGTAATTACACAGTTAAACTGTTAAACTGCACAGAAGTGCATGAGTTGATCACAATTCCATTCAAATGAAATGGTCTCTAACTTTTATCATGCGTTTCTTCAGTTCTAAGTATTATGGAGGGAAAGAAGCACAAGAAACAGAAAGGTAACAACTATCGTGTATAAAAATATATGTAACAAGTTTGTTATGAAATAAGTTAATATGTCCATCAATACAACCCAGTAACAGTTACACAATGGCAATAATTATTTAGAATTCAGTGAAAAATGTGACATTTGGAGTCAGTTACCAGTTTCAAACAGTCTGGTTCTGTTGTTGTCACCTAAAAAAAGACTGTCTGTGATTCTTTCTTTCTGTTCTTTTTTTTCCTCTTAATTGCCATTTTTTTCCCAGACCAGCTGTAGCATCTATGTCCTGACTTTGATCCAACTACTTGCTTTAACCCATAGAGAAGCTGTCTCCCAAAACTCTGCCTATATCACAGCAATGTCTTTTTTCTTGACAAGCTTGCTGTTTTAACATAATAGAATGCAAGAAGAGCCACATGAAGTAGAGCTCACACATACTGGGAAAGAAAATTATGACCTCTGTTTAGTAAATACTGGCACAAAAATCCATCTAAATATCGTGAATATATGCAATTGAAATTTATTTTCATCTCAAATAATATCGTGAGTATATATGATTGAAATTTCAATGATTGAGGCCCAGGAATCATTACTAGTTGGTTTATTTGTCTTTCAACAGAAGTCATGCTTTAAAGCATTATTCTCATTTGATTTAGGACAATGAAGCCATTCTCAATTTTGGTCCTGTGTGGGGTACTGGGAGAGGGTCTTTGAAGCCCTTTCAAAGAGGATGATGCAATGTGATAGTAAACTTGGCATAACCAGCTATGGCCCCAAGATGGATATGGATAGCACATTTGACTTATTAGAACTGCATATATCTTACTTGTTACCTGATTATTAGGGGCTAACTACCAGCACGTTAATTAAGTACTGAGGGGCACACCAAGAAAACCAAAATATTCACCATATCACTGAGCAGAGTACATTAAGGCAGGAAGACATATATACAATCACAATGTAAGATACAATGCTCCTTTCAGAATCCATCATGAGGAAATTACTATGGTGGAAAACATTATTGAAATCATGAATTTTGAGGTCAGTATCCTGGATTCTCATCTAAGTTATCACAATTTATTTTTTCCTAATTTTCAATCATTAACAAAAGTAGAGAACCACAATTATCACCCAGTTTCAAAATTATCAAGAGATTTTCCTCCCTTCCTTCCATCCTTCCTTCCATCCTTTCATTCTGTGGTAAGAAGAATAATGACCCCCAAAGATGTCCATGTCCTAATACCCAGAACACAGAAATGTTTTATATTACATAGTAGAAGGGAATTATAATTGCAGATGGAATTAGATTGTTAATCTATTGATATTCCTGTATATTTGGTATATATACCTAGAAATACTATCTTACATCCACGGTATAGTTACAGCTAAAAATTGAATAAAAATTCTCTTTTCATTCAGATGTCCTTAATTCTCCCAGCAATATAATTCATAGTTGGTCTTTGAATTAAGATCCAAAATTAAGTCCACACATTGCATTTGTTTATTATGTCTCTTCATTTTATAATCCAGGATAGTCCCTTCTCTCTCACCTGAAATTTCATGCCATGAAATTGTTGAAGAAATCTGACCAGCTGCCAGGTAGAATGTCCAATATTTGTTTCTTTGTGAAGTCATTTAACTTGTTTCTCTATTCCTCCTAGTTTTTATAAACTGGAAAATAGTCCTAAAAGTTTGATTGGATTCAGGTTTATTAATTACTGAACATACTGCATAACTAGTGCTTTCTACTTCATGTTGGGTCACATCAGGGACATAGTTATGGGTTGTTCTATTTCAGCAGTGCCAGTGTTGAACAGTGAGTTCAGGTAATGATAATCTGATGCCCCACCATGTAGTTTCTTACCAACTTTTTCTTTAATGTTTGATCTTTACCTTAACCAATTATTCTATTAAGAGTTGAAAATAATTATTTTCTAAGTATTAATAATTATTAGTAGTAGTTAATATTAAAGTATTAACTATAATTGTCTGCAAAGAAAGTTTTCCAAAGTGGAAGAAAGTATTATTATATGGTACTATATTTCTTATATCCAATAAGGGAGAGAAATGTGCAGTGTTTGTATATGTATACACACATATACATACACATCTATATTTTATATATTCATATTGCTTCTATTACTTTACATGTACATGAGCATGTAAATGTATACATTTGTAAAAATGAATATAAATGTTAAAGTATTATTATTGTAAGCATTACATGTAAAACATGTATTTTTTATAAGTATTACTTGTAAAGTAATAAAATAAAGTAAAATTACTTGCAAAGCATAAAAAATATGTATAAATAGTGGGAGGGCATAGGGTAAAGGGGATGGGGCAGAATCTAGACTTTTCTGAGCATATCTTGCTTTGCAGATTTGAAGTTGAAATTACGTAAGTATTTTAAACAATTCTGAAATAAATTTTCAAATTTAGGAGAAATTTACAAAGACTGAAAACTATTCTAAAGTATCGAACCTATTTATGTATGTCATTGGTGATGAAGCCATACAGAGAAGTGTTATTACAAGAGCCCTTAAAGCACCGTAATTTGACTTACTATTTGAGTTGTATTCTTTACAACTATAGAGTTGACTTCTATTGATATGTATTCTGAGGACAGAAAATAAACACTTCATATTAAACTATTAATCATTGTTCATAATGGTTTGGGCATTATTTTAAAACTATATATATATTATTAATTTTAAAACTATATGTAATACTAGCACATATTCGATATGATAAAGCTATTCATCAATATTATTAGAACCAAGACTTTCAGCATAAGAGATAAAAAGTAAAATCAAGTAAGTTCAGTAAAAATCTCATCCTAAATTGAATTTTAAATACAAATATGATGTAAATATAATTTCTCTTAAAATTACCTAACTCTTTTAACTGAAAACCCTGGAAAACAATGATCAATCCAATTACAATATGCACCCTTACTGTTAAGATTATGGTTTCTATTTACCACCAAAAGGAGCTGGATATTCTTAGAGCAATGAGTGATGTCAAGTTTGAGGTAGGAAATATACAATGTAAGTCTACATCCTTCATACCAGAAGCAATGAAGCTATCAAAAAAATGGCTGAGATAATGTCAAAGGGACTCAGGAGCTACTTAAAGAGTCACAAATGGAAACCTAGAGCATTAATAAAAATAGTAATTTGAAATTAACTAAAAACACATTAGAAATACTTCAATCCATTTGTTCATATGATCCTTTTCATTATTTTCTTTCTTTGAGATTACATCTTGCTGAGATTAAAAAATAATGTTACTAGAGGTCAGGGAACATATTACGTCTCTTTGTCAAACACATAATGAGATGCTAATGGCCCATACAAGCATCAAATCCATCATCTCAGTAACAGGGTGCCCTAACCCAGTGATTTCCATGATGGGCTTTATAATGTGATCTTCCAGGGTGTTTTCAGGTTTCTTTCATAAAGATTATGCAAAAATCCATTTAATTGAAAATTAATGCTCTAGCAACTTCAGTTTATGGAACAAAATCTTAACACTACTTGAATATAAACCCATATAGTTTTAAACTCAAAAGTAAACAGAAAATCATCAAGCAGAAAATAGCTATTGAAAAAGTTTACTTCTTACATTTGAAATTAGTTTTTTGACCACATACCTAGCTTTTTCTCCAGTCAGTTTTGTATAATTTAGTGTTACACAAACAACTCTGTGAACTACAATAGCTCCCAAAGGCAGGACTATAAAAACAATTGGTATTTATATAAATGTACATAAGTTATTGAGAAAGCATAATTCATCTTTTGCATATTCTACTTAAGAAGCAGGAAGCACAGAATATTTTTTGTTTTCAGTCATAAAACATTTCTTGACAGTTTAGCATATTGTGGGGGATTAGCTACCAGAAAAAAAAAAAAGAAAAGCAACAATAAAAAAGCCTTTTAAAATGAGATGGCATGGAAGTAGGAAGTTCTCAGGACCCTGAACTAAAATAAAGGCAGGAACCTGGAAGTCAGCAAGGATCAAAGTAAGCTTAGGATCAAAGCATGACTTTCATGCTGAGTTTCTGCCAAATCCTCGTGTCATTGAGCTGCAGTGTTCATGACTAAATGGGACATGGAACAAATGGCCAAGGAAATAAGCTGATAGGAGAGCCCTGCATAATACTGACAGCCAGAGAATATGTAAATCATCAGCAAGAAATTATTATCATCTGAGAATTTGTAACTATAAATAGACCCTCACAAGGACTAACATAGCTGGTTTCCTGCTATTCATATACCTGAAAAACCTGAAAACAAGAATTTAAAACGTTCTTGTGTCAGAAGTGACCCTGGGCACCTGGCAGATGCAAACATGAGTATCTCTAGAAAAATACACTTTAACCCAGTCCTCGAAGAAATTCCAAAAGGGTCAAGATAAATGAACAGCTTAAAGTTAATAATTACAATGTACCCCAGGAAATAAGCATTATAGGTGAAAACCAACAGCAGAACTGTAAATTCATCACATATTAGATATATAATGTAAAATACTACCAGGTAAAGGAAATGCTTTCTTGGTTTGGGTTCTCTAGATGTGGAGCTTGAGACAAGGTTTTGGATAAATATGTTTTATTGGAGGAGGGCCAATCAGGGGGGAAAAAATGAAGGAGGGACTAAAGGAGAATATGTAGGGGGAAAGAGCTGAGGAAGGGTTAAAGGTAAAAATTCCAGTCTTGGCTTCATCCGCAGATTAAGGATGGTTTCTGAAGCATAACCTGCCGTTTGTGAGTGTTCTCGTATTTTAATAATCACCCTGGCTATTTTAACAACCATACATGACAAAGACAATCAACAGCTACTACTGGCAAAGATCAGGGGCAAAGGAACTCTTATTTCCTACTGTTTGGAGTGAAAACTGGTACAACCACAATTGGAAAAGAGTTTGATATTATATAGTAAAGCTGAGCATGTGTGTGCCATGTGACCCTGCACATTGACAGTTATATGTCCTGGACAAACTTTTAAATGTGTGTACCAAGAATGTTAATAGCAGCATTATTGCAATATTAAAAATATTTGGACATGAAAAGATGCTCCACATCACTAGTCATCAGAGAAATGCAAATTAAAACCACAGTGAGGTATCACCTCACACCAGTTAGGATGGCCGCCAGCCAAAAGACAAACAACAAATGTTGGCGAGGATGTGGAGAGAGGGGAACCCTCCTACACTGCTGGTGGGAATGTAAATCAGTACAACCATTGTAGAAAGCAGTATGGAGGTTCCTCAAAAAACTCAAAATAGAAATACCATTTGACCCAGGAATCCCACTCCAAGGAATTTACCCTAAGAATGCAGCAGCCCAGTTTGAAAAAGACATATGCACCCCTATGTTTACCGTAGCACTATTTACAATAGCCAAGAAGTGGAAACAACCTAAGTGCCCATCAGTAGATGAATGGATAAAGAAGATGTGGTACATATACACAATGGAATATTATTCAGCCATTAGAAGAAAACAAATTCTACCATTTGCAGCAACATGGATGGAGCTAGAGGGTATTATGCTCAGTGAAATAAGCCAAGCAGAGAAAGACAAGTACCAAATGATTTCACTCATCTGTGGAGTATAAGAACAAAGAAAAAACTGAAGGAAGAAAACAGCAGCAGATTCACAGAACCCAAGAATGGACTAACAGTTACCAAAGGGAAAGGGACTGGGGAGGATGGGTGGGAAGGGAGGGACAAGGGGGAAAAAGGGCTATTACAATTAGCACACATAATGTAGCAGGGGTGGGGATGGGGTAGGGCAATACAGGAAAGGCAGTATAACACAGAGAAGACAAGTAGTGATACTATAACATCCTTCTACACTGATGGACAGTGACTGCAATGGGGGTATGTGGTAGGGACTTGATAATAGGGGTAGTCTAGTAACCATAATGTTGCTCATGCAATTGTATATTAATAATAGCAAAAAAAAATATTTGGAGCAACTCAAATATTCATCAGTAATAATTCCAATTACATAACTGAATACTGGGCAGCCATGGAAATGGATGAAAAGCCATATGCAACAAATGAATGAATCTCAAAAAGTATGATGTTGAGCAAAAGGGGTGGAAGAATATATATAGCATGATTACATTTATACAACATTCACACAGGAAAAATTAGCTAATATAGTTTTATTGGTACATACCCTAGGTGTAAAACTTTAAAAGAATGATTGACACAAAATAAAATTTGATGATTATCTCTGGATTTAGGGAGGGAAGGAAAGGCAAGCTGAGAAAAAGGGAGTTTCTAATGCTCTGTTCCTTAACCTGAGTGATGAGAACATAGTGCTGGTTAGACTTTGAATGAATTGTATATATATATTTTAATGTAATTCTAATGTGATTAGAATGAAATATTTTAGAACTTAAACTTATAAGCACTTCCATGTACCCAATCTTACTCAACCATCTGATTAATACCCCTGAGATTTTTTCCTCAAAGTATTATCTATTTGTGTTTCATGGAAGTTAGAGCCTGTAATTAAATATTTACTTGGGTGTTTCTGTTTGCTGTTTTTCTCACTAAGCTACATGTTCCACAAAAGTTGAAACCATGTCTATTTTGTTTACCACTGTGGGATTCAAAAATGATTCCTTTTACATGAAGCTGTGGTTGAGTTTTAGGATTTTGCCAAAAGTTGGAGTGGGAAGCTTTGCTAGCAATTATGCAAACACTCAATTAAGTGAGCTAATGGAAATAGTGTAGCACAATGCGTAGTGCATGGTAATTACTTGATAAATATCAGTGGTTCTAGCATTAGTGGGTGAGCTTTGCATCTTTTTATTTAACTGTACCATCCAAGGTGGTCATTCAAGTTAATTTCATTCAAATTTGTTACATCAGGAGCAATAATTGTGTTGTAGTAATTCATTCATACATACATCAGAAAGTTCAAATACAGTGCTCATTAGAAACTCTTCGATAAATTAAAACAAATGTCTCTAAAATTTACACAAAAATTACACATGTATTATGAAGTTGTCAGTTAAACTATAAGTTATAAACTAAACCAATATGACATTTCCCTGATGGTTAAATGTGGCAGGTAACCAAAGCTGTGGGACAATACTTGGACCAATGAACATCTTGATCCACTAAACACCAAGAAACGGGACAGATAATTGGGTTCCTCAGGGCCACAGGTTGTTAGAATTCTATAAGATTTTTCTGAAATATACAATTCATTCTACCAGTCATGTGTAATCAGTTTTAAAATATTTCCCATGATTAAAACATGAATAATAAGAACAAAATAACTACAGCAGCTTTCATTAAGATTTGCTTACGTTGTTCTTGAAAACACTGCTATTTTTCTGTTTCTGCAGAGTTAAGTGCAGAAGTGAACAGATTGACAAATTTATAGACATCATGGAAAGAATTGTACAGAGGAACTGGAGCCACCCGGATGCCGTTTGGATCCCTCTTGTCACACTGTGGGGGAAAAGATACAAAGACACAATAACATTAGCATCATTCACCTAACGAAGATCTACTTTCAAGATAAACTTTACATAAAGCAGTCATGCTGATTTCCCTAACTTAATAAACAAGCAAATTTCTTTTCACTTTTAGGAAGATCAGTATTTCTATTTTACTTGAAATTCTCCTTTCAATAATAATTAAAATACCAATGGGCTGGTACATGAACAACCAAAGCACTTACCTAAAGTTCCCCGAGCCATCACCTTCTTAGGCACCCAATACATCATGTGCACAATTTATCTGCGGGGAGACGCTGAAAGACTGGAGTCCTTGGACACATTTGAATGAATGAGAACCTCACCGAGTTCTGAAGAGTTTTAGTCAATTAATTGAATTCTCTAATCCCTCAGCCTTCAGGTAAGGAGTTGGCTGTGCCCCCAGGAATGCTGAAGTGTGGAACAGGCCCGGGTAACTTAGCTGCCCTGAAGGTGGCTATCGAGTATGCGTAGGAAACCCTGCTATGGGCTAGACAATGCGGTTTATGTGTGCTGGCCTGTAATTCCCATAACAATCTCTTGAGGTAAGTGTTTTTGCACCTAAAATATGGATGAAAATACTCAAGCCAGGACACGTTCACTAACCTTCCCAGTAGCACACAGCTTGGCAACGATAGAGCTTGATTTGGAATGCTAATATTCTGATTCGTGCCTCCGGCATTCGAGGCAACCCAACCCCTCTTAAGATTTGGAGGACGACTTGAGTGGGGCAGCTCTTAAATTACATTATCCCTAGAAATACTTATGTTACCACCATTATTCTTGAAATTACTCTGTTAACATTTACTCTCTTCAAGAGACTGAAAAGATCGCTTAGGTCCAAGTATTAAAAAAAAAATTGTTCCGTACAATGTTAACACTCCTGACGTGTCTACGTATCTTTTTGCACTGAAGTGACAGGACTGAAAATAGTTGAATCGAACAACTAAATAAGACTGACTTCTTCTTTTCCCTTTCAGTATATTGATATCTTCTTTAATTCCACTTATTTAATAAACAATATATTGGGGGTTTCACTAGTGAAAACATGTCCTAATTGATGGTGATGAAACTATTTTTTCTGCTCCAAATGTAATGAAAATAATGAATAAATGATATAACACTGTTTCCTATATCCAAAATTTGTGTTTTCTTCCCTTTTACTGGAAATGAGATTTCTATGCCCTTCGATTAGCACAGTGATGAATGCTTACTTGGCACTTAATTTTTCCTAATGACAGATGTGAAATAACACGCAGCAGTGAATTACCAAAGAATCCACATTTTATCCCCCACATGCAACCATAAGGAAAGCAAGAGATTTACTTACAACCACTCCTCTCTTTTCTAGTTCTTGGAATACATGGTTCATGGGAACAGAAAACGTTAGTGTTAACTGGCAGCCACGCTCCTCTATATGGGATGGAGTAATTATGTTCACAATTGGTTTCTTGGATTCTGCTTTATCTTTGCTATAATAATGCTTGATCATGTATTCAAGATAACCAGTCAGCAAAATAGATTTTCTCCTCAATGCTTTCATAGTTGCTTGCCTGAAGATCTGAGAATGAGAAACAATTAGATGAACAGGGTCTTGCTGATTTACAAAGAAGCAAAAATTAAATCATTCATAAAAAAGGAAATGCCCACTTTTGACCTTTCCAATAAACATGACATTTAGATAATCTGTTTGTAAAACCATGTCTTTTTCTAAATGTTTGGTCGAATGCAAAGTTGCCATGACAGAGAAAATGTACAAGTATTATTTAAACAGTACTTTCAAGATATGAACAAAAATGTAAACTAATGTAATATTCCTTTTGAATTATTTTAAATTAGCTTAGTATAATTAGTATACAATTTATGCACATTATATTATATCAACATGTATTTGTACTTATTAATAAATGCACTTAAGTATCATAAAATTCAAACTTTTCTCACCAAACCATTTATATGATCATAACGAAGAAGACTTTTTTCTGTTCTGATATAAAGTGTGTTTGGTCCACAAAAAAGTACAAGAATGAAACACCCATGCATATGTGTTATTAATATTATTTATAATTGTTTTACCAAGTCCTAAATTCTCCCCCACTTTGACAGTAAGAAAACAAGCAGTTAAGTAATAAAGCTAAGCTTTGTCAGACAGGGAAGCAAATGAATACATTTATATTATCTAAAAAGAAAAAGGAAAGAAAATGAGGCTCAAATGCTTCAGTACTGGTTTTCTTTCTTTCCTTTTTTTTTCTGTTCTTCATTTTTTTCCCTGCTGAACTCTAGCACTGGTGTGAAAAAACTGTCATTTGCGGTGTGAGGTGTCTCACATTGGGATGAGTGACAAGTGTACACCGTAACTCGGGCTGGAACATTAGAGGTCAGAACAGACATGCTTTTCTAGCTTATCTCTTAAGGTCAAGTAGAGTTTAAAAATATATCCTACGTATAAGAACTAAATGAACTGCCAACAGAGGGTGATGCACTGGTGTGCCACTTAATATCCTTTTTCTCTATCATGTTATACCACAGAGCAAAGATAGGGTCATTTGGTGAAACCCAGACTTTATGAAGGCTATGAAAATAATTGTTTCTGTGTATACGTGTGGCATCTGTGGGCAAGCATTCTAATAGGACTTAAGCCATCTGGGCATAGATTTCCTGGACCTGTATTGCATGGAGGCTATGGATTTGGCTGAAGGAGATGATGGGAACTGTACTGAAGGTAGCAGTATCTAAGGAAGAGAGGAGAAGTAGAATGGTATCGTCTCTCTCTTCCCAGCCAGACCTCACAGACTATGGCAGAGACCAGCAAGTGGAGGTTGATGTCTTTATTACAAAACGGCATCTGAAATTTGTAGAGCAAACAATACTTACTGCTTTAGGACATGCGTGACCCTGGTTACATGGAGTTTGGTAGGGGGCATCTCTTCATTTTCTTGTGTAAAATAAAATATTTTATTCTAGACCTGGCACAATCAGGACTCAAGGGATTACAGCCAAGTTTTAGATCGAGAGATTTTAAATTTTTTTTAGATCATGATTTTTGCAGAGGGCACGAGCGGGGTCAGGCATGGCAAGACCCGCCAGTGCATTCGCTGTCAGGGCTTGGAATAAAAGAATAAGAGAGGAATCTTTCCAGTGTTCTGTTTTTTTCTTTGGAGATTGATAGTACTTTGAGGAAATTTTAATAAGTAATTCTGAGGAATTTTCTGTTTCTGCTATAGTCCCCAAAGATGCGGATAGGGGGCAATATGTGAAGTATTACTTTCAATGGTATTTCATTTGTATTCATAGGTTAATAAGACTGAGGAATATTACTGAAGTTTATAGGATTTTTTAAAGTAGGTTTTCCTCTTGCAGATTCCTCTTGATAACTGGAAACCAAGCTTTTCTTGTAAATGACAAATGGTCTCAATTTTAACATGCCATTACTCTGTTAATAATAAAGTAACTTTTAAATATAAAACTATTTTCCATCATGACGGCAACAGCATGGGCAGCTGTATTCTGAGACACTCTTAAATTCTTCGCAGAGTGTAAAGGTCTCTTCTGAGACCTCCCATGAAAATATTGAGAAAGACTAATAAGACTTTAGGGGACTAATGAATATCCGTTTTTGTTTTTTTTTCTTTGTTTCTATGCTTTCAGTATTGAGAATGTTTTAAAATTAGAAAAAAATGAAGTGTAGTTTGAAAATATTCAGTTTATAACAATTCATGGCAGTTTCAATTACTTGGTTATTTTTCTTGCTGAATAAAATGTATGCAAATCTAGAAAAGTTAGATAAGTTTAAATAGGAAAAAAAAGTATAGTATGATGTTTTCCATTGTCATATTCTTCTTTAATTCTTAAAATGGCTCCCTAATAACATTTTGAGGAAACATGTACATTTCTCCTGACTTGCCAGGTATTTTTATTAAACACTCTAACTTTGCATTTTGGAGCTGTTTATTTCATTATAAATTTATATACTAAAAGGGTCCAAAAAGCTGCTTACCTATTACTTCATAAAAGTATGACCCTTCAAAATACATATTATTTATTGCTAAATTTCAAGTTAGCAATTGGAAGATTGAAGAAACTTCTTAAGTAATATAGCTCAAATATCTTCATTTTTAAAATGAGGCAAATTCATTCAAGGATAGTTGTTACCTGTGTAAGGTCACACTTAGTGTCCTAGTGAGGGTTAGCATATTTGCCTCCTTGTTCTGACCCTAGTGATCGCTCAATATAAAAAATACTATTGTGTCAATGACTAAGAGCCAATAATATTAAAGAAAAGAAGAGTTTGAAACTGATTATAAGTTGTTATTTTTCATGGTACCCATCAATTAATTGAATGCACATGTAATTTATAGGCAAAGCCTATATTTATAGGCTATATTAATTTAAATATTAATATTTAAAAAATCATTGTACTACAAATTTGAAATTATATCTATGTATATTGATTTTTAAGTATAGAATCTCTCCTCTAGTTGGTATTTGATTAGAATATTTTTTAAAGGAATGTAGAGAAAAAGAAAGTTAGTTTGACTCATGCATTATTTCTTGCATTTACTCAAACTTCAACCACCTATCTCCTATAATAAAATAAGTCTTTAAACAAATGAATTTAGTAACAACATGATTAGTGCACTAATGCTTACTCACATGAAAAACTGAGAAACATCCAAAAAGTAGAATATTTTAACAGGTAGAGTGGGAAGCACTGAAATGTATTGTTTTACAATTTCAGAATTTTGTAATTTCTAACAGGAAGGAAGAATTTCAAAAGACACTTTCTTCAAACACAAGGTTTGATTACCTAACAATAATTTTGGTTAGCACATAGGCTCAGTAGTATATGTCTTAAGTAAGGTATTTCCAAGATGCTCCAAAGAAATAGAGTGTTAAGTGATAAGAAGCTTCAGGAAAGTGTATATTCCACTTGTTATGTCTTTTAGGGTCCTTTTGCTAGGCTTGTCTAGATATTAAAGGAAAAAAATATATACATATATAAAGTATACTTAGATATTAATCAATCTTCAGATTCCAGTTGATGATAAAAACCATGTGTAGGTGACTATAATGCAGTGTGATAGAGTGATGAAGGCTTCTGAGATTTTTATCATTTGGCCTCACCTAGAAAACTAGTGGTAGGAAAAATGAGAATCTGATTTCCTTCCCAAGGTAGAGGGGTGAATACTAGAAGAACCAGCCCACTGCAAAGAACATACTAAAGTGAGAATGTCTAAAAGAAAATTTCCACATCTAGCTTGAGAAGTCATTTTCAGAGATAAGGGAAATAAGAAGCAACAACAAGTATTAGTTCTTCCTTTACTGCCTCTCATATTACAACTCATTTCTCCCTGATATAAATTTGCAAAGTAAGCAAATTTTAATTTTGTTTTAAATGTTTAATAGAAGTGTTTCTCTGAATGGACAGTATAAAAACGATTCAAATATTATCTGAGTTTCTAAATGGATAACCCTCCCACCCCACCAAAAAAGAAAAAGAACTTTTCCAAAAAAAAAAATGTATCACTAGCTAAAAAAATCTTGTTACTGGGTCTATTTTTCAATTACAGAAAAATAAAATCTGCCAAAAGGTAAAAACAACACAAGCTCCATCTAGTGGTCAAACTGAATAGGCGCTCTTTAAATTGGGATGATGTGAAATGAATTGATTACCAGAATCTATAGGTGAAATTACGTAAGAACAGAATTTGACACTGCTGTCCAGTGGTCAAAATGAGAAACTGCTAGAATGTTCACAGAATCCTAGAATTTAGGTTTAAAATATATTTTGGAAGTCTTTATCCAGTCATTCATGCTGGAATGCTCCACAGCAGAATTTCCTGAATTATCATAAACTAGATGATTTTAGGAGGCTATGAATAAAATAAAATAATTTTTTGAATAGCTGTATATTTAAAATCTCTATTAGAAAAATTAATATATTTACTTAATATACTTTTTACTAAATACATATATATAAAATATATACTTAATGTGTGTACTAATATTATTAATTTAATAGTATATTATTAACAACATACATTTACTTAAATAAATTTAGTCTTACCCTGAAGTTAATTAATGTCCAATAATCAGGTTATATAGATACAGATATCAAATAGAAGTAAATGGATAGCTAAAGTAGATAAATATATATATATGTGTGTGTGTATATGTATATATATATGTGTATATATATATATTTGTGTGTATTTGTGTATGTGTATATATATGTATGTGTATGTAGAAAACCAAACTGAATCCTACAATGTTTTAGAATGAGATGAACTGTTTTAACTAAAAATATGAATGAACATAAAAGAAAACATAAAGCCAGTAATTATACCTGTAAAAAAAACAGAAAAAAATACACCCTATCTCATGAGACAACCTTACTCAATCTTTGGTTTACTCTGATTATTCATTGTTTGTTTGTCCTTTCCCCCTTAAAATATGTCTTCTTATAGCTTTGTCACGTGACATTTTGTCAGTTCATTGACGCAGGGAACTGGAAGAAACAGAGTTCTCAGTAATCACAACAATGTCTGGCATGCAATATTTTCTTAATAAATACTGAATGAGTGAATTAATCAAGAGTTAAATACTGAATGCTTCTATTGTTCATAGAGAGATAAAAAAGAATATTAAATAACTGACTCAAGTTCACACAAATTCTAAGTGGAACTAAAAATATGTTACCCCAGGTCAGTTCCACTTAATTAAGTGCTAACAACGAGCTAAGCATTATGCAAAAGGATGGAGCTATAAAGAAAGGTGACAGCACACAGTCACTGTCCTAAAGAAGAACATTGCCTTTTGTCCATTGTTTGTGCACAGTGCACATTAATCTTGTTGATTTGCAGAGAAAGTACTACAACATGTTACAATCCGATAGAGAAAAAGGTAAAGGTATGGGAAGGGTAAAGCACAGATTGCTTACCTCTAAGCTAGCATGTAAGGAACAGACCAACAAAATGGGAGGATTCGAAATTCGGAATCCACTGGCCCCAGAGATTAGCTTCAGTTCTGGAAAATTAATATCATGTCTTTTTTTTCAGGTATGCAGAGTCGTTTTATTTTTTATTTAGGTTTTTTTTATTGAAGTGATCATGACAATAAATCTAGCTCCCTCTGTCTCCCCTAACCCTACCTTCTTAGCCTCCCAAACACAAGAGCCCTAGACAAAAGATAACAAATGAACCTCTTCTAGAAGCTTTTCTGGATCCCTTCCTTTGTCCTCGTAGTCCCAAGTCAACATTCCTTATTCTGTCCCATGCTTATCTCTTCTTTTATGAAACCATGTCACTGTGACAAAAACAGTAAACTTGAAAGGCTTGTAACTAATGTCATCCAAAGACAAACATATGAATGAAATGACCTAGAAGGTAACCTTTAATACCAGAATTTTAGGTAAAGTGGCTTCTCCTACAGGAGAAAAAAGACTTTTAAGCAAGTGTTTTGCCTAAGTATGGTGTATTAACAAGGTAAATTAATAGCAGATATCCTAATTAGAATTAATTAGATTGAATTTTAACAAGTCAAATCCAATAGGGTTAAGATTGCTATTTAGATAACAAATTAAAACTAAGATGTACTACAACAATGTTAGAATATTCTGAGTGTTTGCAGATTCACCTAATCCAGGGCAAGGTAAATTATGTCCTATGGACCAAAGCTGGCCCATCATTTGTTTTCATAAATAAAGTTTTATTGGAATATATCTACACTCATTAATTTATGTATGTCTATGACTGCTTTAGAACCTCAATTGTAAGTTGAGGATTTGCCATAGGCAGTAAAACTTAAACTATCTTCTATCTGGCTCTTCACAGAAAAACTTTACCCACCCCTTATCTAACCCAGTTCCCTTATTTACAGATAAGAAAACCTATCACTAAGAATTTAACTAATTGGCATAAATAACGAAGCTAATTCTTTCAACAGGAAAGATAAAATACAGGTTTCCTGATTTGGCTAGAAGAGCCCATCTTGATTGTTTCAGATGTGAATATAGTTAAAATAATATCTCAGAGTTGGAAGCAGTCTGAAAGATAAGTTTAAATTGACCTCTCAAACCACTTATGAAGCTTTCTGTATCCCATGAGATTAAAGAAGAAAGTCACTCATTGTGGGTAAAATTGTAGCATTTCCAGATTATCTCACCTGGCTTTAGTGCATTTGCATATCCTCAGGGGTGGAGACAAATTCATCTCTATGTCAATGGGCAACTACCTGGGCAACGGAGGGCATGTCTGAA
The DNA here is from genome assembly GCA_029783875.1 of Phataginus tricuspis. Classification (NCBI taxonomy): domain Eukaryota; kingdom Metazoa; phylum Chordata; class Mammalia; order Pholidota; family Manidae; genus Phataginus; species Phataginus tricuspis. The sequence continues at coordinate 27,845,423 of JAQQAC010010508.1, forward strand.
CTTGAGAGTTTAAAGGGAGGGGCTGGCTTGCTTGCTTGCTTCTTCAGGAGCAGAGGAGACAGACGGCTCTGGACTGCAGTTGTAAGCAATAAACGGGTTTTAAACTTTTTTTCTCCCTTTGACTGATTTCGGTTTTTAGAGGTATTTTGCCCCAGGATTTCCTCTCCCCAGACTTACATCTGGCGGCTGTTGGCAGGCTGCCTCTGAACCCGAAATCTGTCATAATGGGTGCGACCTTTGGGAGGGCTGCTCCTGGGGATGGTGAGGAGGCCCCAGTGGATGCAGCGGCAGAGGGTGCCACTTCACCTGTTAGTATCCCCCCAGCTGTGGGGCTTCCAAGCTGGGAACCCTAGTGGAGAATTGGTCTAGGGTAAAGTACCTCTTAGAGGGGTGGAGCCTTCCCCAGAAATGGGGAAGGGTGGAAACGCCAGAAGCTGCAGAATTAGCCCTCCGTGAGTTGGAAGACTGCTTGGAGACCTTAGGGGCCGTGAAGAGGCTGGCGTTGTAGGGTCTCTTTTCATCCAGATAGTGGAAAATGTTATACAGGAGAAAGAGACTTAGGCGGGAGAGAGACGCACTTCAGCATCTCTTAGAAGAGCTGGGCGATAACCTATGGGATTCTGTTAAACAAGAGAGACAGTTACTGAAAAGGCAAGTCATGCTCCTAGAAGATTCCTTAGCAGCGGCGAGGGGGGAGACAGTAGGAAAAGCCACATTGCAGGAGGCCGTGGGGAGGGGGAGGAAAGAGTAGTGCCTTCAGCCCCAGAGATGGAGGAGGAGCCGAAGGTGGAGGAGCCCGAGGGAGAAGAGTAGGAGGCGGGGCCATTGGCGGATCTGCTACCCGGGCCACCGCCGGAGGTACCATCCTATCCTGTTGTAAAGGTCCACCTGGCTGTAATTAAGAAAATAAAAATGAAACAACTGTGGGCTCCTCAGGGAGAAGAGAAGCTCCCTCCCAGGTTGTGGAGCACTCCATGCTCCACCCCATACCCAGTATGAGCTGGTGGACATGAGCGTCTGGTATAGGCAGAGGCCATCGGGATTCTCTGCCTACATGGCTTTTACATCTCTGGGATATGGGGGTGGAAAACATTGTTGTGTCAGGTACTGAGATGAGTAGATTGGCTTCCCTGACAACTCACCCTTCCCTCTGGCAGCAGTTGCAAAATGCCTGTCACGCCTCAGGGAATCAGACACTCCTGGAATGACTGACAGCTGCCATCAGGATAGTTTGGCCTAATCAGGGTGATTTACCATATTTTCCCAGTAGTTGAAAACGTATGCAGAGCTCCAACAGGTACTGTGGGAATTGGGTATGAAAAACAGTTTCTATAGTATGGACCCCCGGGGCCCTGATGACGAGGTGTTCACCATAGGAATGGGAAACCTGGTGCTGCATACAGCTCCCCCATCTCTCCTTGGGTCCCTAGTGAATACTCTTGCCTCCCACCTAGGGCAACCCATAAGTGAGGCTACTCATACTTTAGCAGATCGGGGGAAGGTTGAAACAATAAGGCACAGAGGGAAGTACAGGCCATGACTGAATGGAAAAGTGCAAAAGGCCCCGTGAAGGTCTCATGGACCTGATGTGGGTTGATTTGATAAAGGCTGGGGTAGTGAAAGAAAAACTTGATGGGCAGCCCAATAGAATATTGGTAGAGCTGTGGCACCAATTAAAGCCAGAGCACCAGTTCCAGCCGCTGAGGTCCAGGACACAGAAACCAGAGTCAAGGCCTCAAGCCCGGCCTGTGCCCCTGCAAAACTTCATGGGAGACAGTACTCGGGATTCACCTGAGCCCTCACCCTCCAGGAGGACGATTTGGCATCACGGTTCAGCTGAGGAGAGGGTCCCCGCCTTGGGAGACATGGTGGGGACCAGAGGCCACATATAGAATAGGAATTCATTGGTCGCTCATGAATGTACAATGTGTCCTGGTGCTGGTGGACGCAGGAGCTGAATGTTCTCATTTATGGCAACCCCGAGCATTTTCCCGGGACCTCTGCTGTGATAGATGGCTATGGGGGTAAGGCAATTAGAGTGAAGAGAGCCCAAATCCCACTGGGGATAGCGCATTTACCCCCAAAGGAGTATACTGTGTACATTTCTCCCATCCCTGAATATATTTGGGGGTAGATATCCTGCTGGACCTGTGGTTACAGACCACTGCAGATAAGTTCAGACTGAGGGTACATGTGGTAAAGGCAGTTCTGAGGGGACATTCTAAGCACCCATCTGGAGCTCTGTCTGTACCTCAGCGGGTGACAAATATTAAGCAGTATAAATTACCTGGGGGCACAAGGAAATTGGAGAAACTACAGGAGTTGGAGAGGGTGGGCATCATAAAGCCCACTCATAGTCCTTTTAATTCCCCAGTGTGGCCATTGAGAAAGCCAGACGGCTCCTGGCATATGACTGTAGACTATAGGGAATTGAATAAAGTCACACCCCCTTTGCATGTTGCTGTCCCCTCTATAGGAGACATTCTGGACACCCTCAGCCATGAACTGGGAATGTATCATTATGTAGTAGACCTTGCTAATGCTTTCTTTTCTATTGACATAACATAGGAAAGCCAGAAACAGTTTGCCTTCATGTGGGAAGGCCAGCAGTGGACATTCACTGCCCTTTCACAGGGATATCTCCACAGTCTCACCATCTGTCATGGACTTGTAGCCCAGGACTTGGCCATATGGAGAAAACTGCAAACAGTGCAGTTGTATCACTACACTGATGATATTATGCTCACATCTGATTCTCTTTCAGATTTAAAAGGGACAGTTCCTAGACCACTGCAACATCTACAGCAAAAAGGATGGGCTGTGAACAGCACCAAGGTTCAGGGACCTGGTTTGTCTGTGAAATTCTTGGGGGTTGTCTGGTTGGATAAAATTAAAGTTGTTCCTGAAGCTGTTATAGACAAAGTCCAGGTTTTCCCCACCCCTACTACTGTGGCAGTACTGCAAGAGTTTTTGGGTCTTTTGGGCTACTGGAGAGTGTTTATCCTGCACTTGGAACAAATAGAAGCCAAGTAAAGGAGCTTTGAGCCCTGTGGATCCGCTCACACACCTTGCTGCCTCTCCTATACAACTGTACATCCAAACCAAAGAGGAGCTATTGAATCCAGGATATGGTCCGCAGAGCAACATCCTGCTGCCAGCCCCTACTGCATTAAGTCCTGGAGACACTGTTGAATGGACCTGGCCGTGGACACTTCGACACATGGACCAGTGATGGCTGGCCCTTCTGGCACACCTTGGGGAAAAGGCCTGTAAGCTGGCCTTGCGTGTATTACTAGAGTAACAGCTGAATGGCCCCCAAATGTCACTGCAGTGTACCTAAAACATCCAGGAGGTAAGAGCGTCTTGTGGGGAAGTTTTGTTTTATCTTTATGGCCAGTGCATGTGCCTCACGTAGCCTATATACTGACCCATCTGTAACTCCCACAGGGAGGGGGGTGAAAGTCTGGTATACTAGACCAGGACGAGATCCCATTCCTGCCACTGTTTTATCACAGGACCACTCTCTTGCATATAACCTACTTGATGGACAAGATTTACCTATGCTGGTGTCATTAAAATATGTATCTTATCCTCCTTTTTTCTCCTGCAGTCCTTGTGGCCTGAATGCGCCCCCTGGCTGCAGCTGCCGCATGATGATTGCTCTGAACCCTCAGATACTGCCCGCCTATGGAATGGACGAGCTATGGACTTAATCTGCATGGAACTTTGAACCTAGCTGAATCCTCCGGCTTAAGGATTGTCATGATTTTATTGCTGTTGCTATTGTTATGTCATTAGTCTGGTCACAATGCTCCAGTTTTCTCACCCACGGACCATTGTGGAAGAAGGGGAACGAGTAGATTGTAAGGCGAGATTTCTGGAGGTGTGGGCTGTAGGTAAATTTGTAACATTTCCAGAGTATCTCGCCTGGTTTTAGTGCATTTGCATAACCTCAGGGGTGGAAAAAAGTTCATCTCCTTGTCAGTGGGTAATTACCTGGGCAACCTAGGGTGTGTTTGAACCTGAGAGTTTAACCGGAGGGGCTGGCTTGCTTGCTTGCTTCTTCAGGAGCAGAGGAGACAGACGGCCCTGGACTGAAGTTTGTAAGCAATAAACGGGTTTTAAACTTTACTTCTCCCTTTGACTGATTTCGATTTTTAGACATATTTTGCCCCAGGATTTCCTCTCCCCCGACTTATACTCAGGAAAAGAAGTTGGGCAGTTTGGGAGCCCCCAGGGTGTGGTACACTTTCATTTCTACCCGCTGGTGTTTAACCACTACTGTTTGGTATATAGCAAAAGCCACAAAAGGAGGAAAATTTTGGAAGAGAGAAAGATACAAATGAACATTTATTAAATGGTACTGCTTTCATCTTGTCTTACCCTCACTCAAACCTTGAAATAGATATTACTTGCATTAAATATGTGAGAAGAAAAACCAACAAACAAAACCCCAAACCTAAGATGCTATAACCCGGGCAGTGCCACAAGCCCCAGATTCCTCCCTGTCCTCATGACTGATGTTTTGGGTGTTCCTTATTGATGAGATCTGAGTCTTGTATGTTAGATTTCACTGCCTCTTATCTCTCTGCAAAGGGATAGACTCAAAATCATGCTAAACTCTACACTTAGTCTTTCACTCTGGAAATGTCATTTCTTATTTTCAGAATTCTCAATGGCATTTTCAAAACACACTCTCCATGAGGCATATATATTACACATCATACAAAGACAGATGAAAATTGAAATAAAATAAAATGACTTGTGAAGTAAAATTGAATACACTTACTGTTATCCATCTTAAATCTGCTGCTGAGTTCATGGCCAAACCATCCCACTAACCTAAAATATAAATACTTCATTAGATATTTGGGTCTACAAAAATAATCAAAATTAATATAGGAATCTGGGTCCTGTGTATTAAAATTCCTTGGGTACAAGTCATCAACTACTTAAGCATACAAATGCCGTATAATATCATAAGGCAAATATTTATATCTTTATCAAAAATGAGGATAAAATCAATTCATTTATATTACTAGTTCTTTATTTTTGTGAAGTTAAATCATCCAAAGAGCTACATTTAATGACTGTTTTCTTATATAAATCAAATAAAATGAACAGACACTTTTAAAAAATATTTTTAAAACAATGGTAAAAGCTCAAAAAGGAAAAGCAGTTAACACAACAATATATTTTTCACAGGAGGATCCTTAAAGAGAAATGGCATGAAAATAACCTATACAACGGTTGAACATTGTTGAATAATTTCCTACTAAAATAGGTTATTTTCATATCTTAATAGGAATGTTAAGTGGCCAGACATAATATACAAAATATATAGGAAAAAATCATATACATATGTATGTGTGCACATTAGATGAAAAAATTACAAAATAGTTAAAAGAAAAATATAAAATTTGAGAAAGTGATATATCTGATAATCAATTCTCTCTAAATACATTTTTAGTTTTAATTCTGTCAAAATTAAGAAGATTCCAAGGCACTTTTCTTGGAATTTGGCAAACGTTTTTAAGTTTATATAGAGTGAGAGTAATAAATTTGAAATAGAAGAGTATAAAGGTGAGTATGCTGTGTATTATATACCATATTATAAAATTCATTAAATTAATGAGCATAGTACTGGTATAAGAAACATCAGGGAATCAAATAGAACATGATAAAAAATGTAAAAATAGTCCTTGGATCACACAACAATTTAATGAGTGATAACTGTGACCTTTTACAAAATGGAAAGATAAAGAAAATATATTCACATATTTATATGGCTTTTAAAAGAGAAATTTCTAACTATAAAAACAAAAGGAACATAACAATGGATTCATAAATGTTTAAAATTCTGTATTAAAAAGACAGACTCAAAAGGCAAACTAATGATAGGGATAAGGGTGTTAGTTGCCATATATTGAAGAATTATCACCAAGTGGTTTCATCAGAAAAATGGCAATGCCCCAAAGTCGCACAGCCACAGAGCATGCGCAGGGTGTTTACAGAAGGAGAAGTGTAAATGCCACAGGAATTCAGAAAAAACAAAAAAAGAAAAGGATTCATCTCAGTAATAATTAAAAATATGAAATAACATAAAGATGAGACCATACTTCATATTCCAAAGTGGCAAAGCAAAGGAAATAAGCCCTTTGTCTAATCATGAGAATAATAAATAATAAAGCCTTTTCAGAATTCAGTTTGAGAAAATATATGAAAAGTATGTATAAATTTCTGTCCCAGTACTCTTACTCTTTCCAAGTTTCCAAATGGATTATTTGGATTACACTAAGATTTATGTAATAGGACAATTAGCATACAATTTATAGTGTTGGTGCACCTAAATATCTTATAATAGAGAATTAATCAAATAAATTGTATTACATTCACTTAATGGAATACTATGTAACCAATATACAAATCCAACTGAAAAGAATATATATCCAAAAGAACATGGTGGAGATCGCAGTATTTAGAGTATTACAATTTTAGAACAATGAAATGTAATGCATTCATTTATACGTAACTGATCAAAATTTTAAACATTTTAAATTTATGCTTTATTCATATATATGATTTCCAGAATTATCTAAAGAACATGTGTTATTCTTGCATCAAAATCCTAATTTTAACCCATATTCATAGTCCAAACGTTTTTTTATACTCTAAAAGTTATTTTGTACATTTTGTGTATGTGTGTGTGTGTATATATACATATATATAAATATATATATTATATATAGAATTAGTGAAATCTGATTACTTATGTAACATGATTAATCTTTTTACTCTACTACTTAAAAAATGTTATATGTCTTCTCTTTACTTCAAGAAAAAACTCATAGCATAACTGCCCAAAGATATCTTTCAAAAACCTTATTTCTAAAATTTCTTCTCTCATTTAAATCATTCATTCTCAAAACTTATTGAACACCTCCTCCTGACTCCAGCACCCCAGTTTTTCTCCCTGAAATGCTTACATGGGTAGAAGCTGCACAGGGGGAATTCAAGAAAATCATCAGGGCAGAGTGGTGAAAGCCCAGGTGATAAAATACCTACAGAAGTTCCAGTAAAAATATACTTTCTGAAGTGAAGGCAAAGTTGTCTGATTTGCACTTCAAAATCTACCCCCTTGATAAAACCACAGGCAAACAACAGGAGTGACAGGGTCATTTTCAGAATGGCTGCTATTGTACGTCTTATGCAGAAAAGAGGAGGAAGCATATCCTTATAAAGAAGCAAGAGGAGTGCTAATAGTTGGCAGTAGTTAGAGAATGAGAAACCTGACGGGCTACGCTGTACCTGGACCCTAACCTCCTGTAACAGCGTGCCTAAACTCCAGTTTGGGTATCTTCCCCAAACTGCTGATCCAGGAAAATTCAACTTTTTCGGTTAGACACATGGAAAATGAACTACATATTGCACTGCCATGAAGATTCTACATGAAGAATGAAAAGACAGCAAAATTTATCAACAGATGAAAAACATGCACCAAAAAAAAGTTGCCCAAAAGCTGATGGAATTGCAAAGCAAGTGAATAAATAGATAAAATAATAAAATGCAACGAAGCAACATCCAATATGATGGAAAAATACCAAGTGAAAATGCAGGAATAGGACTGATATAGCATGACAATAAGAGGGATGAAAATGAGCTTGCAGAAATCAGGAAAGAATTAGAGGAAAAATATATAAAACACAAAGAAGAAATAAAGACTAATTTGGAAGGAATGTAAGGAAGTCAGGAAACTAGAAAAGATGGCAAGTGTCAGAGGATAGCTGTGAGAAAAAATAAACAACAAAAGAGTAAGTTTTAAAATAGTTTACAGAAGAAATGATAAATGTAATAAGCAGATAAAGAAGTTTCTATCATAGCCAAAGTGAGTTTCCCAAGAAGAAAAGCAAAAATAATTGGAAGAACATTTTTAGAATCTATAATTCAAGACAATATTGATTCAATAAAAAAATGACTTGAATCTATATATTGAAAAAAACAGAACATTGTCTGAGTGAGTTGAGGGTGGGAATTAACCCAGAGTGGTCACTTTTATGTGTAGCTTATTTAAGTTACTGAATTTTAAAGATGAAAAAAATATAGTTGTTCCAAGCAAAAATGGTGAAGACAGAATAAAGAAAAAACATCTAGTGGGCTTCAGGTTATCAAATGTAGCTATTCAATGACAGAGAATAATACAGAAATACCTGTATAATACACAAAGGAAAATAAAACATAGTGCATAATTATGTGCATATAAACCAAACTGTATAAAGTTACTGTTGTTGATCAAGCAAGAGTTCAGCTAATATTTTTCATAAATTCTTCATGAAAATCTACCTGATGGTGAACTTCAGTCAGCCCAGAGATGACTGGGGAAATTATGACAGATAGATATGTGGTGACAACTGAATGTATTTAAATATAGGATGAGGATTCAACAAATGTGAGGATTAAGGTGACAGGACATAATGAAAGAAAATGTTGTATGACAACGTTAAAAGGAACAACTGGCAAAATGGAGGGAAGTGAGGTAATTTCACTGATCACTTAATTTAAACTTCATAAGTCAAGTCATAGATGTATAATCATATCAAAGAATACACAGTAAACACGAAGAAAGTAAAAACTGACTAAACCAAGGGATGATGGGAGGTTAGGCAGAAGGAAGGGGAAACCTACTAAATTTACTGTTGCTCATGGAAAGGAATTAAGAGAAGAAAAGAAGAAAGATGACATTTATAAATAATTAAAATCTTCTTAATATCAGAACTATCCCCTGAAAAATAATGAACCAAAAAGCAAAACAAATCTCATGTTGAATGACTTTAAAAAGCTCTAGAAATAGAAAATGTGCCATTAAATGACTTTGAATTAAGACCAGGCATAGCTGCCAAAACAACAAAAAAAGCAATGGGTTTAATTCAAGTACTGCAATACAAAGTTATGAGATTGTGCTATAAATCAAAGAGAATCAGTTGAGTGATTCAGAAAGAAATAGAATTTAAAAAATGAGCACAGATAGAAAAGGAAAATGCAAAAATAAAGCAAATGTGGATACAATCTTTGTATCATACAAAGTGGAATTCAGACCAAAAAGGATGAAGAGATTTGAAAAAGAACATTTTGTAAGGCTTATGAATTGAGATCTTTCACAATAAAGATAAGTGTTATAAATCTCCAGACATCACATAACAGGGAAGCAACAATCATAAAGCAGGCATTACAAGAAGCTACAAGGACTGATAGAAATACCCTGTGGTAGAAAAGTTTTATTAACCTGTCTGAGTCTATGACATGAAGTAAAGAAAAATATAAAATGAGAAGGTAAATCTAATTGATAAATATTTAATGCATTGCCCTGAATTAAGACTATAGCTTTTTCAGAATTTCTCATAAAATATTGACTAATATGAGCAGAAGGATGAATATATTTTGACAAAAGAATAAGGAAAAGAGTGTTCCAGATAGTCAAAGCAGTATGTGCAGACCCCGAGCTAAGAAAGGACAAGGCTTTGGGGGAGTTAAATGACTTTCCCCAGGCAGGCTACTCCCTGGTATATAATTGACAGGTCAACCATTTGAGATATTGCCAGTACGCATCAAAAAGGTATTATCTGAAACTTATTCAACATTTTAAAAACTTGCCTTTCTTTTAACTTTTTAAATCCTCATTTAAACTGGAAGCAAATTGTAAAAGCATAGTTATCAAAAGTTACAATTTTTTTTAGTGCAGAATACAGGTCAGAACTTTTTCAAGTTTAATGTAGATATGACTTCATATAACAGTTTGAACTCTACCAATGGAATAAAACAGAGAAAAAATTGTATGACACAATTGTTTACACAAGATGCTGAAATTTATAATGATATTTATGTTGAAAAACATCAAGAATTGATGTAAAAGAACAGTTATAGCAAAATACCTGTGACTTTTTGGTACTAATTTATAAAATCTATGTACACTCAGAAAATTCTCAACTTATACTGTGTATAAGAAAGGAAGAATTTAATAGTCCTATCAGAAATAACCAGATTGTTTTCCTAATTACATATTCACATATTGAAAGATGTACCTATGAAAACACAGAATTTGAATAAAGTTGCCTATGAGGTCTTGCCTCAGCTGTGAAGAACAATATAACATCTCATTCCAACTGACATAACCATTAATTCTGTGAAATTTTACATGACCGCAATTAACTAAATACTTTATCCAAATTGATTTTCACTTTGAACTTTAAAAGCCTCAGGGCAAGCTTCATTTTAAAAGTTAACCTGCCAAAATATTTTAATAGTGTAAACTTTGAGAGCAAAGTATATTCAAGAATTGGTTGGTGTTTAGCCTATAGATTTTGGATGGCCTGTATGGAAAAGGTAAAGGAGATAGGATATATTACATAATGGAGAAAATAGAAAAGACAGTTCCTCAGCTTGGGCAAACATTTATGTGACATTACTCTAAATTCAACTTAAGCTACTGAGTTTAATTCAAACAGTCCGTCAGGGAATTTCTCATTGTTTGAAATTGACAGTCCATCTAAGTTACACTATTTGTTACCAGTAGAATCTGAAATTTCAATATATATGACTTATTCCTGTCCACCCCAAAATATAAAAGTCATTCTTTGAGGGGAAATGTTTTGGATGGTCTCATTAAAGACTTTAAAATCTATGATTATATTTCAGCAATTGTAGATATTGCCAACTTTCATCTCCATGAACAAAACAAAATAAAAAAGAACAAAATGGGAAAAATGACCTACGTAGGAAGTAAAAAGAAATATACTTCACATAAGTAAATGAACAAATAACTAAGCTTACATCTAGCATCTCTTTGTGTCTCCTGGGAAAGTTGAAGGTGTTCAGAGGTGTTCGTTTGTTCTCCATGTCTTCACTGGTTATAAAATACCTGGCATTTGAAAGCTGATCGGATTTTCAGTTGTACACATCGATCTGTGAACAATCGTCACATGCTGATTCATTCTGTTTGGCTCACTGAGCATTTGCATGATGGCTCTGATTCTGTCCTCCACTTCCAACACACACACGGACTTTGTGGGCGAGTTTCCGCTCACCTCCCTTTTCCACGCTTAGTCATCTTTTTATTCTGTATATTTGACTTTAATTCTGCTGATTTCTTAAAAGTTAAGTTTCCTGACTAGTTAATGCAATTTCAGAGTTTGCCAAGTGATTTTTCCAGAATAAACTACTAATTCTGATTAAAAAACGGATGGTCCAGTTTGGTTTCTCCTCTTGCTACCTAAGATATTAGTCACACTTTCCTATTCCCCTGACTTGAAAAATCTATGTATTCAGGGACAACTACTGATGTAGTACTGTTTGGAAAGGATGTTTGTAGTGATAAAAACTTTGAAGATACTAAGAATTTTCCCCATCATTTACACATAGATTCCTACAACTTTTCTCCTCTCCACAGTGACTCAATAAATTTTATTGTTTCAGGTCATTTGTTACATAGAGAAAGGATGTATACAGTACCAAAACCCTCTAGCTTTGAGTTTCTTCAAAATGAGCTTTTGAAACTTGCAGCAGAGACAGGAGTGTTCAAAATCCAAGGCTTCTGATTTGCAATTGATAGACATTTTGGAATTCTAATGATCACAAGTCTCATATAGCCCAGCATAAATTTTATGCCATAAACAGCAAAGAGAAAAGAGAATAAAAGAAATAATGAACATAACTTGTGAATTAAAAAAAAGTTTGCTCAAGCTGAGGCAGGAGAAGCTTCAGAAAGGGAAGAGAAAGATTGAATTCAGGTTCCTAACACTGAGCTAGCTGCCCTCCTTACTCCCAGTTAAATTCTATGGGATGAGAGTTGGGATGATTATAAGGTTGGTGGGAATTCCAGATATATTTGATGATAGAAATTGCATGAGCTCCTCAGCCCTAGAGGGGTTACCTCAGCCACATGAAGCAATCCAAAAGGTCTGTACAGAATCCCTCCATGCCAGTTTGGTGCCATAGATTTCATGAAAAAATGTTAGCAGAAGGGACCTGAGATTGCACCTCCATTTACCAATGTCATGCTAACTCAAGAGGTTCCAGAGAGCACCCTGAGATTCCTGTACCCCAGAGAAGGAAGCAGGAGTGACTGAGAGACCCAGCATTGCCCACGGAGCTGGCGGGTTGGGATACAGGGCATGGGGACGTGGTGGTCCCCCAGATGTCTTGGAGGCTGCAGCAGTAATGGGAGCAGATGACCAAGTGGGCTCCAGTTACATTTTAATGGATTCCTTGAGACGGCCATGGGCCAGATGCCTCTCCCCTATCTGTGTCTGAGGGCTCTGTACATGACCCGACCCTGCACTCTGAGATGCCATCCTAATGAGAAAAGGATGGGAAAAGAACTCTGAATCGACAGAACTTGAATTCTGAATTTACTGAGAAGAATCACAACAGTCACTAAACTTGCCTAAAAGTTACAAGACTGAATTCCCTGCACCAAATAAGTTGAAAGATAAAAATAGGCCCACCTAAGTGTATAGTTTGATGACATTTAAACATGTAATTTAAAAAATGATCAAATTTCTGATGACTTGAGGAATCAATAATAACATTTAAAGTATATTCATCAAAGTTCTGAAATCTTTTTTTTTTTTGGTTTACTTCTCTTTATTTTTATTTTTATTTTATTTACAATTTATTTTGGTATCATTAATCTACAATTACATGTGCAATAGTATGGTGATTAAACTACCCCCTTGATCAGGTCCCCCCCACCAACCCCATTACAGTCACTGTCCATCAGCGTAGTGAGATGCTATAGAGTCACTACTTGCCTTCTCTGAGTTGTACAGCCCTCCCGGTGCCCCCCCAACATTACATCTGCTAATCGTAATGCCCCTTTTACCCTCTTATCCCTCCCTTCGCACCCATCTTCCCCAGTCCCTTTCCATTTGGTAACTATTAGTCCGTTCTTGGGTTCTGTGAGTCTGCTGCTGTTTTGTTCCTTCAGTTTTTTTCTTTGTTCTTATACTCCACAGATGAGTGAAATCATTCGATACTTGTCTTTTTCGGCTTGGCTTATTTCACTGAGCATAATACCCTCTAGCTCCATCCATGTTGTTGCAAATGTCAGGATTTGTTTTCTTCTTATGGCTGAATAGTATTCCATTGTGTATATGCACCACATCTTCTTAATCCATTCATCTACTGATGGACACTTAGGTTGCTTCCATTTCTTGGCTATTGTAAATAGTGCTGCAATAAACATAGGGGTGCATCTGTCTTTTTGAAACTGGGCGGCTGCATTCTTAGGGTAAATTCCTAGGAGTGGGATTCCTGGGTCAAATGGTATTTCTATTTTGAGTTTTCTGAGGAACCTCCATACTGCTTTCCACAATGGTTGAACTAATTTGCATTCCCACCAGCAGTGTAGGAGGGTTCCCTTTTCTCCACATCCTCGCCAACATTTGTTGTTGTTTGTCTTTTGGATGTTGGCCATCGTCACTGGTGTGAGGTGATATCTCATTGTGGTTTTAATCTGTATTTCTCTGATGACCAGCGATGTGGAGCATCTTTTCATGTGCCTGTTGGCCATCTGAATTTCTTCTTTGGAGAAGTGTCTATTCATGTCCTCTGCCCATTTCTTAATTGGATTATTTACTTTATGTTTGTTGAGGTGCGTGAGTTCTTTATATATTTTGGATGTCAACCCCTTATCAGATGCATTATTTATGAATATATTTTCCCATACTGTAGGATGTCTTTTTGTTCTACTGATGGTGTCCTTTGCTGTACAGAAGCTTTTAAGCTTGATATAGTCCCACTTGTTCATTTTTGCTTTTGTTTCCCTTGCCCGGGGGGGATATGTTCATGAAGAAGTCGCTCATGTTTATGTCCAAGAGATTTTTGCCTATGTTTTTTTCTAAGAGTTTTATGGTTTCATGACTTACATTCAGGTCTTTGATCCACCTTGAGTTTACCTTTGTGTATGGGGCTAGACAGTAGTCCAGTTTCATTCTCTTACATGTAGCTATCCAGTTTTTCCGACACTTGCTGCTGAAGAGGCTGTCATCTCCCCATTGTATATCCAAGGCTCCTTTATCAAATATTAATTGGCTCTAAATGTTTGGGTTAATGTTTGGATTTTATATTCTGTTCCACTGGTCTGTGCGTCTGTTTTTGTGCCAGTACCAAATTGTCTTGATTACTGTGGCTTTGTAGTAGAGTTTGAAGTCAGGGATTGTAATTCCCCCTGTTTGATTCCTCCTTCTCAGGATTGCTTTGGCTATTCAGGGTCTTTTCTGGTTCCATATGAATTTTTGAGTTATTTGTTCCAGTTCATTGAAGAAAGCTGTTGGTAGTTTGATAGGGATTGCATTGAATCTGTAGATTGCTTTAGGTAGTATAGCCATTTTGACAATATTTATTCTTCCTAGCCAAGAGCATGGGATGCATTTCCATTTGTTAGTGTCCTCTTTAATTTCTCATAGGAGTGTCTTGTAGTTTTCAGAGTACAGGTCTTCACTTCCTTGGTTAAATTTATTCTTAGGTATTTTATTCTTTTTGATGCAATTGTGAATGGAATTGTTTTTCTGATTTCTCTTTCTGTTAGTTCATCATTAGTGTATAGGAAAGCAACAGATTTCTGTGTGTTAATTTTGTATCCTGCAACTTTGCTGAATTCAGATATTAGTTCTAGTAGTTTTGGATTGAAGTCCATAGGGTTTTTTATGTACAGTATCATGTCATCTGCAAATAGTGACAACTTGACTTCTTCTTTACCAATCTGGATGCCTTGTATATCTTTGTTTTGTCTGATTGCCGTGGTTAGGACCTCCAGTACTATGTTGAATAATAGTGGAGAGAGTGGGCATCCCTGTCTTGTTCCTGACCTTAGATGAAAAACTTTCAGCTTCTCGCTGTTAAGTATGATGTTAGCTGTGGGTTTGTCATATATAGCCTTTATGATGTTGACGTACTTGCCATCTATACCCATTTTGTTGAGAGTTTTAATCATGAATGGATGCTGAATTTTGTCAAATGCTTTTTCAGCATCTATGGAGATGATCATGTGGTTTTTGTTCTTCTTTTTGTTGATGTGGTGGATGAGGTTGATGAATTTTCGAATGTTGAACCATCCTTGCATCCCTGGGATGAATCCCACTTGATCATGGTGTATGATCCTCTTGATGTATTTTTGAATTCGGTTTGCTAATATTTTGTTGAGTATTTTTGCATCTACGTTTATCAGGGATATAGGTCTGTAATTTTCTTTTTTGGTGAGGTCTTTGCCCGGTTTTGGTATTAGAGTGATGCTGGCTTCATAGAAAGAGTTTGGAAGTATTCCCTCCTCTTCTATTTTTTGGAAAACTTTAAGGAGAATGGGTGTTATTTCTTCTCTATATGTCTGGTAGAATTCAGAGGTGACTCCATCAGGTCCGGGGGTTTTGTTCTTGGGTAGTTTTTTGATTACCGATTCAATTTCGTTGCTGGTGATTGGTGTGTTTAGTTTTTCTGTTTCTTGCTTGGTCAGTCTTGGAAGGTTGTATTTTTCTAAGAAGTTGTCCATTTCTTCTAGGTTTTGCAGCTTGTTAGCATACAGATGCTCATAATATTCTCTTATAATTCTTTGTATTTCTGTGGGGTCCGTCGTTATTTTTCCTTTCTCATTTCTGATTCTGTTTATTTGTGTAGATTCTCTTTTTCTCTTAATGAGTCTGGCTAGGGGATTATCTATTTTTTTTGTTTTTTCAAAGAACCAGCTCTTGGTTTCATTGATTTTTTTTTTCTATTGTTTTATTCTTCTCAATTTTATTTATTTCTTCTTTGATCTTTATTATGTCCCTCCTTCTGGTGACTTTGGGCCTCCTTTCTTCTTTTTCTTTGAATTTCAATAATTGTGTCTTTAGACTGTTCATTTGGGAATGCTCTTCCTTCTTTAAATAAGCCTGGATTGTAATACACTTTCCTCTTAGAACTGCCTTTGCTACGTCCCACAGAAGTTGTGGCTTTGTGTTGTTGTCATTAGTCTCCATATATTCTTTGATTTCTGTTTTGATTTGGTCGTTAACCCATTGATTCATTAGGAGAATGTTGTTAAGTCTCCATGTTTTTGTGAGTCTTTTTGATTTCTTTCTAAAATTTATTTCTAGTTTTATACCTTTGTGATCTGAGAAGTTCGTTGGTAGGATTTTAATATTTTTGAAATTACTGAGGTCCTTTTTGTGGCCTAGTATGTGGTCTATTCTGGAAAATGTTCCATGTGGACTTGAGAAGAATGTGTATCCTGTTGCTTTTGGGTGCAGAGTTCTGTAGATATCTGTTAGGTCCATCTGTTCTAGTGTGTTGTTCAGTGCCTCTGTGTCTTTACTTATTCTCTGTCTGGTTGATCTATCCTTTGGATTGAGTGGTGTGTTGAAGTCTCCTAAAATGAATGCATTGCTGTCTATTTCCTCCTTCAATTCTGTTAGTATTTGTTTCACATATGTTGGCGCTCCTGTGTTGGGTGCATATATGTTTATAATGGTTATATCTTCTTGTTGGACTGACCCCTTTATCATTATGTAATGTCCTTCTTTATCTCTTGCTACTTTCTTCGTTTTGAAGTCTACTTTGTCTTATACAAGTACTGCAACACCTGCTTTTTTCTCTTTGTTGTTTGCATGAAATATCTTTTTCCATCCCTTCACTTTTAGTCTGTGTATATCTTTGGGTTTGGGGCGAGTCTCTTGTAAGCAGCATATAGATGGGTCTTGCTTTTTTATCCACTCTGTTACTCTGTGTCTTTTGATTGGTGCATTCAGTCCATTTACATTTAGGGTGATTATTGATAGATATGTACTTATTGCCATTGCTGGCTTTAGATTCGTGGTTACCAAAGGTTCAAGGGTTGCTTCTTTACTATCTAAGAATCTAACTTAACTTTCTTGTTAAGTTATTGTGAACGCCGTCTGATGTTTCTTTATTTCTCCCTTCCTATTCTTCCTCCTCCATTTTTTATATATTGGGTGTTTTATTCTTTGCCTTTAGTTAGTATTTAGGTGGTCTGCTTTCTTTGCTATAATTTTATTTTCTCTGGTGACATCTTTTTAGCCTTGGGGGTGCTTCCCTCTAGAGCAGTCCGTTTAAGATATCCTGTAGTGGTGGTTTATGAGAGGCAAACTCTTTCAACTTCCGTTTGTCTGGAAATTGTTTAATCCCTCCATCATATTTAAATGATAATCGTGCTGGATACAATATTCTTGGTTCGAGGCCCTTCTGTTTCATTACATTAAATATAACATGCCATTCTCTTCTGGCCTATAAGGTTTCTGTTGAGAAGTCTGATGATAGTCTGATGGGTTTTCCTTTGTAGGTGATCTTTTTTCTCTCTCCAGCTGCCTTTAATACTCTGTCTTTATCTTTGACCTTTGTCATCTTAATTATTATGTGTCTTGGTGTTGTCTTCCTTGGGTCCCTTGTGTTGGGAGATCTGTGGGCTTCCGTGGACTGCGAGACTATTTCCTTCCCCAGCGTGGGAATGTTTTCAGCAATTATTTCTTTAAAGACACTTTCTATCCCTTTTTCTCTCTCTTCTTCCTCTGGTACTCCTATAATGCGAATATTGTTCCACTTGGATTGGTCACACAGTTCTCTTAATATTCTTTCATTCCCAGAGATCCTTTTATCTCTCTCTGCCTCAGCTTCTCTGTATTCCTGTTCTCTATTTTCTAATCCATTAACAGTCTCTGAGACCTCATCCAGTCTGCTGTTAAGCCCGTCGATGGCTTGTCTCATTTCTGCCTATTCTTCCTCACTTCCCTCACTTCCTCCCTCATCTCTTGCACATTTCTCTGTAGCTCCGTCAGCATGGCTATGACTTTTATTCTGAATTCTTTTTCAGGAAGACTATGCATGTCCATCCCTTCAGGTTCCCTCTCTGGGGTTGTCTGGGTCTGAAGCTTTGTCTGTACCATATTCCTCTGTCTTTTCATGGCTATGGAATTGGTTGCTGGTAGTTGCCACGTATGTCAGCTGGGCTCTTTATGACCGCCTCGCCGGGTGCTGAGTCCTCTCTCAGGTGTAGCTACCTGCCGGATCACTGGGGTGGGCAAGTGCTCATGTCCCACCGGGTCGCGGCTCCGTATCTTACCCACCTCACCGGGTGCCAAGTCCTCTCTTAGGTGTAGCTGCACTCTGTGTGCTTTCCTGTGTATTCTGGTCTCTCTTTTAGGAATAGTTTTATTTGCTGTGTTTTCGTGAAAAAAATATAATGTTGGGAGGAATTTTTCTGCTGGTCTGTTCACGTCGCCATCTTCCTGGAAGTCCTCTGAAATCTTTTTGTATTAACTATCAGAATCAAAACGCATAAATGAGACATATCAATGAATTAAACTGAGTGGGCAGACAAAACCACTATACAAAGTAATTGTTTATTTGAGGGGCCTATGTTTATTGTGAAGCATGTTTATTGAAAGCCCATGCTTCTGGCAGGTGTGGAACTGTGCAGGACACTGAAGGGAGCTCAGTCTCACCCCTGCCGTTGAGGCTAAGATGATATTTGCATAAAAAGTAGAAAGTAAGGAAGGAGTCCTGGCCGGAATGAATCAGATCCGTCCACCATCATTTAGAACAAAGGCATTGACTATTATTTTATCTTTTGTTTTTGGAAAGAGCAGAAAAATACTACAGTTTGTTAAAGAGAATTATTTCTTCTTTACCAAGATGTAATAGATAACACTTTTGCACATAATGCCTTCTGTGGAAACAGATTCAAAATTTACCTCCTGGCATTTTCCCTCTTAAAAAGCTAGGGCAGATACAGTGGCTGTGAGACAGGGTAATGAAAAAATCGGCAGCATTTTTTCCCCATTTCTTTTCAATGGGATCAAAATGAAGTTGGGAGAGTATTTCAATTCTTTTTTCTTATTTAGCAACATCTCTTTCATTTTTGTGTATTCGCTAAAGCACTAGGTATTTGTCACTTCTGTGTATGTAGTGATATTAAAAATTCAAGAGTATGAGTTATGGAGATTGCTGGTTATATCTGCCAGAAACATCAAAGACCTAGTGTATGAACATGATATTGTAGGAGGAAATAATAGCTTGTGCTTGAAAGGACTCCTGACATGTTCACAACCTAAAGATGAAACAGACAAGTGACTACACGAAGGGAAAAATGTGTTTTTCTTAGAGAAAAATCAGACCATCAACTTAGGGACTGATTCCATGAACTGAGGTTGAGGCATCGTGTTTTTATACTTTATTTACTGAAGCTATAAAACTACTTTAATTTTATATATGAAAAAGCACAGATATGATCATTATGATTGTTTCTAAGTTGTCTACCTCATTATTTGATATCAATATACCTTTCTTGCATTTATTCACTAAAGAAATTATATTTTTTCTATCTGACAGCTTACAAAGGGCACTGGGGACTCTTTCATCCAGTCCCCGAACCAGTCCCAAAGGAGATTCTGATTCTGTTTGCCATCCATCCACCAAATCCCTATCACCCCCAGATGGAAGTTATATAAAATCCCATGGAACATTTAAGAGTGGTGTAGCTAATCAAAGTATTGATTCTCATGGCAATAGGAAATCCTACTCAAAATGCATAGCTAAGCAAAGCTTTTTCCCAGGGAACTACAAAGGATAAAAAGGATGGAAACTATAACATGTTTGCTGGGAAAAGGGCATGATAGTTTCATGTCATCAGGCTTAATCTTTGCAGCACCACTCTAAGGCAGGTGCTATTTCCACTGTTTTATATTTGAAAAAAGTAAGACTTACAAAGGTTGAGTGATCATCCAAAGGAATATAGATGCTTAAGCCCAAATTCGACTTAGTAAGTAAGCAGGGACACCGATTGAATGCAAGAAGCTGTGGCTGAGATGATATCATCGAAGGAAGTTGAAGGACAGTGTTCAAACAGAATACCTTAACAAGCCAATAAGCAAGTAGAAGTTGAAATGCTCATTTCCTGAAGCTGAGTGGAACAGCAGAAGCTAAAAGTAGTTCTGATAAAGTAAAATAGGTTAATGGAAGTTAGAGTTAATATTTGTTATTAAACACTCTATCATTTTTATTCCTAATTGAATTACCTTTCTTTCTTGAGGTTTATTAGAGTTTTTCTATATTTCAGTCATCAATTCTTCAAAAATAATTAATAGGGCACTTTGCTAGAAGCTTGAGACATAGTACAGTGAGCTAAAACAGACTTGGTTCCTGCCCACAAAGAGTTTGAAGTCTTTGGGATGGGTATGGGAGTGGGGAGGGAACCAATTAAACAAATATTAATTCAATAAAATGGTGAGTGCCTCTTGGTGTTCACGCCTTTGTGTGACCCTTTCCCTCTTAACTATGGGTGGTACCTGTGCTTCTTTATCAAGAAACAAGAATCCCGGGTACATAGTGAGGTGGAAAGAATTGAAAGGAGGATAGACTCAAAATTAGATGTTTGATATTAAACAATAGCTAAGGAAGACAGAGTTGCTGACATATTCCATTAGGAGTGAGACACTGAGTGGACTGAAACACAAAAATTAATGAAACTGGAGACTCAAGAGTATGAGAAGTTTCAGTTTCATCAGCACAGATATTGAAGTGATTACAGAAGGAAAGTAGAGTAAGAGAAACAGAAGAAAGAAAACAACAGCTCTTTATAGAAGCTATTGATACCATGATTCCCTAACAATTAGTAATAAATAAGGTCAGCATACTCCAGAGCAGGAGGACAATATGATTTCCTATACAACATGGCACAAAGTCTACTTTCAAGATGTGACAGTGATACTGAATCCAGTGATCAGAGCATTTACTTGATACTCATCAAAACAAGTCAACAAATCATAAAGATAAGCTCTCTTGTAGTTCTCTGCCATGTAGCCGTAAAAAAAGGAGGGTGCAGGATTTTCCATGTTTTAAGTGCTTCAGAGTCCTCTGACCTTGCGGTAGTGGTTAACTGTTGAAACTGTCACTGAATGTTCATGTTTTTCTTCCTTTGCATCTTTATTCTGATACGAAGTATTAACAACTGCCATGTTCTTTTAATCCCTAGGGGGCATCTATCTTCAATCTTAATGAAATTCTAAATGTTATTTTTTCTGGAAATAATTGCAACTTTCTAAAATTAATTGCTCTATATTTTCACTTGGTAAAAAAGAAATTTAATAATTTAAATGGCATATTATAACAAGAGAATGACATTTTTATCTTATTAAAATTTATTTTTACCTATAAGCTCTTGTGAAGTAAAAAAGTCTTGGGATCTCTTCTTTAGGGTCAGACATTTTTCAGGTTATTCTAGGTATTTTCATGAAAAACAACATCAGTGATATATTTTTAATATAAGTATATATTAAAATAACTTCTCATACCTGAGTTGAATTTTTGAAAAACTTTACTTTTATAAGGTAAGAAAAGAATAAATAATCTTATTTATTAAAATAACATTAGAGAGATGAAATTTTTTCTCTGTATTATCTCTCAAATGATAAAAAAACAAACAATGTGAACCCAGGTAATTGACTCCTTAAACATTTAAGCTTTATAAAATATAAGACCTCAAAGGTCTTATGAAAATAGTCAAACAAGTTTAACTTAGGGATGCCTGGGCTTTTCCTGACTTAGGTTCTTAAAATTGTTTTATTAACTTTGAGAAAAACAAAAACATATGTTAATTGAGCTTTCTTTATCACTGTCACTGTTCTAAGCAATGGCTGAGTCCTCAAAATAATCCTATGATGTAGATACTATTAGTATCTTCATTATACAGATAAGGAAATTGAGATCCTAAAACATATTTATTCAAGCTTTTTGATAAATAGTCTTAAGAGAACACAGTTATTAGTCATTGTGGCCTAAATGTAGATATTTATGACTATGACAAAGGATATTCACAAACAAATGCAAAATAATCTGGGGCAGACATTTTTTAAGATGAATTAGAGATTTTATAAAAGCAATATTCCACAGATTACTTAAATACTGCACTTAGGGTTCTGAGCTGGCAGGATGCCAAGCTAGATGATGGCCCTATTCTTTTCAGATGCAGTGTTTTTTGCTTTCCCGAAAACCTGTTCTTTTGACTTTCCCTGTAGTTTGTAATTTCTGTAATCAGTTCCTCTTCTTTAAAATGCATGGACCTAGGCATCTAATTTCGTGAACTTGGGTAAGCATATCACTCATATGTTATGTCTTGAATTCTTTCCAAATGGATGGAGACTGTTTAAAGTCAAAGAAAAAGATGATTATTTCAAAAAATATTCATTCAAATGCAGAATGGACTCCAACTCACAAGGACCTAGGGAAAAGTTAAATTCATTTTCATACCCCATCACTTGAAATGCAGGAAAGGTAAAATAAAAATACAAAAGAAATATAAT
Organism: Phataginus tricuspis; assembly: GCA_029783875.1. Taxonomy (NCBI): domain Eukaryota; kingdom Metazoa; phylum Chordata; class Mammalia; order Pholidota; family Manidae; genus Phataginus; species Phataginus tricuspis. The sequence goes on from JAQQAC010010508.1 coordinate 27,867,760, forward strand.
GTAAATGAAATCTTGGCATGATTCTAAACAACAAATACCTAAAGTTAATGAAGTAAAATTAAAAACCATTAAATTAGTTTACAAGTAGCTATTATCACAACAAGCTCATAAAGCATCCCTACAAACTGAGTATGAGCAACAATTAAGATGTAATCTCATCTTATTTGGACTAGAAATTTGAAACTTTTGCCATCAAAAATTAAAAATCAAGCAGGGGGGAGTTAATTTATTTAGAATGAAGATATTACAAGAATTTTGAGAGAAGGTATTGGAAGTAATCCAGTAAATAATAAAAAGTAGATCTTAATATGCTTTGTGTTCTTTGAACATCATAAATTTCCTAAAAAGAGTTTCAACTAAGTATTAGCAAATGGAAAGCATCACTTATTAGAAAGGCATGATATTCAGACTCTGAGAAAGTCACCAGAGATCCACAGAATATGATTTTAGATGCTAAGAGTTACTGAAATGAAATAGCCTTTAATGGCAGAATCTCCAGTATGAATCCCTAAATATTTCATGCACTGAAATAATTTAACTTATTTCAGAAACCACTTACCTCTCTTCACCCCATACCTCACCAAAACTAAATGAAACAATGTATCCCCATTTTTTCAGCCTATGTTAAATAGACAGCTCCTCACTAGAGCAAAAGCCAACATATAAAGATATAAGATCACAATCTTTTCTAAGAAAGTGCATTTCCATAAAAGACTGCTTTCATAATGTCCTTAATTTGTATGCTTATCACTAAATATTTAATAATGTAACCCTGTGTTTAGGAATATGAACCTAATTTTCTTTTACCCTCCTCTTCCCACTCCCCACCTCCTGGCCCTACCCCTCAAAGGGCACAACTTAGAACTAAAACTGGTTGTCTTACTCCTTTCATGGCTCCAAAAAAAAAAATGTGTTGAATCAATCAAACTGTTACGGCATTGCAAAGAACATGGAACATTTGGGATACAGCATAATTGTTTATTCTTAAGCAAAATCTGTAATAATAATTGGGGATAAGTTTGAATGTCTAATTACATCCTAATGTCCTATATAACCTAACTTCAAATAAAAGTATACTACTTACAATCCTCATCAAATAATCATGTTTCACAGAATCAAAAGTTCCTCAAAGGTTGTTTAATTCAGAAGGTAATGAGAAATTTATTTATTCAAATAGCTTTTGTATATTCGTTATTTCATAAGACAGATTTTGGCAGCTGAGCTTTAAGAAATATGTATATAGTTTTACACTTGAGAAAAGGATAAAGATGAGAAAATTGTAATAAAGTTTGTTACAAATTTGTTTGAAATTTCTGTGTTTTATTGCATCCACCTATTTGTTAAAAAACTGTGGAGGGGAAGAAGGTCACTAACCTTATCAATATAATCAATGATATGTCAAGTTGGTTTTAGTTTCTGACCTATCCCGACTAGGTGTTCAACTTACTCTGATGCCCAATTTTTATTTTAGGAATCAGAGAGTTTAAAAGCTGAAGGGGACCTTAAAGATGCCCAGGCCTAAATATTTTTCCCATGAGAAAGCAAGGCCTGGAGAGGTGAAGGGGTGTGCTCGCCATGTTGTTCTACATGAAGAGTCAATGGCTCCCCTTTGACTTTAAGATAAAATCAGAATTCCTTACTTGGAACACAAGGACATCACGATGCTGACCCCTCCCTGACTGGGATGCACATAAAAGTACTTTGCCTGGAACACACCACCAGTGCCTGGTCCCCCACAGTCCGACTAAAAGACAGTGCAACTATCACCTCTTCAGCAAAGGGTTCTTCAACCTCTCTCCTTCCTTTGCTTTTCACACTGAACTGGCAAGTTCCAGAATAAGGACTCATTCATGTCCATATCCCTAGTGCTTTGCCTATAACATAGAAATATTTTTTAGTTGATAAATAAAATAACTATATGATGTTTGATGAATGATTTAGCATCGCTTTGCCCAAACATCAGTCTTTGATTCTCCCCTCACGCTTGCCCCTCTATCCAAACTCTTCTCTGTGTCTTGTTGATCCAGTTTCCTATTAACTTCAACTCTGTTTTGCTTTCTTCATCTCGTTTGCCGTTACCACATTTTAGACGGTGAGCTGCTCATGCCTGTATGGCCACAAACATCCCTTAACTGACACTCACATTTCTATTTCTGACCTCCTTCAGAGTGCTGCCACCTTATTTACAGTAGATCCAGAATCCTACAATGTCTCATCACCTCCTCTGCTCCTCCCCTGCTTTGAATTATTGTCCCCTCTTGCCTGCTTCCCATAATGATTCCCTAGGTGGTCTTCCAAAGTCCACCCTTACCCTTTTATAGCCTATTTCCAACAAAGCCTCCAAGTGATTTTTTAAAAGTTGCTATGTCATGTCAATTTTCTGGCAGAATGGGCCATGGATCCCAAGTCTTTACATTGCTTTTATAAGGACCTGCATTTCCTGGACCTTCTGTCTCTCTTAATTTTATCTGCTAATTGCCAGTTTGCTCAATATTTCAACCATGCTTTCCTCCTTGCTGTTACTCAAACACTCAAGACTCACTCCTGTCGTAGAGCCTTTGATAAAATACTTCCTCTGCCTGGAACTCTCTTAACCAGATAACTGCTTGGCACACTCTTTACTTCCTTCACTCCTTCACCCACATCTTATTTTTCCAGTGTAGGCTTTCTGAGTGACTTTTTTATACTGCACATTTCTAAGGAGCCACTTAGAGTATTTCTATATCTCCTTTTTGTGTCTTACGTTTCCAATTGTCCGTAGGACTTATCAACTTCAAACATAATTATTATGTGTATAGTCCCTCTCTCTTCCCTTGCTGGAATGTAAGCTCTGTGAAGGCAGGGGTCTTTGCTTTGTTTATCCTTATATTCCAAATACTTTAAAAATTGCTAGGAATATAGTAGCTGCTCAATGAATATTTCTGCAACGAGTGCAAATGTAGGACAGAGGCATTATGCAGCTGTGTCTTCAAAGATTACAAGTCAAAATTCAACAACGTTCAGTGAAAATATCAACTTTTTTCTTGAATAATTATAGAGGTTTTTTTCCTCTTCATTTTGGGGTGTTCTGAGCTCTATTCATCTACCGTTAGTCAAAGTGTTTCTTCTAACCTCCGTATCAATTCTGGATGACCAAATGCAAACAAGGATGAGTTTGAGCATACTCAGCCTCTTCCCTCAGGGAAGTGAGATCAGTTTGGTAGGATTTGCACAAGGCTTTATAGGCATGTAAGTCTCCCAGTCAAGGTCTTAGGCCATCCCTCGCAGCAGGACTTTCATGTAGCTGAATTACCATGTGGAGTGAGGAGAAAGGTTTGGGAAACAGAAGCACAATTGCTATAGTTCAAGTAGATATCAGAATCCAGAAATAGCAGTAATTCAGGCACACATTAGAAGGTGTTGCTAGTGAATAGAATAAGGACCAGAGAAAGCTGTAGATATAAACTGTAACAACAACAAAAAGCAAACTAATAATGAGAGAAAGAGCTAGGAGAATCTAAATCCAGGCAGCTGGTGACCATCAAATTTGTAGGAAAAGTAAATGCATGGCTAAGTGACAAAAGCAGATTTTGAAAACTGACAAAATAATTTATTCAGCCCTTAAAGTATTCATTTATTTCTTGATTCCAACAATGAGTCCCTGGGCATGACTAGTATAAGATCCAACATGGCCATGAAATTAGACAGGTATAATTATCAACTCATTCTTAGTTAACAAAGATCTCTATCAATTCCTGTTTTCTAAAAAATATTCATCTATTCACAACTGCTCTGCTCTATTCTAAGTCAACTGATTTCACACTATTCTAAAAAGCAGTTTGAGGAAGTATCATAAAGTTCAATTTCTTTTCCTCCCCTCACTTGCCCACTCATCTCTAAACATGTGAAGATAGAGGGCTTTACTTGGTTCTGCCACATATTCAATTTTGTCTTCAAATCTTACTCAAGAGGCTTGTTCAAATATGTCCAGTGAGCTAATAGTATGATAAGCATAGTTATAAAAAAAGTACTTTCTGATATAATGAGTTTTAGTTCATGAAAATTGTTTCCTGAAGTTTCAGAATAATATGTTTTCTTTACAAAAGCTGTCAATGTTTTCTTGGTGTGAAAGTTTTATCAACAAATAAAGCCTTTGAAAATTTCCCATATATAATTTTTTGAAATATATTATTATTTTGAAATACCAGTTTATAATCCTATGAGGTAATATTGATGCTAAAAGCCCACAGAGAGATGATGGCTGAATTTAGAACTTTAAAAAGAATTATTTGCAATGTTGACTAAAATACCAATCAAGGACAATCAAGTTGTCTGTAGCTAGTGATCATGGATATGTTTTGTCTCGTAAAAGCATTTGGAAATGCATAGTTAATTTGACAGTATTTTGCAAATCATACTCCCTCCAGAATAACTTGCAAAGTAGAAACACTTCTGTAGGCTAGAAGATGGTTCGCCTCTCATGCTCAAAGTAAAGAAAGAACCATATAATCAAAAGCAAAATTTTAAACAATTTTTTGGGGGCACTGTGGATTATAAAAGTAAAGAAAGATCAAAAGACAGTGCCTGTGTACTCAAGAAAAGATGAATCATTCTCACAAGCATCACAGGCCCCTTAAAAAAAAAAAAAAGCCAAACGGCCATTTTTGGCTAAGTTGCCATGACTTGTGCCATGACTTGTGCCAAATCTGAAACCTTGACTAAAGATGATTGGAGAAAACTATGGAGAAAAGCTGATATGAAACTGGTCACAATGAGGAGACACCTCAACTCTGGAGAAAAACATAGTCTCCATCCAGTCACATCCTCTCCTCTGAGTGCAGTGCAAACAAGTGAACAAAGGGAAATGGATTACATGAGTTCGGTTCTTTGTTGTGAGCAATGTACTGCAAATGTGCTCGTGGTCTGCGGTGTTAGCCCACCCAGCCTTGGAAGTCCCTGGACCCGGTGGGTCTGGGTGTGATGAGCTGTTCCCCGTGCTATGGTTCACAGCATTTGCCACAGCACTGTGGCTGTTCCGGCACCATAAAGAGCCAGACGGATATGTGTATTTTCTCAGTGAAGACAAATAAAAGTTTAGCAATAGTTCTTAATCATTTTTTTAAAACCCTGCAGATTTCAAAGGTCACTTTAGGGACAAAACTGGAAGTAATTAAAACAAAAGCTGAAGCTCCTTGACAAGTTTTATTTTTTGTGTCTGAAAGGTTCATTGACCTCATATATCTTCAGAGATACTAGACTGCAATATTTGAAGAGAAAATAAAATTTGAGGTTTCAAAGGACTTCAATTTTCCCAAAGTAATGATTGTGTCATTATTATCTGAGAGGAGTGATTTCAAGAAACAATGGCTTTCATGTATCTTTTTATACTGATAATTACTATCTCAGCTTTCTTAAAAGAGCCAGGATTACTTTTTTTTATTGAGTTGAAAAAATCAGATTATTTACTGAACTTATTTTTAACTGATCATGCCTCAGTGCATAAATGTTATTTTTATGATCACAGCAAAAATTCACAAAAAATTATCTGGGCAAATAATGTACAGTAAAAATTGTCAAGGTAAGAAAATGAAGGAACATTTTATAATTATTATTCTAAAATGGTATCTGAATGAAGAAAGGTGTAGGTTACTTGTCATTATTCCATAAGTGAGTTTTCTTTAATGAATTTATCTTTTTCAGATCCCTTACAGTGAGGATATGGTGATTATCTTTTTATTATTATTATATTTGTTGTTATTTTGGTATCATTAATATACACTCACATGAGAAACATTGTGGTTACTAGAGTCCTCCGATATGCTACTATCTTAACACAGGTGTAATTCACTCCGTGAGCGTGGCTCCGGAACTAAGTGATAGCATTAAGCAAACTTGATTTTACCACTGTTTATAATTTCTAAAATATTGTAGAATGGGGATTAAGAGCAATTTTATGATAAGAGGTAGACTTTTAAATGTTAAGTCAGTAACTCAGATTCCATAAAAATTCTACTGAAGAATGTAAAGAGGAAAAGATCTCTTTACATATCCCTTTAAGAAATAGCATTTAAGTCATTCTTTCTTCTTTATACCTCCTTAAATATATGAAACTAATCAAATGAAATCTCTCACGGGCAACAATTTTAGCTTTCAAAGAAGCAGAGAATAAATTTATTCACTTAGCTAACATAGCATTCCATTCTGCAGAGGATTCGTATCTGCAGGTTTCCCCACGGCCTTGCTCAAGCTTTTCCGGAGCAGCTCCGAGCTAGTCACCCATCCTCCCACTGCTCCTGTCTATGGTGATGTCTGAGAGTTCACCTAGCAATGATTAAGAAGTTGCCTGTGGCACATATTGTAATCTTATGTTTCCTTTCATTTAAGTCATCAGCTATGAAATGACATCTCTCTGAATGGATTATGAGATTTTAAAATCACAGGCAATATGTTTATTTCTGTGAAAGTTTCTTGTACAAAAATACTTGTTGCTTATATCTGTTCACATCTCCTTAATTGATTGACTCAGGGTATTTTCTTGGCATGATAAAGCAATGAACACTTTTGAAGCATACTTGTGTAAGATAAAATGGAAGTTTCACCATGTTTAATTCCTGATTAGAAAGAAATAAAGATATATTGGAAGTCCTCATTACTTGATGACAAATGGAATACTGGGAAAAGGCATTTAAAACAAACGCATTTTAAATCAGTAACCCTAGTTTTGTAGCAATAAATGGAAAAAATATAAATATTTGATTGAGATACTCTTAAAAAGTAAAGTTTAAAATTATATTAAAATTTGACATAACGTAGATAAAATTATAATATGCTAATTATTGAAAAGAATAATAAATCAAGTTGATTTTCTGGTGTATTTTGAAAAATGTTATAGCAAAATATAATCTCATATAACATTTAACAGTATGACTATAAAGATGATCATTTCTACAAAAATTGTTGAAGCATTCATCATTTCTTTCTAATCCCTGATATTCGAGTCATTTGCTTTTGAAGTACCATGTCTAATTTCCTTCACTTTGTCTGTTAATGGTTATAACTGGAAGATTCTCATTGTCCACAATTTTGTAATACAGCATTTTTTCAGTATCATTTACCACATGAAATCTTGAATCTCTGGAAAAATTTTACTTTTCAACTCATTTTCATTATGTTTTCATTGTGTTGCCTGATATTTATAACATTCTAGAATCAGCAAGAGACCAAGATTTTTTATAATAATTCATAGCAATATATGTTAATACTAATTGGGAAAGTATGTTTAGTAAGAGCTAGTCTTATAAGTGAGTAGTTCATTAGCAAATATTTCTTTTTATAACAGTGTTTGCTTTCTTATGTTACCATGTATCTCTGTGGACTGGAATAATGCTTTGATAATCAGCAACTCTTGCAATTTGCCATTAGATGAAAATAAAGGCTGAAAAGTAAACAAGTTGTAAGACTGGAAATACAAATTGGTGTCCACTATACAAATATCTATTGTTGAAATTATGACTGTGGGTGAGTTAGGCCCTCCTAGGCAAGAGGACTAAAGGTTGAGGCATTGAGAGAATCATCAAAAAGCTGAAAGTAAAATAGAGAAGAGTAATCATATACATCCGAGCAGAAGCAAAAGAAAAACGTCCACTAGAAATTTAGGACTCTGAGAGGTAAACACTAATGACACAGGGGATGGCCAAGTGTACATAATATGGCTAAGAAGTCAGGAATTTGTGACTGAGCAGTTATCCAGTTCAAATGTTAACTGGAAATTCTATGAGGATTCTGAGAAATCCAGTGAGAACAGCCTATCCCACCTGAAAGCGCCTGAAGTCTTGTGAATTCATACACCTTGTTCCTACCCCCTACATGCTCATGCTTTCAGCCTTTGACAGGGAGGCCTTATGCAGGTACCACACAAGGACATGATACACTGTAAGTCAGAAAGGATCATCACAAAACTAAAACAAGATTTAAATTAGAGGGTAAATTCTGGGCTATGGTATTTCCCAGTATTGCCTGGAAAAGTAGGTAAAATCAAATATATAGAGTCAGCATTCTCCAGAACAAATGTGCATTAAATGATTTCCCCCTGTTATATTAATTGTATAGTTGGGCTAAGTATAGCATATGCTTATAATATTTAGTCTTTCTAATTTCTTGGTACTTATTGTTATCCTTTCTTAGTCTTTCCTGAATATTGTTTGTTATGTGCTCTTCTTTAAATTGCCAAATAATAACAATAATAACATTTCTGGGTTCTAAAATTTGCTTAAACCATGCACTGAAGTCAGCCAGCCTCTTTAACGGTCTTTTTTTAGCCTGCTAATTACTTACTACAATAACGGAGATGACTCAAGCCCTTAATAAAGTCTTAAAAATGCCATCTCTACTTGAAGCCTTCAATCAAATATCTCTCACTGATTATGGATATGGATTGGCATGAATTGAAATTCCAGCATTTTCATCAAAGTTTTCAGTAGGTCCCATTCTTAGTCTCTCAAAAAACACTAAAAAAAAAAAAAGGAGAAATGAGCATTTCAAGAGATCTAATACATGGGAGCATTTAGAAGTTTATTATCGTAGCATGAAAAGTGAGGAACAGCATATTTCCAGTATGTATGATTTCAGTGGGCAGGGTAAAAAGGTAAGTGATACAAAGAATCTTAATAGTTCATATGATCCACTCTTGTTTTTATGCTAGAATCTCTAAAACAGGCGGGGCAGGAGGATCTTGAATTGCAGTCTATGGGCTCCTAGAGAAGAATTTTTGGGGGGACTTCAGATATCTTTTAATCTCCCAAAATCAAAGGGTTAAGTGTTGATCTAAAGTGTATCAGAAAAGTCAACATTTATAATGTTAACCAGTCCTAATTTAGTGTAATCCTTCGCTACAGACAAGGTTTAAAATATGACACTGGAATGAGAAAAAGTAATGATAAACTAGGATCAGGTCAAATTCTAGTTGAGAATAACAGTTTGAATTATGATGCTTAATGCAGTGGATTGACTCTGGCCTCCACTCATTCTCTTTATTGGCAAAGGGTTCTTGGAAAAAAGTCTGAGGTCATCAGTTTTGAACAATGGCCAAAATGCCTATTTGAACAAAAAAGGGAAGTGAAAGCTCTTGGTACAGATCTAATGTACCAGTTGCTAATGGAAAAATCATATAAAAGATATTTTAAAATTATATACTGAATAGTAACCTTTTAGAATGCAAGGTTACATGTCCTGAGAAGCACTCTTTATACCAGATGGGCCATCGACTCCCATAATGCCCTTCTTTCCCAGCCTTTAGGAACACTGATGCATTCTGTGTAACCACACACCTAGAATACCCCTAACCCTCATTTCCACCTTCATCCTCTTCTTCCTCTTTGTCAAAGAGGTAGATAAGCTTTTTTATTGAACTATAATTATTAAACTATAAATATATGGTCAAATGATATAAATAAAAAAATTTAAATACATGTATTTTAAAAATACTTGAGAAAGAATGAATGACTGGCCAGGGAAAAGAAATGCTAATTTTGATACTATTTGTTGGAAATAACATGCTTAACCACTAGATGTCAGCCTTCTTTAAGCAACAAAGTTTATTTCACAAAGTTTACAACATCAACAGCAGTTAATTCTGCTACAGGGGAATAGTTGGCACCATAAGCATTAGTCACTCTGACACCACATAAAAAGAAGCTTTAACAGCAAAGGGTTTAGGGTTTCCCATAAAGTGGGGGAGATGGGGGGGGATCTTCATGAGTCAAGCCTGATTTGAGAGTTGTCATGGTCTCCAAAGACACACAGTTAAGATGTAACAATAGTTAATAACATAATTTTCAAAAAAGTTAAAAGCTTGGGTCTTATACAAACATAAAATGACACACAGAAAGATCTTATTCAACTCATTAATTAGTGAGGGGACCAGTAAGATGGTAAGACCAGTACCAGACAGTTTTCAAGGAATGAAGATACCCAGACAAAGCCATGCTGAAATAAACTTGGTGATAGGTACAAAACTGTGTAATGTCCTAAAGATCACAAGCAATAAACTTAAGGGCTCCATTTCCTGCTGGAGAAAAATGACCTGTACTAGGCAAATGTCTGTAAGCTAACATGCCAGCTCACTGTGAGCAGCCCAGTACCTAACCTCCATGCATGGTTGACGTGGCTGTGCTTCTTGCTTTACAAACATCATTCCCATTTTATTCCCACATTAAGTACCTACGAGGCAAATGCTGATATTATCTTCCTTTAGAAGCTTGCACACTGAGAGGTCAGGGAACACTCTTCAGGCAGAGGACCAGCAAGTGAGCAAGCTGGAATGTGAAATTTGGTCTGTCTAGATGATCTTTCTCCTGGGAGCAGAACCTTAACAATTACTTAGTGTCTAGAGGATGTGGGGATTCTACAAGATGAGGCAAAGCTGAGCATACTACAACCCCTTTGCTCTCTCCTGTTCCTCATCTGTGATTGGTAAATAATGGTGACAGAAATCTCAAGTGCAGAAGGCATATGTGGCAATATCAGAGCTTACCTGCTAACGCTGTCATTCTCTAGAATTAGCATAGATTACTTACCACACTCCCCACCATCCTCACTGGCTTGCCCTTTGACTTGATGTACTACATCAGATCCTCTATTGCAATTTAAGTAAGCGTTGAGTGGGAAATGGTGAGGATAGTGAGGTTTCACATATAAGTGAGCAATATTTTATATACTGTCAGTATGGAAAACAATTATGCTGAGTAAAATATTTTTAATGGGGTTTGCTAAAAGTAAAAAAGAGACCTTATAAAATATGGATGGCGTTCTTATGCTATGTGCTTTTTATTCTTTCCAGAGAATTTGGGACCTGGGGAGAAATCTAATGTACTGACAATATATTTGAGAAAGATATCTGCCTGACAAAATACTCCTCTAAAGAAAATGCTCTATTTCATTTTAAAACTTCAAAATCTTGAAGAAATTTCTGACATGATTGGGTGAACTATAGAAAATAATCTTAAATTCTAGGATTTATATGCATAGAACATCAGAAATGTTAGGTGCTTCAAGTTTTATTACTAATTCAGCTTCAATTCATATAAAGATTATACCACTTAGCCAGTGGCTGAGAAGACTCAAAAAACTAATCAAACATTATTATTTTACTTTTAGGAGACTAGACAGTCTCCTCATCACACATACTCAGATACAACAGCTATGAATGGACATTTTCCCAGAATATTATATATTTCCATACCAGAGAAAAATAAAAGGAACACTTATGAGTTCCCCAATTTGTTGATGTATCACATTTGCATTTATTCTTGCTCTAAAAAATGCAAAATGTTATATATAGCAAAGTATTGCTTTTTATGTAGTCAGTCTGTTGTTCAGTGTTCAGCTTATTCAGTTTTCATGGATTATAAAATCTTTTAGGACAGAAGATATTCCTTACAAGACCATCATATGATATCTCTAGCTGCAAAGGTAAATGCAATTTTAATGACATATCACATTTAAGACTCTACTAGGCACAGCTCTGGTTACCTTTGATTTATTCATCAATGCTAGGAATCTGAAATTTTCTGCGGTCTAATTTTTGAAAAAAAATTAAGTCGTCTCTGTGTTAAACCTTCTGCTCTACATGATTACAGTGACTTGATGTAGCATTGAAGCTTCCCTTTGGTAATTAGATTTCTTGTTCTACCAACCAAACTCTTTGGAAACACTTATTTCTGACAAAACGCATCATTGTTAATATAGTAGTAAAATAATTATAATAAATCCAGATTCTTATTGGATCACATCTTAACTCATGTAAGTATAGCATATTATTAATGCAAATGAATGTATCCACACCAAACAAAAATCTGAAGATAGTACTCACGCAGGCTTGATAGTATGGGCATGCTTTTCATGGACAAAGGCTCCAGCAAGTCCTCCTGCTCCTGAATTTAAATACTGGATTGAATATAAATTAACCAAATCGGTTAATGTGAATTTTTTATAAAAGTAAACAATGTAATCATCTGACTCCTTTGTTATGAAAACAGCTTTTGACCAGTTCAAAATGTGTGATTATTTGAGATTATATAATAAAACAGGATTTTGGGTCACCTTGTTTAAAGAAAAACAAATGAAGCATAGCATTACTAAATGAAAATAAATGGCTATTGCTTTTTTGGCCAAATTTTGCTCCAACTAGTAGATAATCGTCCAGCTGAAGTCTACCTGATTTTAAAGCTCATTCAATTATTAAGTCACAAAAGTATTTAATAGCAAGAAGAGCATCGTATTTGAAAAATACCTAACTCAAAATAAAATTGGTTCATTTCCATGCTTGCTGTCAATTAAGGCATCTTTAAAAATCAATACCAAGCTGATTTCTTAAGAATATCTTTACATATGTAGAAATTTCACAATATATCAACAAAAATCTGATACCATAATCTATTTGAATTAAGTTCTAATCTTAGAGCTTTTTTTTTTTCTAAAACCTCCTGACTTGTTCAAAGGAGGCAGGGAATTGAAGGAGTAAGTGCTCTTTAGTGGATGAAAATTCAAGAATTTAATTATGTATCATATGACTGCACAACTAACTAAAATTAGAAAATACAGTAATGAAAGAAATGGAAGAAAGTAATTCAAATAGTTAAAATTGACCACTGATCTAGTTTTACATTTAATGTCTATATGCAATAAAAGGATGCAAATATATTAACTAGTTTGTACCTTGTAGGAGCACCAGCAGGCAAAATCAACTCCCCAGTCATGCAAATGGAGTTCAACATTTCCAACCGCATGTGCTAGATCAAAGCCAACAAAACAACCCTGGGGATGAACATAATAGCAAGTTTTGAATTTATTTAGTGATTAGAATCAGTGAGTACAAATATCTTTAAGAAAATCTGACAAACTGCTATGTCATAAATATGGTTCATCCTTTGGTGCAATTATACACAAATTGTGAACCATGAAACCTGGGGCATTCCTAAAACCCTTTCAGGTCAAAGCAATTTTCATGAAATGGAAACATTCTTTGCTTTCTTTGCTGTGTTGACAGTTGCATTCGCAAAAGCGGTGATGGATAAAACTTAAGCGGCACCTTAGCACAAATCAGGGCAGCAGCACCAAGTTGTGCTAGCAGTCATGGCCTGCTAAAGCCAAAGTTGCATGGGAGTGAAAAGATAATTTCACTTAAAAATATCCTTGATAGTATTCCATTGTGTATATGTACCACATCTTGATGTGGGGGGGATCATGGGGAAGGGAGTGTAGCACAGAGAAGGTAAATAGTGACTCTGTGGCATCTTACTACACTGATGGACAGTGACTACAATGGGGTATGGGGGGGGACTAGATAATATGGGTGAATGTAGTAACGACATTGTTCTTCATGTGAAACCTTCATAAGAGTGTATTTCAATAATACCTTAATAAAAAAATACCCTTGATAAAGCCATAAAATAATAAATTTGTATTAAGTCACAATACCTTAATTCTTATATTTTTAATGTTTAATATGGGAAGTATGCATAAAACATTTGGCCACAGGCTAAAGTAGGATGGTTGTCTCAAAATAAGGCACCTATGCAATTACTTAAGTTGCAGGCTGAACTAGCCACTTCTACTTCATGGAGAACCAGTTTGTGCATGAAAGAGCAACTGCTAGAAAAATAGTAATTCATACTTGAGTATTTACAGACATTCTTCTGAAAATGAATGAAGTGAGTCTATCAGTTCAAGGAAAACTACTGAGAGTATTTATTGCTAGTAAAAAAGTAGTTTCCAGAAGAAATTAGAATATTGGAAAATGTGTATCCACTTTTATGAGTATGTCCCAGTGTTTAAAGATTTCTAATGAGTTTAGTAGTAATATATATAGTTTTTAAAATATATGATGAAGTCTGCATATATATTTGGAAAATATGCATAACTTGGTGATCCAGTATTTTCCATATGATCAGTGATTGATGTTACATGTCACACACAGATAAAAAATCTATTTAAAATGCAGAATCAGCCAGTTGATTTTAATGTAACAAAGTACGGAAAGTTCAGTGATTTGTTTTCACATTTCACACCACAATTGCCAAGAAGTTCTCATTTGCCAAAGTCTGGTAGAGTATCAAAGAATATTCACCATTAACTGAAAAGGCTATTAAACTACTTCTACTTATTCCAACTATATATTGGCATGAGCACCAATTTTCTTCCTATGCTTCACAAAAAATAAAATAAAATAAAATAAAGAGATTGAATGCAGAAGAAGGTATTTAGAAATTAACACCTGTCTTCTATTAAGCCAAACGGCAAAGTGATTTGACAAATATAAATCATTTTTTGTTTGTTTTAGAAAATACACTTTTGTTTCCCTAATAATTATTCATGTTAATATGTAATGGGTTAATTATTGTTATTTAAAATAAATACATTAAAACATTTTTAAATTACAGTACAGTAAGTATAGATAGATATAAACACGGTATCAAAACCTCTTGGGGTCCTCCATGAACTTCAAGAGTTTAAAATGTTTGAGACTGCTGCTTTAGTGATTCCTACTAACCTGAAAGAGTTAACAGTTTTCAGTTTATCACTTAACCCCACATTATGTTCATATTTAATTTAATTAGTTAAATTGTGTAGGTGCTGTGGTAAATTGCCTTAATGGTTCTGATTCTTTGTCCCTTCTTGTATGCATGTCCTTTGTCATGGAACTTTTCAGTTCCCCTTGCAGTGGGCAGGGTGTGATTCTCTGCCACTGGCATCAGCTTGGTGTCTTATTTTGACCAATGGAATGTTAGCGTATGTAATATAGGCAGAATTTCCAAAGCACTTGAGTGCTTAGGATTGCTGTCTCTTGCTCCCTGCCAGTTCTGTGAGAAGGGCAAGCTTGCTTGGGTCAACCTTCTGGCCCAGAAGGAAGATGAAAACAATGTATATGAGAGTCATCTTCACCTGACCTAAGTCTGGATCAACTGCTCTCCCCACCACCCCTTAGTTGGCCAGAGATGCCTGAGTGAGCTCAGGGGAGACTAGCAAGATCCTACACAAAGTCCTGCCCAAATCAGCTGACAGAAAGATGATCTATAGCAATATTTTTGACTTTACACTGTGTTGTCCCTATATATTGACTGGAGACCCTAACAGCCACTTACTGACTCTATTCTGTCTTAGTTATTTACTTGTATGGTTTCCAGTGTTTTGTAGTCTGCCTAGTAGAATTCAGTGTTTTAAAAACTAAACTCTGTTTCCAATAAGTTCCCAGAGACAACCTGGAGTAGTGATATATTACTCAAATTGTATCCAAGTAGAAACTTTCTAATTTTATGACTCACCATCAAAGCCATTAGCTATCTGCATATCAAAAATGTACTTAGAGAATGTAGTATTCATTACACATTAAGAAAACTTTGTATATGAACATGAATTAAAAAAGAAAAAAATAATCATTAAATCGTGGTAATGGTTCAGTTTGCAAAAATGTTTTACCTCTGAGTCCTATTGTTAGTGTACTAAGTGCACATATAATATTACATTCTCAAAACTGTAGATTTCCTGCAACTTTGAAGAAACACATCTATCAGTGAAAGCTTTTGAAGTAAATAATTGCAGAGGGACCAATTTTAGATTGTTTGAACACCTCAGGAACAAATAACCCAAACTGTTATTACAAGTACTTTCTCTAGGACAGAGGGATGCAAACTATGATTTGTTTTTAGTAAATAGAGTTATAATTGAGCACAACTAGTCTCATTTGTTTAATATTGCCTATGTCCTTTGCAAGAGAATTGAGTAGCTACAATAGAGACTATGTGGCTGACAAAATCTAAATCTTTTATTATCTCACCCCCACTATAGAAAATATTTGCTAACTCTTAATCTATTATATTAAATCCCATAAAGAAAACTCAAGATATTGAAAAGTCAGTTAATTAGAAACCTTATTCATTATAATTTGTCAGAACTAGCATCTTGTGAAAGAAAAAGTTCTTACAAGCACTATATAACTGCTTTTTTTTTGAGAGGGAGTCATGGATTTGTGCTTTGTTTCTCACACACACACACACACACACACACACACACAAAATGAGCAATACCTGTCATAAAAATACAACAGATGATCCATGCTAACATAAGTTTTGGTAATGATAGGAAAAAATACAATTATCTCTATTCATATTTAGAGGTTATCAAAACCTAGGTGTGCAGACCAATGTTTAATAGCTTCAATAGATGCACACATATACACAAACACATTTGCTTCTATTATAAAGTACACTTCATACTGCAAATCTATTTGGGGAAAGAAGTTCTGAATTTGACATCCTCTTTTTCCTCACCACCATTTCAAATTAAACCAATGATTTTTTTTTATGAAGCAATTTTTAGAACTCAACTTTTCATAGACATGTTTTTGCAAATCAGCTTTCCTTAAGAAAATCAAGTAATAGAAAAGGTAGCACTTTTATTTTATTATCAATTATTTATAAGGAATGGTACAATGAAGAAACTGTGAAACTTCACCTATCATATCCATTATTAAAAGCCCTGTGGTCACATCTGTGGTACCACATAAAAACATCACTGGGGGCTACTACAATGTTTTAACGCATGTATAGTTCTTTCCCAGTGGTGGCAGAAAACATAAATTATTAAAATATAACTGTCTCAAGGAAAGGACCAGAAGATACAAATTTGAATGAAATTATTACAAAATGATTTTATATAAAATTCACTAGGTGGCAGCATCTTAAAAATTTTTTAAAAAGCAAATAGTTTTCCGAAACATCTCTAAAGACATCCAGTTAGTATTTTAATTATTTTACTCATAAGAGCAGGTAAGATAATAAGAATAGGTAAACACATAAACTCCACACTTAAGTGCTTACTTTATGCATTAAAAATAAATCAAGTATTTTTCAATATATTTTTATTAAAATCACCCCCAAGGGCTTACACACATATTTACACAACCACATTCAAGTGTAGCAGTGGTTCGGCCACCATGTCACTTGGCCTTGTGGGCAATCCCCACACTATTGCTGTGGTCCATTGTGAATGCTTTCTGCCTGCCTTCCTCCAATGAACTTTCTAAATCACACCTGATTATAAGACCCTCTGCATCCCTTCAAAGAACCCTCCGTGTCTTCAGAATGTCACTCATTTTCCTTGGTGTGGCTTTTGAGGACCTTTATGACCTAACCCTTTCCAGCTTCCCTGTCTCAGGTGCTCCATCCCTTCCTTCCTCTATTTGTCCAAACCTTTCCCACTGGAGCATTCTTTCCCTCCTCATTTTCTGGGATTTTGATCACAGAGTAACTTCTATGGGAAGATTCCACTCCTCCCTCTCTTCCTACAGTCCTGTCTGCATAGATCTCTTGTAGGAAATTTCCAATTTTATTGTCTTGCACTTTAACACAGTATGACCTCACATAACTGTTGAATAAAGAGATGAATAAGTGAACAAATAATAAAGTCATATCTTTGTAAATAAACATGTTACAGTTTAACAGAATAAATATGTTAAATGTTAAAAGAATATTATTTGAGGTCCTTTGTTTCTGTGACAAATTTGTAGCATAAAGTATTTATTCAGAATTTGCATCTTTTAAAATGCAGTTTCTTGGGCAGTTAACAGTAGTTTAAAATATGCTCAAAATCCCTGTCAATAAAACAGGGAATATCATATGCTTTTGTCCTTACTATTTCACTAGCACAATACTAAATTGTTTTTTTAACCAGTGAAATAATATTACACATAAGGTCTGGCTAAGATTACCAGGTGATGAACTAGCTCACTGTCTCTCAAGTTTGATTCATTATTTGTCTGTTTATTAAAAGAAAAATGGAACACTGCAGCTTAACTTTTTCCCTCATAGCATTTAAGTTGTGATAACTTCATTGATTCAATCCGTAACAGATTGCCTTTGAACTAATATTATTAGTTTGTTCCTTCTTCACCAAAAAAAATCCTATAAATTATGAAGACCACCAATAAGTGGTGTAAAAAGTATGTAAGATATGTGTGTATAAAAATTATATATTTGTGGCTATACACAGAGCAGATAGCTGGCATGTATTGGTATGCTTATATAATTATTAAAACAATAAAACAATTAAGGCAGGTAAGTAGCCTTTTTCTTGAGCTACTTGAGTACCCACCCCTGCTTGCAAGCCCCATGGTCCTTTGGAGGTTCCCATAAGGTACCTGCCAGCTTGCGTGTGGCCATGCATACATACTGTTCAGTGCGGGTCTAGGCTCCAGTGGATGCCCTTGGCAGGGACACCAACACCATGGTAGGTAAATTACAGGTGCCTACATGGTAGGTAAATTATAAGTCCCTTCAAGGCTAGTGTTAGGTACAGTGATGGGAGTGTGATCTTCTTGTGGCTATATGTAGGAGCTACAGCATCCACACAATAGCAATCAGGTCTTTAAGTACTCTGAACATCACTCCTGGTTTGGTATAAAAGTCATAGAAAACCATCAAAGAACCACAGTGCTAAAAATTTGGACACCATTACTTTAAATTTGGGAAAATTTGAGGAAAATGAACAGAAAAATAGAAGTTTATGGAAGTTGTGTGTGTGTGCGTGTGTGTGTGTGTTGGGGGGGTCAATTCCATACAGATGGTGTGAATGAATGGTGGATTAATAATTACAGATTGGCTAGTTAGCTCTGATCTTGGGATTTTCCCCAAGAAGTTCATAATCAGGGAGCTGTTGAGTAGTACTAAGGAAAGATGGGAATGAAGAGGAGGATGAAAGCTGGTGAGGTTTCTTGACACAACCCTGAGGCCCTTAACTTTCCAAAATTCCTTCATGTACTATGATTCAAAAGCGTACATAGGCGCTAAGTGAAAAACAAATAATACCCAGTAAAAATCTCTATAAGAGGGCCCTCGATTATCTCTGTAAATATCTCATTTCAGTTATTCTGAAAGTCTTTCTTTTTATCTAGCCTAAATTTATTATGGTCTTCAAATATCCTCACTTTTCTTTTTCATCCAACTCTCTGATGACAAGCAGGAACTAAGCATTATTTCTTTTGTTCACCCTGTACTTAAGGTCAATAAGTTATCTGTATCACAATTTCCTTCAAAATTTATTTCATACAACTATCTACTATTTTTTGAAGTTGTATGTTAAGCTTTTACTTATTTATACCAATAGTTTAATGAAAATAGTAGTTCCTCCCTAATAAAACAATACAAAATGAGGATAACACACCAATAAGGACAAGACACAGTCTTCTAAGGGAAGCTGCAGGGAAATCTTTTTAGAAATCAAATACCATAGCAACCAGAATCAAAACTTAAAATTTTCTGTAGGGAAGAACCTGAATACTACTCAAAGTTGTTTAGTCTTGGGACTGTTATAGATACTATATGAGACCAGAAAAAAATGAATAACCACTAAGTACTGCAGAAAAAAAATACATACAATATTTCATCCAAGAAGCTAGCTACCTGAAAACCAATTCTAAATTCTCATGCCAAAGCTCAGCTGCAAACAGGAACTGGGAGGGAAGAAAAGGGAACCTGGGAGGGAAGACAAGATTGCAAGTGTACAGAAAAGGATGCTATCAGAAATAACCCTTACCCTGTACGATAAGTTGATTTAACAAAATTCCTCCATTGTCCTAGAATTATTGACGGTATTTATGCCAATAGGTGTGCACAAAGGAGACAAACTCTGATAAAGTGAACATTCTTCTGTGCCTCTCACATGGGCTAATGCTAGGGATTTGGGGAGCTTTGACTATACTTGGCAGTTTTTAGAAAGCTTAAGACTTTGAAAGATAAGAAATCCAATAAGAGAGAGTTTGACTCAGGAAAGTTTCATGAAAAAGGGTGTGCACAGAAATTAAGGAATTCATTCAAGATGGGTAGCTTTACTTTGAAATTAACATGATATTAAAATGAACATTTCCCTTGGTGATATAAAAATCTGGTTTAGATTCAAGGGTAAGCTAAAAAGCAAAAATGGAATGCATCTATGTGTCACCTGTGCAAATAAGAGTAATGCTGTAATAGGATTTTACTACCCACTTATACCAAGCTATAACTTCATGTTTTAAAAAATGTATAGTAGCTTATAGCTATAGTTGCCTAAAGGAAAATGTGAAGAAAAGATCCTGTTGGAAAAGTAAAGTGACAGGGGATGGGAGGTTGGAAAGAAGGGGATAGACACAAGTTAGCTAAGGAGTCTGTCTTCAGAGGGAAATCCCAGATTCCTGAACAGGGGATGTATAACTACTCAGGTGTTGAAGATGGTCAACCCTATCTAGTTTTTGGAGGCATTCCTAAGCTCTAATTATGTCACAGGGTAGGGAGCCTTTACAATTTTTGAAATTAATATGTAACCCAAGTTACTCTTTATTTAAGCTCCAGAACTGTTCTAGCAATATGATTTGCATAGCTGGCCAGGTAGCTTAAGGGAGACACTGATAATAGAATCTTGGACGGCAGTTCTGTCCCCTAGGTCTGTGAATGGATGCCCGAAGGAAATGGCAGCTTCTGAACTTGAATGGGAACGTGTCTCCTACACTATCTGACTTTTCCTGGAGTCGATTTACAACAGATGGTTTTGGCCTAATATTAAAGTAAAATGAATTGGAGCATGCAGAACTCTACTTTTTGTGGTGTTAGACTGGATTGTTTTTTCTAAGAGCCTTCAGTGGACTTGTTTTAATCTTTATCAAGCACTTAACAGCCTAAAGCAGTTTGCTGTTTAAATGTCTGTACCATATCTGATTTTGACCTCCTTAAAGACAGAGATGATGGGTTTTTCCTTAGTCTCTACTCTCTCTGTCTCTCTTTCTCTCATAAATCACAGAGTCTGGCATAAAGTAAGGGGCCAACATACCTCTGAAACAATGGAAGTTTTGAAAGTGCTCTGCAACTCAACTACCATTAGAGAGCTCAATGGATTCCTGCCAAAATTCTCTTCAGTGTCACATAGGTCAGTTTCCCAGTCCTATAGGGGTTTGCAAGCTCTCTTCATTAGAAGGACAATTCCTGGAAACACCTCTAAAGCCCCTAAAGAGCTCCTAACAAGAGTGACAATGGGGCCATGATTGGTGAGAGCTACTGCCAGTGGACTGCCTGAGAGATCCACCAGAAGAAGCTGTGAGGATCAGTGCTTGGGGCCTCTTAAACAGAGCAGTCGGGGAAAATGGGTTTGAAGTTCTAAGACGGGAACTGTTGAATTCTGGCATTGAGCCAAGTCTTTGTTCAGCAGTAATTCTGATTCTTATCCTTGACATCAAGAAACAAAGTAAAAATTGTAGGTTTTCAATGTTCTCTAAACTGGAGAAACAATGACATCAACTCAAAAGACACTAAGAAAAGAATAAGAATGTTCCCAAGAAAGGAGGACTAACTATATTTTCTTTGGCTTTTCCAAATGTTGAGACATCTTTGCCATTACATGATTGGTTTACATATATTAAAGGAGATAGGAGAGTGGAAAGGGAGATGGGGTATCAGCCAGAGCTAGACTCTAAACCTCACTTTTAATGGCTGGCTAAGACGCCTTGGGCAAGTGCTTAATAACCTCTCTCAGACTCAGTTTCCCCTCAACTAGACCTGGGTAAAAGCTTATTGGTAGGGTGGCTAGGAGCATTGGAAATACTACACTCAGATTCCAAAAACACAGTAGGCCATAAACAGTACCTATTATTATTCACATTTGTACAAAGCATGAGAGCAGAAACTAGATTCATCCTTTTAGCCCAGCTTTCTTAAAGTGGATATTGGTGAGAATGGCAAATCCAGAGATGAGAAATAGGAGGTAGGGAGCATGGAAACGTTTTGCTAATGACTTTTAAGGGAAATATGTCAATTAAAAAGTAAAAGATGGAGCTAACAGCTATATGGAGGAAAAGAGTAACAGATTTGGTAGAGAGGAAAAGCAAAAAATCTTGAGACCCTAAAGCATTGTGTAATTTGCAGGTGAAAATGTCTTACTATAACGAAGAGTGTGCTTTCAAGAGAAAATTTCAGCTATTTCTTTTACTGGAGAAAACAGTGATTGCCTTCTCTATTTCTTGTCAGAACTAAGTACAAAACCGAAGGGAAAACATAAAACAAATTGAGTAGTACCCTTCTAGAGTCTTTCTCCAGCTGGCGAGGACTTCACACAAAATATAGTTCATTTGATTTATTTCAGATACCCAAGATGAGAAAAATAGCTCAAGGTAATTTTTCATGCTTAATTTAGTTCATTTAATTTTTAATGACTTAATGGAGCAGTCTGCATGTCTTAAGTGTGTTGAAGAATAGAAACGGAATTTGAAAAAGACCTCAAAATTTACAAATGTGTTTCGTTTTTTAAAGTAATTAACCATTATAAGTAATTCTTCAGAAGTAACTGGTTCTTTTTAAATGCGAACACAGTTGTGCTTTTTATGAAATATATGATCCATAAAATTAGCCTGATCTATTTCTGCTGAGTATACACAATTTTTCATTCACTGGCCAAACAAGTATGCACTTAAAGGTAACTATGTACAAAGCACTAGCGTGAGTCTGTTTGTAGGTAGCCCACCTTCTATCAGTCACGAACACTATACTGACATAAGCTTCCCAAATTTGAGAGTTAAGATAGGTGTGAAAATGATTATACGATAGTGTGAAAGGTGGCCAATTATACATTTTCCATCATGCTATGGAAATACAACAGGAAGATATAGATTTAGCCTGACACAGAGGAGCAAAAAAATTTTAATGATCAAAGTCAAGAACTTCACACTCGTGTTTCTACAGAGTGTCCAGAAATATATAAGTTGGACCTGTAAGAAATATATTACTTTACCCGTTACTGCAAGAAAACTGCAAAGTAAGCATAAAGCTACATGCCAGCTGTCACTCTGTTTCAGTGCTGGAGTCAATACAGGCATACCTCATCTTATGGCACTTCACTTTATGTGCTTTGCACGGTATTATTGCATTTTTTACAAAGTGAAGTTTTGTGGACACCCTGCATCAAGCAGTTTTTCCAAAAACATTTGCTCACTTCATGTCTCTGTGTCACATTTTGGTAATATGCATAATATTTAAAACTTTTTCATCATTAATATATGTTATGGTGATCTGTGATCAGTGATCTTTGATGTTACCACTATAATTGTTTTGAGGTACCACAAACTGTGCCCATATAAAACAGTGAACTTAATTGATAAATGTTATATGTGTTCTGCCTTCTCCACTAACTTTTTCTTGTTTGGGGCAAATACAACTGATGACTTAAATTGAAGCCAATGATGGGGCCACTCTCAAAATCCTAGGGCCCTTTAGAATTATGCTAAATTTACTCAGCCCATACTCTATCAATGGAAAACAAAGCTTGGATGACAGCAATTCTGTTTACAACATGGTTTAATGACTATTTTAAGTCCACTATTGAGAATTACCACTCAGAGAATAAAATTCCTTTCAAAACATTACTGCTTACTGACAATGAACCTGGTCACACAAGATCTCTGATGGAGATGGACAATGAGATTAATGTTTTTTCATGTCTGGTAACCCAATGTCCATTCTTCAGCCCATGGATTGAAGAGTTATTTCTACTTTCAAGTCTCATTGTTTAGGAAATACATTTTGTAAGGCCATAGCTGCCATAGATTATAATTCTTCTGATGGATCTGGGCAAAGCAGATTAAAAACCTTCTGGAAAGTTTTCACCATTCTAGATGTCTTTAAGAATGTTATTCATGGGAAGAGATCAAAAGATCACTATTAGTAAGAGTTTGGAAGAAGTTGATTCCAACCCTCATGGATGACTCTGAGGTTTTACAACTTCTGTGGAGGAAGTAAACTGCTGGTGTGGTGGAAATAACAGGAGAACTAGGATTAGAAGTGAAGCCTGAAGATGTGATAGAATGCTGCTGTTTTATGATAAAATTTAAATAGATGAAGACTTGTTTCTTATGGATGAGCAAAGCAGGTAGTTTGCTGAGACTGAGATGGAATCTACTCCTGGTGAAGAAGCTGTGAAGGTTTTGTTTTAAAAGAGAGTGAAGGATCTATATTGCCTAAACTTAGCTGACAAAGCAGTAGCAGGTTTTAAAAGGATTGACTCCAATTTTGAAAGAAGTTCTGTTGAGGGTCATATGCTATCCAAACAACATTATACTCTACAGAGAAATATTTTGCGAAGGAAGAGTCAATCAATGCAATTTATTATTTTCTTATTTTAAGAAATTTTCACAGCTATTCCAACCTTTAGCTACCACCATCTTGACTAAGGCAAGAGGCAAGATTCTCCACTAGGAGAAAGGTTACAACTCCCTGAAAGCCCAGATAATGGTTAGCATGTTTTAGCAATAAAGTATTCTTAATTAAGTGATATTTATTCTTTTTTTAGACAGGATGGTATTGCACACTTAATAAACTACAGTATAGTGTAAACACAACTTTGATATACACTGGGAAACCAAAAATCTCATTTGACTAGCTTTATTGTGAAGTTCCTTTATTTAAGTAGTCTGGAACCAAATCCAAAATATCTCCAAGGTGTGCCTGTACGTAAACGTAGGAGTTGTGTTGAAGAGCTTAAGTCCCATCAAATGGGCAGAGCTGTTACTCAGCCTTGCCACTCATTATCCAACATTAATGATGGTCCAGTGCCGCCAAACTTCTGATTTTTCATAAGATGTTTGAAATTATGAAAAATCTTTGAAATATCTATGAATATTTCTTTATGAAATCCTTTGATCTTTCACTGTTGGTATATGATAATTTTTTTTAATGTACTATGTTTGCATATACAAAGAAGGCTAAACAAAACAAATCTCTAGGGCAGGTTGTAACCAGGGAAACAGATACTGGGGTAGAGGAACAAAATCTTCACATATGGGAATTCTAACAGGGAAAGGTAAGATACAAGCACAGAAGCAGAAAATATGACATTTGGGATTGCTAGGTCATAGGGTAGTTCTATTTTTACTTTTTCTGATGAACCTCCATACTGTTTTCCACAGTGGTTGCACCAGTTCGTATACCCAAAACAGTACACAAGGGTCCCCTTTTCTCCACATCCTGGTCAACACTTGTTATTTCTTGTTATAATAGTTATTCTAACAGGTGTGAGGTGATTTAGATACACATTTCCCTGATGATTAGCGATGCTGAGTAATATTTCATGTGTCTGTTGGCCTTCTGTGTAACTTCTTTAGAAAAATGTCTATTCAGTTCCTCTGCCCATATTTTTATTGGATTGTGACATTGACTTGCATGAAATATTTATATATTTTGGATACTAACCCCTAATTGATTATATCATTTGCAAATATATTCTCCTATTCAGCAGGTTGTCCAGCTTTTGCTGATGACTTCCTGTGTAAAAGAACTTTTTAGTTTGGCATAATTTCCTATTTGTTTATTTTTGCTTTTGTTGCCTTTCCTGAGAATATGGATACAAAAAATATTGCTCAGACCAATGTCCAGGAGGTTACTTCCTATGTTTTTTTCTAGGAGTTTTATGGGTTCCAGTCTTACATTTAAGTCTATAATCCATGTTGAGTTTATTTTTGTACATGGTATATGAAAGTGGTCCAGCTTCATTCTGTAGCATGTAGTTGTCCAGTTTTCCCAGGCAAATTAACACTGGAAAAGAGACTCATAAAAGTCCAGTAAACAAGCCTGAGTTCATAAAGAAATTACATGACCTAGCCAAGGTTTGAGCCTGTGTGAATCCAAAACCCATGGTTTTCTTATCTATCTTTCAGCCTCATTTCTATGAAGGGCAACGAGACTTGCATGTATACTAAGGGGGTCAGAGACTGCTGAATACTTGCATAAAAATTTAAAATATGATTTTTTTATTGGCCTACCTTTATTTTGGTGCTTAGCATTTAATATCTAAATTAAGAAGACATATATTTATATCTTTTGTAATGTACCACTTTCAGAGTTATCCATCAGAGCAGTTGGAAGTAGAGACTCCGGATAATGGTGCTAAATTTCTCTTCATTAGTTCTATTCATTAGATTCAATAACTGACTATATTAACTAGCCCTGACACATATATTAATCCCATAACTTATTAATGTTCAGAATAAAATTTGACTGTCACCTTTTTAAATACTTGATTTCATTGCTAACTCAAGCAGAATGTTTTTTTTAAGGATTTTAAATACAAATTGTTAACTATTGAATGTTGTTCTGATTTCTTTTTTCAGGCAAGCAAATACTAAAAACAGATTTTTACAAATATTTATATCAGAAGACACAAATTCAAAATAGTAAGCAATTTGAGTGTGATTTAGTAATATGTAGGGAAAAGCTCTTGCTGTAGGCAGTATAATAATTTCTCAAGATTCTCAGGAACCAAATGACTTTCTTAAAGTAAACCGTACAAAACTCTAACTACTAACATACTTTTATTTTGCAGTTCTCCTTCTTCAGGTACCTAGGGTTAAATGAGAACTGAACAATATTTAAACTGAGGTATAGGATAACAGAGTGCCAGCAGAGTTTCTAAGAGTCCTAGCATGTAGTTAGTATCCTAAGTATTGTCTGCTTCCTGCTGACGAGCAGCTCAGAACCAATGACATCACCTGGGAAGTTCACCTGTCCTGCTGATTAGAGGCAAACACTGGGAGAGCAGATACTTAGGAAGGAAGTGTGATCGCAGAAGTGACAAAAAGAGGTTTAAATAGAGATGCCTAGAGCAAAGGAAGTATAGATTTTTTGTTTAACATAAGGCTTATTCTTTTTTAAAATTATTTAAATAATTTTACAGAGACGCAAAGGTATTTCACTAGAAATGCAGTTGGAATATGCTTTGGGCAAGGTGGGGAGGAAGGAATGATGGAATGATGTGCATACCTTTACTTGCCCAGCTTTTGTGATGGCAGGTATATTAAAGAACTGTCCAGTGTAAAAGTGCAGCCCACTGAACAGGATCACTGCAATTGAGTCTCCTTCCTTTTCGATTACTTCAAGGATATCCTCTAGTCTCAAGGTTTCTTCCCCCTAGGAAGCAAGGCACAAGTTATATCATATCCACAAAAATACGTGTCTCGCTTCATAATTCCCAATCTGAAATTCACCTTGAGATCTTTCCCATCATAAGAAAAATCAAAGGTAAATTTTTTTCAGATCAGTTATCTTCAAAACTCTGGCAAAAGAGCAGCAATTCAGCATGTGTTTTGTTATTTTTTAGAAATGGTAATAAAATAGTAAAAAAAAAATAAGGCTTATAAAGTGTCTTTGCAAAATCTTACTTGTTTGATTTATTCTTCAATTTTTCATACTTGTATACCTGTAAATTGTTTCCTCCTTTTTCTCATCCAATAAAATACCAGAAAGTACAAGAAGTCTATGATATATTAAATGGCAATTTTTTTGGAAATTAGCATTTCACTTATTAATCTGATATCACGTAACTGTTTTCCTAAAAATCCCACTTACGCATCTCTCATCTGAGTATAATCTAAACCAAAATTTTCTGTTAATTGAAGAGTAAAATCTCTCCTTTGCCAGTCTAAAGATCCAGCCCCAAAATGAAGAAAAAAATCAACCATCCTCAATATTATCAGTTATTTTCCCTCGTATCTCCCCACATAATATTAACGATTGGTATTTAGTAAAATTGTGAATAAAATTAGATTTGGTCTTGCAAACAACTTGAGTGGTGAGAACAATCAGCTAAACAAAGCACATGTTTATATCCTAACAATTTTAATCTGTTTACAAAGCCTTCATGAATTTCTCCAGTGCTAAATCTGACATAATTTTGAGGTCAAAG
Source organism: Phataginus tricuspis (assembly GCA_029783875.1). NCBI lineage: Eukaryota > Metazoa > Chordata > Mammalia > Pholidota > Manidae > Phataginus > Phataginus tricuspis. Next base: position 27,895,483 of record JAQQAC010010508.1, read on the forward strand.
CATCATTACCTGCATTAATATTTGGGGGAAACTCATTAAGGTCTGCATGTATTTTCCTTCTCTTATTTTTAATTTTTGGTGATTCTTGCTATTTGCCAATTCTTGTGTTTCATGTTTCTCATATATTATATATATCATAAACATAATACATGCTCTACTTTCTACTAGTAACCTGGAATTTATTTACAAAAATGGAAATCTATACTGATATCTCCAAATTATTAACTGACGTATACTTTATATATAAAGAGAAGTATTTCAGTAATTTTAAGAAAAATTCTGAGTAAAATGAATAATATGATAAACCAAAACTCTTTTTTTTTAAGAAGAATCTAATATGGTTTGTCCACCATAATTTCAAAAAAAGAGTAAGGAAAGTACTATATATAACAACAATTTATTTCTTTAAAGAATTAATATTAAGCAAATAAGAAATATATTTCTTAATATTAGGATATGGTCCTGTCTTATGCTGATTCGCCCTAATCTAGTAATGTTGCAATGTTCCCAAGATTATGATTAACTCATGAGGCTCCACAAAATTGATCACTTTTAACATTATGACATGTGATATATCAGTGACTATGTTAATTTTTGCTAGAAATCAGCAATTTATATATCATACAAGAAACATATTCTTTTACAGGTGTGAGAACTTTCTCTTTTGTTAATTTATTGCATGTTGGCAAATAGAAGTGAATTGAGTAGATTTTAATTTCTCAAAGTATTCAGAGTTGAAAGAAATAATTGTTCAAACAGTGGCTTCCCAGCCTGAGAGCATCATTTGTAAAACCTAAAATTTATTCTGTGTGGCTCTCCTGTTGCCAAATGACACAAGCTGCAGGGTTTATATGTCAAAGTCTATACACCTTAGCCTTATATCTCTATTAATGTAAAGTGCACAGTATTTTAGATCTTGAATTTATGTCAAGCCTGATTAGGTATTTCCTTTGTTGCCTGTTCAGATATAAAGGAATCTCAAGGAGATAAAGTAACTTTCTCAAAATCCCTTACCCAGTAAGTTGGGAAGTCAGGGATTTCTCTGGAGGGTATTAGCCAGGCTATAAAGCCCAAGCCCTTTCTGTTATACCATGTCCCTTTTTTACACCCCAGTCCAAGCACAGAGGAAAGCATTCGACAGTTAGATTAAGGGGAGACATAAAAGATAAGCATCATTCAGCTTCAATAAATCACCAGTCTTTAACATGATTTTAATGGCATCCGCAGGCAATGGTGTTTGATATTGAAAATGATATATGCAATTTGCCATCTACTCCCATCCCCACTGAAGAACATTGCAGACTCCAGTGGTGTTAATAGGAAAACAGTTTGCTTATGACTAACCCTTGAAAAATGAAAATAAATATACTCCTGAGTTAATTCTCCATTTTAAGCAAAGTGACCTAATAGTAACAGAAGTATAGGTCTTTCATACTTTCTTGAAAATTCCACCAAAGTAATGAAGATGATAAACCTTTGAGGCTGATGAAGAAAAACATCAATACTAAGAAGAAGCATGATGAATATTTATTTCTCTTTCTCATATACCTCTCTTGGATTTATAATCCGCATACTTTTCTCAATGTTAAGACCGTGAAGTTGAAGCTGTGACTCAATAGCATACTGGAAAAGAAAGATGATTTATTAAATCAAATCCAATGCACAGAAGTATATTAAAATAACTCTGAAAAGAAACAATAAAGTAACAATAAAAACCTGCTAGTCTATAAAATCTAAGGTCAAGGTTAAAAGTGACTAAACAGAGCACATCAGAGAATAACTCTTAATACAGTTTCCATGCAGGAATCTGGACATTGCTTGAAACACTAAGTGTTAAAAATGGATGGAAACATAAATGGTCATCTAGACTTTAGGGAGTTGCAAGAGATTTTTTAGAATACGATATTAAGTTACCTAATCCAAGTCAATGTCAGAGTTTGCAAAATAACCAAAATGAGTAGTGTGGACTTGTTAACACCTGACCACACATTAGAGAAAAGGCTTAACTTACAAAGAGTAAGCTAGTAAAAAGAAAGAACACCAAAAAGTTCCCTTCACTGAGAATGCAAGAAATGAATGGGAACAAGCCATTATAGGTACCATGAATTTTTTCAAAATATTAGGGTTTTGATCCTTTATAATAAGGTAATGGCTATTAATTTGGACATAATTTAATGACTTACAAGATGTGGGTTAGAATAGTTAACAGTGATAATATAAAGACATAAATCAAGTTTATCACTCAGACTAAAATATATAATATGCTTTCATCTGTGTCTGTGTCTGGAACAATCAAATTCCTTATCAACAGAATTTCTGATAAAGTAGCATCACTTTTTTAATAAACCACAAGTAATATTTTTAATTTTTAATAAATATTTTTTCAATAATAAGGTACCAATAGTTATGTTAGCATGCTATGAAACAAATGGACAAAGTTTATATTCTATTCTGTGTAGCTAAAGAGTTAAGCAATGTGGTATGTATTGATTTGACTTCACAAAACAGCAACAAGAATTAATAAAACATTTATAACTGCACTTGATTTAAACCAGTGGTTTGCTCAACATCTTTAAAAAGACTAATAAATCAATGTTCTATTCGGTCCTTTCCTCCCTTAACACATGCTTTACTTGAACAAAAGAAATAAAGCTACAATCTATTAAAAAAGGCCTAAATCAAAAGCATTTGACAGATTTTTTTTATTGGAAGGAAACTTGGAAAAGACTAGTGAATAAACATTCAAGTCAAATGATAGGCTCCTCTAGGAAGAGGAGAAAGAATTTAAATATAATTTGAAATGCTTACATGATCTGAAGGGAAGGCTTTGGCTTCTAAAACAATTTTATATCGTTTTGGTGTAGGCTTAAAAAATGACAACTGAAACAAAACGGATTTTTTGAGAAACACATTAGTGCACAATTTACACATTTGTTCATTTTATACCATGCTTTCAATTTATAATCTCCAGCATTTTAAAGCCATTAATTAATTACACATGTAGATGTGTGTCAAGGGCACCTTTTCCAATTAACCTTGTTTCTAGTGAATTATAAAGAAGAAGAAGGTATTGGCTTATTAAGTTTATCGATGGAAAAGCAAATCTGGGAGAAAATGTGAACTAGACAAAAACAAATTCTCAAATTTTACTTAAATTTTAGTTGACTTTATTTAAAGGATCATTGAGAAATGATCTTCTCAATGCATTTAATGCATTAATTTCTCTATTGTAAGACTGAAATACCATATTCTATGTCTGTCTTATTTATAATGATTTATCTTATACTATTGCTTTGGTTTCTACTACATAAAATTTCCACTGCTGTATTATTTTATGGGATTTTATTTTAGGTCTCACTAAAAGTACCTCAGCCCTAACATGAAACATTTGACATTTCTAGGGTCACCAGGGAGAAGTAGCTCATTTGTTCAGTGGAGACCTTTCATTTCTCCCCACAATTCCTAGAGAATAAATACTGACTGACAGTAATAATGAAAATGATTGGTATAGTTAATTGTGTGATGATCATTGTCCACGATGCTAACGCAATGTTCACCTATTATCACATTTTACCTTCATACGTACCTATGAGGTAGGTATTAGTATCCTCATTTTTACAGAGGAGAAAAGTAAACTTAGAAATGCCAAAAATCTTGTTCAAAGTCAAACAGACATTAAGTAACTTACCTGGGAATTGAACCCAATGGTGTATATTTTAGGTATACATATTTATTAAGCACTTAGGATATATGAAGCACTTGAAACACAGTAACTCATTCATAGCATTACGTTTTCTCCAATTTAGTTTTATTTTCTAATTCTTTTTAACCTACTCCCTCATAATTAATCTACAAAAACACTGACCCATTATCTTACTCTATTAAAGTCCAGCATATTGGAGAACTATCTTTCTATAAAGCTCAGTGTTTGCTAGCATCTGCCCATCATTGTTTTGCATGCCTGCAAGCATTTTTATTTTTTTACCCACTGCGACCCTTATGCCTTATGTTCTGAGAACTATTCATTTTTTCTGAGGCTTTTTGGAAGAGTCGACACTCCCATGCTTATGAAGAAGCCATTCTCGCATGGTCCAGCATTTCCTGGTAAAAACCAAAATAACCTCACAACTTATTTTTAATAAGTAAATCACCAGATGCTCATGAATTAAAGATAGAAAAATGTCAGATTCTGTAAGTGAGGGTATACTAAACATTGGTGGGAAAGGAAACTTACCAGTAGAAGATGTAAATTAACAGTCAAACCATTCATTAGGACTACTTCTCTCTCTTTGGCTCCTGCAAAGTAAATACATCATAATTTAGATTTTTCTATTAGTGCTAAAGATGCTTAGAAAAACAATAGGGAGGCTTCATTCTTTCATCCTTAATGTTTTTAAAGATAAGGGCATATTTGATGTGTCATCACAAAGAAGTGAAAGTTTTCCCACTTGAGTCACTTTATCAAAAGCTATATGTACTCACAAGCACTTCACTAGCTAAAAATTATATTTTCTTTTGGATAAAGTAAATAATAGCAACAAAATAATGAAGCATTTCCTTTTTTCCTGTAAACTAAAAATGATTTATCCTGTTACTAGTTATTTTGCCAAATTCCCACAGAGTACATTTTTGTGGTAATGTATCTCCAAATGGAATCTGAAAAGAAACGAAGGCCAATCACATTTTTAAAGCTGATTGTTTCTAATGTCAAATTAAAATGCACCCTTCATAAAAGAAGGCATCTTGGCCAAAAATAATCCAGGATTATCACAGTGCTATATATAATAGTTTATAAGACAAAAGAGCTAGGAATACAAAGACCTAAGTAACTCCGTGGTTTATTCATACACACTGAGATGTAAGATAATACATAGAAGTATTATTTGATGGAGAAAACATAAAATTAAGATATCCACCACATAATCATAATCTCATTTAATTCTTTTTTAATGAGAGTTTGAACATTAGAAGCAGACCTGGAGACAAAGCATACTTTGGATTTTCAAGAGCTCAGAGCATAATAACAACAATAATAATACTTCCCTGATTTTTAGGTCTTATGATGTCTCTTAAAGGCAATTAGACCTTTGTAATAGGATCTTCTTTCCTTGACTGAGAAAAATGGGCTGTGTGCCTTGTAACAACTGGGGAACAAATCCCGGGGTAAAATATCTTTGAAACCAAAATCAATCAAAGGGAGAAATAAAGTTGGAGAAACGCATTTATTTCTTAAAGACAGTCCACTTTTGCTCTCCAATGTCTCTCACGACCCAGCTGCAAAAGAAACCAACCAACCTCTCTGGTCCAGATAAGCCCTCACTTGCCCATGTAATTGCCTACTGATATGGAGATGGACTACTTCTCTCCACCTCTTGGAAACACCACTTGTGTGGACATGCACTAAAGCCAGGAAAGAGATTCTGGAAATATTGCAATTTTACCCACAGCCTTAATGTCGGCAAGGCTCTACTAGATGTTAGAGAAAATGTATAATATAAGTCCCATATTTCATATCCAAAGAGATACTTCTGATAGTCCAATTTTAAAAGAATAAACAGCAAGTGGAACAATTAATCTAATTAAAAGATTTCAGGATAAGTTCATTTGAGGGCATGCTACTGGAAATAAGTATATAACTTATGAATTTATATTTCAATACAAGGATTTAAGGAAGAGCCTGTGTCTTCACCAAGTCAAGAAAAACGTGTTGCATTTAGCACATGGATTTCTCCATTTGATGGTAAACCACTGGTGGGTGTTAAAAGATGTCCCCCTGGTCATTGTAAGGTGAATAGTATCAGAAGTCAAGGAGCAATCAGAGCAATCTCATTCTACATTCCTAGCACTAAATAAAATTTCTCCTCGACATATTAGATATGATTACCCTAACCTATATTGCATCCACTGGCATAGGTCTTCTCTGACGATACAAAAATATCTTTGAAACGTGGTAAAAGAAATGCTGTCAGCTTTATTATATTTGTTTCTTTGCATTATGGTATGCAGATGGACTGTTATTTCTAAAACAAAAAATTATCTAGGATATCTAATTGGATATTATCCTTAACTCCTTGTTAGCTATTTCTCCACATCTTTTCTGAAAACCATTTATTTCAATAAACAATATCTTGTCAGTGAGAGTAGAGGAAAGGAAAGGCCAGTAATATAGAGAGAGAACAGAACTGGTAGAAAAAGAAACATTTGAGAGACTGTAATGAGAATAAAACAAAGGAAGAAAAAATAATACGTAAGTTAGTTATCACAAAATGAAACCAATGAAATGGATGAGGCAGGAATAGAAAGCAACTTTCTATAGAAAATCAGACATTTCGCTTTCTATTAGCAATTACATTCTGATTAAAACGATTAGATTCCTTGGGCACTGTAGCCCTCCAAACACTACATTGTTCATTTTGGATCACCTAAAATTTTTCTTGTATGGGATGCAATGAGCTAGATGTGTTGGGCTGAATTAATCTAGACACACACTGGCACATTGTGTTTTCCTCCCCTCACTTTCAAGGGTATAGTAATACTTAGATCATTTCTTCGTAAATAATCCCTCACTGACTTGAATAATCGGTCTATCCACATGCACAAAAATGATCCTATCTTAGAAAACTTCAAATTCAGCCAAATGCTTCTCAACACCATCTCTTCACCAGCTACTGAACTTTGCCAGTCAATTTAACAGTTGTACATGAACACGTTTATCTGAGGCTGATGCAAATTCTAAAGCTTCAGAACTTTAACAGAAATGTTTATTCCAAATATAACTGAAAGGCACCAGAAGAATCAAAAGTTATCCACATCAAAGGACCACAAATCAGACTGATTTTTTACAGTATTTTCAAAAGAAAATTTACCTACTTAACCTGTCATTTCAAATTGTATTTCTAAAACCAACATTTGCACTTCTATTTCAATATCATCAGTATTCCATAATAAATAAACCTCTTCTTTTAAAGCAAACTGAAATTCTTTCAAGTTGCTTTTCTTTGTTCCTTTTCTTTATCCTAAGAGTTTTTTGTTTTTACATTACTGTTGAAACCTCAAGAACTAGAAGCATTAGGGAGAATACTTGTTTAAAAAACCTCCTGAAAGCTTGTCAGGATTGGAAGTCTTCCAACGACCATCTAAACACACTGCTTTATAGTATGCATATTTATACTGTAGTAAATATGAAGACTGGAACCACTTCAGTGGGATGGTGTAAGCCAGGGTTTTCATTTGAAGAAGGCTTTCCTGCTTATTCTATTTATTGAACTTTTTGCTTTATCAGAGAAACTTAGTTAAATGCAAGCACTGCCTTCTATCTCAATGGCCTGGCCCACTAACATTTATTGAGTCCTACTGTAATGCCAGCACTTCTAAATATGTGACTTGTATTATCTCATATAATCTTCACAGTAACCTGATACGGTATCTACCTAGATTTTCCATATTTGCCAGTGAGGAAACTGGCATCGCAAGAGATAAACTAACTTGCCTGCAGAATTTCACAGGAAGTAGAAGACAAAATCTTACCCTCGAAAAAAAAAAAAAGAATTAACTGAAATATTTGTTCAAGATTACACTTGTTAGTGTTGTCTACGTTCTCCCCTCACTGTGAGTCAAATACGAGGCACATGCTCCTTACCAAAATCCCTCTGCATCTTCATAATCCCAGCTTAATTTCAAATATCTCACAGAGAGAATGACAGGGCCCCAAGCTGCTTAGTGATTAGAACCCGTAAGAGGGACAGTGATGGATTTTATACCTGCCATACTGTATTTACCATATTTTATTAGGCAGATGTAGTGTTTTGTGGATTTTGTTTTGAGGTTTGCAGTTAGACTAAGTATAGAACTTTCCACTCTGTTTTTCCCATAGAAAATTCTTTTGACCTCTGGAGGCAGCTGGTGCATAAGGACTCGTAACTATTTGGAGAGAGCTTCCAAGGGATTATTGCTTCTCTGAGGGTCAACCAACCACAAGTTTCACAAAGCAAATTTATGTTCACATTAAAACATTTTCATAAGCTGAAATGCATGTATCAAGCCCTTTGTGATTTTTATGTACCCAGGGAGAAGTAGGCTTAATAATAATACTAATGATGTTCTTCAGCAATTCTATTTCTTGTATCTTGATAATATGACATTAATTATAAGGGAAAGTTATTCCATGTTTTGCAGAATTGTTGGCTCCATATAAAAGGTTTTATTCATGGTTTTTCTTCCCATCTGAAATTGAAATTCTTTTCTATGACTTTGAATAAATATGGTTGCTCTTTATCTCTTCCCCCTCTCTATCAATTTGTACACATATCTTTTATTATCTTCCTGTTACTTTTTTTTGAGAAATTTTGCAGTGAAATAAAGATTGTGGCTTTAAGAACTTGGAGGGTTTAATTATATCCCCAAATACACAACTAGTCTGTTTGTTCGACACATTTAGATAGCCTAGAGAGTGAACAAAAATACATTTGACTTCTGCCACTCTTTAGTTCAGTTACCACGTAAATATTTTAATTATTTTGTGATTTACACAACATTTACTTCCAAAGAGGATTTGGGGTTCCTTGTATTACAATATGAGGAAGAATGATAAAAAATAGCAATAGAGTACAACATATGTAGATGAGAAACAACATAGAAGCTAGTCAATGTTTTTGCCACTTCAAACTTGACCAGATTTTCTCAGAACTTCTTAGTAACTGAGGTGAAAAGGGAACCTGTATGGGATTTACAACAAATAGGATAAAGACATACAAACACCTTCTAAAAGAATCTGTTCCAGATAAAGCAAACAGACTGAACTCATTCATTTTTCAATTTGACTTACATATACAATTAAAAAAGTAATTAGGGGAAAATAGTTAACTGAGTTTTTAAAATAAGTAGCAAGGTTTTAATCTATTGCTCATAATAATACACTTTTGTAGACTGTCATCGTATTCCTCTGGTCAACCAAAAATGGTAGAAACATTTCTCCTGATAAAACATGAATTGAAGGGCATCAAACAGACATTTAATAAGATGTTCATTAAACTGAAGATCATCTTCATCCACTGACAATATTTCAAATGAAATATGACAGTACATTTGTCATTTAAGGCTTGAGACTTTGGGAAGACATATATGCATCCATGGATATACATATAAAAATATATGTGTAAAATAACAATGTACGTACTGTTTGAGTTTCATATCTACAAAAATGGCTTTGCTCATTTCAAGAGATGATTGTTATCTTTTATATCTGTGGGAACAAACACTGCCTGCTTGGAACTTTTTGCCCCAGAATAACCATGTCTATTTTCCATCTTTGGGCCATATGTTTGTTATTTGACGGCCTCGGGCTGGCCAAATCCAGGCCTTCTTGATGGTCACATCTTACGGGAATGCACCGAAGGTTTCACTCCTTGGGCTGCTAGTCACACAACACGTAGTATAGTCATAAATCATTTACCTTCTTTGGCAGCATGTAGTGTCTGTCCCTTTACCCCATGTAAGCAGTTCCCTCCCTGCCCACGATAGTGGCGGCCAACCTTGTGTCCAGCAGCCTGCTCCTGGGCTCCCTGCACCTAAGTCCCAATAAACCCTCCTGTCTCATCTGGCATCTCCAGGTCTTTCATTCTGTCTCTCATGCCCTTTGCCATGGACTCATCCACTTGGATGTGAGATCGGACTTGTCATTGCACAATATCCTATATTAGGATCAAATTTCTATAATTTAATTAATGTAACACTCAAGGACAAAACCACAAAAAACAATTAAGTGTATTAAATTATACATGTTATAACTTTGTATGGTATTTCAAAGCCATATAAAAACCCCTAAAGCTAGAATTGATAAATATTCTTTACAAATTTTTTTTAAGTAAGCTCAATAGCTTAATTTTTCTAAATAAATCTGAATATTTAGTTGTTGTTCTTTTCATTTTCCTTAGTAACAGTAATGATAGGTGGCAGGTTTGAAATTTCAGTGATCATTGTAACATGAATGCATCTGCTGGGCAACACAACACCTGCACATTTAATAAGTTGCAATAGAACTATAAACTTTTAAACGGTCAAAGGATATCTTTTTGCAGGGTTTACTGGCTTCACAAATAATTCTCATGAAATAATATCACCTACCCACTTCCCTGGCTTGTACACAAACATCCTAACTCCTCTTCAGATGATGATAAATATTAAGCATAAAATAACAGGATTAGAATGCAGTTTATGTTCTAAAGCAAACCTAATGCAGAAAAGTACAATCCATAGCTAAAGAAAATATATACACTTAGGTCAAATTAATCCAGAAGTTTTTTCAGGTTTTGTGTTGCATGTTCAACATTAGATTTAATGTAATCAGCTTCTAAAAAATGAACACAAATGAAGCAACATTAAACAACTATTTAACACACCTTTAATGCAACCCAGGATTGTTCAGGTGCGAATTCCCTCCATCCAGAATGCTTTCCTCTAGGTTGTGCTGACAGCCTGATCAAGTTCTCTGTGTTCCCAAGACGCTGACTGGTATGACAGGAGATAGTAGGTTCTCACCTGTCTGCTCTGGCTGACAAGCATTCTGGTCTCGGGTCCTGACTTCAGGCATTCAGAGTTATGCAGATTTGCTCTGGACTCCTTAGGCCCCACTTACTTGGCCTGGGTCCATGTGCTGCCCCCCAAATGCTATGCTTCCAGGTTTCCAACTGCTCCTTTCTTCAGCAACAGCTATATTTGTTGTCTATAGAGATTTCTATTTACTTTTTCTTCTCTTTTCTTTTTGTTTTACTGTTACTATATGTTTGTAATAGCAGGGGGCATTTTCAGTTTGTCCTTTTGTCCTTAATCTCTATCTTAAACTAGAAGTCAATATTCTGATCCCATAATATAACCACATAAAACAGAAGGGTATGGTATAATGGTCACTCAATATGACTAGCAGAAAATGGAGCTTTTTCTCTCTTGCAACCCTTCTATGGCGGTTGCTTTGTTTTTTCTTCAGCTTGTTAAATAGGTAACACATTCATATGGCTCATAAACTAAAAACAGATTTTTCTCGGAAGTCGGGTAATTTGGGCTTTATTTGTTAGAGGCTCTAACAAAGCCTAACTCCATTTTGCAACAAGCCACCAAGTTCTTTCTGTGTTGCCCTCTAACCAGACCTTTCTGAGTTTTAGGAAATTTGCCTGGAATGCCCCTCTGGAGCTCCCAGATAACAACATTGCATCCTCGAGGCAATTTCCAAGCACACAGCTTCCTAGGCAACAAGCCACTGATTAACTGTTGATTCTGTAGGTAGCCCCTTCCTGTCTTCTCAAAGTTCCCCTTTGAAACTGTCTCACTTCGATCTGCACTTCGGAGATGATCTTGACACACTAGTCCATCATCTTCTCAGGTTTCTGGTTTCCTGAATAAAGCAACCTTCCTTTTTAATCAACACTTGCCTCTGGAATTTCTGGCAATAAGCAGCCTAGCTAAGGTTTGGAACCTGGTTGTGGGCCTGGTGGCATAGTGAACATGGGTGCTTCCTTCTGTGCGTGTGGTGGGGCCTGTTGTTAAGGGGACCCTATTGGGTCATTGTGGGAAAATTCATCTCAGAATCCTTAAGTAGTTCAAATAACACAGAGAAGACTTTCCCAGTCTCCTGCACAGATACTGGGAGCTATTAGAGCAGAAGCAGATAAACATTTATTTATTCCTTTTTGTTTTCACCAGGGAGCATGTTATAATCTGAATTGTGCACTCCCAAAATTATATGTTAAAGCTCAATGTGACTACACTAGGAGGCAGGGCCTATAAGGAGGTCGTAAAGGTTAAATGAAGTCGTAGGGTAAGGCCTTCATCCAATAGGACTCGTGTCCTTATAAGAAGAGAGAGAGACGCCAGAGATCTCCTACTCTGAGTGTGCACAGAGGAAGGTCCACGTGAGGACACAGAAGGCAGCTGCCTACAAGCCAGGAGGAGACGCCTCACCAGAAACTAGCCTTTGTTCTTGAACTTCTAGTTCCATCAAGGACTGTGAGAAAATAAATTTCTGTTGTTTAGGCTATACAGTCTGCGGTATCGTATAGAATAGGCAGTCAGACACAAGCAGGAGAAAGAGGCCAGCCCACCACCGAGAAAGACTCCTCACTGGCCAGCCCCTAAGCCCTCGTTAACTCCCAGTTCCACAGTCAAGGATGCCTAGCTTGTCAGGAGGCCCACACAGTCAAAGACAACTAGATTGTCAAAAGGCTGAGGAACACAGGGGCTTTCCTGATTATAGGGAGCATGCAATGTCCCAAGACCTTGTCTGAAAGTAACCCCACCTCATTAAAATAACATCTAAATCTAATTAGTGTTGTGGTTTTGGACCCCCTGTGGGCTTTGCTTAGGTATTTACTAGTAAGGTGCCGGCTAACTGAGAAAAAGGTTATCTAACCTAGAGCTGTCAATCAACCTGTCAATCAAATGAAGTAGGACACAGGGCAGGACTTCCTGCCATCTTAAGAAAAAAATAAAAGCCAATCTAACCCTAATAACAGGGCTGCTTCTGGTTTCCAGAAAACCCAAGAGTGTTCTTTTTGCTTTCACCCAATAAATTCCTTGCTGCTCATTTTTGCTATCTGGTCTCTTAACTGAATTCTTTCCACCAAGGAGAAAAGAACTGGGAAAACACAACATGTTTCACCAGTAGCATATCTTCCTTTATTCTTACCATTTTATCCTCAGTGCCTGTAAGCCCTGACACACAGCACAGGTTCAATAATTATTATTATTTTTTAATGAGATATTCTCCAGATTTTCATGATTTTCCAATTGCCATAACTCTGGATGTAAATCCCATTTTTCCCACTCTATTTCCATTTTCCCCGTAGTTCAAGTTGATTTTGTCTTTTGATCACTTGCAAAGATACAACTGATGGGAAACAATAAAGATATTTTATTCTTGCCTATAAGGGAATGAGATTTGAAAAAGCATTTTGAAAGTTAGGGTTTTCCAAAATCCTCCAAATATTTCTAAATAACTATTTCAATTCTTTAAATATCATTAAACTTTTCTTGTTTGAAACCCTAAATTTCACAAAAGATTGCAGGTGATACTGAATATTCAAGCCAATTAAAAAAAAAGTTTTTTCAAAATGTTAACACAGTTATCTTTTAAAATTATCGTGAATACTATGAAGAATATATATAATATATATAACTCACTTCAGGAAACATATTACAGATGGAAAAACAGCGACTGTATAGTTTCCAACAGTCAGATTAATTTTAAATGGATCACCATGGATTAAATTGAAATGAGCCAAAACATGATTGGTGTTTTAGGCCTTTAGCATGTGAAGGTTAGTGTTTATTTTGCAATGTAATGAGATCTTACAAACTTCATTTAAGTTGATTTTTATGAAATTTGTTTCATTGTAAATGAATATGGTGCATGTGCTTCATTGAGGAGTAAATATTAGTCTTAGAATATGCAAGAAAAGAATAATAACTTATTAACCCAGTAATATCATCTATAGCAATAAAGTCTCAATTAAAGGTGTGTTTGCTCTTTACTATTATGGGTTAAAATAGAAAATCAGGATGATCTTGAATAAGATATTAATTTTATCTTATATAACAATGACTAAGTGATAATATCTACAATTATTTTGGAAAAAATTCATTTTGTACTGTAGGGACCAAGCGCAGGCCACCCCAAGATGTGCCATTGTGATATTCAGATTATTTTAAAGGCCAAAACTACCAAGGTCCAAAAGACTCAGGAAGAAATTTTGACTTTCTACTATTTATTGCCTAAAAATAATTCAGATAGAGGACCTGCTTCAGAAAGAATTATCACCACAGATAACGATATTATAATGTAAACAGTATGATAGACAGGGAGGGATGGGCTAAGTCTGTTAAAATTCCTGTCTGTTCCCCATTGTTTGTGTGACCCAGCAAATATTTTGTTCACCAAACATTCACTCTTTCATATTCCTGTGAATTGCTTCCCTTTTCCTTTAAAGTCTCAGGCCCCTACCCTCTTCTCCTGGGTTCAGGATGACATTTATACCTCATTCTCCCTGTCTCTGGAATCTTTGTCTATAGATTCCCCACACTCCCGTTAATCTGTCTCATGTCAATTTGATTCCTAAACCAGTTAGAACCTCAAGAGATAGAGGAAATTTCTTCCTCCCCAACAGTACTTACCTACAATGTCATTCATTAGGCCTACAATAGTCTCATCTCCTGTAATCCAAGGACGTTTCCCTATGTCATGACCATAGGCTCCCCTGAAATCGAAAAGGGACATATCATTAGCTTTTGTGCCTATGTGTGTGCATTAGTGATTTTCAAATATCAGAAGTAGTAACTGGACATTTCTAAATAAGTCTTTCTAATGTCTTAGTAGTTTTACAAAAATATGGGGTCTTTTCAAACCATAAAGGTAATACTCTGTTTTTTAACTTGTCATTTAAAAATTTCTGTGAATTTCCTATTTTTGGGGGGGAGGAGGGAGGGAGGGAGATTACCCATATGGTATTTCATTATTTTTCTCTATTTTAGAGACTGAGGTGTTATTTTTTCTCTTTTACTTTGAAAATTTCAACTCCTTGAACACTCTACTTGTATACCTGCAGCATATAATAGTATCTACACTAAGGCTAGCGATTAAAGGGTTACAAATTCAATTTTAAAGCATAGCTATAATCTGTAAATTAAATGGAAGTGTATAAAAAGGGCATTTTTATTCACTTAAACACTTATGAATTTATACATACACCTATGATAACATTTTAATTAAATAACAAAACTGGCAATATAATCAAAGCCAGTATTACATCTTGGCCTATTTTCTAGCAATTTCTTCTATCATATTGAGACAGGAGGTAGCCGGTAGGGTAGGTAGTACAGGATATGTTGCCCTTGTAGCGGTCAGCCAAGCAGGACACCGGCGCTAGGCATTGTAGTCAACCTGTCAAGTGGGACCCTGGTCAACAAGGAACGTCATCCTGAAAGAATCAGTACAGAGAGCCAATCATGCTCGAACCTAGCAACAACCCCTGGCCAAACCCTAGCACCAAGCCCTGGCCAAACATGTGAACTTCCTCCTTCGAGTGCTTATAACCCCTTAGGCGTTGCAGCCCTAGTCTATCCTCCCTTGAAGCCCCTCCTGATTAGCAGGATCCCTTTTCTTTTCACTCATCAAAAGCTTTGCTAGTTGTTCCATACTCTTGTCACCTCCAAGACATGATCCTGGGCAAAACAGCATCTCAGCCAATAACAATATTTCAGCTCAATTTTATTATTCTAGTAATTATCAGTAGGGAAAATTAAAGTTCCTATGGCCAGGATCCTCATTCAACTCTAATCTACTTGATGATGTAATCAGCCTACTTCATACGCTATGCTTACACACCTGTTGGCAATAGCCAATATTGCCTGTATTGCTATATAAAGAGTTCCACCCAGTTCTTGGGGCAGAACAGAGCCTGGAGCAGAGCAGATGACAGCAAGGGAGCAACACAGCAAGAGAGCAGAGGAGAGCAGGAAAGCAGAAGCTATCAGTGGAGACAATACCTGGGACAGAGGCAGAGATGGAGACTTCCTACTTGCCGACCGCAGAGAGCAGACGTGATCCTAATGCTCAACATACCGCCATGAGAATAAAGCTTGGTATGAGCCCCTTTTCACCCCTAATGTTCTGTTGTCATTATCTGGTCTCACTGAATCCAGGGTGAACTTGCCTGGAGCTGAAACTACTTTCAGCCTGGAGCTACAATATCCCAGTGGGCATAATCAAAAAACCGGAAACAAGTAAAAGAACTTCAACTTTCAAGAAGTTTCAGTCACATGAGGAAAGCAAATACATTTGAAAAATATAGGAAAAGAAATTAGAGGATCAAAGGGGGAGTGATTTTGAGTGCTGCTACAGACATATTTTAGGAAGCTCTGAATTATACCATTCTTAATTCTTTAGGAATCCCCAAATGATATAAATTTAGAAGAAAAACATGAATATGTGCTTTTTATATAGTGCAAACTGTGTTTGAATGCATATTCTGAATGCAGGAAGCTGGTCAACCTGCTCTCAGAGGTGAAGGGTAGCAGAATGTGCCACCCCAAAATATGTTTCTGTGGCATTTTGATGATCTTGAGTTATAGGCACTTGAAAAACAGCAAAGGCAGGAAGAGAGCTCCTCTTGACTCCCCTAGCTACAAAAAGACAGAGCTTCAAAAGGAACTCTGTTGCCATTAAGTCCTCTCCCTGGGAGTTTCATCAACTAGGCAAGATTGATTCTTATCACAGGAGAGGAGACTAGAAGTGGACACCACACCCAGCTGGACTTTGTCACAAACTATCCTCTCTCCCATCTCTTCTTCTAAGGGCCCACTCATACCTTGTAAAAATCATTTACTGTCCACTTTCCCCCTTCTCCACTTTCCCTATTTAAATGGGATTTATGCCTGAAGTCTAAGCCACCTCAGGGACTTACACATTCTTCCCTGGGTACCTCCCCCGATACATGAGGTATATATGTTGTTAAACTTGCATGTTTTTCCCTTGCTAATCTGTCTTTTATTACAGGGTCTCAGCTAAGAGCTCAGAAAAGTAGGGAGAATTGGTGGAGGGGAGCCTTGTTTTTTAGCCTTTGCTGGCTTTCATAGTTTGAATACCTCCATCATGGCTGATTTCACAGCTTCAACAAAATTCTAAATATTTAATAATTGGCTTTCATCTCCAGTTCTAGGTCACTACTGGTTATAAGATTACATATATTAGAATCTTACAGGATCTAGTCTTCCACTTTTGCAAAAGTAATGGGTGATGATATGTGCCTGAATGGATTGCTGTGAAAAATAAATAACATAACATGTTAAAGTGATTGGTACATAGCACCCCTTTTCTAAGTCTCCTTTCCTAATGTAAATCCGATGCTAAAACTCCCTTTATCAGCATATAGTGTGCAACACAGTTTTTAAACTAATATTTCAATTACCATATAAGCTGAGATGAGGGAAGAGATCTTTCTTTGAGAATAAACATAGACTAGAAGAACTAAGGAGGAAGAGTAGGCTAATTGTTAGTTATTATTCATATTATTATTTGATAGCCTGCAGCTTGCCTCTTTCCTCACTTACAATATAAATGCTAAAGACAAAAATCATTATCATTAAATAGCAGTTAAAGGCAGATACTTGGATCCTTTTTTATTTTAATCACAGAGAGCTCCATGGCCTTGCTGATAGCGCAATACATCTTATTACATTTAGGTAGTAAAATTCTATGTTCTGCCTCAGAGAATTTATATCTCAGAATATTTTGCCACCTACTTCCTTCTCACTCTGGTAGACAGCATGGTAATAATCTAATCTTTAAGGAACATTTCTTCCTGCAGTGCTTTTGGCATCTCCTTTCCTTTCAAATACCATA
The DNA here is from genome assembly GCA_029783875.1 of Phataginus tricuspis. Taxonomy (NCBI): domain Eukaryota; kingdom Metazoa; phylum Chordata; class Mammalia; order Pholidota; family Manidae; genus Phataginus; species Phataginus tricuspis. The sequence goes on from JAQQAC010010508.1 coordinate 27,912,869, forward strand.
CACAGAGTCTGCTTCATTTTGTCAGTCTACTAACCTGGGGTAGTGAAATGGATTTAGAAAGTGTTACCCAAATAAAACTCAAAGTAAAGTGGCCTGTCATTAGAAAAAACTTGATGTGGATTGCAGTACAGTTATAAATATGCACAGTAGGGTTTAGAAAAAGATTATATTGTTCTCATTCAAAAGTGCCTAAAAATAGTTGTGGTAAAGGTGCGGTCTTCCCTGACAAATGCTGGAAAGGGAAAGGGGACATGGAGAGAGTTAACTCACAACCACAGCATAAATCATTGCTATGAGTGGAGTGTTCTCTGAGGCATCGACAGAGCAGTATTTGCTCATGAAATTAGACTTCAGGATATAAAATCTAATTAGGAAGTTAATAAAAATGTGGATCCCCTTTGAAATAGGACAATGCTTTACCCATCCTACAAAATGAAAAGTGGCCCTGCATTAAAAAGCTCCTTCCAATAAGTAAACAAATAAGACTTCACAGTTTTTCTTAATGATACCACAACTATATATATATATATATGTATATATATTTCTTTGTCTGTGACCCAATTGATGATTAGCCAACACAGATATCAGGAAAATCTTTGTTACATGCCATGCCTCGTACTTTCTTATTCATTCTGAAGGGTGGCAGAACATGCCACACTAAAATTTGCCTCTGTATAAGGGTTATTTTGAGCTAAAGATACTTGAAAAACAGCAAATGCAGGGAGAGGCCTCCCCTGAACTCCCATCTGCCTAAAGACAGATCTTCCAAAAAGAACATAATTGCCTTAAATTTCCTCCATGGGCATTTTATCACCCTGGGAAGATTGACTCTTATCACAGGAGAGGAGACTAGAAGTTGACACCACACCCAGCTGGACTGGGTCATAAACCATCCTACCTCTCATTCATCCCTCCGAAAACACACTTACTCTCCCCAAGAGCTCTCTCCCTTCTTCTTCCCCTATTAAGACAATACATAAGCTCTCAAACTGCACCATTTTTGGGGAGTGTATTCGCTTTTATTTTTCCTCTGATGCCCTCATCCATACAATATTAAAAATTAATAAATACAAATACTTTGCCTTTTCTCCTGTTAATTTACCTGTTGTCAGTTGTTTCATAGCCCCAGCTATCGGACCTAGGAGAGTAGAGGAAAAAGTCTTTCTTCCACTACAATACACTTTTTTTAAAAAAGAAATGCTTGCATTGAAGGAGACTGCCATGTGTGTAGGAGAGCCTCTCCCATGTGCTTCGCCAGTGCTCTTTCTGCACACATTTTACCGTGTAAGTAAGGCACTGTTTGCAAACCAGGTGGTTTGTTCCTGATATGTAATTCAGTGGACTATTTTCTTCTTTTAATAATCCTCCCTAAAATGCCATAGTTCTTAGAAGAATCCCTATAAAGACACAACTGGCAAATTTGCTCCCATGAGAAAGAATATCTATCTAGTAGATATGACAATACAAAAGACCTCAAATATTGTGATAATATCTTAAGGCTATAATATATATTTCTCACCTTAGAATGTGCTCTTCAGGAGGGATATATCTTTCCCTTCTAGCTGAACTTTACTACTGTGATTATGAAACCATGTTATTCTCCTCTAAATATTCTAGGCCATTAGTAAATATATAATATAAAGTTATCTCAAAAAGTTCTTTACGCGTATTGCCTACACACTCTAGCAGACCCACAGGATCCACGCATACTGATATAGCTGCTTCTTGCCACTGTTTTGTTAATTAATTATTATATATCAAATGAGCCAAATCACCCTAAAGATTTTCTATTTCACTATATTAAAATTATCTGAGTATTGTCATTTCCCAGAACAGATATTCTCTCCAAAGAAAAGCATTATTAATCTACTTTAGAATCACATGTAGTTGAAAATGAAATTAGAAAATAATAAGCATTTAAAAAAAAATACAGAGGTAAGTATTTTATTTTCACAGTTTTGTCTTAAATAACTTGAAATTTTGGAAGAATTAATTTGAGTACAAAAATATTTCTAAGCATACCTCTATTTTTAAATTTCCTTTCATATAAGCAATCAAAGATAACAGTGATATGAATTATAAGTTCAGGCTGCACTGTGACCAGTGATGGTTTATTTGAGAGATAGGCAGGTAGTGTATCTGCAATAGGCCCTAAAAGATGAAGACATGGAAAATGACAGCCATGAGAAAATGGCATTTCCTACCTTATAGGTCATAGATGGGCAGCAGAGACTTCATACCAACATTCTAGAACAGTACCTCACTTAGTCAAGGCACTCTAGTTTTTATTACTGTTAAGATTATAAATTTTTAATGTAATTTTTCCCTATTAAGCAACTAATTTCAGTGTGCATTAGAGTATTTAGGGACTGTGTAAATCTTAGATTTTGTCCTTCCTGAAATATCCTACTGGTCAAGAAGAGAGGGAGGCACTGGCCTACCTTGGCTATCAGCTAAGAGTTAAGGCAGAAGTGAGGTTGGAGGAGGCGAAGAGGAACAGATAATCAACAAAACTCACAATGGGAGGCCCTGGATCTGGAGGTAAACCCAACATAGGCAGGGGACACTTAGTACAAAAAAAAAAGCAATAGTTAGAGAAGTAAAGGAACTAACAACCCACCAGAGTGGCATGAAGATTACTTTAAACTAAAAGCTTGTGAACAAATAGCAATTTAAGAAAGAAACACTATCTAGACATAAGGAGAGTCTTGTGAAAATACAGCTGCCATTTACTCACCCTCAGACGTAGGGTGACCATTAATACTAGGAGGCATAAATTCAGTTGCCATCAATCTCCCGCTCAGGAATTTTCCAGCCACAAAGCATTAGCATCAGGAAGATAAAGCCCAATAGAACCTTCCAGAATATCTTATCGAAACCCTAAAATTGCCCTCTTCTGTGAACCTGATATATAAACACTGAACCCTGGCTTTTCAGTGAAAAACTCACTCCCTGTAGAGTGCTTCTGTGCAAGTGAAATAAACTTTTCTCCTGTTAATCTGTCTGTTGTCAGTTAATTTGCAGGCCCCCAACCACTAGGACATAAGTTGGTAGAGGAAAAGTTATCTTCCCAATAGGAACCTAGCTGGAAAAGAGCAGATTGGACTTTTCAGCTAGATATTTAGAAGCAAAGAAATAATGAGCAAACACTTTTGAGATCAAAGATGGGGGCTGGGATAGGAAGGAACTGGATTTAGTTGATTCTTTAAACCCCAATGACAACAGGTGTCAGCGTTATCACATTGACTGGGCCAACACGGTTTAAAGCAAGAAGACCAAATAATAAAACAAACTACCTAATCTTTTTTTCGGAAGTCTTGATTTTTTTAATTTAGTTTACATTGCTTGAACATTAAAATGCACCTCCTTACTGAATCACCCATCTAATGAAAAATAGGGAGAAGGCTTTAAGATTATGTAATTTCTATTGTCACAAGGTAAAATATAAAATTGAAAGGTAACAACAATAGAAGGGTTTTATAACAAGAGAAGCACTTTCCTGGAATATAACTTTAAAGTCTTGAAAATAATCAACCAGTCCCTTAATAAAGATGTATAATCATAAGGAAATGAATAGATACCAGGGCAGCATCTTTTTAAATGCATAAAGTATAAAAATGCACAGTCTTGCTGAATGAATATCCAAGAGGCAAGGACACTTTCTAAAGTTCAAATTCAATCTAATTCTCTGCTCTTTTTAACATTAAGGCCAGAAATGAATATTAACCATTTTTATTAACTATGACCCTCATTTTTTAAATACTAAAACCTGCTAGTGCAAAATGCTTCCCATATGTGGTGATATTTATTTTTCGATTTATGTACAAAAGTTATGCAGATACAGTTACAACAGGTTTAATAAATTATATAAAGCTCTATTATCCTTGCACTGAGTTGTGAACTTACATTCTTAACCATTTAAATTAAGAACTTTGCAGTGTTATCTAACAACGTTGGTAGTAACCATTAGAATGATCAGTGCGAACTAAATTTTAAAGAAGAGATAGTGTTCCCAATAGGAAAGTTCAGCAGCATGAAGAATAAAGAAAGATGGAGAAAATAATCTGAGGCTCTATGAGAGACAAACGTCATGCTCAGAATTCTTTTCTGGTTTGGTTTCACCTTCCTGAGATGTTTTGTTTTGTTTTTTTTGGGTTTTTGCTGACCTTCAGGTTTGGCTCTCCCTTATATCTATTTTTCAGATTCTATTAATCAGAAAACATTTAAAATTTTTCCACCTATTTTTACTATTTTAAATATTTGAACATTTTTAAATAAATAAAAATGTTTAAATAGTCAAAAATATTCTTTAAACATTTCTTGTTTCCACTTTGTCAGGAAATACAGGGGAAGGATAAGAAGTGTTTAAGATTAGGTCATTTTCCTTAAGGGATTTATAGAGTAGACCTAACAAAACAGATACCTCCAAGCTGCTCCTAAAGCAGTGATTATTATTACAGTGGACATTTGGGGAGGTATGATCAGTGTTGTTGAGAAGGTTGGGGTTAAAGAGGATAAGCATTCAGGTACAAAGCCAGGCTGAAGGGTTTCATAAGTAGAAGAGTAAAAGTAGAACAGAAGAGAAGGAGGAAAAAATGGATCCTGATTTCAGATTACTGAATGGTTGGAGAAAACCTGGTTAGATGGAGCATATCTTAGCCCAGATGGAGCACCTTAATAATCATGTTCAGTTTTGGGGGAAATACTTACTGTTCTACTCACCCTCTTGCTGCAACCCCCAACAATTTTTATTTCCTTATTTGTAAAATTTAGTGTGATAGAATTTAGTTAAGAACTAATCCCTCATTAGTCATTACAGAAATAAAATAATTGCCTATGATTTAGACTTAAATTAAAAAATTTTTTTAGGTATTACTCTTGATTCTGCCACTAATTTGTCATGTGCTTTTATTTATTGACTCTCAGTTATTTCATTGATAAAGTGAAGAGTATTGAATGACATGGTCCCTAAGGTTCCTCTCTGCCCTAAAACTCTAGAGTTCTATTATACATCCTTCTAAATATTAGAGAATCTAGAGTGATTTTCAAAATTCTTGTATGAGATGTCGAATGGTAGCTTTTGAAATAATACTTACATTTTGGCCCACTTATCTAGTTCTTCTTCCAGATATGGTTTAACCATTTTTGGTTGAAGGCCAAGAGAATTTCCCAAGAAATAGATGGAATTTTCATCCTTATTCACTAAAGATAAATCAACTGAAAGAGAAAGCATATAAAAAATGCTTATTCAATTAGTTAACATTCTTCCATTTGGCATTGTTAATCCAGTGCAAACAATTAATATAATTAACTCCAAGAAGGCTAATAAATAACTTATAATTCCTCCCAAGGATAATGTCAGGTTCTCTGAAAAATAATCTTTTACATTTATATTTTTAAAATGTAGTTTAAATTTATAGAGGCTTTTACTGAGCTCTCTTATATTTATTATGCTCCAGGAGGAAATCTAAATTAGTAACTACTCCCCATCATAAATAGACCAAGGCAATAGAAAAGAGTTAAAAACATAATTTTTACAGGAATATATCAGTCTATCTAGTCTTATTAGAAGGTTAACCAAATTTAGGCAAGTACGAATCCTCCGCATTAATTGGTTTGTAGATACAGCAAATAAAAAAACATTTAAATGATTATTTAGATATCTGAGGTAGATATATTGGATTTACACATTTCTCATTTTATGTACTTACATATAAAACAAGATTGTTCTCTCTATCTTCTTATTCAGATAAATCAGAACTTTAGTGATCTTACAACTCTCCCTTAACTGCAACGAATGCAGTTTTGTTAGCAAACCAATCCATGTTTGAAGACTCTATGTGCTGTGTGTGACCCCATCAGTGACTCAGGATATAAGGAAGCAATACCCAGATCTCTGCTCCTATTGTATTGTCTTGTTCTTTCATTACTGATGCATTCACAAACAGGTAGTGGGCTGCTTTTATTTTGAAAGTTATTTTTAGAGTGTGTTCAGTACGAGAGGAAAGCAGAATTGTAAAATACTCGTCCCGTGCCTGCCAAGAGTATGATAACCCGTCGCCTTTAAGTACATCCCTTTTCCTTGGTTAAGTTATTTGTTTAAAAAGACTCAGAGCACCTCAAATGACATTCTGTGTGCATTCAGTTGGCATTGTGGAAAGGGACAAGATAGAGTATTAAGAAAGTGCATTTGGTAAAGATTCCGAAGAGTGAAGAGACAACCCAGTACTCTCCACCCTTGTCCTGTGGATCTGCATGACATGAAAGACAAGCAGGACTTCAGCCTTGGGGCCTTAGGCTCTCCTGTGCCAGAAGAATGAAAAATAAGTTTGCCATTAAAAGCTGGTGCTCTTGGCAGTGATGGGATTCAGACATGCTACACCAAAATATGGCACCTTGGCATACTGAATATGTTAAGATGAAGCAGTTTGAGAAATGGCATGTGAAGGAAGAAGGACTTTCAGATATTCCTCTAAACAGGTCATATAACCTTCATGTGAGAGGTGCCCCCTCTATACAACCTTATCTCCCCGACACCAAGAAGAATTTCAACAAATGAGCCTTGCTGCTTCCCCTGTTTTCTACACATAGCTTCTAACTTTTTATGTCATCACAGCTTCCCATAATTTCCCACTCTTCACCAAACCTAGCATGAAAACAGGGTTAAGCTCCCCTTCCTTCATTTCCTTATGAAGTCTCCCCATCACACAAAGCTTGTGTTAGAATATATATACACACATATATGTCATAAATGCTTTTCTCTTGTTCATCTGTCTTTTTTTATAAAGAGTTTTCACCTAGAACTTAGAAGGGTTGGAGAAAAATATCTTTCTTTCCCTACAGCAGCAGAGGATGCTAATGGAAAACAGCATAGAGGACTCCAAGGGTTGAAGAAAACCATGTGAAACAACTTGACGCAAGGCACTTTCCATGAGACTGAGAGAATGGAGGAGTGGAGCCCCTACCAGTGGCTCCAGTGAAGCCCCAGGCACAGCAGTGGGCTTTCCATGGGGAAGAGTGGGAGACTGGACAGGAGACTGATGGGAAGCTGAGGCTGCTGCCAGGATACCATCTGCCCTCAAATGGCCATAGAAACTGGGGTAAGGGGAGCAGGAGAGTACATGGCCTTACAGACTTCTTCCTAGGACACAACGAGGCCTCCAAAAGTTTGTGTAGACCCTAGGAAGAGTGAAGGGAAATCCCCAAATGAAGGAACCAAGATTGTCCTTCTGATTTGGTAGGTGTCGATTTTGATTCCATTTTTTAGCAATGAAAAACTGTACCATATTTACACCTCCAGGTGGATACTGAAAATTATACTCATTGCTCTATGTTTGAATTGGTGTCCCATGGCTCAGAGTTCAACTAAGCATTCAAATAAGTACAGTAGTCAGACCATTAGGAGGATATGAATAAGAACGACTTTTTAATTGCACCAAATAAAAGATCCTTTTTCTGAGAGTGATCTCTCATTCCTCTTAACTCTAATAAACACCTGGAACTAGTTTATTTTACAGCTGGCTTCTGTAGCATAAATTATGAATGAGCAGTTTTTTTTCCTCACACCATTGCCCTTCAAACACATTTCAATTAAGACCCGCTCATCCACCTGTGTAATATCTCCTGCAGGTCCCACACCTGTAGGTATTACAGATTCATTTCTCTCATTCCCTTTCTCTCTTTCTCACTGTACTGCCAGACTGCCAGAATGGCTTGTTTCCTTAGAGAAAAGAGACAACAACGAACGACATTAGCAACGTGAGGGGACAGCTGGGACCTGAGGATAAGAACAACCTCTCCGCTTCATACATATCCACTGCACAACCCTGCCCTCTCCCACGCCCCCGCCAGTAACTAACTGTAAGAAAGGACAGCTCTGATAACTGGAGGGGCAGGTGCTGTGGGGAGGAGACACAGAGCTCAAGAGACAGCAGTAAAGAGCCCGTGAGGGTGTTGAGGGCCTGCAGGCAGCCGTTCTCATAGAATACATCAAGCAGAGAGATGCTAATAATTTTTTGGATCTAAGTTGTTATCCTTTCTCCCCTGGTTTCCCTTTTACTCCTTACTGTTTGTTGCAGCCCAGCAATGCTTTCCATTTTCCATATAAGGGGGGAAAGGGAATAAGTTGAACATGGCATCTCCAAACTGTATTTGAAGATTCAGAAGCTGATCATGGGATTCTTTACGTGTTCCCTGAGTATCTGGGGGTTGTTCTGCATTTGTGCCGACAGGAGCCCCTTCGTTAGGATACCCATTATTTGGTGAACCTCAGAGTCAGCCATAATTCATTACTTCCATCCTTAAGATCGCCCTGTCAATTGTTATTGTCACATCCATCACTGCTAATCATCACCTGTGGCTTCTTTGTAGCTGGAGTCCAAGTCTACTGCCTTCTGGAAAACATCCATAAGAATGGGTGGGTGTTGGATGAAAACATGCTTCCCAGACTTTCATTGCCAGTGGCCTGGCCGTTGTACAATTTGACATCCTGTGGGTTCTGTGGGATGGCTTGTTTAATATTTCATGTTTATAGTCTGGGGTGTGCCTGCCTTCTGAAATCATTCATTGTATTTCTTTCTTCCAAAGTCAAGTCAGAATTGACATAAACCTGTCATTCTTGTTCTTCAAGATACTTTCTGTCTGCTGACCTTTTTTAGGATATTGAGGATTTGGCGCTGTGCCAAAATATGTATTTTAGAAATGATGGCACTCCTATTTTCTTTTCCTTGAAGTAGGAGTTGCCAGTTTGGGCATAAACTTTTGCAGTTTCTCAATAGTCCTCTTGGTTTTCTCCCTTGAGTCCATGGCCTTTTCACAAAGGGCATGGAGCTTACTGTAATCTCTCCTTTTTCAAAATATGCTTCTGCTTGATTAACATACCATTTTGGTGGGTCCCAAATCTTGGCTAAGTCATAACGCCTCAAGACTGTGACTAACCCTTCTCTTTCCAACCCTTCTTGTTTAGTGCTTCTGCTTCTTTTTCTGAGGAAGGTCTTCCTCCATGGGATGTGGCTCCGTCTCATTCTGCGGATGAAGAGTTCAATGAAGTGCCTCGTTTCTGCCTCTTGATCCACACTGTCCAGGTCTACTTGGAGAAAACACTGAAAAGTGTCATGATCTGGGCAGCCTATGATTTTGGGTCCAGAGCAGATCATTTGCTATATTTGCTCTATTGGTCTGCTGTAGGCAGGATCTCTAAGCAGTGATCTTACTCGAGGCAGGGCAAGGCAAGCTTTTTCTGTAAAGAGCCAGAGTAAATACTTTAGGCTTTGTGGGCCAGGCAATCTCTGTTGCAATGACTCATTTCTGTCTTTGCAGCATAAAAACAGCTAATGTGCAGTACATAAATAAATAGATGGGGCTATGTTCTCATAAAATTCTATGACAAAAAATGTTGGCTGACCTTGGCCCTAGGGTCACTCTCCAATTTCTGGCATAAACTGGGCATGCTGAAAGAGTTCATGAATTCCCTATCATTTAAGTTTCTATCTTCTGTCAATATTCCTTGAGCTGGGAATACTTGCTTCCTGTAATAAATTCTTTGTATTAGTTTGCTAGGGCTTCTGTAACAAACTGGGTGCTTAAACAATAGAAATTTATTATCTCACAGTTCTGGTGGCTGGAAGTCAAGGTGTTGGCATGCTTTGTTTCTACTGAGGGCTGTGAGGGAAGGATCTGTGCTACGTTTCTCTGCTTGATTTATAGGTGGCCATCTTCACCTTCATAGGTGTTCTCTCTTCAGGCCACTCTGCGTGTGTCCACATCTGTCTCCCAATTTCACTTTTATAAGTCATATTGAATTAGGGCCCACCTAATAACCCCATGTTAACATGATTACATCTATAAAGACTCCATCTCCAAATAAGGACACATTTTGTGTTACTAGGGGTTAGGATTTCAACATATACATTTTCAGGGGCCACAATTCAACATATAACACCCTCCTTTTAAAGGTTCACTTGGCTTCAAATGGTCTCAGAACTGAAGAGTTTCAGCTTTTTGCAAATAGGCCTAACCTCAATGAGGCCTTAAGTTGACAGTTTTAAGACCCTTTTGTCTGGAAGTCTCATTCCTTCATACACTTTGCAGTATTGAGACAGGGACCATGGGTGTAGTCAGAGTAGGGGGAGGGCCTCCGGAAAAAACAGGGTGGGATATTTACAGTCAGCAATATAACAGTGGGCAAAGAAGTCCCTTTTGAAACTCTGTATTAAATATTATGCAAAGTCAAGGTCACACTAATCCTCTAGGAACAAGATACCAGATTAAGAATATAGACATCTTCAGTAAGGTCAGCTAAAAATCAAAAGGCTAAGAGCAAGTTGGCCTAGAATGATTGAGTGGTTTTACAAATAGGGAAGGGTATCACAGCATAACCCGTGACTTTACTGTAAACAACCCTAGCAAGCAGAGAACAACCCAGCCCTTGAGGGCAGGGCAAGTGGTACAAGTCCACACCCCTAAGCCTTTTTTTCATGTTCTAGAAAAACCCCAATCTGCCTACAAAACTCCCTAGACAACGCAGCACACCGGACTCTCTTGTCCCCTCCTGGCATGAGCCGGGAGCTCTGTCCTATCACTTTATTTCTAAATAAAAGCCTGTATCTTGCTCTCCTACCTTGCCTGTTTGCTAAGCTCATTCTTCGGCTTCGTGAACAAGAACCCGGGCATCAGTATGACTGCTCTAGAGCTCATGATTCTGGACAGTCACGTGATTGGTTCTGAGTAACACTTTAATAGGCCCAAAATGTCCATCATACTGGACTTAATTTGCCTATTCTTTTAGTTTAGTCATACGTTCCAAGTCTAACCTGGGAACCAGTTTCATTTTTGTTCCTTAAATCAAAATTTCAGCATCACTTCAGATTCACAGCCTTGCCCCATCCCCAGCTCAAGGCAGACCTAGTTCAGAAAATGCAGTTTGAAACAAAGAATATGTCAATTGTTTGTTTTTCTTGTCCCTCATGGCTGCTACTTTTAATTCCTCCAATGGAGTGAGGAATAATGGTAAGAAAACCTTGCTTGTCTTTGGTGCCTTTATGTTAGTTCTTCCACTTTGGGAGTGATTTAAATTCTGCTGCTTTTCACTGGGTTCACGTAACTCAAAGGAAATATGCCCCTTAAGATAGTAATTTTTGGCATGCTAATAAAGCTATTTTAAATTTTGAACTGTAATTATTTTAAAGGCTTTGAGTAAAGTTTAATGTCTCCTACATATATGAATTTCCTACTAGAATGACTTCCACAAAAAAAGATCAATGTTTTAATAACATTAAAGTTGGTCAAACATGATCCTAATTGCAAATATGTTGTTAGACACCAGCACCACATATTCTGTCTTTGAAAGCTCATTTATTTTAAAATCATACGTATGTAGGTATATTTTTAAAACTAGTTATAATAATTTATTCATGAAATGATAATTTTTAAAAATAACATATATGAGTATAATAAATCTTTATGTTCTTTATATATTTCATTTGGACTTATGTACTCATCTATCATATCAGAAGCCTTAAAAAAATACAGTGACTGGGTGTGACTTAGAGATTCCAATTTAATTTTTCTGGTGTAGGGGCCTGTGTATAGGTATTGTTTTAAAATTCCTAAAACTAATTCCTTATATAGCCACATTTCAGGAGGCCTGGAAGTAATCCTCTTACTAAAAACAAAACAAAATAAAACAAAAACTGACATTCCTCATCTTTAATTGAATTACTTAAGGTCACAGAAGGTAGCATACTTTAAACTTGATACAGTATGTAGTTATGATTCTTTGTAATTTAATTAGTCCACTTAAACATTGTAGGACAGGAATAGAACACATGAAATCATTCTAAAGCAAGATTAATACCTAACTATAAAGTAATTCTACATTGTTTTATTTTTTTTATGAATTAAAGAGGAAACTAGAAGACATTCTATGGCTTGACTAAAAAACAAAGGTAAATTCTAAAGATTTTTTTTTAAGTGACTCAACAATGTAAAGAGCATTTTCTAAAATAAAATTGTTACATAAAAGAACTCAAATGTTGATGGTTTTGTTTATCAGGTGCTAGTGTGTATCTTTGATATAGACGCCTTGGGGGGATTGTGTACATATAAACCAACATTAGATGGGAACGTCAGTGCCTAAAATCCGAAGTCTAAATATTTCCTTTGAGTATCAAAAAAAATTCATTCATTCCATATGATTAATGTTTATTGACAGAATATTATTAGACTTTTTCATTAGAATGAAAGACTAGTTTGCTAACATATTCTGCTCTAATTTAAAAAAATGTTCTTTTTTTAAATTCAGTTTAGTTTTAATTTATTTTTTTCCCTTGAACTAGGGAATGCCACTTCTTGCCTGTTAACGTCAGCAGCATAAGATACAACTTGATATAAAGAAGCAAAGCTGAATCAAACTTCCCTCTATGATGTAAGGGAGAGTGTAGTATAATTGCTCAAAAGCTACAGTAAACCGTGTCCTAGGTTGTTTGCTGTGACTGCTGTATTTTCATGACTTTTTCTTTTTTTTTGGTCTGCAGGTATAGGAACAAAAAGAAAGAATTATCTCTGTGTAAGTTAACCCCTTAATAAATGTATTTATTTTGAAGGAATTTGTATTTGAGATCTTTTCTTCCATAGGTATATGAAAAGATGAAACCCCACAACCTTATTAAAAGGCCACATGAAAGGCTGGTTTAGAGGCATTATTAGACTGCTCTTGTGATTAGAAATCCTAGACTAAAATTTCAACATACTGTGACGATTCGTTTGAGAAAACTGAACTTTTTTTAAAAAATAAAAACAAGGAATTCCGTTCTCATATTTAAGAAACAAAAAAAGAAAAGAAGAGGAAAAAAAAAAAGCCCTCCTCAACTATATATAATGTTTTTATAGATTTGCAAACATAAAATTGGTGCTGATTGGATTATAATTAGTAGTCCAAAGTGTAGAGATTCCAGCTGTGTTTGTTAAATTTGTGTTTTGATTATTTGGAGCCCTGGTAATACCAAGAAGATAACAAGCAACTAAAATGAATTTGTGGGGTAAGATCTAATTGTTAAATTGTCCTAATCTTAATAACTGTGGTACTAATGTGGTTGGGTTTTGATTGCTGTTGTTGGTAATATTGAATTGAATTGTGGCAATTGGAATACTCCTTAACTGGGACTGATGCTTAAGTCCATAAATCCTGAGACTGTAGTTCCTTGAGGAAATAGTTCAAAATTTTATCAATAGACAAATAATCTCCAGAAGCAAACCAGTGAAGCCAGGACTTATCACTTTCATTATATAACACATAGAGAACTCTACCTCAAAATTCCTAAGGACCACTTCTGGTTTTTGTCATTAGAATGAAAGATGATCTTGCTAACATAATCTTCTTCAAAAAAAAAAAAATGTTTTCAAATAAATGTTCCTTCTTTTTATGTTTAGATTTAACAGGTTTGTTTTTTTTTTCTCTTGAACCACAGAATGCCACTTCTTGCCTCCAGTACTTCAGGGAATAAAGCACAACTTGACATGGAGAAGCACACTCTACATACTAAGTGTCACTGAGCTGCACTGGAAGGCATGTAGAGCATGAGGAGTCTAAAAAATAAGTGGTAGCAGGTATACTATGGAAGAAAACCATAATTTAAAATGCCAGCAAACTGGCATTGAATTTCTTATTTTCTTTCTACCTGTGAGGAATCTCTCCTGACTTAGTTTCAAAGGCAGCCAGGAACCCCAGCTATGTGAGTGTGAACTGGAAGAGCTTTAAGAGGAATCCACTCTCCCTAATTCTGGTCAGAGTTGGAGAGAGGATCACAAAAGCCAGAGACAGTGGGGGGAATCTTGTATGTGTCTGATTTCTTTCTTTTATCTTTTTCTTTTCTCTTCTGTGGTAACCAACAGTCAATCCTCTGACAGTGGGAGCAGTTATGACAGCAGCAGCTGCATAGGCACTCAGATAACTGAAAAGGAACCTTCCCTCTAACCACAGGAAGGAAGGTTCTAAGAATATTGAGTGACTGTTTTTTTATGATCTCTCTGTCCTCTTGCCTCTGGCCATCAGAGGCAAGCATACTCACAAGAAATGCAGGACAAAATGATAAAGTCTCAGTTTTTCATCAGAGGAAAATGAAGGTGGGCTCCTGGGAACAAGAAAGTGTTAGGTCTATTGGAAAGAGAGAGCTTTAAAAAAATGATCAAATAAAGTCACACATGAACTTTTGAGCTGATCCCTGCACTGTGCCTGAATGGATCTACCCTAAACAGTCTAACAAAACTTTGAGAACTGAACCTAGATCCCAAATTGGTGTTTGAGTGGCACACGCACAGGACAGATCCAAATAACACTTCAAAGCCTTTGAAAACTGAATTGGCATCACAATAACTATCCACACAAAGTGGGAAGGAACTTGTAAACTGAACTTGTCTGTATAGATTGTTTGCTAAAAAAAAAGGAAACAATACCAATATTCTTCATAGGATTTAAAAACCCACAAAGTTTCATAAGAAAATATTCAGAATATCCAGGATGCAATACAAAGTTATTCAAAATAAGGAGAAACAGAATAATCTCAACATCTCTTAATGGAAAAGAAGATCAATGGACATCAACCCCAAGAGAACACAGACATATTGGAATTACCAGAAAAGGACCTTAAGGTAGCTATTATAACCATAATCCCAGAAGTAAGGGCAGATACTCTTGAAATGAATAAAAAGATTGAAAGTTTCAGCAGAGAAACAGAATATTTTAAAAAGAAACAAATTGAAACTTTAGACCTAAAAAACAAAATAAATTTCATTAGAAATTTCAAGATGGACTAAAGAGTAGAATGGCGGTGACAGAACAAAGAATCAGTGAACTTGCAGACAGTACAATAGAAATTATCCAATCTCTACATCAGAGAAAAAAAGAGATTGTAAGAAAATGAACATAATATAATGGATATATAGGCAATACTAAGAGGTATATTAGAAAACCAGAAGGAAACAAGAAAGAGTGGGGTACAAAAAGTGTTTTAAAAAATAATGGTTTAAAACTCCCCAAATTTGTTAAAATATCTGAACTTGCACCCCTCCGAAATCCAATGAATTCCTAGTAGGATAAACTCAAATAAATACATGCCAAGACACATTATAATCAACTGATGACAATTAAAGAATTATCTTTTTAAATAAAAATATATTTAAAGCAAACAGAAAAAACCAGCCCATTGCCTATGGGGGACTAACAATTCTAATGACTATTTATTTCTCATCAAATTTAATGGAGGCCAGAAGTCATTAGAACAAAATTTTTAAGAAGTGACTGAAAGTCAGTACAGATTTCTATATCCAGCAAAATTATACTTGAAAAATGAAGGCATAATAAAGACATTCTCAGATGAAGGAAAACTAAGAATATTCTTTGCCAGTAGATATGTCTAAAAGAAATACTAAAGGAAGTTATTTAGGATAAAGATAAATAGTGTTAGAGAGAAATTTGGATTTTTAGGAATGAAGGGAAAGCAACAGAAATAGCAAATATCTAGGTAAATGTGAGACCATTTTCTCTTCTTTTATATTTCTAAATATACATGATATACATTTTTAAGTATTGAAAATAAAAATAATAATATCTGGATTTTCAGTATTGGTAGATTTATATGATAACTGTATCATTGAGAGGAAAGTACAGAGAACTAGCTATATACGAGCATACCTTATTTTATTGTCTTCAGCAATTTACATTATCTTAGGGTCTTGAGATCCATGAGCTGGGAAAGCTGGCATCCATAAACAGATCCAGTATAAGCTCTAGTTGGCTGTAAGTCACTTTCATGCTCTCCTTCCCTCTCTCATTAGTTTTCTTAATGCTCAGGCATCACTAAACCCCTACCTTCTTTCATTTACTTTCTTTCCTTGTTAATTCTTCCTTTCACAGTAAAGATTCTCCGAAAAATACTCTAGATAACCAGTTTGTAATATTTTACTCTTTCATTTATACCTAGGAAAATGGTTTTCCCCTCCCTATCACTTCAATGAAGTTGTTAAGGTTACTTATTATACTTTTTTAACTGCTAAATTGAGAGGCTCATCAGAAAACTTCCATATTTGATGCTGGCAAGCACTCTCATTTCCTTTTAGTGCTTTTATTCAATTTGTGTTTAAAACACTGCCTTTTCTTGTTCTTCTATGCCTCTGACTCTTTCTAAAAGAGTTTTCATTTTTTCAGTGCTTTAAATTGTGTTTTTACCAACTTGTTTTAACTCTAGGTATGATGTCTAGATAATATCATTCACACCCACAGCTTCAAATACTACCTAAATGCTGATGACTTTCAAATTTCTGTCTTCACACTAAACTCAAACGCTTGATGTGCCCTAAATTCCATTCTGTTCTTCCTCTGTTGAAGAACTGATAGATTTGCATGTGGCTTCCAAGCATGAAAATGGTATTCTACGTCAGCTGTCCTTCCAGATGGATGGAACCGTGACCAAAAAATGGGCCCATGGCATGTAGGTGGGTAGAGTATGTGCACACATGCACTCTTTTATTTTTTCTTCTTTGACCATACCTATCTCCTACTGCTTGAAACAGAGCTGTCTCATGTCCTACTTAATAACTTAAGTCAGTGAGTAACGAATTCAGGTTTTTCAAAGAGTATTTCAAATATTTCTTGAATGTCTTTACTTTTTCACCTCTGATGCATTTACTTGGACTTTCACAAGCCTTTTTAGATTTCTGCCAAAATATTCTAAATTATTTCCTTAATTCTATTTTTGCCCTCTTCAATGTGATTCTACATTGTTTATAAAATGGTATCAGTAACATGAATAAACAATTTTGTCTTAAGGTTAAATATTTTGCATAGCTATGCATAAACGTAGAATAAATTTCACATTATAGAGTAGTTAAAACTAATTCATCAGCCTTATTGCCAGTTACCCATACCCAGCTATTTTGTCTTTATCCTAGTATATCATTTGCCCTTTTGTCCTATTTACCCTGTTAGCTATACCCCAATATTTACTATTTGCCTATACCCACCTATTTACATGATAACTTTTGAACATATAAAACTATTATTAGAGATCAAAGCAACTATTCTTTCTCTTGCTTGTCTTACCAGCACTGTCCCTTCTGAGGGATAAGACCTCACTGGCTGCCTCCACCCTACGGTCTGTCTAGATGACACCCACTCATACATAAAGGAATAAAACAGTCCCTACTTTCAGGGAGTAGATAGTCTAATACAAAAGAAAAAAAGAGTATTACAAATAAGCCCATGAAATTGCTGACTACAAGTGCCATGAGAAGTTAAAAATGTCTATAAGATAAGACTTTCACTAAGAAATACTGTTTTTCTTATGCAAAGTAGATATTTAAGTCATTAAAATCACATAATCATAAATTTATGTAATTTTGCAGCTGAATAAGCCTTTATGTAACATAGTATTAGCTCTTCTTAAAGAAAGGATTGTAGTTTGTGTTGAAAAGAATACTTTCCCATATTTCATCCCTGATACCTCACACTTGTCACCGTCTTCTGAGCCTACAGGTGGTTGAATTGATGGGGTTCCATTATGTTATATGGAACCCTGGAGACAAGTGTAACAGTTTTCTATGCCAGTTGTTTCTGAGGCTGATATAATAGTCAGAGTTGTTACTCTTAGAGATCTTGTTTGGGTAGCATTAAATTTAACTTCCTAAAGTTAGTTGGCAATTTACTCATCTTTACTGCTATGTGATAAAATCGAAGGAAGGGAATATTTGAGTATGAAAAGAACAGTGATAGGAACAGCATTGAAACAACTTTCTAGGCCCAAGACAGAGCCACTCCACCCCAGGTGTCATGTCAGCAAACTAAAACTTAGAAAACTTTCTCATCCCTGTTAAATGTTTCACTTAACCAGAAAACAGTATATCTAGTCAGCCATTCCTGAGACACCACACTAACTCTGGTCCCTATGTTTATTTCCTATTCCTTCTTTCCCCAAACAGGCGTGACTCTGCTGTCCCAGCCAATCAGGTATTTTCTATTTTTCTCTTACTCGTTCTTCATCCTTTAACCTATAAAAGCTTAGCTCTTTGCACCCCATTTCACAGTTCTCTGGACACTTGGGAATGGAGATTTATCGCTTCACAAGTTTGTGTCATCTAAATTGTGTTCTTAAATCATTTTAAACAATTCTTTGTTTAAAAGTACAAATACAGGGTCCTCTTGTCCCCTCCTGGCATGAGCCAGCAGCTCTTTCCTCTCACTTTATTTTTCAATAAAAGCCTCTACCCTGGCTCTCCTGAAAAAAAAAAAAAGTACGAATACAATTAAAATTAAAAATCCTCCAAATTCAATTTACTGATAAAACTTTTCTCAATGAATGATCTTGTATATAGAGCAAAATAATCATAGTGTTAGTAGATTATTGGCCACCTGGAGTTGGGGAATGAAGAATGTTCTAAAATTGGATTGTGATGATGGTTGCCCAACTATACATGCTAAAAATTTCTCACTTTGCTCTCATCCCTGCCCAGATACCATCTCCTGTTTCCTTCCCATATGCCCCAGATGGAGTAACACTCCTGCCGCCCTCCCACCCCTGCCACTGAGAGAACTCCTGAGAGTAGACTATACATGACATTTTTTGTAAGTGTGTCTCCTCACATTAGAATGAAAGTTCAGGTATATGACAGCCCTGCTCTTTAGTTCATGGGTAAACTATTCTGAAAATACTATCTTGAATTGAGTAAGTGCTTAATGAACATTTGTTGAAGGGACAAGCCATCAGAGCAAGAAGCATCTAGAGTGAGAACAGTGAGAACAGGAATTGACTCGACCTCTATGACATGATCACAAGTGATTTAGAACAGATGTCCAGGCTCCCCTCAGAGCCTCTGATTTAGTAATTCTCAGGTGGAAACCAAGAACTTGCAAGTTCTGGTAAATTCCCTGAGGATCTTCACGTGGCTGGTCAGGAAAGCACACACTCTGGCAGTAATTTAGAAGAACTCTTGGGGTTAATGAAGTAAATTTTTGTATCATTCATAACTATTTTTTGAACAAATGAATTTTTAAAATTCTTCTTCAAATCAACTCATCTTCTTTTGCTTTACATTTCTTTAAGGATCAGCAATAATGTATCCATAATTATAATTTTTTAAAGCTATACTCTATTTCATATGTAATTAAAACAAATGTTACACCTATAATCAAAACACAAGAGTCGACTCTTTTAAGTATAAGAAGTGATCTATGTACAATGCTATCTTCACCTGGATATTGATTAAATTATCTTAAACCTTAGAAGAGTCTTGTATTGATCTGGCATTAAAAATCCCAATTAAAGTTTAAAAGTCTTCAATAAAAGGGCAAAGAAACCAACATTCTGGCCCCATCCTAGGCTCACTTAACATAATCTCATTCATGCTCAGGAAGACTTTAAATATTTTAGAGCAGTGTTTGTCTTTTGGAGGAACTGTGGCTTTAAAAGTTTGATTTGCTTCTCAAAATACAGTCAACAAGAAAGTTGGAGCCAGAAATTCACAGCGATCTCAGACCATACTTTCTCCCAGGACAAAAACCATGAGTTTTGTTAGTTGTTTATGTCTCAAATCCATTGAGCTGGGAATAGGAAAGCTGGATTAGAAAGCAAGTTTCAGGCATGGGGAGGACTGTGAAAAACATAACTAACAAATTTTTTTTGAATGAAACTGATGCAGCGCGAAAGTCATGTAAGCTAAGGAGTCTTAGGGTCAAGAACAGAAAAAGTGGTAAAATAAAGAGAGCACTTTAACTTTCTGTGTACCCCTTCATTCAGTAATCTTTCATGGAAATTCATAGTTGGCCCCTGCCTCAAATCCCTAATGCTGTTATATAGAAGAAAGACATCTTAAGAAAAGATAAAGAAACCAAAACTCCCTAATACATCACCTCCAGTGTCCAGAAAATAGTCATTGCTCATAGATGTATGTCTAGACATGGCCAGTATTTAGTGTGATTTTCTCAAGACCTCTCAACCTAAAGGGCAGCCACCATGGGCCACTGGCTTTCCTCCTCAGTGCTTCTGCCATGCTCTTACTTTTCTCTGTAAAACCACTATTAAAAAGAAAACCACAGGTCCCAAATGGAGTCAATGCTGGGCCATGTCATCATACTAGGGCTTAATACCTAATCGAATTACAGTTTCAACCTCCCTCAGAAATGTAATCTCAATCACTCGGTCAAGAATTGTTTGGTCAGCACCAAGGAGGTAACCTGCCATACGGTCCCGTCCATCCCCCAAAGGCCGATGAGGTAAGCCACCTACTAACACCCCACAACTTCCTCCTAAAGGCAGGTAACCTTGCCTGAAACAATCCTTTCTTTTATTTTGATAATTGTCCTGCCCTGTTTCTGACTATAAAATCCTTCTATTTTGCACAGCTCATTGCAGCTCCCCTCTACTTGCTAGTTGGGGTGCTGCCTCATTTATGAATCCATCAGTGAAGCCAATTAGATCTTTAAAATTTACTCAGTTGAATTTCTGTTTTTTTTACACCATCATATACCCTCTTTGGAAAGGTTTTGTTAGTATTTTTGTTTGCTTACTTTGTTGTGTCTTTTTTCTTATCACCCACGAAAAGGGATAAAATAAAACATTTGAAATTGGGCAGAAATTAGAACTTTCAATAAATGTCATGAAGTTCTGGAGCCCCAATTCCTGATTCACAGTTCTTAGAGCATGCTGAGAAAGTGACTCAAAGTTCTGTGGCACTCCAGGGATTTGCTGTCATTCCCTGAACAAGGAGCTAAAACCTCCCAGGTAGCCAGTGGCTGGATAACATATTGGGGAAGGTGCACCTCAGCTGACTTGTCTCAAGTGGGTCATGGGTATTTCTGAGGACTTCCACACTGTGTGCTGCATGGTACCAGGACCCTTCCTTCCCATCACTGAAAGAATATCCCTGTATTTAATTTCCTCATTTTCCACACATAAAGTTTTTTTTTTTAATCCCCTAAATCAAAATCAAGATGCTCTTTCATTCTAAATTCTTGAAAGACCTAGATGTTTCTTTGGTGATCTCAGATTACTTCATTAACAGCCTCATTTTATCTGGTATCATAAAGCTGTCATTTATTTCAATATCTATTTCAATTTATATTAAGAAACTTTAAATTAGGTATAGGGTTATCTCTGATGTCATTATGAGTGCCATCTTGTGTTATATAATAATGTATATACCAAATAAGACAGTTATATGACTCAATCTCATCTTCAAATCATATTAGCTGATGTTCTTGGGTTATGAAATATCCAAAATTGTACCTTCCTCAACTAATCTGAAAAAAATATAAATTAGACTCTATCTTAAAGTATGTGAAACCCATTTTGGTGGATCAGTTCCTTTCAAACTGTTAACCTTTTTCATTGATGTAAAATGCAATATAGCCAAACAGAAAAAAATGTTCATATTTCTATACCTGTGTTACCTGTTTTCTTTTGTTTTGATCTTTAAATAGTGCATCTCTTAAACTAAGAAAACAGTCAGCTTACTGTACTTTTTTAAAAAAAGTATTATAGATTACTTAGTCATTCACTGTTTCTTCTTTTTTTGGTAAGTTTTATACGTGCCATCTTTATTCACAGCATGCAAAGATGACTATTCATATAAATCCTTCCTAATATACCCAAGTTCCAAAATACTATTCTCTCTTAGATAAATATCATGCTATCATAAACTAGGTGCCACAAAATAAGAGATATTCTAATACTGTTGTGAAAAGGAACTGTTTTGAGCTCTAAGTGCTTAGAGAACAAATAAATGCATCTGCCTATAATTTTCAGTCAGTCACTCTATTGTTCAGAGTAGATGACAGGATAAGAACCCTGTAAGTATTTTGTTCAGAAGAGGAGAGGAAGCATAAAGAATCTGAGGGTAAGGCAGGCTGACAGTTTGATTTAGCAGCATTAGGAAGGTGCTGTTTTTCAGACATGATTACAATAGCTGTATTAGGCAACAGAACAATGATTTTCGAAAATTTATGATAAACACATACAGCAGCAAAAATAAAATAATGAACTGATTAATAAAAATAACGCTTTCTAGTATTCTTACTTAGAGGCAGATCCTGCATTTTGGGGATATAAAAACAATCCCTAAAAGGCCTCAGTTTATCTTCCTCATCAAGGCGGAGGGCGACCCTCTCATCTGTTGGGTGACATCTAAGTTCAGAGGCAATACGTTGCACTGTGTCGGCTGGTAACTCAAGAGTGGAAGGCTCCATCACAAGGTGTTCTCTAAAAATGAAAAATAAATTAGAAATAATCTAACCACAGTTATATTTCTATATAGTAAAAGAAGCTTGGTTTTTGTTGTTGTTGTTTGTTTCTTTCCTTCTTTTATTTTAGGAGGATGAGGCGTTATTTATGTAGTCACATTGGAGCGAACAGATTGACCTTATTTAAATGGGGCTCAATTCACATAACCCGAGATAATGAAAGTGCAGTTGTAACAGTGACATGACTTACTTCTTAAGGATACATAGGAAGAATGTTGCCTTGTACACATATATTAAGTAACGTTTTCTTTCTTTCTCACTGAAAAGCTTCACACTTTGTAATTTGCTTTGCCTCATTCATCTACTCCTTCCACCTCAACCCACACACAGTGCTGAGCAAAGAAGAGTTTCATGTCTGTTCTGTAAATTAAATTTCTTCTACTTTATTTCTTTGACCTTTCTTTCTCAGTTGCCACCAATCTCCCCTAATAAGCCATTCTTTATGTTCCCAGATAAGGATACTAAGCTTTATCCAAGCGTATCTTTATAGCTTTGTTACCAGTAATGGCTTCTAATTGCTACAATCCATGCTATTGTACAAAAGTCAGTGATTTCAACATTGATGTTGACAATTCTTTTAATATCTGACCACAATAGATTATTATTTGTCCTCTTCATGAAGCTTTTGATTTTTCTTATGCCATTCGATTTGCCTAAAATGTTCTCCTTCCCCTCCTACATATTCAGATCCTAGCCACCCTTCAAAATCCTAGCTCAAATGCTCTCTTTTTTTCACGAGGCCTGTCATGATGACTCAGCTAAAAGTAGTCTTTCCTCCTCTGAATACTTGTAACACTTAGGAACATATTTCTAATGATAACTGATATGCTGTCAGGACCTTGGAACATATGTGAATAGGAAAAAATCAAACATGTTTGCCATGCCTACGATTTGATTCTACATGGGTCCCTACCTATAGCTTTCCAATGAAGGAACCTGCTTTTTGAACAGAGATGGCTGTGTCTCCACCACCTGACATTATTACCTATCACAGTTGATTAGATCTCTGTTGGACACTTTACCCACTAAAGACAATGCATTGTTTTATCAATGATCTGTGAGTGATTTGCTGTGAAAACTCTAGCCAAACAGTCCTGATGGTGTTTAGCTGAGCATATAATCAAATTCTCTCAGGAATCTGAGCTGTGAGATATAGTTATTCATTCAGTTAGAAACAGGTGCAAATATTTACAAGAAAAAATGGTTGAGTCTAGCAGGAGTATTGTCATAAGTGACTAATTTTTTCAGAGACAAACAGAACCAGTGATTGTTAAAGCATGAAGTGATTCCATCATCAAGTAAGAATCACTTAGTCACATAATGGCAGGGATTAGAATAGCTACAACACCTGAAAAAGTGACAGGATAAGCCAGTCTGGAGATTCACTGAATCTTTCCTTGGAACAAACTATGTGCAAGACCCGGAGGCCACCTACTTGGCTCTTCCGAGAATCCCATTCCAAGAGTCCTCTTTTGCCCAACAAGTGTGTCATTACTATAAACCCATTACTTAACAATAACTTGATCAAGTTGCCGGTCTATCCTACTAACCTGTATTCTACCGGGGGACCTGATTCGTGTTTAATTTATCTTTGTAGGACCCCCCCAATTCCTCAGCAGTGTCTTTTAGATAAAGTGTTCCCTCCACATGTCAATTGAATAAGAATATACAAAACAGCTTGGTGAATTATTTGACATGATTAATGACTGTTACCAGAGGGATGCCCTCCTCATTCCAGTCATGTGTTGATAATTAAAGGAGCATTATCAGTGAGACTCAGAAGTAAGATACCTTTTGCCTTGGGACTTTGGAGAGTCAGCACTTTGAGAATTCACTGGGGTTGCCTTTAAATTCTAAATGGGTAACCTAAATAAATATACAGATCAGTTTGCTACCATTAGATTCTCAGTAAAATCCAACTTTCTTTATTAAAAATAAAATATATTCATATTAAGTCACTAGGCTTCTCATGTTTGTTTCTTATTTAATCCTTGTAACAACCTTCAGAGGTTGGAATAATTTTCCCCCATTTCAAGACCAAACTCTGGAATGAACAGCGTAGAAACAAAAATGGAATAGAAGGATCAGAGAGCTCACTATCTGGGGCTGCACTTTGCCTGATGTGCTGAGTCAACTGCGCTTGTCTTTGACAGGATATGTGGGTAGAATGCGCAGAATAGAATTCCTGGCCAGAGACTTGAACCTCTCACTCTGTTTTTCCTTCATCTTGCTTCCTGATTTTTAAAAATGTTTCTTTGGCTCATTCCCTTTTTCTTCCTTCATTTCTTTTTTAAATCTCATACTCAGTTTGCAAAGCACCACAGGCTATCAATCCATCTGCTCTCTCTAAGCCTATGCAATCCCAGCCAGGCAAAGGTTAAAGTGGCTGCTTCCACTTCTCGCCAGTCACAGCCCAGATGTCACAGTCTCACTCTCATTGACAGTGAGATACCTGCTGTGACACAGTCTTTCTGGAAGAGCATATGTGGTTTCACCCTCTGAACATTCACAGCTTACAAGAGAAGTAGATGACAACCCTCAGTGCCCACAAAACGCAGGGCTCTCACTCCAAGGAAGCAAGTTATTAACTCATTATAATTGCAGCATAGTTCTACTTTGTATGCCTTGTTTGGGTGTAGCATTTGCAACCTAACTGACATCTTCTTCTCCTGAAATAAAGATATTCAATCCAAGTTCAAAGATTCCAAGTTTTGTATTGCACATATTTAGTGTGAATTTTATTAAGACGGGCACATACACATATGGCCTTAGGCATGTCATTTGACCTTTCTGTGCCACCATGTTATATAAAACTAGCCTAATTCTACTTTCTTAAGAGGATCAAGGTTAGAAGCAAATGAAATTGATTAAGTAAATGACTTTATAAAGAAATAAAAGATATTCTCACATTTTTTTTTTTAATATTAACACCTTGTAATGGCAATTGCCATTTAACCCTCAGATTAACCTTTGGAATTTTGTAAATTGTGTTTTCATGGTTTTATCTAGATAATCATAAAAACTGTTTTTAAAGAGTCATGAAATTCAGGATCTCCTCATCACTCAAGGGTTAAGTGAGTATGCAGTAGTTAATCTTTACACCGTGTCAAATTTCATGCCTGAAATGAGCAAAGTATATACAAGTTCAAAGTTTAGAACCTGGGAAAGCAAATTATAAAGAAAGTGTGTAGCTTTTCATTGAGAGATAAAAAAATGTTATTTAATACATGTGCACAGAGCAACTTTGCTTAAATGTGTTATTGTTTGAGAAATGAGTGATGTAACTGTTGCAACTACATTTCATATCCAGGATTATATGAATTACCTGCAGAGCTTCACATAAATAAGATCAGTGCATTTGGTCCAGCGTTACTACCTAATTAACTTCCCATTGCCTCAAAATAAAAGCAGGAAAGGGGAAAAAAATCTTCTTTTAGTATACAGCAAAGTGTCAACTTTCCATTCTTAGGCAAATATTTCATAAAATGAAAGGGGAAGAAACCCTGCTCAAGAAATAGACATTTTCACTTCTCTAACTAAATACTCAGTATGCCTAATAGCACCATAAGACAACTAGAATTACCAGAAAACAAAGGAATTATATTAGAGGAGTCAGAGTTTTAATCTCATCTTACCAATTAAACTCAAGTAACTATAGAGTTAACTTTAATTAGTCAAATAAAACCATCTTTTAGTAGGTGAACTGCAGTGTACTATTGATATCAGTTATTTTTGACTACATTGGTAGCAATATCTTCCTTCATTTAATTAAAATTTTAAAGGTAGGGGCCAATATGGAGCTCTGTATGAATTATGAAGATAATTTTTAGAGGGAAAAAAAGAGAGAGGAGAAACTGGCAGAAGAAACTTTAAGGCATTATGACAAAGATCCTAACAGAGAGAATGTTTTGGAAAAAAACACCGAATGTGTATTTGTGTATAGAGTGTATGTTAGTGTCTCAGTGCTTACCGGCTAGGATTCCAATGGGGTCCACAGCTCCCAGGCTGGTTGAAAACAAAATGAAAACAAAACAAAACAGAAAACGCGCCTCTCACGATTTCCCTGCAATTTATAGGCCAGAACTCATGGTGAGAAATTCAAGGCACTTAAGCTTAGACTCCACCCTGTGGGGAATTTGCTGAACTAACTTTAGCTCCTCCCACTCTGTCTCATCTGATTCTACATATCCAATCACTGATGTACATCTAGGCAAAATCTCTATTCAGACTCTGGGACTCTGCTTAGGGTACTTTTTTCCCTAAGCAATTTTGCCCTTTGGATTGTGATAAACACTTCCTTGCCCTCCAACTAACCCAGATCTTTGGGCATGTAAGCTTTTTCCTATGGAGTAAACAGTGTATCCTTGTTTGTGTGAGCTGAACAAATGGAGCTAAATTCGAAAATCTGCATTCCTTCCTTGCTTTGGGCTCTGGAATACACTAAGGCTTGGAGAAAAAAGTTCTTTCCCAACTCTGGATATAAGGGAAACTTGGATTATAAGGCAGTATTCCACTGTCAAATGCATTGTGAGTTTCTAGTCTGAAGACAGTTTGACATCTAACAGATCAACATTCTAGTCAAAAGTTTAAAATACATTCCCAATTCTAGAAAATGCTTTATTATCCAACAGGTGTGTTTTAAAAACTCGTGGGTCACAAATCTAGACAGTTAACAATCCAATCAGGGAAGAGAGTTTGAAGATAAAAGTGGAAACTGGCCTGGGGAAATGCATACATGCAAATTTTTCAATTAAGCTTGTGGGTTATTTATTGTTCTACCTCCTTAGCTTCTTTTTTTATGCTAATACCTGAGTTTGGGTCTTTTGGTGAGTATCCTTTTAGGCATAAAAAATGAAAGCAAAGAGTTTCAGAGTTAAGACTAATAATAGAGATGGGACCTGAATAACTGAATCATTTTTATACACTTATGCCTTGTTGAGCCCCCAGAGCACACCAGGTAAAGCACTATTTGATTCAATCATCTCTACCATGTGTTCCCTATATAACTCTGGACAATTTACCTAACCTGTGCTGAGGCTTAGCGTCTACCAGATGGACATAAAATTTTCTTCCTCACAAGAATACTGAAATATAGACAATGCAGGTAGAAAGCCTGTGTACTAAGACATGTAAGTCAATAAGTGACACATTATTCTTTTCTTTTTTCTTCTTCATGTAACCAGACAAAAAGTACTGCCCTCCAGTCTTTAAGAGAGGGAGATAAAACACATGAAACTACTTTAATACAAATAACTGGACAGTGAAAAGAAAATGTGTTTCATGTCATCAATCCCAACCCATAAATAAACAGAGTATCCTTATTTTATTAAATTGGAAGAGTAAAATTTTGAACTTAGTCATGGTGTCTCAAAAGTTGTATGTTTTTTCCCCCTGTTTTGCTTATTTCTTACACTGTAAGCACTTTAGATGATTTGCCCAGTTCTAGTACCAAGGAAGTGAGCCTGAGGGTGGAGTCTGTGTCATTTTTGGTAGGAGAATCATATTCCTTTAACTACTGACTCTGGATAGAAGTATAGAAATGCAAATAGAGATTGATATATCAAGGTTTTGCTTTCACATCGCTTTTTCTAAACTCTTGATAATAGTGCTAAAAATCATTCTATCAAAATATATTAAAAACTATTGTTTCACATACTCACTTTTAAAGAACTTGCTTGGAGATCTAAGCTACCTTCCTATTTCCTGTGTTTTATAATCCTCTGTTAATTTGTTATATTCTCTGAAAACTCAAAATTTAGGGAAGTAAATTTTAGAAATCTTATTGGCTTTATTCAGTGATTCATGAATTGGGCAGCAGGCAATCTAGCAGATTCAAAGGTGCTCTGAGGGGCTATACAAAATGACAGATTTTCATAGGCAGAAAGGGGTGAGAACTAGGAAGTTAACACTGGACAAAAAGGTAGATTGGCCGTGGCAAGGTCCCTTCCCTTTAGGAATGTGTTAAGAGTCTATCAGGCAGATTACCTAACTACTGCTGATCAGGTAATTCCTGATTGACTGGTGTAAGATTCTGGGACAGCCAAAAACTGTAATAAAGCCTCAGGTTTGGTGACACTGAGATTAGCATAAGCTACTCCATTTGGGGTCTCTTGCATTATTTTTAACATGTCATTCATTAAAAAATAAAAAAAAGAGATTAAACATACTTTTGTACCAGGCACAAAGCTAAATGCCAGGGACATAAATGTGAGCAAAATCTTTTAATATTCACATAAGCCCTTAAAAATATAAAGGGATTGTGAGATATCAAGCCACAGAGGAAGTGCTGAAGGCAAGATCCACTGCAGGGCCAGCAATGGAGAGAAAAGAGAACAGAGGGAGTTTCCACCCCTTCTTTTTTGGACACATGAAGAAGAAACGTGTTGCCAGGATAAACTGTTTTATCACTTCAGGGCAGTCCATTAATATGTATGTCATCTGGCCTACGACGTGATACATCTCTGAGAGTCAAGAGACTTTGACTTTATTATCCTCGTAGCTTTGTCCATGAATGGAACTAAAAAAATATCTGTTGTATTAGTTATTTTTTTCCAAAAAGATTCAGTTCCTTCAATCAAAATAGATGATTGGGGATATAAGGAGAACCCCTGTTCTCCCAAGGGGTAATTCTTAAACCTTGAACTTTATCCTTATTCTTCAAGACTTTTCACCAGGGCAGGGGCCAGAGCCTGGCATACTGTAGACTTCAATGGGTGCTTATTATGTCATGTCAAATTCAGTTCAGGGTAGCAGACTGTTGCTGTAAGGATCCACTTGTGACACTCTAATGCTGAATGTTCAATAAGTAGAAATCGGTGATGAGTTTGAAGAGAGACACTGCTTGGTAGCCAGCTCGGTCCTACTAAGTGTTGCCTAGAAGTAAAAGAAAACCTCAACCTGGGGCCAGTTGGGAAAGAACTGATAAAAAGCTGCAGTCTCAAACTTGGATGTTGACGGGTACAGAACAAGCCACCCCAAAATATTACTGTAGGAGTTCAGGACTTGCAACCACAAAATATGCCTCTGTGATATACTGATTGTTTTGATATGTAGGCACTTGAAAAACAGCAAATGAAGGGAGAGGCTTTCTCTGAAGTCCCCTTATCTGCCTAAAGACAGACCCTCCAAGGAACTCTATTATCATCCCCACCCTGGGAGTTTCATCAACCAGGAAAGATAGACTCTTGTCACAGAAGAGACTGGAAGTCTTCACCACACCCAGAAGAACTTTGTTACAAACAATCATATCTCTCACCTGTTCTTTTAAAGGGTCATTCTCCTAAAAACCCTTTACTCTTCCCTAAGAGGCTTATATACCTCTGCTCTTTCCCTGTTAAGATTGTAGTTAAGCCCGAATGTTAAGATGGTGAGGGTGAAGAGGTGGAGGGTGAGGGGTTTTGTATTTACTCTTTTTTCTCTGCGTATCTCTTAAGAATACAGGACGTATAAGTGTTAATAAACTTCTGCTTGCTTCTCTCTCGCTAATCCGTCTTTTATAGTCCTGTCTCAGCTAAGAACTCAGAAAGATAAAGGGAAAATTATTTTCCTCTAATATAGTATATAGGGAAGTGTCACATTAATCTATTTTATAAATTAAAAACTTTCTAGAAGCTCAGTACTCACAAGGGAGGTTCAAATTTCATCTGAACCATTATTGTGACTCTCCTTCCTTCTTCCGAGAGGGTGATGGGGAACTTCCAGATATTTTAATACACAGCAAAAGACTCAGGGACTGCCTCTTATCTTGATTCCCTCTCTTCTCTTCTCTCTGTCCTCCACCACACCACCCTGGCTCCCAAGCGCACATTCCTCTTCCTCTTGGGGTGAATCAGTATAACATAATAGAAACTTTCCCAAAAGCCAAGCCCAGAGGTTCTCATCAAGCAATTTCTATGCTGAGCAATGAATGACTGCACGATCTTCTTCTTATGGGTGGGGGATCTGTAAAGAACAGAACACGCGCACCAAGACCTCTCTCTCCTCTGCTCTCCCCCTTTCCCTCGCCGTCACCCCACCGCCCCTCTCCCGGCCTTCCTGTCCCTCCCTCCCTCTCCTCATTCTCCCCCACGGCTCCCTCCTCTTCCCTCCTTCTCCCTCTCCTCCACTTTCTTCCCCTTCTCTCCTTTCCTCTTTTCTCCCTCTCTCTAACTTCTATACCAGGGAATGTAAAGCCAATTAATATGCCAATACATCATTAGGCTGTATTTAGATAATCTATTCTCTCCTTCCTGTGAAGTATATATTCTGGTTATCAGAAAAAAAATTCCCAGTAATGGGCAGGGACTTTCCTACCCTTTATAGATAGTATTTTCAGTTTTTCTGAGAAAAATACACAGGCTCATTATAAATAAATGACATTAGGAGGCAAGTTGGTGATAAAATTCATTTAGAAACCAAAATTCCTATAACCTATTCACTTTTTCCTGCATCAGAATTTCTCCCTCATTGTTAAATTCACAGAAGTATTGAAAGCAATCTACATGCTGTACTCTAGCAAGGGAACTATAATACGTCTCTATTAAATGTGTTTGCGTGTCATTTTGCCTAAATGTCTGTTTCCCTGAAGAACTAGAATTAACAATAATATTTTTTTCTCTGTATTCAAATAGGAAGTGGATCAAAGAATCAAAGCTGAACTACAACGAGTTGAGTTACTATACACCTATATCTCTAAATATCTGTGATTTCCTAAGAACAGGGATGTTCACTTACATAACTTCAGGATACTTATCAATATCAGGAAATTTAACATTAACATGACAATATTATCGAATAAATCGAACTTAAAAATAAGGAAGGTAGTAGAAGGTTTAGTTCCCATATATTCCCTCCTCAATATTAATTTTTCCAATCAAATATCTTGTCTTTACTAGCACTCTGTCCAATCTGTTCCTTCCTTATGTTTTATTATATAGAATTCTGATACTGATTCTTTTATCATTTTAACTTTTTGACTCATTTTCTTTCTTTTCCTAGTTGATTTCATAACTCAATTTTTATTTTATGCTCTCAATTTTTATTTATTGATTTTTGTCTTTGTTACTCAGTTTTCCTTTATCCTTTATCCTTCACTATATTTTGTTTTATACTACTTATTTATTCTTATTTATTATTTATTTTAATTCAACTTGCATTGTTTCATTTTATGTCATTTCATAATTCTTTAATTCTTTCCTGGTTATTTTAAATATTCATTATTAATAAATTGCAATTGTTCATCAAACTCAGGAAAACGCCTTCTTTGCCACATACTGACTGGAAAAGGTCCACAGGCTTTCAGTAATTCTCAGCTGGGATGGAATACAGTGCCTTTCATAACCTTTAGCTGGACACTAAAGGCAAAATTAAGTCAAACTCTGGTTCATATTTCCATTGTGTTATTTATAGTAGAACATTTTATTTTCTGAATCATACTAGCTCTATTTGTTAGAAATGTTTTCTTCCTATTTATAAATTTTATGTGAAATGAATCTATTTCTTCATTATAACTACTGGCTCCCCATCCTGTAAAGGCTCAAAGCTCTGTCCCCACTTACTATCCTTCATCGGTATCTCTAGGTCACTTAACTTCATAGATGCTGCAGGCTCTTTGGTGGTTTTGGTGCTGCTGAGTCCCTAAGTCTGATGATCTTGTCTCATTTCCTGACCTCCTTGCATTTTATTTAATCTCTTGGAGGTTTATCCAATAATGTAATCTATCAGTCTATCTATCTAATCTATGTCTATATTACCAAAAATTTTTAGTGTTACATAGAAGGATACTTTCTAAATGTCTAATCTTTCATATTACTGAAAATTAAATTTTCATCACTTATTTCACAGGCTTGCTAATTGGGTTATTTGATCCCTAATGTAGCTACTTAAGTAGGTCTATTCTATTTGTACATATATGACGATATATGAAAGACATTAAATTTGAAAAATGAAGATTTATCATTTTATTGCTTTAATATTTTTAATTTTTATTTTGAAATAATTTCACACGTATAGAAAAGTTGCCAGAATATTACAAAGAGTTTTGTATATCCTTCACCAAGCTTCACCAATTTCAACATTTGACATATCTACTCTTTTCTCTTACCCTGTATCATAAACACACATACACAGGAATGCACACTCCAAACACATTTGTCTTTTCTTGAACCATTTAAGACTAGGTTGAGATATCATACTCCTTTGAACCTAAAACTTCAGTGTGATTTCCTAAGAATGAGGTTGTTCACTTATATAAATTCAGTACAATGATCAGTATCAGGAAATTCAACATTGACATGATACTATTATGTAATAACCAGAATATATTCAAGTTTTTCCAACTGGTATAATAATGTCTTTTATAGCTTTTTTTTTTAAAGCAGAACAGTGAATCCAAGATTATGCACTGAATTTAACTGCCATATGTCCTTTAATCTGGAAGAGTTCCACAGCCTGTCTTTGTATCTTTATTTTTTTTGTGTGTGTGTGGTAAAAAATACATAACATAAAATTTACCATCTTAACCATTTTTAAGTGTACAGCTCAGTAGTGTTAAGTATATTCATATTGTTGTACAACCACTCTTCAGCCTTTTTCAACTTACAAGCTTCGACTCTATCCTAATTAAACAACTCCCCTTTTGTTCCTCTCCCCAAGAGCTGACAACCACCATTCTACTTTCTGTTATGAACTTGGCTAGTTTAGATACCTTATATAAGTGGAATCATACACAATTTTTCTTTTTCTGACTGGCTTATTTCACTTAGCATAATGTCCTCAAGGTTCATCTATGCTGTAAAATGTGACAGGATTTTCTTCATTTTTATAGCTGAATAATATTCTACTGTATGTATAGACCACATTTTGTTTAACCATTCATCTACTGATGGACATTGGGTTGCTTCCACCTCTTGGCTATTGTGAATAGTGTTATTATGAACATGGTTGTGCAAATGTCTCTTTCAATTCTCTTGGACATACACCCAGAAATGGAATTGCTGATTCATACAGTAGTTTTATTTACAATTTTTTTGAAGAACCTCCATACTGTTTTCCATACTGTTTACACTTTTAGATCCTCAACAACAATGTACAAGGGACCCAATTTTCCTACATCCTTGTTAACACTTATTATTTTCTATTTTATTTTTCGTAGCCATCCTAATGCGTGTGAAGTCATACTGTGTTTTCAGTTACATTTGTCTGATGATTAATGATGTTGAACATCTTTTCATGTGTACTTTGTTGCCTTTGTTGTTTATAACACTGATGTTTTTGGAAGGGATAGAACAGTTGTACTGTGGAATATTCCTCAATTTGAGTTTATTTGATGTTTCCACATGACTTGATTTAGGTTCTGAATTTTTGATAAAGATGCTTCATTAGTAACATTATGACCTTCTCAGTGTATTTCATTAGGAGGTACATGAGGTCAATTTGTCCCCCTATTGGAGGTGAAAATTTTGATACTCAAATTGTCTTACATTAAGCCAGTGGTTTCTTATGTTCTTTGGACATGTCACCACCATCTTGTTTTTGAGAACTTGCTTCCTCTTTAGCACAAGATGTTCCAAGATGGTCTTGGACTTGGACATTGCATTGCTTCCACCTCTTGGTTATCAGTCCTGCCATCAGCCATTCAAGGAGCTTTGGTTGTTTTTATAAGGGTCTATTTGGGAATCAAATCTGGGCTCTGGATAAGCTTATTGCTACCAAGTATTAATGCCATCTAGACACAAAGGATTGTAGAAGCTGCTTAGATTCATTGTAGCTTTTCCGCATTTAGTGTGGTTTTATTATACATATAAAATGCAGTTGGATTTATTTGTTTTGGTTTGTATTAAATTATAGAATTTTCCCAATTCTTGTTGATTTGCTATTTTTTATAGTTAAAATTTTATCCTGATCCCAAAATCAAAACTATAATAAGTTTACTCATAGACATATCACATCCTCCCCCTTCCCTTCAAAACTCTTCCCATCCGTGGGTCTTCAGGTAACAATCTGATTAATTTTTATTTAGTCTTTACCTGATTTTCTCTAAAATCTGGGTGAACAGAAAGAATTCTTTATACACACACACACATATACAAACGTTCAAACATAAAGGAACATTTACACCTTATTCCTTGAATATGAACTTATTTACTATTTTTTTAAGGGCAGGTACACTAAGTATTTCAACTGGACACTACTATTCCCCTCTGAGTGAAACAGGAAAACTGTATTTAATGACTAAAAAATGATTTAACATCTTCAAGAGATTAAGGCAAATTTCTGCCTTCTCAATCCTTTGAGCACAGGAGGGAAAAGATCAAACACCACACATTTACTATCAAGCAGCTCATTCTGTAAAATGAGTATAGCTAAGCTGGGATGGGACAGACAGAAAGCAAACTTTGTCTACCATTTTAGAGTGAAAACAATGTTAAGGTTCTTGCAGGTGGAAAATGATGCATAAGGAGATAAAAGGAGACAGAGACAAAGCAGCTTGGTGATTGTTCATGTTACTATTGTGCAATATAAACCTTTTTGCACCTAAAACTCCAGCCAAAAATCTTGTCCATGTTATACTTGGTAGGAATAAAGGAATGCAGTTGGTGTTTTGTACAGCATGATTTGATTTAGTAAAGGGACAGTATCTAATGGAATGAGATGTTCCATAAAGTGAAATAAATTTGTGGAAGTAGGAATTCAGGAAGGAGTTACAATAAACATATTTTCCTACCACCACACACACACACACACACACACACACACACACACCTTTCCTTGGAAGAGGAAAGGCACTCTGAGAATGAACATCCTCAGATATCAATGGCTTGTGAAAGGAACATGGTTAAATTAGTTGGCATTTAGATGACTTTTCAGGATCCTTAGATTTTTATCTCAGGCTGCACATTTGAACCCCATTCTTTTAGCTCTTAATGAATCTGGCTCTTCTAAAACTCCATTTTGACTTTCTCCTTTGCTGTGAAATGAGGGGAGCAAAAAAAGCAGAAGTGTGAATTTTACTTTATGTATGTTCTACCTGAGATTCTGGTTTGAAAAACCAAAGGAGAAATATCATTCAGAGCTTAGCTTTTTGGAAAAGCATGCATAATTGTGCTACTTTGGCTCCCAGGGAGTTTAAAATCAACTTTTGCTACCTTAGTATCTTTGTGGGACCTTTGGTTTACATCACTGAGTTCTAACTTCCTTTTGTATTTACTGTACAATAATTTATCCATTGCATCCATCTACTTTATCTATTGTTCAGTCTATGTGTGGCCTGTTACATGTTAATGCATACTATAAATTCCCCAAGACTGGTTACACTGTAATGGATAAGTTAATTAATTTTTAAAGGTGAATATTGATGCCATACACTCTCCCTCTCTCACTTTGGTCCCCTAATTGCTGCTCTATAGTCTATTTACTCTTCCCTCACATGACAACTCAATATTGTGTTCTCTAGAGCATCCATTTAAAATATTCTCTCTCATGTTCTTTTATCTGAGGAAGACTTTAAGAAGCAGGGTCAGATCTCTATAGGCTTCCCTGTGTTGACCAGTGTATCCCTAGGTATTCTGCATTACCAGAAGTTTTTTTATGGTCTGATGTTTGTTGTGGTATCCAAGCCAGAGAGTAGCTGTAGAATGGTCAGCTAGATACATCTCCTGTGCAGTGTACATAGGACCTACTTCCAT
The DNA here is from genome assembly GCA_029783875.1 of Phataginus tricuspis. Taxonomy (NCBI): domain Eukaryota; kingdom Metazoa; phylum Chordata; class Mammalia; order Pholidota; family Manidae; genus Phataginus; species Phataginus tricuspis. The sequence continues at coordinate 27,948,818 of JAQQAC010010508.1, forward strand.
AGGGCAGTTTATAAGTCCTCTAACTTCAAACTTTCCTGTTATCTTTTTTCTTTGTTAAAACAAACATAATTCCTTGTAAGTATTCCTAAGAAATTCCTTGTAATTATTCACCTGCATGAGAGCTCTGTATGTTTATCATGCTTGCAGTAACAGACTTTTGGACTCAGTGCCCTAACACAGGATAGATGAAATGGTTGGTTAATGTTTCATCAACATCAATAAGTAGCTAAGCAGGACAACCTAAAGTTTAAATTAATAAAAAGGCACAAATACAGAACAAAAATATCATTAGCAGGAAGAAATTTGTAGGGGGAATTGTTTCCTAATTTCCTTTTATCCATAACTCTATGAAGATCACAGAATCATCATCCTATTGGTACTTTACAGAAAGCATGGAGTCCTCACTTTGGCTAAGTACTGTCTGTTCATTCTTTCCATGCCATTTCCACCATCACTTCCCACTGTGATATATAAGGCTCTTTATGATTTCCCTTGTACCTTTGGAGTCTCACTTTGGGCCTGTTTCTCCCATGAGTCCAGCCATATTAACCTCACTATGAGATGTGACTGCCCCAATGTCTCCCACCCACCTTTGTGTTTTCTTTTATGCACTCTTCCTCTTCTCTTTGAAATGTTCATTTCTCTCTTGATTGCCCTCTTCTAAAAATCAACTTGTGTTTCCATATTAACTCTGAGTCCTTCTTTTCTACTCTATTCAGATTTTATTGTCTGTTTTATAATGCTTCCCATGATATTTTATTTAACCCACTGATTATGTTCCAAGAGAGTTAGTCTTCAATAACTCAGAAGCATGACTGAGGTATCTAGGAGGGGTGAGGGGTATGAAACTAGAAAACAATTACACAAAGAAACCAAAATAAAAGCACGCACACACACACACACACACATAGAGGCTAAACAACATGCTTCTAAATTTTCAATGGATCAATGAACAAATCAGAAAGGAAACTGAACAATTTTTCTTTTTTTTGGAGGAGGAAATACTTCCAAACTCATTCTCTGAGGCCAGAATCACTCTAAAACCAAAGCCAGACAAAGATACTACAATAAAATTATAGACAAATACCACTGATGAACATAGATGCAAAAATCTTCAACAAAATATTAGCAAACCAAATTCAAAAATACGTCAAAAGGATCACCTATCAAAACAAAATGGGATTTATTAGAGGGATGCAAGGATGGTATAATATTTATAAATCAATAAACATCATACACCACATTAACAAAAAGAAGGATCATCTCAATAGATGCTGTAAAAGCATTTGGCAAAATTCAATATGTGGAGACAAATGAAAACAGAAATACCATGGTTCAAAATATGTGGGACACTGCAAAGGAGTTCTAAGAGGAAAGTTCATAGCAATACAAGCCTACCTGAGGAAACAAGGACAATCCCAAATAAACAATCTAAATTCACAACTAATGGAACTAGAAAAAACAAACAAACAAAGCTCAAAGTTAGTAGAAGAGTTAGTAGAGGACAGACATTAAAGATCAGAGCAGAAATAAATAAAATAGAAAAGAATAAAACAATAGAAAAAAAAATAAAACCAAGAGTTGTTATTTGAGAAAATAAACAAAAGAGACCCTAGCCAAACTTATCAGGAAAGAGAGAGGGCACAAACAACAAAATCAGAAGTGAAAAAGGAGAAGTTACCACTGACACCAAAGAAATTCAAAGAACTATGAGAATTCTATGAAAAATTATATGCCAACAAATTGGACAACCTAGAAGAAATGGAAAAATTCCTAGAGATGTACAGTCTTCTAAGACTGAACCAGGAAGAAACAGAATGTCTGAACAGACTGATTACAAGTAATGAAATTGAATTGGTAATCAAAATACTCCCCAGAAACAAAATACCAGTACCAGATGGTTTCACAGCTGAATTCTACCAAACATTTAAAGAAGAGCTACTAGCCATCCTTCTTAAAGTATTCCAATGATGGATGTATAACATTATACACCACCTTAACAAAAAGAAGGATAAAAATCACATGATAATATCAATAGATGCTGAAAAAGCATTTGACAAAATTCAACAATCATTCATGATAAAAACTCTCAATGGAATGGGTATAGAGGGCAAGTACCTCAACATAATAAAGACCATATATGACAAACCTATAGCTAACATCATACTTAACAGTGAAATGGTCGAAGTTTTCCTCTAAGATGAGGAACAAGACAAGGAGGCCACTCTCAACACTTTTATTCAACATAGCACTGGAGGTCCTAGTCACAGCAATCAACAGGACAGAGATAAAGGTATCCAAATATTTTGACTATTTCAAATTGGTAAGGAATAAGTTAAATAAAACTCTTGATTCAAAAAGATATATGTACCCCTATGCTTATCACTGCATTAGATTCAACAGCCAAGATATGGAAGCAACCAAAGTGTCCATCAGTAGATGAATAAAGAATATGTGGTACATACACACAATGGAATATTATCCAGTCATAAAAAAGAAATAAATACTGTCATTTGTGACAACATGGATAGACTTAGAGGGTATTATGCTCAGTGAATTAAGCCAAGCAGAGAAACACAAATATCATATACAGAATCTAAAAACAAAACAAAGCAAAATAAACACAACAGCAGTAGACTCATAGACACTGAGAAGTAACTAATAGTTATAATGGGACAGGGTTGGGGTGGGTGGGTGAAATAAGTAAAGGGGATAAAGAGACACAGAATCTCAATCATAATATAAATTAGCCACAGAGATGAAAGTACTGTATAGAGAATATTGTCAATAGTTCTGTAACATCTTTCTATGTTGAAAGATAATAACTATGGTATTTTGGGGTGAGCACTTAATGTATATAATTGTTTACTAGAATCACTACATTGTATATTTGAAACCAATATAATATTGTATATCACCTATACTTCAATAAAAAATATATCCAAAAAAAAAAGAATTAAATTAATCAAAGTATTCTGAAAGTACATCCCCATGGAATTGGGAAGAGGTAACAATGATTCTTCTTGGAGAAGTCCAAGGGGTCCTGAGAAGAGTCTATACACATGGAGCTACTTCTTTTCTCTCTTGCCCGTGTCAGTTTCTGCTGTTGGACCTTACACTGTACTCTTCTGTGTTCCTTGATGTGGTCTTTCATCTTCCTCACAGAGTACTCCAGGAACAAATGTTAAGGGATGAAATTTTTTACCAACTTAGGCTGAACGTAAACAAGGACAGTGTAAATCTTAAGCTAATCTGATTTAGGTAAGTGAATATAAAATGCTCCCTGAAACTTCTTTCTGCTAAGGAATCAGGCCAAGAACAGGGGTATTCATTGAAAGAGCCAAGACAGCACCCTGGAGTGGGAATTTATCAAATACGAGCCACTTAGTTTAATGATCATTTTCTGACAACTTCTGAAGTATTTTCCATGTTAGGAAAATTTGTTTAGTATCTGAGAGGAAAGTTTCTACTAAAAGTTTCTACTGTAACTTCATGCACAAATAGGAATATTTCAATTGCCCCATTGTTTTTCATATTTACCTCTATTTGCCACTATCTATAATATGAATTTTAGAGAACATATTTTGCCTCATGAATTTATGAATATTTCTATTTCCTATCATGACATTAGCAGTGTATTTTATTTTTTCCCTTCTAGGTTTGCTTTTCTTCAGTAAAGAAATCAGATACAACTTAGACTTTGCTTCGTGTTCCCTTTTCCAAATGCTTGACATATTGGGTGATCAATCATGCAGTAAAGGCAAAAGTAATGGTGATGAAACTGCTGCAGTTTTGAAAATATAAACATGTGGATTCAGTCAACACAATTGTGCCCAAATGAAGACAGTGTGGATCCCTCCATCATTAGCAAGTGAATGCTTGCTGCTAAAAGGCAGGTAGTTTTGCCAGAAGGGTCTACTTCCTACACAGGCAGGAGTGCCAGGCTAATGTGAGTTCAAGAGCAGAGTAATGCATCCTGATTTCCCAGCCAATGGTCTCATATATCACTATACCGTACTTTATAAACTTTCTCTGGCTAGTCTGAGACTTTGGTCCTGGATTGAATACAGTACAGAACAAATCATTACATTTAAATCTAGACTAAAATTAAATTTAAACCTAACTTTATATGTTTATGTCCAACAAAAGTATCAGCTCAATATGAAGGTGTATATATTGAAACTTCACTAAGTGTCAAATGTTGCACTAGTGATGTACTAGTGTTTTATACGTATTACCTCATTTAATCCTTAGGGCAAATAAAGAGTTATAAGTACTATTATTCTTTCTACTTTATAAGGAGGAAACTGAAGTAATAAATCTAGCTATTAGAAAAGTGACAAATTAGGAAAAGATTCATATCAAGAGTATTTAAAGAATTCCTTGGGAAAAAAGACAGAAACTACAATAAAAAATAGGCAAAGGATTAAAATATGCAATTCACAAAGGGAAAACCTGAATAGCCAATCCATTTTTGAAGGGATACATGAACACTTTAGGAATCAGAGAAGTGCACATGAAAAGCATGCTGAAATACCTTTATACATCAATCTTGTCAATAAAAATGAAAAATTCAGATGACACCCAGAGTTGGAGAGAGTGAGGAAAAGTAGGAAGTCCTTTCCATTTTGGTCTAGTAAAGCTATTATGGAGAACTTTTTGCAATTTATTGAAATGAAATAGGGTCATTGTTATGAATCAGCAATGCTACTCTTGGGAATATATATGCATTTTTTTCCCAGTTCAGATATTTGAACTGACTCAGCAGACCTACAGACTGTACCCACTTGAGGCTTTTATTTAGAGAAACAGGCCAGCATCAGAGATCTCAGAGATATCCACAGTAGGAGGTCCCTGTGCCCAATTGCTGGTCTCTGGGCGTGGGCTGAGTCTCTGACCTTGAACTACTAAGATCTGCATGAGGAATTTGCCTTTGAAAGAGATCTCTACAAAAGTTCTCAGTGGCTTTTTAAGTAGTCAAGTCAGGCTTATCCTACTGGCTGGGCTAGTTGCAAACTTAGTAAAAAAGCTAACCTTGGGAGTCTTCAGGGGAATTTCAAACCCTAAAGAAAATATTATAAATTCCACTGAGATTATCTTGACCAAGTCAAACCAAACAGCAGATATACGCTGAGATAAAGATATAGTTCTTCCTATCCAGCTGGGAATCAGCTCTATGTCCTGTAGAAACACTCCTAGTTACAAAGAGAAATGTGTGGTAATGTCCATCTTAGCATGCTTCATAGCAAGGATTTAGAAATGCTGTCAAGGAAAGAAATGAAGGAATTTAACAGGGAAAATGTATGGTATGCTGTACTCCAAGGGGAAAATAAGCTCCCAGTCCAGGGAAAATTACCTTTGAAGCCGAAATCGGTCAAAGGAAGAAATGAAGTGGGAGAAACCGATTTATTGCTTACAAGCAGTCATTCACTTCTGCGCACCCGTCTCTCGACCCAACTGTAAAAAGGGACCCCATGAAACCTCTCTGGTACAGATATACCCTCGATCCCTCCACCCTTGTAATAACCTATTGATATGGAGATGGACTACTTCTCTCCACCCCCTGGAAACACCTACTGATATGGAGATGAACTAAGGCCAGGTGAGAGGTTCTGGAAATATTGCAATTTTACCCACATATGCATACAATGGAATACTCTGTAACAGGGAAAGGCAAGATTTAGCTATATCAGCATAGATAGATATCAAAAGGGAGATGTTAAGTAAAAAACAGAATCATGACATTTTCTTAAGATGTATTAAAGAGATATTTTGTAATGCAATATATGAGCACAAAACACACAGAAACATATTATATATTTTTCAACAATCCACGTGGATGTAAATAAGACATGGATAGTGGTTTGGATAGGATGAGAATTATGATCAACAGAATGGGTGCTTATAGTGGGAGGGAATGGATTAGGAATGCCTTGGAGGGAATAAAATAAAATGTGTGTGTGTGTGTGTGTGTTAGAGAGAGAGAGACAGGGAAGAGGGAAGACTTCCATGAAACATAGACCCCCCCCAAATCAATAACAGATAATGCAACAGAAGAGAAAACTAATTATAGTTGGGCTTGAAAAAAAGACAAATATTTCTATGGATAGGAAACAGATTAAAAACAAAACAAAACACCAAACCAGGGAGTAGTGATGAAGTTATAGACCCATGAGACTCTGGATCTGGTTGAAAAAAAAGAAAAGCTAAAAAGTTTGGTCGCTCTAGGAACCAGAAGTGTCCCTTACAATGTGGGCTACCAAACTCTGATTGCTGTTTTGGAAAAAGTTGGATAACTGGGTGGGCATGATTTGGATAAGGCAAATCAAAATGGGAAGAGAGAGAGAATATGAATGAACACATGAGATTCTCATTCTCAAAATGTATGCAAACTAAAATTACAAATTACATTGAGTAGTATAGAACCAAGAAAGATGTACATAATGATTAAACACTGAAATGATAAATTCACTCTGTGTAAAATTATAATAGGGATGTGTGCTTTAAATTACTTAAGAAATAAAAAACATGAAAATTGAAACAATAAGATATGAATATAAAAGAAGTATCAATTAAAATCTTGAGAGTAAACAGGTAGCTACTAAAAAAAAAAATCCATGGATATAACTAGGCTGAACGCAAGTGAATAGAGAATAGGTACAGAGCTGGACTTTTGTTTCTCTCTAATGAAAGGAGATAAGCTCACCAAAGAATATCCCTAATATATTCCACAATATGACTTCTGACAACCCCCAACAATCCTTTCTCCCAAATACTTCATTCTAAACTTGTGCCTGATGGGCCTAATTAAACTATTTCAGGTGCAGTTGAAACAAAGTCACCCTATTTTAAAAGGGGAATAATCCAAAAGTCACCCAAATTGAAGTATCACCCTAAAAAGCAGAAACTTCATGTGCATTCTTCTTGTTCATTACAAGTACAGTTTCTCATTATTCTAGTATTTATGACAAATAAATAAAATTATTATGTCTAATAAGACAATGTAACCCAAACACCCACCTCCCAGTTTAAAATAGTGGAGGAAAACTGTGATTATAATAATACAGCTGTCCATCAAACAAAATCAATGTGCCTCTGAGATAAAACATGCCTAAATACTGCAGGCTGGGATCACAAAACTTTCTTCCTTGGAGTATGTCTCTTCCAAGGCAGTCCTCCACAGAGAGAAAATATGCTCTACCAGTCCGTTGCTTGGTATAAAGTCCTTTTTTGAGTATTTCCTCTGATCAGTACAGAAAAATATGGTTTTGAATTTTTGCACATCAACCAATATGCTTCTTTTGCAGGTGAACAATTCTGAGCTGGGCATAGATAATTCGATTTCATTCCTTTTCTTTCAGTACGCTGTGGATGTTATTCTATATACAGTACTTCTTGCCTTTGGTATCATAAAGGAGAAGTTCAAGACCAGTCTAATTGATTTTCTTTTGCAAATAGCTTGTGCTTTCTGTCTGGAAGCTTGTTAGAATTCTTTTCTATTTTTAGAATTCAGAAATTTGCCACAGCATTTATGTGTGTGTGAGTGTGTGAACATGTGAATAGGTACGTTTGTATACATGTGGGAGAATTCTCTACTGTGTCTCTAGTTACTGTCTCTTCCCAGCCTCCTTCATTTTCTTAAACTCCTATATTTCACACGTTAGGTTTTTGGATATGTCTTACAAGTCCCTTGTCAGTCTCTTTGTATTTTTACTATTCCAAGATTTCAGTAACCTAATTTCAATACCAATGGTTGAATACCAGTATCAATGGTTCTTAACAATAACCACATACTTCTTCTAATAATTTTTAAATTTGAAAATTTCAGTGCCTGGAATCCTTTTTATGATATAATTGAAGCAATCTCAGTGCTTCTTTTTGATTAACAGTTGTTATCTGTTTCCTCCAGATTCAAATTCAAACTAGATTCAAACTCAAATCCAGATTCAAATTCTTTAGAAAAGCTTACCTTCTTGAAATGTTTCCATGGTTGTTCTGGTCTCTATGTGCTGAATTTAAGCATACATCTGCTCGTGGCTTTATTTGCCTTTGTAGTGCAGATGGAACTGTTGGGATAACTCTAGGGATGCAAATGGCAGCTGGTGGTGGTGTGTCTACAACCTGGCATTGTGACATTGGTGATGTACTAGCTGGCCATCTGTCCTCTGCTGAGGACATCAAGAACACTTTTCCTCTTTTATTGAAATAATTGCTATCCTCCAAAATTCAGATTAAAGTGTGTTCACTGGAATAATGCTCTAACAATTCTCCCAAGGCCAGGGTACTCCTAGAACTACCTACCTGTTCTGGTGCCTCCCTTCTCAGAAGTCCATGGAGTTCTGCAGAAACTACAGTTTCTTCCAGTTCAGGCTTTTTTCAGAAACCTCAGAATTTAATTCTCACCTCAGCACTCTATACACTCAGTCTCCACACTCAAAAAGCATCTATCTGGGTAAGAAATGATAAACTTTCTGTGTGTATTTTCTTTTTCTTCCCAGATCCCTGTCTGGGGTTGGATTTGGGGGAGGGGTCTGTTTTTCTGGCTTCAAGCTATCATGTGAAGAAACTTCAGTCTCAGATACTGTTTTGCTCCAACCAGCTCTGCTTTTCTGTATTTCACAATTGCTTATCAGTGAAAAAAGTGCACCTTGTTTGGCTCACCCAAGTGGTAAGCTTATCAGGACAGGGGCTGCCTCAAAAAGGCCAAAGGCCTGCAATTTTATTTGGGGAGTAGATTGGATGCAGTGCAGAAGGGTAGAAGCCCATTGCCACCACACTGCAAACTAGCTTTGAACAGTAACGGAGCTATTCTGAATTTGGAGTGTACAGAATACTGTGCTTAATTATTCCCTCACTGCTTCCATACCCAGCAGAGCCTAAGATCTTAACAATCTATTTAGTAGTGCTTCATTTAGGAGCAGTAGTTGAGGATATGATTGGAATTAAAAGGGTAAGATGGTAGGAACATGCATTCAGGTACCATTTTTCTTGATGTTTGTTGAGTTCTAGCTCTTTTTCCAACAATAACAATGCATTGCCTATTTTCCATAGAGGTGTTACTCAGCTGATGAATTCAGCTACTTCTGTTACTCATCATTGCATGGAATGAGACCATTCTGGTATCTGTATTTTCAGATTTACCAGCCTTTCTTCTCCCAAGCCACCTTATCATTATGAAGAATCTATTGAAAATATAACCAATGAAAAAGTATGACTCTTATTCTTCATTTATCTTCTTCAGAATAACTTAAACACACACACACACACACACCATTCCACAGCACATCTTTATTATTACAGACATTCACTGTGGTCCCAATTTATGCTTTAACTTCATACTGAGTTTGGAATCAAGTTGTTTGTAAAACATGGGGTTTACCCTTTATTACAGAGTTGTTCCTATAATGTCATGTCAATGCTTCTGAGTTGTAGTTATATTGGCCATCAGTTTTGAAGAAGGCTTATTCAGTGTTTGTTATGTAGAATATCCACATTCTTAATGACCATAATTGTAGTGATGTAGAAAAGTCTTGATTACTAGGTTACAACCTGAAATTGCTCAAATATGTGCTCTATATACTGAAGCCTTGTCAGAACAATATCATCTTCTAAAATTCGTGATTTAAGAACTATTTGTCTTGGTAACTCAATTTGAAATCTTAGTTCAATTTCAAATTTAGATTTTTTTCACTATTCCTGAAAAGGTACTTAAAAGCATCTATAGATAAATTTATAAGTCTGCATAAAATATTACAGTGAAATAAATTGCATATATATACAGAAAAATCCCAGCTATAGTTTATATAAATCCAGTTCTTTAAAAGCCAGATTTGGTACAAACATTGTGGACTATTTCATGGAGCTCTCATCAGAGGTAGAAAATGAGTTTTATAACTCAGGAAAACAAAAAAACAAATATATAATCCCTTTGCATCAAAATTCAATGCTATATTTTCTCTTAAAAGAAAACAATTTACATTTAGAATACATAAGCACCAGGTGTGCAAGCAGAGACATAGCTGCACCTGTTTTGTACCCTGAAGAAATGCAGTGCATTTTCTTTTAATCTGTATCACAATGTATTATCTAGCTCCTGTATGAAAATGCCTTCAGCAGTGTTGTTTTAAAAATTAAACTGCTATAATGTAGTTGAAGCAAATGATAGATCTTAAACTCAATCAGAGTATGGCTTTCTAACAGTGATAGAAATTGATTATTCTAAATCTCCAAAGTCAGAACATATTCAGGAGATAAAAGCCTCAATTTGACTTTTAAACTGACATATTTTATTCTACCCAGAAAATAATTCTCTGGCATTATTTGAATACCTATTAAGTGCAGAATGTCAACAGATTATCATTAAGAAACATGATTTTAAAGCTCTTTTAATTGTTGAGCTTTTTTTCAACACCTTTTGCTCTTTGCCCCTTGAATTCTGGCCCTTATGCTGAGTGAATTATGACATTTCCAATTGCTGAACAGATGGTCTTTTACTTCAGGCTTTGTCTCGATGGCAGTTTCTCTTAAGTGGAAATTCCTCACTATTTCCAGGTATAGCACCTTCAGTCTATCTTCAGCTTCTTTTCTAATTGGTTCCCACTTCTTACAAAACCTTACATATTTCTTTCTGAAACTTATCTGTATTAAATCCTGCTACAATCCTACCAAAAAAATCTTTGCCTAAATCTCTCAAGTCCTAATGATTCCCATACAATGTTAATATGTAACTCTTTTTAATGCCATCATCTGCTCTTAAAAGTTTAATGATTTAATTAATATGGATGTAACTCCGGGGGGAAAATCCCAGGACAAAAATACCTTTGAAACTGAAATCAGTCAATGGGAAAAACCCGTTTATTTCTTACAAGCCCCCTTCTGCTCTCCCGTGTCTCACAACCCAGCTGCAGAAGAAGAGGCCCCCATCCAGCCTCTCCAGTCCAGATATGGCTTCACTAGCCCTTGTAATTTAATTTGATATTGATATTATTCTATCTCTATTGATATGGAGATGGACTACTTCTCTCCACCCCCTGGTAACACCCATTGTATGGAGATACACTAAAGCCAGGCAAGAGATTCTGGAAAGATTGCAATTTTACCCACAGCCCACCCCTCCAGAAATCTTGCCTTACAATCTACTCATTCCACATCTTCCACAGTGGCCCTGGGCGAGAAAACTGGAGCACTATAACCAGACTAATAACATACTATAGCAACAGCAATAAAATCATGATAATCATCAAGTCAGAGGATTCAGTTAGGTTCAAAGTCCTAAGCAGATTAAGACAATAGCTCACCAATTCCACAAGCAGTCAGTAGCTGGACGCGTAGGGAATTCGGAGCAATCATCACGCGGCAGCTGCAGCCAGGGGGCGCCTCCAGGACACAGGGACTGTAGAAGAAAATAACCTTAAGGGAACTAAGATGCATGTTTTAATGACACCAGCATAGGTAAATATTGTCCATCAGGTAGGATACATGCAAGAGAGTGGTCCTGTGATAGGACAGTGGAAGGAATGGGATCTCAATCTGGTCTAGCACCCCAGACGTTCACCCTCCTCCCTGTGAGAGTTACAGATGGGTCAATAGATAGGGCTACGGAAGGTACCTGCACTGGCCATAAAAGATAAAAGATGCTCTTACCTCCTGGACGTTTTAGGTACACTACTGTGATCTTTGGAGGCCACTCTGCAGTTACTCCCAGAATACACACGAGGCCAACTTCCAGGCCTTTTCCCCAGTGTGTCAGAAGAGCCAGCCATCACTGATCCATATGTTGAAATGACCAGGGCCACATCCACTCAACAGAGTCTCCAGGTTTAATGCACTTGGGGCTGCCAGCAGGATGCTGCTATGCTGGCCATACCCTGGCTTCAGTAACTCCTCTTTGGTTGGCACATACAGTTGTTTAGGAGAGGTAGCAATGTGTGTTAGCATGCCCAAAGGGCTCAAGGTTCCTTTTCGGGACTTCTCATTCAAACACCGTAACACTATCCATAAGCAAACTGACCGGTCCCATAGACTATTAATGTCTGACTTCAGGCCAGATTTCAACAAACCATTGTACCTCTCTATCATGCCTACCCCAGTAAGGTTATATTGTACACGAAACTTCACTTTATTCCTAATTGCTGCACCCATCCTTGTAATGCATGTCCAGTAAAGTGGGTGCCTTGATTGCTCTCAATTACCTGTGACCAGCCATAGGCTGCAAAGAGATGCTCTAGGCCCCTTTTTGTGGTTTGCTGATCTGCATGACATGCAGGAAAAGAAACCAACAGTCCAAGAGCTGTATCCACACAAGTCATGACATACCGATATCCTCCTGATATGGGCAGAGGCCCAATATAGTTCATCTGCTCCCTGACAAGGAGTATCAGCCTCCTTACTATTGTCCCATGTTGCTGTGGGACTCAATGTAAGTCCCTCTTAGAACACACAAGGCACTCCTCCCGGGCTCTGCCGACTTCTTCAAAGGTCAAAGGCAAGCCCCACTGACAGGCTACAGCCTACATTGTCTTTTGCCCCACAAGCAACAAACACTGCTGTAACCATTGGGCTACATGAGAAGCCGGCTTTCCTTCTAGCCAATGCACCAGGGCCAATGTGTCTGCTTCATCATTTCCTGGTGATGCCAAAGGCAAATGGCCAGTCACATGATATACAGTAATTGTCTTAGTCTGACTAGAGGCCCATAGGTCTTGCCACAACTCTTGCCCCCAAAGGGGCCAAAGCCCTGAAAGATGGCCCAGCTGTCAGTGCAGACAACTATAGGGGAGGACCCCTGAGTGATCATGAGTCATATTGCCCACAACTCAGCCCATTGGCAGCTCTTCCCCTCTCCAACCTCCACCCATATTGTCTCAGTCTCAGGATAGAAAGCCACAGCCCTCCACTTCAGGGGCTGCCCATGACTGGAGCCATCTTTATACCAAGTATCTTCAGGTATAGGGGCTTTTCTCTCCTGATAAGGACTCTCAGCTACCAATGGCTCAAAAGCAAGTTATTCCTGCTTTCCACTAGTATATGTCACTGTCCCCAATAACCATTGGAGTTCTCTACTTAAGGGGCTAGTAGAGAGGACACTGTGCTGCTGTAAGTATGCACCCCTTTTGGCCAGTGTTGGTGTCTGTGCCACACCACTCCATGGCCTTTGGGTCCAGTCTCACACCCACCCCATGGTGGGATAGGTGTTTATTACTTGGTCAGAGCTGTTCCAGCAATGGGCTCGGTAGCCAGCAAGATACAGTACACAGCACCAGTTGCTTCTCTATCAAGGTGTACCCGACCTCTGCTCCTTTCCATAGTTGTGACTAGAATCCAATAGGTTCGTGTGTCCATTCAAGCCACTGCCAAACACCCCATGCATAACCATCTTCGGTTACATGAACATCAAGCTCACAGGGCCTTGATGTGTCCATTATACTCAAGGCCTCTACAGCCTTGACTGCTCATTTAGTAGCAGTAAAAGCAACTGTACATTTCTCATCTCAGTCCCACCTGATGCCCTTTCATACCAACCTGTATAAGGGCTTCAGAATTTGTGCCAAGTGTGAGATAAACACTCTCCAGTAGCCCAAAAGACCCAAAAACTTTTGAAAGACTGCCACAGTGGTAGGGGTACAGAAAGCCTGAATGTTTTCTATGGTTGCTTCAGGAATAAGTTTAGTTTTACCCAACCAGAAAGCCCCCTAAAATTTTACAGACAAACCAGATCTCTGAACCTTGGTGCTATTCACAGCTCATCCTTTCTCCTTTAGATGTTGCAGAAGTCTCGGACTTCCCTTTCTAAATCTGCAAGAGAATCAGACATGAGCATAATATCATCAATGTAGTGATAAAGCCACACCGTTTGCGGTTTCTTCCATGTGGCTGAGTCCTGGGCTACCAGTTCATGACAGATGGTGGGACTGAGGAGGTATCCCTATGAAAGGACAGTGAATGTCCCCTTTCCGCCTTCCCACGTGAAGGCAAACTGTTCCTGACTTGCCTGTGCTATGTCAATAGAGAAGAAAGCATTAGCAAGGTCCACAACATAATAATACATCCCTGGTTCACAACTTAGTGCATCTGTAAGGGCTGTTATAGAGGATAAAACAGCATGAAAAGGGGGTGTGACTTTATTCAATTCCCTGTACTCTACGGTCATGCACCAGGAGCTGTCTGGGTTTTTCACTGGCCACACTGGGGTATTAAAAGGACTGTGAGCAGGCTTTATGATGCCCACATTCTCCAACTCCTGTAGAGTTTCTCCAATTTCCTTGTGACCCCAAGCAATTTATACTGCTTAGCATTTGTCCCCCACTGAGGTACAGGCAGAGTTGCAGGCAGGTACTTAGCATATCCCCTCAGAACTGCCTTTACCACACATATCCTCAGTTTGAACTCACCTGCAGTGGTCTGAAACCACAGGCCCTGAAAGATATCTAAACCCAAAATATATTCCAGGATGGGAGAAATGTACACAGTATACCCCATCAGAGGCAAACGCCCTATTCCCAGTAGGATTTGGGCTTTCTTCATTCTAATTGCCTTATCCCATAGCCATCTATCATAGCAGGTATCCCAAACAAAGGCTCAGTGTTGCCATAATTCAGAGAACATTCAACTCCTGTGTCCACCAGTACCAGGACACATTGTACATTCACAGGAGACCAATGAATTGCTAATTCTACATGTGGTCTTGGGTCCCTACCACATACCCCAAGGTGGAAACTGACTCTCTCCTCAGTCGAACCATGACATCCAATCATTGTCCTGTGCGGGTCAGAGCCCAGGCAGAGCCTGAGTACTGTCCTCCAGTAAGTTTTTCAGGGACACAGGCTGGACATGGGGCTTTGATTTGGGTTTCCATGTCCTGGACCTCAATGGCTGGAACTGCTGCTCTGGCTTTAATTGGTGCCACAGTTCTAACAAGATCCTATTGGGCTGCCTATCAAGTTTTTCTTTCACTACCCCGGCCTTTATCAAATCAACCCACATCTGGGTCCTCGAGACTTTCATGGGGCCCTTTACACCTCTCCTTTCAGTCATAGCCCATACTTCCTTCCCTGCCCTTATTGTTTCGGCTTCCCCAAGATCTGCTAAAGTATGAATAGCCTCACTTATAGGTTGTCCTTTATGGGGGGCAAGAATAGTCACTAGGGACCCAAAGAGAGATGGGGGAGCTGTATGGAGCTCCAGATTTCTCACTCCTACAGTGAACAACTCCATATTCGTGCTCTGTGGGTCTATATTATAGATGATATTTTTCATGCCCAGCTCCGTAACTCCTGCTGGAGTTCTGCATATGTTTTTCAGCTAGTGGGTAAGTATGGTAAATCACCCTGATTAGGCCAAACTGCCATGATGGCTGCTTTCAGCCAATCCAGAAGTGCCTGATTCCCTGAGGTGTGACAGGCACTTTGCAACCACTGCCAGAGAGTAGGATAAGTCATCAGGGAAGCCAGTCTACCCATTTCAGAACCTGACATAACAATGTTTTCCACCCCCATATCCCAGAGACACATGTAGGCAGAGGTTCCAATGGCTTCTGCCTATACTGGACACTCATGTCCACCAGCTCGTACTGGGTATAGGGACAGAACATAGAGTTCTGTACAACCTGGGGAAGGGACAGCTCCAAGCCTGAGGAGCCCACAGTTGTTGCATTTTTATTTTCTTAATTACAACTGGGTGGGCCTTTAATACAGGAGAGGCTGGTGCCTCGGGCTGTGGCCTTGGCAGCAGACTGGCCCTCGGCCTTACCCCCTCATCCTCTCCCAACACCTCTTCTACCTTCTCCAGAGCTGAAGATACTGCTCTTTCGTCCCCTTCCCACATGGCCTCCTGCAACACAGCTTCTCCTGCTGCCTCCCTCATCACTGCTGTTAAGGAATCTTCCAAGAGGATGATGTGTCTTCTCAGTAACTGTCTCTCTTCTTTAAGGGCATCCCATAGGTCATCACCCAGCTCCTCCAAGCAATGCTGAAGTGTGTCTCTCTCCTGCTGAAGTCTCTTTTTTTCCTCAGTAACCCTCTCTCTCTCCTTAATAACACTTTCCACTATCTCAAGGAAAAGATATCCTACAATTCCAGCTGCTACATGGCCACTTAGGGACTCTAAGCTGTCTTCTATCTCACGGAGGGCTAATTCCACAGCTTCTGGTGTCTCCACTCTTCTCCAATCCTGGGGAAGGCCCCACCCCTTTATGAGGTGCTTTACCCTAGGCCAATTCTCCACCAGGGGCTCCCCAATTAGAAGCCCCACAGATAGGGGGATCCTGAGTGAAGCTGCAACCTCTACTGCTGCAGCCATGGGGCCTTCCCACCATCCATGGGGGTGTTCTGGATGTCTCCCCACCATCTCTAGAGGCAGCCTGTGCAAGCGTCACATTCATGTAGACAGATTTTGGGTTCAGAGGTCCTGCCGACTACCACCAGATGTAACTCTGGAGGAAAAATCCTGGGGCAAAATACCTTTGAAATCTAAATCAGTCAAAGGGAGAAATAAAGTGGAAGCAACCTGTTTATTTCTTATAAGCAGTATATTTCTGCTCTCCCATATCTCTTGCAACCTGGCTGTGAAAGAAGAACCCCCACTCAACCTCTCTTGTCCAGATAAGCCCTTGTTTGCCCTTGTAATTACCTATTGATATGGAGTGGACTACTTCTCTCCACCCCTTGGAAATACCTACTGATATGGAGATTCACTAAGGCCAGGTGAGAAATTCTGGAAATTTTGCAGTTTTACCTACAATGGGTATTTTGGAATATTGGAATAAATATCAAGAAACATCGGATAAATATTTGAATTCCAAATCAAATCTTCTAAGATGAGGCCTATGTCATCCCCTCCTTTAATGCCCAGTATGGACGCTAGTAGGAGCGCCATGTATCAATTTTGACTGATTAATTTACTGTTTCTTCTATCTGTCATGCTGTCTGTCATTCCCATTTCACACTCTGCGCAGGGGCTTGCTAGGTTGGTGACTGCTATTCATCTTTGGAACTCACCATATGGCAAGCTGCATGCACAAATGGTTTGCTCAGCATTGTATAACTTCACTCTAGGTTCTCATACTGAAATTATGCCTAGGCTTGGAATGAAATTATACAGCCATAAAGATCTGATGAGGAATCTATAGGAATTTGGAAAAAAATGATGTATGGGAGGAGAAATCTCTTCCTCTACCTATCTTAGGTTCTTCACTGGGACCCTGTAAATTAGATGGACCAAAGACAGAATAACAAGAGAAAAATGAACAGTAGTTTATTAACCTGTACATGGTGCAGGTGGCACACGGGTGTACCCAAAGATGAGGAAATCAAAGATTTGGCTAGAACTAGGCTTATATAGCTACTTAGCAAAGGAATAGTATGATTTTAGACAGATGTCAAAAGAAAATTCCCTTGATTCTCTAGGGACAGCCAATTGTGGGAAGGCAAGTTAAATACATAGGAAACTATTGGTAGATAAAGGTTAGCCAATAAAGCTTACTGTGTTGATGCTTAGTGCTGTCTCCTAGATGATAAAGAGTCTAAAGTTGTCTCCAGTGATTAACTCTTATACTTCCTTGTAGAGAAGGGATGAGGGACACCTTTGGAAATGTATGTCCTGCTTTTAGGCAAATGGGGGGGAGCAGAGAGCTTTTCTTGTGCATGTTACTTCTCAGTTGCCTTCAGCTCACAATATAATCCTTATGCCATTGTGGCATATCTTGGGATAGCATATTCTGGCCCCTACACTCAATAAATACTATGTTTTGAGCATCTACTTGCAAGAAAAAGTTTAAATTACCTAAATTAACACTGAGATAATTGAAAGGTAGGAAATCAACATGTATAAGAGGCATGTGCATTTTTCTTTTTATACTGACCCTATTCACAAGATTGTCCAAGAGAATCTTTACAAAATCTTATGTCTCATTTCAGAAGATTGCTACCCAAAGGACAAGGCCACACACACAGGATACCCAAGTTGGAAAACTGGAACCAAAAATTCACAAGCAATGAAGGAATTAACTAGAAAATGTTAAGAACTTCTTGATGAGTAAGAAGAATCCTGAAACAAGCAGGAGATGCACAGGCAATATATCAAATTAGACCGTCAGAAAAACTCTAGCCAAAATTTTTCTTAAGTTCTCTACTAATGAAGACCTGTGTGGATGTTATACTTTATCATGTATAAATAATTTGGACAACATGTACCTTAGATGCCTAACAGATATGAGTTCAGCTATTTTCTGTGTTCTTTACTTCTTTTTATACAGTCCTTTCAAAAACACTTCAGGATGTTGCAATACAAAAACTGCCCTGAGAGGATTAAAGATGGAGGTGTGAAAGGTGAAACAGAGGCTTCCTCCTAAAACCTCATATAATACAAAAATATGACTGATACAACTACTCCTGAAAGAGCAACAGGAAAGAGGACTGCACCAGACTGCATACACCTGGAGACGAGAGCAGACCTCACAGAACAGGGTAACGTACTAAAGCTGTGACCCGGCAGGACCCAAGCCCTTCCCATACCTCAGCTCACTGGTGAGAGGAAGAGAAATGGAGCAGGGAGGGAGTGGAGACCTGGGACTGCTGAATACCTAACTCCGGAGATCTGCTCTGGGAGCACAAACCTGCATTTCATGGTGCTTTCATGATACTCTCATAACTAGGGGGTTGGAAAGCTAAGACAGGCAGAATTCCTGGAGAGATGGGGATTCCAGCTGCTTGTGGAAAGCAGGGATCCATATCTGGCTGCTCTGGGACAAAAGAAAGGTGGGCAGTCTGAGAGACTTCCTAACAAGGAAGCCCTTAGCAAGAGGGCTGCTAAAGGGGCAAGGATTGCACAGAGCTTACTACTCAGGAGAAAGACTATGTAGACAAAACTGTCTGGGTGCACTCTGCCCAGCAGGTTGGGAGCTTTCATGATCTTCAGGTTCTCCAGATCCCTGGCTACCTTCACAGCTCCAAACCCCCCTTCATAATAGGCAGCCTACTGCACATTTCTCCTGACCAGCCCCACCGGGCTCGAAAACCGGCAAACCCTACCCTGGCGTTAGGCAGCCAGAGGGAAGATCTGTCTACAGCAACTACAAACGCAAAGCACAGAGGCTTATACCTGTGTGCTTGGCCCACTGCCAGGCATAGCAGCCAGGAAGCAGGAAACAGCTCTTTCCTCCCCCCAGGCACCAATACCACTCCCCTGAAACCCCCCGACATTGCTTCAGGGGCTGAGCAGCTCCAGAGAGTAGAGATTCTGGGCACTAGAGGGCGCCATATGCAAATATGAAATGCCAAAGGAACCTGGTTCAGAGTAAAATTATTAACACAACTCCTGAGAAAGATTTAAATGATACAGACCTCATGACTCTCCCTGAAAGGGAGTTCAAAATAAAAATCATTAACATGCTCATGGAGATATGGAAAGATATTCAAGAACTCAGGAATGAACTCTGGTCGGAGATCCAATCACTGAAGAGCACAATGGACGGTATTAAAAGCAGACTGGATACAGTGGAGGAGATGATAAATGAAATAGAAACTAGAGAAGAGGAATACAAAGAAGCTGAGGCACAGAGAGAAAAAAGAATCTCTAAGAATGAAAGAATATTGAGAGAACTGTGTGACCAATCCAAACGGAAAAATATTCACATTATAGGGGTACCAGAAGAAGAAGAGAGAGAAAAAGGGATAGAAAGTGTCTTTGAGGAGGTAATTGCTGAAAACTTCCCCAGTCTGGGGAAGGAGATAGTATCTCAGTCCATGGAGGTGCACAGATCTCCCAACACAAGGGACCCAAGGAAAACAACACAAAGACATATAGTAATTAAAATGGCAAAGATCAAGGATAAGGACAGACTATTAAAAGCAGTGAGAGAGAGAAATAAGATCACATACAACGAAAAGCCAATCAGGCTATCATCACACTTCTCAACAAACCTTACAGGCCAGAAGGGAGTGGCATGATGTATTTAATGCAATGAATTAGAAGGGCCTTGAACCAAGATTACTTTATCCGGCATGCTTATCATTTAAATTTGAAGAGGGATTAAACAATACCCAGATAAGCAAAATCTGGGAGAATTTACCTCCTACAAACCATCTCTACAGTGTATTTTGGAGGGACTGCTATAGATGGAAGTGTTCTGATGGTTTAATAGCTGTCACCAGAGGTAACAAAACCACAGTAAAGAAGGCAGAACAGTTAATTACTAATCAAATGATAAATTAAATCAACTATCCCCAAAGTCAATCAAAGGATAGATAAACAGTACTGAATATGATACCTAATATATAAAGAATGGAGGAGGAAGAAAAATGAGGAGAGAAAAAAAAAAGAACCTTTAGATTGTGTTTGTAAGAGCATATTAAGTGAGTTAAGTTAGACTCTTAGATAATAAGGAAGTTAACCTTGAACCTTTGGTAATCACGAATCTAAAGCCTGCAATACCAATAAGTACATACCTATCCATAATCACCCTAAATGTAAACGGACTGAATGCACCAATCAGAAGACATAGAGTCACTGAATGGATAAAAAAAAACAAGACCCATATATATGCTACCTACAAGAGTCTCACGTTAAACCCAAAGACATATAAAGACTAAAAGTGAAAGGATGGAAAAAGACATTTTATGCAACTAATAGGGAGAAAAAATCAGGAGTTGCAGTACTTATATCAGACAAATAGACTTCAAAACAAAAAAAGTCACAAGAGACAAAGAAGGACATTGCATAATGATAAAAGGGTCAATCCAACAAGAAGATATAACCATTATAAATATCTATGCGCCCAACACAGGAGCACCTACATATGTGAAACAAATAGTAACAGAATTAAAAGGGGAAATAGAATGCAATGCATACATTCTAGGAAACTTTAACACACTAGTCACTCTGAAGGACTGATCAACCAGAGAGAAAATAAGTAAGGAGACAGAGGCACTAAACAACACATTCGAACAGATGAACCTAACAGACATCAACAGAACTCTACACCCAAAAGCAGCAGAATACACATTCTTCTCAAGTGCACATGGAATATTTTCAAGAATAGATCATACACTAGGCCACAAAAAGAGCCTTGGTAAATTCAAAAAGATTGAAATTGTATCAACCAGTTTCTCAGACCACAAAGGTATGAAACTAGAAAGGAATTATGCAAAGAAAATTAAAAATCCCACAAACACATGGAGGCTTCACAACATGCTCCTAAATAACCAATGGATCAATGACCAAATAAAAACAGAGATCAATAAATATATGGAGACAAATGACAACAATAATTCAACACCACAAATTTGTGGGACGCAGCGTAGGCCGTGCTGAGAGGAAAGTATATTGCAATACAGGCCTACCTCAGGAAAGAAGAACATTCCCATATGAGCAGTCTAAACTCACAATTAATGAAACTAGAAAAAGAAGAACAAATGAGACCCAAAGTCAGTAGAAGGAGGGACATAATAAAGATTAGAGCAGAAATAAATAAAATCGAGAAGAATAAAGCAATAGAAAGGATCAATGAAAGCAAGAGCTGGTTCTTCAAGAAAATAAACAAAATAGATAAATCCCTATCCAGACTTATCAAGAAAAAAAGAGTCTACTCACATAAACAGAATCAGAAATGAGAAAGGAAAAATCACTACGGACAGCACAGAAATACAAAGAATTATTAGGAATACTATGAAAAATTATATGCTAACAAATGGGATAACCTAGAATAAATGGACAACTTTCTAGAAAAATACAACCTTCCAAGGCTGACCCAGAAAGAAACAGAAAATCTCAACAGACCAATTACCAGCAACAAAATTGAACTGGTAATCAAAAACATACCAAGGAACAAAATGCCTGAACCAGATGGATTCACTGCTGAATTTTACAAAACATTTAGTGAAGACCTAATACCCATCCTCCTTAAAGTTTTCCAAGGAGGAGAAGAAGAGGGAATACTTCCAAACTGATTCTATGAGGCCAGCTCTAATACCAAAACCAGGCAAAGGTACCACAAAAAAAGAAAACTACAGACTAATATCCCTGATGTACATAGATGCAAAAATACTCAACAAAGTATTAACAAACCGAATTCAAAAATACATCAAAAAGATCATCCATCATGATCAAGTAGGATTTATTCCAGGGATGCAAGGATGGTACAACATTTGAAAATTCATCAACATCATACACTACATCAACAAAAAGGACAACCACATGATTATCTCCATAAATGCTGAAAAAGCATTTGACAAAATTCAACATCCTTTCATGATGAAAACTCTCAACAAAATGGGTATAGAGGGCAAGCACCTCAACATAATAAAGGCCATATATGACAAGCCCACAGCCAACATTATACTTAACAGTGAGATGCTGAAAGCTTTTCCTTTAAAATCGGGAACAAGACAAGGATGCCCACTCTTCCCACTTTTTTATTCAACATAGTACTGGAGGTCCTAGCCATGGCAATCAGACAACACACAGAAATAAAAGGCATCCAGATTGGCAAGGAAGAAGTCAAACTGTCCCTGTTTGCAGATGACATCATATTGTACATAAAAAAACATAAAGAATCCACTCCAAAACTACTAGATCTAATATTTGAATTCAGCAAAGTTGCGGGATCCAAAATAATATGCAGAAATCTGCGGCATTCCTATACACTAACAATGAACTAGCAGAGAGAGAAATCAATTCCATTCACAGTTGCATCAAAAAGAATAAACTACCTAGGAATAACCCTAACCAAGGAAGTGAAAGACCTGTACTCTGAAAACTACAAGACACTCATGAGAGAAATTAAAGAAGATACCAATAAATGGAAACACATCCTGTGCTCACGGATAGGAAGAATTAATATTGTCAAAATGGCCATCCTGCCTAAAGCAATCTACAGATTCAATGCAAATCCTATCAAAATACCAACAGCATTCTTCAACGAACTGGAGGAAATCATTCTAAAATTCATATGGAACCACAAAAGACCCTGAATAGCCAAAGCAACTCAGCGAAGGAAGAATAAAGCTGGGGGGATTATGCTTCCCAACTTCAAGCTCTACTACCAAGCCACATTACTCAAGACAATTTGATACTGGCACAAGAACAGACCTATAGACCAATGGAACAGACTAGAGAGCCCTGATATAAGCCCAACCATATATGGTCAATTAATATATGATAAAGGAGCCTGGACATACAATGGGGAAATGACAGCCTCGTTAACAGCTGGTGTTGGCAAAACTGGACAGCTACATGCAAGAGAATGAAACTGGATTATTGTTTAACCTTATACACAAAAGTAAACTCAAAATGGATCAAGGACCTGAATGTAAGTCATGAAACCATAAAACTCTTAGAAGACAACATAGGCAAAAATCTCCTGAATATAAGTATGAGCAAATTCTTCCTGAACGTATCTCCTCAATCAAGGGAAACAAAAGCAAAAATGAACTCATCGGACTAATCAAACTAAAAAGTTTCTGTATGGCAAAGGACACCATCAACAGAACAAAAAGGCATCCTACAGTATGGGAGAATATATTTGTAAATGACATATCCAACAAGGGGTTAACATCCAAAATATATAAAGAACTTACATGCTTGAACACCCAGAAAGCAAATAACCCAATTAAAAAATGGGCAGAGGATATGAAGAGACAGTTCTCCAAAGAGGAAGTTCAGATGGCCAACAGACACATGAAAAGATGCTCCACATCACTAATCATCAGGGAAATGCAAATTAAATCCACAGTACAATATCACCTCACACCAGTAAGGATGGCCACCATCCAAAAGACTAAGAACAACAAATGCTGGCAAGGATGCGGAGAAAGGGAAACCCTCCTACACTGCTGGTGGTAATGTAAGCTAGTTCAACCATTGTGGAAAGCAATATGGAGGTTCCTCAAAAAACTAAAATTAGAAATCCCATTTGACCCAGGAATCCCACTCCTTGGAATTTACCCAAAGAATACAACTTCTCAGATTCAAAAAGACATATGCACCCCTATGTTTATTGCAGCACTTTTTACAGTAGCCAAGATATGGAAGCAACCTAAGTGTACATCAGTAGATGAATGGATGAAGAAGATGTGGAATACTATTCAGCCATAAGAAGGAAACAAATCCTGCCACTTGCAACAACATGGATGGAGCTGGAGGACATTATGCTCAGTGAAATAAGTCAGGCATAGAAAGACAAGTGCCAAATGATTTCCCTCATTTGTGGAGTATAACAACAAAGCAAAACTGTAGGAACAAAAGAGCAGCAGACTCACAGACTCCAAGAAAGAACTAGTGGTTACCAAAAGGGAGGGCTGGGGGAGGGCGTGTGGGGAGGGTGGGAGAAGGGGATAGAGGAGTATTATGTTTAGTGCACGTGGTGTGGGGGATCACAGGGAAACAGTGTAGCACAGAGAAGGCAAACTGAATCTGTGGCATCTTAATACACTGATGGACAGTGACTGCATTGGGGTGTGGGTGTGGACTTGATAATATGGGTAAATGTAGTAACCACATCGTTTTTTCATGTGAAACCTTCATAAGAGTGTATATCAATAATAACAATAAAAACATAAATAAAAATAAAAAAACTGCCCTGTTCTGGCTGGACACTGGCTTTCTATTAGGTTAATATTCTAGTTTATGGAAGAGGAAAAAGCATGAAAACCACAGCCTATACAGAATGCTCTCCTCAGGATAATTTGTTCTCATTTGTGCTACAAGTGCTCCTGTGCTGAGATGTCAAATGTGATGCAAAAATAAACCCAAATTATGGTAATCAGTAACTTCAGTGAATCCCACAGTTTTAAAATTCTGTCCTATTAGCGAACAACTCAACTACCTTTTCAATCAGACTCACCTTTTAACTATGCAAAATATCCCTGTTCTTTGTTTCTTGCACCTCATGGAAGCTCCTCCCAACACAGACACTGATGCCACGCTGTCATGCTCTTTCTGTACTCTGTCCCTGCTCTCCTTGAATGGCTTCTTCTTTCCTCTCAGCCCATCTGTATCCTGACCATCTTTTGAAAGTCCTGGGTCAGGTGACACTCACTTGACAATGTTGATACCTCCTTTCTCTCATCCCCTTCTATTCCTGTCAGTCAATTACATCAAACACAGTCAAGCAGATGAACATAGGACATACTCAGTCAACTTTATGATGATTTATTTCCCTGCAGATGGCATCATAAAAGCAGAGGCCATGCATTGAGTTAACAGCAGGACATTTGAGACACTGAACCAGTTGGGTGCTGCTCCTATCAGAATCATGTCACTTGGTAGGGCACCAAAGAATTGTTATGGGCAGACATGGCTGTACTTGATGTTGACCTCAAATGTCAAAAAAGAGCTCCCAAATAGCTCTGTTGTCCTTGACAACCTGTATGGGATTGTTATCAGTGTATTTTTGAAGACATTTATGATGCTATTTATATTTCTAACTTGTGCAATCATTTGATTTATAAGCAAGGTCAAGTGTAGGGGAAATCCTGAGATGGAAAAGCCTTTTTAATATGCAACTTCCTTCATTCTCTATGTCCCCCACTTCAGTTATCCAGTGCTCCCAGACTGCTTGCCTTTCCAACTATTTATGAAACGTAAATAGTTCACACACACATACACACACCACTCATAGCCAAGAAGAAAAAGTTGTGATGCACTCAAGTTTGTATCTCTAGAGGTATGTACCCTGCATAGGAGAAGGCAGGCACAAACACTTTGGCTGAAATGGGTGAACAGTGTTACCACCCCAATACTAATCTGTATTTACAGGTCAGTGGCAAAATGAGGGAAGGAAACAGAAACAAAAGACATGTATAAAATGTTTCATTTTTCTCAGTGTTTGGTAAAACATTTCTTTCATTCCAATCCATCAAATTCCTCTGTAACTCTGGGGGGAAAATATTTTCCCAGCCTGGGGCAAATTATCTTTGAAACTGAAATCAGTCAAAGGGAGAAATAAAGTGGGAGAAACCCATTTATTGCTTACAAGCAGTCATCCACTTCTGTTCACCCATGTCTATCAGACTCAGCTGCAAAAAGGGACCCTACCCAACCTTTCTGGTCCAAATGTGCCATCGCGCCCTCTTGTAATTACCTATTGATGTGGAGATGGATACTTCTCTCCACCCCTTGGAAACATCTATTAATATGGAATTGCACTAAGGTCAGGTGAGTGATTCTGGAAATATTGCAATTTTGCGATTATCCTCCAAATCCGCTAATTACTTTGAATACCTCCCTCAGCACCTCCTGAGCATCCGCACACATACTTACAAATGTGCATACAAACCATATATATCTCTGGGTGGTTTATAAATTTTATCTCTTTAGAGAATAAACTTAGACTTTTTACCAAAAGCAACTTTGTGTATTGCAAAATATTTTAAATTTAATCCAGTGAAAAAAAGCATTTGTAGCAGGTATGTACATTTTTGATCACCGATTTGTGAAATTAGGGAACTCTCTAAATGGGGTAGAATTTTACTGCATAAGAATTTTTTGCATTATTTAAGAAAGGTAAAAATGGATTAATGAGTATATAAAAATTCTGATAAATTTTAGTGGAAATGCTGGTGAAATTTTGGAGATAAAAAGAATCAGACCAAAATTAAAACTTGGTGCTAAAGATTGAAAATATTAACAAGATGAATGAGTAAATATAAATAATAGAATAGCAAAATGCTATAGAAGTCATCAAATAGAACAACTAGAGGCTAGTTAGTACAAGCTGTAAAATAATAAATAGAAATGCATGTAAAAACTAAAATTTTGTTTATATTCAGGAAATATAAAGGATAATAGCTAAATGCATAATATACTAAATTAATATGGATTAACAGTCATTAAGGTCAGCAAGATTTACATATCTTATGCCAGGGACAAAAGATATAGGAAATTTTTCATATAATCTTATTCGTTCAGTTAACTGTTCTGAAGTTAGTCCTATTTGTCACAATGGTGGTGCTTGTGGGTAACTGTATTTTAAATGACCACAGGAAAACTTTTTTAAAATGTAAATTTGGCATTTTTCTTAAAATTTCTCTTGAAGTTTTAATCATCTAGACAATCAAATTGTGGGAGAAAAGCTAGCTAGAGTATTGTTTCAGTCTTCCACTTCATTTGTCTGGATAGATACTGACTATATTTACCCATAACACATAGGTAACCACTTCAAAACTTGTCAGGAAGCTCAAATGCAATGCCAAGAGTAAATCCATATTAAACACGCCAAAATTTGGTCAGATACTTTTCGCCATTATGTAGACTTAGAGTTGATCCTGCATTTAAAGAGGTGACTAAAAAGACATTAACAATACATTACACTTAATTGTGTTTGAACCACAAATTGTATTAGCTTCTTTGTGAGTCTGCCATTAAAAGCTCGGGGACCCCAATTCCAGCTCTCAGTATAATTAATGATGACAGTTTTCCTATACCTGTTTGCTGATTCTGTCTACTGCATGTGATGTCTAAGGAAGATAAATGACTTAGCCAATTGCAGATAAAAATGTTTTCCATCAGAAGCAGGTGTGACACTACAATGGAAAACAAGCTCAGCCTGACTTTATGAATGGTAAAATTTTCCTTGCCAAAATGTGCCATGGTAAATGATATTGTTAATATTGATTTCTATCCATACAAGGATAGCAATGTCAACAAGATGAATTCTTTTAGTCACATCTGTTGTTGTAGGATAAAAAATATCTACTAACTGACAAAACTGAATTTAATATAACATCGTGATTTAGATTTTAAATTTACTTTTTGCCCATCAGGTTTTAGTATTTTAGGAGGAAAAAGAAGTGAAACATTGATTTTCACCCATTGCAATTAGCCAGTGTTAATAAGCAATTTCACTGAAAAGAACTGGCATAAACCAAGATTTAGGGTTGCCTCTACTGAAAATAATTTCCTTGGACTGAAGTGATGCCGGGGTTCTTGTTCACGAAGCCAAAGAACGAGCTTAGCAAACACCCAAGGTAGGAGAGCAAGGTACAGGCTTTTATTTAGAAATAAAGTGAGAGGATAGAGCTCCCACCTCATGCCAGGAGGGGACAAGAGAGTCTGGTGTGGTGCGTTGTCTACGGGTTTTATAGGCAAAATGAGGATTTTTTGAGAACATGAAAAATAACTTAGGGGTGTGAACCTTCTGATGCTGGGGTTCTTGTTCACGAAGCCGAAGAATGAGCTTAGCAAACAGACAAAGTAGGAGAGCAAGATACAGGCTTTTATTCAGAAATAAAGTGATAGGACAGAGCTCCCGGCTCACGCCAGGAGGGGACAAGAGAGTCCTGTGTGCTGCGTTGTCTAGGGGTTTTATAGGCAGGTTAGGATTTTTCGAGAACATGCAAAAAGTTTTAGGGGTGTAGACCTGCTACGTGTGTCTGAACACCCCAAATTAACTTAACACAAGGAATTCCGCCCCCAGGATTTCTCTCCAGAACACCTGCATCCTGGTCTAGGGGCATATCAAAAGGCAGCCTGCCCAGCCCCCAAGGTGGGCTGAGGTATTGTTTGTTTGCTAAAGAGTAAGTTAAGAATTCTGCTTCCCAAACTTCTTGGGTGTTAAAATGCAATCTAATCTTTAAGGTGGAATCTTTGCTGCCTTTTACTATGTTGTTTACAGCTGGGTCTGCATGCTAAATTAGTTGCCTGGTTTGCAAAACCACCCCATCAGATCTGAAAGAGGAAAGACAGCACATAGGCCTGGGCCTTTTAGCATGCTAAAGTGAATCTTACAAGTGGTTAGCATAATAACAACATGGGCTACTCTTCTTTATCTGGGGAACACCCACTGATCTTACTGAAGAATGACTCTAGAGCTCAATGTTTAACACAGTTTTGGAAGGGGGGTTTCCTTGCATGTAGTTACATTGTTCTGACTGCAAATATTCTGCCTTGCTTTTTTCCGGAGGCCCTCCCCCTGCTCTGACTACACCCACAGTCCCTGTCTCACTTCTAAGTGGTGTCAGAACACCCAGAATTAACACAAGGAATTTCTCGCCCGATCTCTCTCCGGGATACTGGCGTCTTGGTCTAGGAACATATAAAAAGGCTACCTGCCCAGACCCCCAAGGTGGGCTTGAGGTATTGTCTGTTTGCTAAAAAGTAAGTTAAGAATCCTGCTTCCCAAACTTCTTGGGTGTTAAAATGCAATCTTATCTTTAAGGTGGAATCTTTCCTGCCTTTTACTATATTGTTTACAGCTGGGTCTGCATGCTAAATTAGTTGCCCAGTTTGCAAAACCACCCCATCAGATCTGAAAGAGGAAAGACAGCACATACGCCTGGGCCTTTTAGCATGCTAAAGTGAATCTTACACATGATTACAAATGATTAGCATAATAAAAACATGTGCTACTCTTCTTTGTCTGGGGAACATTAACTAATCTTACTGAAGAATGACCCTAGAGCTTAATGTTTAACACAGAGTTTTGGTAAGTGGTTTCCTTGCATGCAGTTACATTGCTCTGACTGCAAATATTCTGCCTTGCTTTTTCCGGAGGCCCTCCCCCTGCTCTGACTACACCCACAGTCCCTGTCTCAGAAGTAACTGTCATTAAATTTTCCCTCCACATCCAGGAGAATTTAGGTTGGTTCTAGAAGTGAACACCTTCCAGACAAAATTAATGATAAAATAAAGTGTTTTGTATTTGTAATGCACATAAATAAAACTCTTATTTTTAAAGCATGAAAGCCAAAATATATGCATAGAACTGTAGTGATAATTCAACATTTATCTTTTTATGGCAATTTCTCACTGAGAAATTTAACAGGAAAAAGAAAACTACATGTGAAAAAGGTATTTTTCCCACTACTACAGGCCTTTTCCTTACATAGTTGGGATATTTTTTAAAGTATAAAGTAAATCAAATTGTGTTGCAGTATGAAACCTTCCAGCAAAGTAGAAATCAACAAGAAACAAAGGCTGAACCCCCCTCTGTGGTAAAGAAGACCCCATGTGATTTAGCCCTGACACCTTTTGACTTCAGCTCATATCATGGCCCACTTTTCTCAGTGATCTCCAGCCAGACTGGCCTTCATTCCATTTCACAAACTTGCTCTTTTTGTTCACTTTTAGTTCTTTTGTACTTGGTAATATTTCTGCCTGGAAAATTCTTCTTTCCAATCTTTTCATAGCATGTGTGATCCCTCCAATCTAACTGATTCTTCAGTTCAAAAGCCATCTCTGCTGGAGACTCTCCCCAAATTCCATGATCAAAAGCAAGGTCCTAATGCCTCTCCCACCCTCAGTTTTCACTGCATTTAGCATTCTCTGAAATGATTCAGTTTGTTTTTGTCTCCATAAAGTCTGCAATATTGTCTTTCTTTTTCAGACCTATATGACTGACATGTAGTAGATTCTTATTAAATATTTGTTGAATTGATAGGTGACTACATGGACCATCATATTAGAATATTTTAAAAGTCCCTACACTTGCTCATACAGATTGTTTCTCCTGTGTTTTTCCACATTATTTTCTTATATTTTAATAAAATGTATAAGTAATCGAAATTACTTATGTGTAGAAATTGTACCAAGCTTCTATAGGATAAAGGGGGGATAGGGATGTGTGGGTAAAATTGCAGTATTTCCAAAATCTCTCACCTGATCTTAGTGCATCTCCATATCAATAAGTGTTTCCAAGGTGTGGAGAAAAATAGCTCATATGCATATCAATAGCTAATTACAAGGGGGAGCGAGGGCATATCTGGGTCAGAGAGGTTGGGTAGCACCCCCTTTTGTAGCTGGGTCATGAGAGACACAGGTGAGCAGAAGTGTACCACTGCTAGTAGGCAATAAACGGGTTTCTCCCACTTTATCTCTCCCTTTGACTGATTGTGGTTTCAAAGATAATTTGTCCCAGGCTGAAAACATTTTTCCCTAGAGTTACGGGAAGATTAGTGGGGGCTTCTTATCTTAAGAGTGCTTTAAAAAACATAAATACAAGTTATTTTTAGAATTCATCCAATGTTATTCATTTTTAAATTATTAGATTCTTTATCTGTTCATGTACTCACTCATTTATATGCATATTCCTTCATTTAACAAATTTTTGTGGGCCTCTGCTCTGTGTGAGGTACTACTTATGGTGCTTGAGATTCTCCAGACAAGAAAACCCTAATCTTGTAGAATTAGAGTTTAGTGAGTATAAATAAACAATAAACCTGGTGAATATATATAGGATAGCTAGAAGGTGGTTAAAACTCTAAAAAACCAGAGGAGTGGGGGATGAGAAAGGCCAGCAGGCCTCGTTAGCAATACCTCTGGCTAGTTATTAACTATTACATGAGCACAGTACTGTTCATATGATGTATGTTTTTCTATTTCTTCCTTGAAATCAATACTATTTTCAAACGATTCAACCTAAATACACATGCCAAATTTGCCATTTTATTTACATATTTAATTATTTTCATTACCACCACTTTTAGTTTCATTGTAGTGAAATGCTTTGTTGTTTTTTTTTTTACACAAGTATTTTCAACACTTTCATGGCTTCTGCATTTTTCAGACATAATGGAGACAAGGATATTCTCAAAAACAAGACCATACCCAAAAAACATACCATTGTTGGACAAAGCACACAGTGACTGGAAAGGCCCCACACTACAGCTACTACTATCTGTTAGTATTCTGCACTGCTCCCTGTTTCTGTCATAAAATTTACAGTAAACCATAGTTATATTCTCTTTTGCTTTTTAACAAATTTTAATTTTTATGATACTAGATTTTTAGCTTCAGAAGACAGGCTAATATACATATATTTTAAATTTTGCTTGTTTGTTTCTATTTACCACTGCCAAGTGCATCACAGGCAATTAAAGCAATTTTTGGAAAAATTAATGAATGCATCTGTAAATGTTCACGATGTACCATAATGTATCCAGCCATTGTTCTACAGAAAGAACTGAAGTGTCCATTAACCTAAATGCAGATAATTTAGGAAGAGAAGCTAAATATTCAGCTTTGCAGTACAAAATCGTATGCATTTGGTTGAGGCAGAGCTTTCTATCTCTGCTAACTTTGTTGCTGATTTTTGTCCTGATGAAAAAGCAGAAAGAGACAGATGGTAGAAATGTTTTGTTATATTGTAGAGATGAGAGTTTTGTTGAGAATGAATCAGAGGAAAAGGCCAAAAGAAAAACACAGAGAGAATGAGAACTCAAGCGACAAGGCTTTGGTTGGGGTAATGGGAGCATTTTTCTTTGGGCCTAGAACAGACGGTGCCACTGCTTCTTTGATGGTGAGAGCTAAACTGACCTTGCTACTTACAGGCAAGCTGTCAGAGTGTTAGACTGTTAGAGAATCCATGAAGGTAATCTTGATCCAGTGGGCTCTGAAATGAACCACATGGGTTATCAGTTAATAAACAACTGCTATTGTCCATCCCTTTGTTAATCATGAACTTTCAGTTAAATCTTTTTTAAAGTTGCAATTCAGTCACAACCTGCAGAAGAAAATTTAGGGGAGGACCTATTTGTCAAAATGGTAAAGTGCAGGATGGTGAATCCCCCACTCCCCTCCCCCACCCTCATCGGCCTTCAAGTTCATTGTTTCATTGGGCCTAAGGTTATGCACCTAGAGGGAGCTGGAAGGTGAGAAAATCGTGCAGTTTGGTTCTCAATACTGCTAATTACAGTGACAACAGCCTTAGCAAAAAGCAAAAGATCAAAACTATTAATGTTTATTTAATGCTTATTCTGTTCTATGAGTTATAATGTATCAATTCATTTGAATACCTACATACTATGAAATAGTACTATTATTAACCTGTGAGTCATGAATGGAAAGGGGACAACATCAAAGTAGGGGTTGCCAACACAAAGATAGTGGTTGAATCATGATAATGTTCTAGGGGTTGCCACTCTGATAGTGGTTGAATCGTGATAATGTTCATATTAACAGATACACAAGTAAGTTGATCCTCATTAGCTTATGAAGACCATCCTCCTTCTGTAGAAGTCTTATTTGTTAGGGTTCCCGTGAGAGAGCCTATAAGACAAGGTTAGACTACAAAAGAAAACCATAAAAAAGGCTTCTATTAATCTTTAAGAGTTGTGAATTATCTAGTAAGATTAGAACATTAATTTTCAAAGGGTTAAGAAGTCCAAAGGACTTTGTCTTAGTTATCTCTGCATGTCCCGTTCTCCTGGGACCTTTTCTGTTAACTTGGAAGTATGACTATTAACACTAAGGCTACAACTTATTGAAACAGTTTGCACCAGCGTAAATTGTTCTGTATTAGCTCATAGGGCCTTCCTGGGGGGCATGTACTTTGCTGATAAATTCACCTGGAGTATAAGAAGAGATCACTGGGGGCTAGATACCTCAGTTACTCTATTTTCAGTCATTGCCACATATCAAAACCAAGCAGTTACTGAGGACACTTGAGTCTCTGGTGTCTTTCTCTCTCCCTTCCCATCTTCACTTGGGTCTAAGTGAAGGAGAGAGGCTATTTCACTCTTATATTGAAATTCCAGTGCCAAAAATGACCTACATAAATCTGTTTTCTATAACATGTTTGTAGATAAAAGACAAAGAATGAAAGAGCAAGAGAGTGACTCAGAGAGTTCAGTCCTGGAACCGTGACGGCTGAGGCTAGACAACTGAGTTAGGATGCAACATAGTCGGAAGGATGGTTCTGGCTGTCTTTACCATTGACATCAGTTGCTATTGTCGAATGGGTTTGGCAGTGATCTCTACTGATTATTAAGGTGGCTTTGCAAGCAGAATTGACTAAGCTTTAGGGATGTTTCAGTATACATCCATAAATCCACCTATTTATTTTCATTTTCTGGTATTTCATCAGGGAGAAAATATGTGTTTATTTTCTGCATATGGTGAACTTGTTTAAGCCTTTCATAAGTAATTTCAAAATGAAAGCATTTGATGCCAAAATATTTAAATATCAACCAACAGGCACTAAAATGGATAATCGCCAGGGAGCTTCTAAGATTATTGTGGTCAAACAGAAAATTCTTAAATATTCCAAGACGAAATAAGAAATGCAGTGCTCAAGTTGTGAAGCTTTATTTTCAAACTTAATTCTCCAACCATACACAAAATCCTACAGGGATTTTTAAGGGCATATGGCACATACACATTAAGAATAATGTCATCAGTATGGTCAAATTATTTAGGTTTCAAACTCAGTAAACATTTTTCATTAGCTTGTTAACTGCTCTGCTTTTATCTTGAATGTGTCTTGGCCCAAAAAGTCAAACCTATTCAAGGACTTAGTCTGATTCCCATGAAGATCGATGTCCACAGGCATAATGCACAGTGGGCTTAAATGTGGTTAATCTTTCTCCCCCTCTGTTGCCTTTGTTAGCATATGCTGTGCTTATAATGTTACTATGTTGCATTGTAACCTAAATATCTGGTCAGTATCATCAACTGTAGAATACAAGCCTCTTGCCTGAAAATGAAATTTGAAAAAGAAAACTGAAAATTTTGAAAAAGAGGAAAATGCACACTGTGAAAAAAAGAGCTTAAAATGTCATGCTTTTTTTTCCCCCAGTCAACTATGTTTTTACAAAGAATTCCACCTAAAGTAATTGTCGTAGGACTCAAGATGGCTACTTGCTTTTGTGGGAATAGCTCATCAGCGTTCTCTCATTAGGACTGCTGAGGACTAGAACGCAGAATCTACTGACGTTCTCCCCATCTACTGTTATGTACC
The DNA here is from genome assembly GCA_029783875.1 of Phataginus tricuspis. Lineage (NCBI taxonomy): Eukaryota > Metazoa > Chordata > Mammalia > Pholidota > Manidae > Phataginus > Phataginus tricuspis. The sequence continues at coordinate 27,983,484 of JAQQAC010010508.1, forward strand.
TGAAGAGAAGGGCCACCATTCTTTAGCGTTCCTTATGGGAATCTTTGAGATTCCCATCCTTACAAACTTCCTTCTCAGAATTCATAATTGTCTCTTACTCGTTGAATGCATGTTGCCCTGATGATACTGCAAACTCTTTGCAACAAGAGACTCATCACATCTTCTACTTCATTGTCTATGCCATAAAAACAATGGAGATTTCCACATGTAGCCACTAAACTTGTATCAATCATTGATTCAAACTGACTGAACACTCATGTCTCATAAAATTGTAAAGGGGGATTTTTTTATCCATGTAATTTTATTTGTACAGCTTGAAGAAATAACTCACATTTTAAATGCCTTCCAAATATGTTTTTCAATCAATCAATATTTACTGAAAGGTTTCTGTGTGCTCAGTAAGGCACTGTATAAATCATAATAGGGTTGAGCAAATCTCTGATATCTAGTTTTATCCCAGTTCTGCAAAAAATATTTCTCTCCCTATATTTATTCCAGTCTTTAGATGACACATTTTTACATCAAATGGGACATTTTTTTCTAATGTGATTTTAGGTTATCCTTTAATAGTGCATTATTTTTAAGAATAAACAAAGTAAAATGTTCTATAACGTTTGAAAACAAGGATAACGAAGAGTGTTTTTTCTTAGAATGTATTATATATATGTAAGGTTGAGGTATCTAGTACATTTAATTATTTAATTTGGGCACTAAGCAAATATCAAGAAAAAATTTAATGGCTAATATGTAACTTAATCCTATTTTAACAAATAGTCATTTAGAAGAACTTATATAAAAATTAATGGATATATCAATAAAGCAGGGCAAAATGCCTCGATACAGGTGGCTGCATGTGTCTGCAGGTATACTGAATTCATATATATTCATATATGTAGGATTTGAGTATTTATATGGTCCACATCTTAAAACTTTGGAGAAAAAGATTATTTTATAATATATGGTGATGAATGGTTGAAATTTAGGAAATAACTTAGATTCCCTATTTTACCACATAAATCAAAATAAATTCTAGATTTATTTAATATTTATGAACAATAAAGTTTTAGGATGACTTAACAAATGAATGCATTTTAGGGTAGGAAAAACACATTGAGAGGAGACATAAAGAAAAAGACAGATATAACCACACAAACTTAGAACTTTTCATATGGTAAAAAAGTTGGAATACAATTAAAAGTCAAAAACTTTTAAAATTCATACAATATATGTAACAAAGTTCTATTCTTTTTTTTTAAAATTGAAGTACCATCAGTATGCAATCTTACACTGGTTTCAAATATACAACACAGTGATTTGACAATTACCCAGATTATTAAATCCTCACCCCATCTAATGCAGTTACTGTCAACATAGAAAGCTGTTTCAGAATCATTGGCTATATTCTCCATGCTGTACTACTATCCCTGTGACCAACTTATAGTACGGTTGAGAATTTTTATGCCCCATTTATTCCTCTCACCCACCTCCCCATCCCCTCTCCCGTCATAACCACTAGTCATTTCTCAGTATCTGTGAGTCCACTGCTGTTTTGTTCCTTCTGATTTCCTTTGTTTTTATATTCCAAAAATAAGTGAAATCATATGGCATTTATTTTTCTCTGCCTGGCTTATTTCACTGAGCATAATACCCTCTAGATCCATCCATATTGTTGCAAATAGCAGGATTTCTTTTCTTTTTATGGATGAGTAATATTCCATTGTACATATATACCACATCTTTTTTATCCATTCATCTACTGATGGACACTTAGGTTGCTTCCATATCTTGGCTATTGTAAATAGTGCAGTGATAAACATAGGGGTGCATATGTCTTTTTGAATCAGGATCTTGTTTTCTTCAGGTAAATTCCTAGGAGTGGAATTGCTGGGTCAAATTGTATTTCTATTTTTCGTTTTTTGAGGGACCTCCATTGCTTTCCACAATGGTTGAACCAGTTTATATCCCCAACAACAGTGTAGAAGGGTTCCCCTTTCTCTGCATCCTCACCAGCATTTGTTGTTTCTTGTCTTTTGTATGTTGGCCATCCTAACTGGTATGAGGTGATATCTCATTGTGGTTTTAATTTGCATATCCATGATTATTAGTGATGTAGAGCATCTTTTCATGTGCCTCTTGGCCATCCGAATTTCTTCTTTGGAGAAGTGCCTATACAGATCCTTTGCCCATTTTTAAATCAGGTTATTTGTTTTTTTTTGGTATTGAGGTGTTTTAGTTCTTTATATATTTTTATGTTAACCCCTTATTGGATAAGTCATTTATGAATATATTCTCCCATACTGTAGGTTGCATTGAATCTGTAAATTGCATTAGACAGGATGGACATTTTGACAATATTAATTCTTCCTACCCATGAGCATGGGATAGCTTTCCATTTATTGGTATCTTCTTTAATTTCTTTCATCAGTGTCTTATAGTTTTCAGAGTACAAGTCTTTCACCTCCTTGGTGAAGTTTATTCCTAGGTATTTCATTGTTTTTGATGCAATTATAAATGGAGTTGTTTTCTTGATTTCTCATTCTGCTAGTTCATTGTTAGTATATAAGAGTGCAACAGCTTTCTGTGTATTAATTTTGTATCCTGTAACTTTGCTGAGTCCAGTTATTGGTTCTAATAGCTTTTTGGTGGAGTTTTTAGGGTTTTCTATGTACAATATCATGTCATCTGCAAATAATGCCTATTTAAGTTCTTCCTTACCAATTTGGATGCCTTTTAAATCTTTGTGTTGTCTAATTGGATTGGCTAGGACCCCCAGTACTATGTTGAATAAAAACAGTGAGAGTGGACATCCTTGTCTTGTTCCTGATCTTAGAGGAAAAGTTTTGAGCGCTTCAACATTAAGTATGATGTTACCTATGTGTTTCTCATATATGCCCTTTTTTATGTCAAGGTATGCACTATCACCATTTGGTTGAGAGTTTTGATCATGAATGGATACTGAATTTTGTCAAATGCTTTTTCAGCATCTATTGAGAGGATCATGTGGTTTTTATCCTTCTTTTTGTTAATGTGGTGTATGATATTGATTTATTTATGAATATTATACCATCTTTGAATCCAGGAATAAATCCCACTTGGTCATGACAGATGATCCTTTTGATGTATTTTTGAATTTGGTTTGCTAATATTTTGTTGAGGATTTTTGCATCTGTGTTCATCAGGGATATTGGTCTATAATTTTCTTTGTAGTGTCTTTGCCTGATTTTAATTTTACAGTGATGCTGGTCTTATAGAAGGAGTTTGGAAGTATTCCCTCCTCTTCTACATTTTGGAATACTTTAAGAAGGATGAATATTAACTCTTCTTTAAATGTTTGGTAGAATTCAGCTGTGAAACCATCTTGTCCTGGATTTTGTTCGTTCGTTGGGAGTTTGTTGGGAGTTTTTTTTTTATTACCATTTCAATTTCATTGCTGGTAATTGGCCTGTTCAGATTTTCTGTTTCTTCCTGGAGCAATCTTGGAAGACTTTATTTTTCTAGGAATTTGTCCAATTCTTCTAGGTTTTCCAATTTATTGGCATATATTTTTTCATAGTATTCTCTAATAATTCTTTGTGTTTCTGTGGTATCTGTTATGACTATTCCTTCTTCGTTTCTGATTCCATTTATGTGTGTACTCTCTCTTTTGTTTCTTGATAAGTATAGCTAGGAGGTTATCTATTTTGTTTATTTTCTCAAAGAACCAGCTCCTGGTTTCATTGATTTTTTTGTGTTGTTCTCTATTTTATTTATTTATTCTCTGATCTTTATTAGGTCCCTCCTTCTACTAATTTTGGGTTTCATTTTTCTTCTTTTTCTAGTTTAATTGTGAGTTCAGACTATTTATTTGGGATTGTTCTTGTTTCTTGATAGGTAGGACTGTATTGCTATGTACTTTTCTGGCTGCTTTCAATACTCCCTTCTTATCTTTAATCCTTGTCATTTTAATTATGTCTTGATGTTGTCTTCCTGGGGTTCCTTTTGTTAGGGGCTCTCTGAGCTTCTATGACTTGAGTGAACCCATTTCTTTCCCCAGATGTGTGATGTTTCCAACAATTATTTCTTCAAAGAGACTTTCTATCCCTTTGTCTCTCTTTTATCCTTCTCATACCCCTATTAGGCAAGTATTGTTTCATTTTGATCGGTCATACAGCTCTGTTATCTTTCTTTCATTCCTATAAGTTCTTTTTCCTCTGTGTTCCTCAGCTTCATTGTGTTCTTATTCTCTAATTTCCACCTCACTGATTGTCTCTTCTACTTGTAGCAATCTATTATTCATTCCCTCCATTGTATATTTCATTTCATTTACTGTATTTTCCAGTTCTGAGTGACCTTTTTCAGAATCTTGTATCTCTTTGTTAAAGTCCTTCTTAAGATCCTCAATACCTTTATGCAGATCAGTGAGAATATTTATGACTTACTTTGAAATATTTATCAAAAGATTGTTGATCTCTGTTTAATTTAGCCCTCTTTCTGGTGTCTTATCATGTAGACTTGTTTGGAACATATTTTTCTGTCTCCTCATTTTGTCAGGTTTTCTGTGGGCTTTCCTTTGTATGAGAAGGAACTGCTATGCTTCCTGGTCTAGAAAGTTTATGTAGAATGTGTTCTGTGGTGCCCAGAAGATCAAGACTCTTTAGTGTCTAAGGCCTGGTTCTCCTTTACAGGGAAACCCCAATTGCTGTTCATGGGCAATGGGTGGGGCTGCTTTTCTGTTTGTTGGCAGTGGTCTCAGTCTACTTTGGCTGGGAGTTTTCCTCAGCTAGCCCTTTGTGATCAGAGCAGAGGCATCTGCTGGGATCATTGTAGGCAGAGCCACCCCCTCCCTGCCCTGCAACAATGGTGACTCTGCAGTGTTAACAGGGTGGATGGGGCAGTTGCGTGTCTCTGGGACAGGGCATGGAGCTGCATAGTGGCAGCATGTGCTGTGGCAGCAAGTGGAGAAGGTGCCCTCCGGTAATGGTGCGGCAGAGAGAAACCAGGCTTGGATGCCTGTGTGGAGGAAGGAGATCTTGTAGCTGGCCCCTACAGGTACCTCCCCTATTGGGCTGAGACAGGCCTAGAAAGCAGAGCTTCCCTCTCCCTGCCAGGCAGCAAAGTCTGATGCTGCTGGTCTGAGTGGGTGAGCATGCTGGTGGAGCACAGGGAAGTTTCTGGGGGCTGAGCCACCAGTAAGGGGGGTGGAGCATATGGGGCTCCTGAGAGTACCTGAACTGTTGGTCCAAGGGAGGGATGGGGAGGTATTGTCCACTTTCCCATTCTCCTGTGGAGAGAGCTCTGTTCAACCCTCACCTCTATGGGCACCTCTCCCACTGCTGGCAAGTCTTTCAAACTGCCACCTATGCCTTGGGCCTCAGCAGGACTGGAGGAGTGTTCTTGTCTCCCACAAGTGGCTAGAGTCTCAACCTCCCAGAGAGTGTTCCAACTCTCCCTGGTGTCCAGTCCTGCTAATCACCATACTCAGTACAGTGTGGACTCCTACTCCCAGAGCAGATCTCCAGGGCAAGGTGTATAAAGTTCCTGAGCTCCTCTCCCTCCACCCCGCTCCATTCCTCTTTTTCCCATCTATGTGCTGGGATATGGGAAGGGCTTGAATCTCACTTGATCACAGCTCTCCCACAACCTTTTCCTGTGTAGTCCTCTCTTCTTCACCAGGTGTAAGTGGTCTGTTCTGAAGTCTTCAGGTTGTTGTCAGGTTTAGTTGTATTTTCTGTAGTTGCTTCCTTGGTGTGTTTGTGGGAGGTTTCTGCCTTTCCTTCCTACTCCACCATCTTTTTTCTGACCCCCACAAAGTTCTACTATTCTTAGTGCAAAAATTAATATGTGAAATACTTTGGAGACAGTTTATAACCGAGAATTAAAGACTCCATTAATTGTACAAAAGAGTAACACCACTAATGTTAATTTTCTTTATTTGTATAGAAGAAAATTAGCACATACAAAGCAAATTTGGTCTAAGTATTGATAAAGGTAAAACAATTTCATGTTTGTTAATCATTTATTTCAGACTATCAAAAACTTGCAATATATATAAAAACAATTTGAATTTAGCAAAAAATAGTATATGTATAAATAGAAAAGTCAAAGGTACATAAAAAATAGTTCATAAATGTTGAAATGCAACTAATAAGCATAGAAAAAGACACTCAATTTATCTTATAATCAGAAAGAGGTGAAATTTTTCCACCAAACTGACAAAAATGTTGAAAAGCAACAATATCCTATATTGGTGAGGATGTGGTAAAACAAGGACCCTTTTGCATGATACTGTATTTGAAAATTTGTGTATTCAGTCTTAGAATATTATGACAATAAGAGTATTAAAACTTAAAAATGTACAAACTTTAAGTCATAAATTTCATTTTATGGGAATCAATTTTTTGAAAAGTAATCAGAGAAATGCACAAAATGCCTCTCTCAGGTGTATAGCAACTAAATTTTGGAAAAAATCTGAAACATCAGGCCATATCAGGGACGATTAAATATAGCCACTAAATGTGATGATATCAGAGCATATTTATTGATGTGAAAATTGGTTTGCAATACAGTAAGTGAAAAGACAAAATTTAGTAAAGGATGGTCTCAGGCCCTAATGCTCATCTGTGTGATTCTAGGATGAAAGCAAATCTCTAGCTGATCACACAGAACACTCTAGAATGTGTCCAAAATTCACCACTCCCTTCATTTGATTCATCTTTTTTTCCTGGATTTAAATATTCTCACTAGTTTCTGCATGAAAGTGACTTCACAAATGCTGTAGTGATATTCTCCCCTTCTCTGAGTGGCTAATCCTACTTGTTTTTTTCTTCACTTTCCCCAATACTTTGTGTACAATTTTTCTCTGTGACTTATTATATTATGATTCACACTGAAAGGGGAAAATAAAAAGTAGTGGGCAGAAATGCTAAATAACAAGGGAATATAAAATTACATAATTTGATCATGGAGGACTTCTCTGAAAAGCTTGCATTTCGTTCAATCATGGGGATGAGAAGAGATCAACCTACGAAAGTGTTTGGGAATGGTGTTTTAAGCATGGATTAGAGGGTAGCAACATAAGGGCACTGAGGCATGAAAGGGCTTACTATATTTAAAAGCGTGTGAAGGGACATGTGGCTAGATAACTGTGGAAAAGATGTGATGTTAGGTGATCTAGGAGATAGTTAAGGCAGATTATGCAGCCTTTTCAGGTCAAGACTAGGTATCTGAATTTTTTCAAAGTGTAGTGTGATGCCATTAAAGAATTTTAAGGTTGGAAGTTGACATTATATGATTCATGTTTTTAAGGATTGCTCTGGTAACCTTTCCTGGCTGTGATGTCCCTGAAACAATTTATTAAATATGAGCAAACTATGCAAAGAAACTGTTGGAAAGCACAGGAGATCAACTGAGACAGCCTTCTTTTAAAAGAAAGGAAGCAAATATGATGTTATTCATTCTAGCTTTTTCTTCTGAAACATTTTCCAGTTTTCAGTTCATGGGAGTAAAGCCCAAGCAGAAGGTGGCTGATTTTACAAGGATGAGTTTGGCACTAAGAAAATGGGTTGGATTTAAGGAAGAAAAATCCCAGAGAGAGGGGACTTCAGCAAAGTGAGTACAAATATCTGCATGCAAGTTTCTCTCAAGTACTTGCCTGATCATTGAACTATGTATGCCATTGTAGAGCAAGATTCCAAGAAACATGGCAGAAAACAGTGGTTAAAAGCTAAACAGATGAGCAGGGACTTCCTGTACATAGTGCTGAGGAGGCAAATATTGACATTCAGACCTTGCTGAGATGGAGGAGCCTCATTAATATCCAAGCATTTCCAGCTGAGATCCCAGGAGGTCATGCCTGGAAAATACTGCTGTGGGCTCATGGCCATAAGGACTGTGGTCCAGGAGTAGCGATAAATTGAAATAGCCTCTTAGAAATAGATCTCATAGTGGATATTGTGAAACTCACTTAAGGGAAACTTCACTGACATGGCTTCAGGAGGCTTGCCAGAGAAACTCATGTCCATTACTCCTTGTAAATCTCAGCTCCCATTGGAAGAGATGGGTGCCGTGCTGCTTTAGCTACTTTGCCACCCAGCAGGGAAAAGGCTTTCATATTCCACCTCCCCACTACAGCCCAGCCAATGAGACATTGTCACAACTGAGCCAATGAGAAGCCACAGTATACTTCAGTTTACTTCGATGGACTTTTTGCATAGAACAGTTATTTCAACTCAGCCCCTGCCTCTATAAAAAAATGTTGTTCTTCAAAGTAGTGACTCTATAGCATCTCACTATGCTGATGGACAGAGACTGTAATGGGGTTGGTGGGGGGACCTGATGAAGGGGGTAGTTTAATCACCATAATATTGCACATGTAACTGTAGATTAATGATACCAAAATAAATTGTAAAAAAAAAAAAAAAAAAATGTTGTTCTCCAGAAATGCCACTGGTTCTGCTATAGTTTTCATGTCCCGGATTATAATTTCCTATTCATGAATAAACATGTTTTTGCCTGTAAAATAACTGTTTAATTTTTAAGGTTAATATTACCATGGTGTCAGAAGTGAAATACAAAGAATACACCCAACAACTCACAGACTAGTAAGCAGTACCTAGGGTTCACTGAGCTTACTGCTTTCTTGCTAACGCTGGAGTTTGAGAGTAAGTTTTCTCCTGGATTTTGATCTTTCCAGCTTTTATTAAGGATTTGCTTTGGGGCCTGTTCTTTCCGAGAGCCCACTTTTGGCCTTCAGTCCATGTCCTTTAGGTGTTGGGCTGTTCCCTGGAACTGTGCCAAGCCTTCAGTATGACTCGTTCGGACTGTTCTTACTGGGACTGTGCTAGCCTCCAGCCAGTCATTTGGGGACTGAACAGTTGCTGTGGAAATAAGCTGGTGAAACTGTGGGCCTTTGGCCCATATCCTCTCAGGGATCATCTTAGAGTAGGTAGCGGGCCAGCAGGAGCAGGCAGGGGGACGGGGACTTCAGCCGACTGTTGTCTACATTCTAAACATTCCATGCAAGCTGTTCCATGGGATACGGGGAGTGAAAACATAGATAACAGAGCAGCCAAAACCAGATGATGGAGAAGTTGACCCAAACTTCACCCCAAAATACATTATACACTCATTAATGTAGTAAAAATAATGCCTTTCTGTCTTTAACATCATAAAAGTCATTTCTCCCTGAGTCATGATTGGTCCATCAAGAACCAAATATAGGCCAAAAACTCCCGCACGGGACATGAGGGTGGAGCAAGCCCTCATTCTGAGAAGACTCCACTTGTTCCCTTTGAAACATAATCACACTTAGTGAATTTTCATCTTCTTTTACCTAAGAAAAGCTCCCTATTGTTTCGTTCACACGACTCCCTCTGGGTCTGCCCAGGCCCCACTAGGGGACATGAACTTCTGCCTTTCTCTAAACTCTTATGTAACCTCTTATATAACCAAATAACCTCTCAATGCTCACCCACGTTTTTTCCATCTATTCTTGAATTTTTGAATTATTTCTCACAACGAGACCAAGGACCTATCTCCAGTAACAACTGGACTGTGCCTGTTGGAACTGCATGATAGCCTTGGGTCTGACTTCATTTGGAAGTCAGAAGTCAGAAGACCATTCCTGTTGAAACTCTGCTTTTCATCTCGGTCTTCAACTGCTTTGTGGGTGCCACTCCCTTCTGGGTCCTCAGGCTGGTTTTATGATTAAAATCTATGGTCCCTCCTTATGTGCATTGCTAACTAAATGGACCAACTTATCCAAAAGTAATGTAGAAAAACCAGTGGGCATTCTGGGGAAGCTTTGATCTCTCCAAACTTGTTTTTCTCAAAATTAATCAACAAGCCATAGCTCATTAAAAAAAAAAAAAGGACAAAAGAGTAAAAAAACCTGCCAAAATGGCCTGGTATGCTTATTTTAATTGATACCTTGAGACTTCCAAACACTTTCAGGATTCTAAGTTTGCGTCTTTGCAAAATATTGCTTCTAAATTAACTGGGGCAAATGGACAATTGAAAGGCAAAATGGCTTCTGAGGCCTCTTTTTCCCTCTTCCATCTTTGTCTCCAGATGCTTGGCAGCCACCTCTGGCACCATTTTCCTCTCCCCTCAGCCCTGCTCTGCCTCCTTTATATCCAGCACTCCCTCATTTTAATCCTTTCACTGCACTTCCCTTTTCCTCTGAAACTTTCTCTGCTCCCTCCTCTCCTGAACCTATTCATTGAAAACCTGTCCTTTACGATTAATTCTTCTGAGGATCTAAACACACCCTGTTTCTTATGTTCCCTGGACTAAGGTTGCATTGTGAGCCATAGGTAAAGAGTTTCGTAAAGTGACTGAAGTTTGGTGAGAAATCTAACATAGTTATTCAGACTTACCAACCTGGGTTCTGGTTATTTCAATTAATCCACATGCTTGTTGGTAAAGACCAGGCCAAGCATTGGGTGGAACTGGATCGATGCGAGCATTCTGAAAGGTATTTGGAGAAACAGCCCCCTAATTTTTGATGAAATGATAGAACACTCACTGTAAATTTCTGGTGAGCAATTACAGCAGCTTGCCTAAGCCTGTTGATTGGAATAAAATTCAGGCCTGCACACAAAAGCCTGATGAACCTGTTCATGATAATTACAATCTACTTCAGATTGTTTTCAAGGAAAATTCTGATCTTCCTTTAAATGTTGAATCCTCTTGGGTAGACTTTAACTCTATATGGGCTGAATGGCAACCTTTCCCTTTTGGTTAAAGCAACCAGGATGGAATGGGAAGCTATGTCCATTCCAGATTTAGTTAATATGGCAAACTAGGTTGCTCACACTCTAGATGCATCACCAAAAAAAAAAAAAAAAAACACTGCTAAAATTCTTAACTTTCAACTCTGGCAAATAAAAGGCCTTACATGAACAAACAAGTAAACAAAAACCCTTTTAGTTTTTACCATTTTAGCTAAAAGCCAAGATGTTGGGGGATAAACTGTTACAAATTTAAGTGCTTTCAGCATGCCAACCTTTCCAATCAATGTCTCCCTAATTCCGAGTGGTTGGGCTCTGAGGAACTACAGGAGCTCTTCCCAGTCCTCTTTCTTAACTGGCTTGGAAGAACCACTCTAAATTGAGAATGAAGGTCCCTCTGTCATTACTGACACCGGAGCTACATTTTCCGAGCTCAACTTCATTTCTATTAGGTAGATCTGGCCTCAGAGCACTAAAACAGTCCAAATAATGGGGTCTCAAATGTAGTTTAACAGGTTCCTGTCTGAACCTATGCTCTTTTGTCTAGGCCCTTGAGACATACTCACCGCTTTCTTCTTGGTTCCTTCACTCTATTCATTTATTGAGCCAAGATCTCTTCAAAATGTATGTATCATGAAGGAATTGTTTTCTACCAAAAGGGGGAAATCATTTTAGAATTTGACTGTAGTAACCAAATGGCCAACCAGGGAAATTACATAACCCTTAGACATCTTTTATTTGCTCCCTCTTTGATGACACTACAGCTGAATCTGGCAACACGGATCATTTGTTCCTATGGGATCAGCTACCATCTTCCTAATGAGCAAAATCGTCAACTGATATTGGAAGAATCTGCAGTGTACCTCCAAGATTCAAATAGATTCCTCAAAACCTCACCTCAGAATTAATCCATACCCTATAAATAAAGAAGCACCTCAAAGCATGAAGCACATAATAGATTACAAGGCTCAGGACTTTATCCAGTGCCCTAGTCTCTGTAACACATCCATTTTCACCTGTGATAAAACTCAGTGGCTAAGAATGGAGGTTTTTCTAGGACCTCTGAGCAAGACACAACATTCTGATCCCTTGGCATCCTCTTGTTCCTAACCCCATAAGCTGCTGATGTCCATTCCCACTGAGAACAAAATTTTCACTGTAATTAATCCATGCAGGACATTTGTAGTATTCTCATTGAAAAGGGTAGCCAATGTATTTCTACTTTCACTTGGAAGAATTGAAATACAACTGTACAGTAATGCCCAGGGTTACACAGAGAGTCCTTACCTTCACAAACCTTAAGAGCTGATTTGGATGATAGAAAGTTTTTTGCAGATTCTATCTTGTTATATTATGTAGATGATTTGCTTCTTTGCTTCTCTTCTCAAATCTCTTCACAGAATTTGATCTTCACAGTGACCACCTGTTAAAAACTTTTGGTTTTAAAGAGACATAGTGTCTCCTAAAGAAAAATTGCAGCTTTCTCAAACTTGGATTCAATACCTAAAGCATCTGATCGCAAATAGAACATTTGGATCCACATGAAATCCCCCCACAACTGCTTAATGTTGACAGATCACCTTTGGACTCGCTGTAACAATTTACTGGAAACTCCTCTAACCAAAGATTTTTCATGGTTTACTGAGGGTTCTTATTTAAAGGATAAAAATGATAACTATCATGTTGGGTATGCTATTGTGATTCCTTTAGAAGCAATTGGGGAGGTACCTCTAACTTTGGCTACTTGGGCCCAGTAAGCTGAGTTTTATATATATACTTGTACCTTAAGCCATGGGTAAAACCACAAACATTTATACTAAAAGTTGGTATGCCTCTGAAGTAGCTTAAGACTTTGGAATATTGTGGAAACAATGAGGTTTCCTAATCTCCAATGGGGGTAAAGTTAAAAAATGGCTTCTTGGTCCAAAATGTATCAGATACCATACTTTTGCCAGTGGCTCTGTCTATCAGGGTTCTGGACATTCTAGATTCAACTCCCTGGAGGACAGAGGAAACCATCTTGCTGATATTCCTACCCAAAATGCTGCTCTTAAAAAAGTTGGAGGGTATTATGCTCAGTGAAATAAGCCAGGCCGAAAAAGACAAGTATCAAATGATCTCACTCATATGTGGAGTATAAGAACAAAGAAAAAAAACTGAAGGAACAAAACAGCAGCAGACTCACAGAGCCCAAGAACGGACTAATAGTTACCAAGGAGAAAGGGACTGGGGAAGAAGGGTGGGAAGGGAGGGAGAAGAGGGTAAAAGGGGCATTACAATTAGCAGACATAGGGTGGGGGGGGCACGGGGAGGGCTGTACAGCTCAGAGAAGACAAGTAGTGATTCTCATCTCACTACACTGATGGGCAGTGACTGTAATAGGGTTGGTGGGGGGGACCTGATGAAGGGGGTAGTTTAATCATCACAATATTGCTCATGTAATTGTAGGTTAATGATACTAAAATAAAATAAATTGTAAAAAAAAAAAAAGCCAATAACCAAATCTCTGTTATGCTCCAAAGGGATGTTCTCCCAAATGATAATTTGAAAAAATTGACAAGAGATACCCAACAAATGGCCAGAGAGGAAAAAACAGTGTTGGAAATATAATCTAACTGCTGGTTGTATAAAAAGAGAGAACTCTGGTTTAGACCAAATAACAGTCTGGCCTTACCAAAAAATTCTAAATTCCCTCTAAAAGGAAAAGAAGGGATGCAAACTCAACAGTCCAAGAAGGTTTATTACTAAACCTGAGAGGGAGCTCTCTGTTCTGGTGAGCAGAACAAAGAAGGTGTCTCTTACAGGCTAAGAGGCTTTTTATGGCCAGGTTTTTTAGTGACATTTTGAGGGGATGGGTCAGGGAAAAGATGGGCTTGTGGCTTGCTGACGTGTCCTCTAGAAAAATGCTTGGAACCTAAGTAAGGTGAAACTTATGTCTCTCTGAGATGGTGGGTGGGCTTATTCAAAAAGGCGGTACTCCTGTCCAGGCTTTATCATGCTCTGCTTACCATTGTACACGCATTAAATAAACCATTGGTCTACTGACAAAATAATAGTGTTCATGAACCTATATTGGTTGAGAAACATTAATAAGGCTACAAATGAAGTACTTATCTCATTTTTACCACCTATCCGTATGGCCTCTGGATATTTTTTAATTGCCCAAAGGGCCATTTAAGGTTTGGCAAAGAAATGTCATACAGCTTATGCATCTCACGGAAAAAAAAATGGCTTAGTCAAGATTTGTACTTTTTCTCACTGGACCAAAGCTTTCCCTTGTAGACAGGCCAGTGCTGCTTCTGTAGCTAAAATTTCCATTAGGAAAGGATATCCCTACCTGGGAAACCCCCTTAAAACTTCATTGTGCTGGGGGAGCCCATTTACTGGTAGGTACTGTTACTAGTTTGTGCTGTCCGATGGATTTTATCCACTTTCATTGTGGATAAGATCCTCAGTCCTCAGGGTTAGATGAAAACATTGATGACACTATTAAGACTCCATTGGCAAAATTAGTAGACTCTCCAAATACTTTGGCCGAAGACATTACCATTAGTCCTCCTAAATCTCAGATCTACCCCTTTGACTCACATTTTGAAATAGTAACAGAACATCCAATGTACTTGTTGGCCCCTGCTTCCTTTGACTCAAAGGAGATACTTCAGTATTGTAAAGGCTTCAGTACTTCTATTAAAAATAACCATGCTTTGGAAGAGCAATCTTTTCACAGTGCACTCCAGGAGATGATCTTAAGCATCACAGCTAACCTGGACAGCTAAGGGTGACTCAGGAATGGAATGACCTTATCTGTAGTTCCCAGAGGGCTTCAGGCAAAATTCCTGAAACTCAGAAAGGTCTGATTAGAGGGCAGTATGGCGAGAGACATTTCACTCCTTAGCATGTTTCAAAATGGAGTGAGTTAGGCTTTGTTAGAGCCTCTAATATATATAGTAAGTATTTTTATCCTTTTATCAGCATATTAAGCAGATCCAAAGTTAAATTTTGATATAGTATAAGTTATCTATTTTTTTATGTTATGAATTGTGATTTTGGGATCAATTCCAAGAACTTCTTGCCTGGCTCTGTATCTCAAATGTTTTCTCTTAGTTTTTTTTTCTAAATATTTTACAGTTTCACATTTAAATCCATGATCCACTTAGAGATAATTTTTGTATAAGATAGGAAACTTTAGCCAAGTGTTTTTTTTTTTATCTATAGGTGTCCACTTCTTGGATCACCAATTATTGAAAATTCTGTCTTCCCTCTATTGAATTTATTTTGCATCTTTGTCAAAAATCAGTTAGACATATCTGTATAGGTCTATTTCTGAGTTTTCTGTCGTAGTCCATGATCTATGTGTCTTATCTATCTGACAATACCACACGGTCTTGATCACTGTAACTATCTAATAATTGAAATTGAGTAGACTGAATCTTCCCAGTTCCTTTTTAACATTTTAAAGCTATTCTAGTTCCTTTGCTTTTCTATGTAAACTTTAGAATAATTTAGCCTATTTCTACAGTTTTTCCAGGATTTTGACTAAAACTACATTTGCCCTCTAATCAGTTGGAGGAATATTTATATCTTTACTATGCTGAGTCTTCCAATCCATGAACACAGCATGTGTCTCCATTTTTTTAGATCTTCATTGACTTCTTTCATCATCATTTTATAGTTTTTAGCATACAGATCCTGTACATATTTCATTGGATTTGTTTCCTAAGAACTTCATTTTTGGGGGATCACCTTTCTTAGGTGTGGAGGCTTCTGGCCATTCTGCCTCCTCTCCACCTTTCAGAATCTTTTCATATTTGTTTTATACATAATGCACAGGCTGTGTGGTGATATTTAATGGAGGAATAGGGAAAACTACATGTATTCCATTTTCCTGGACATGGAAGTTGCAGTTATTTTTTTCAGAGATTTAAATAATTAAAGAAATCATATGTTTGCATATTTAGTTATAATTTCTGTTGCCTTCCCTCCAACCCCACTTTGTGTAGATTCAGGTGCTCCATTTGGCATCATTTTCCTTTTGCTTGAGGATGTTCTTCAACACTTCTTGTGCAGGTTTGCTGGTGTTGAATGATTTAGCTTTGAATGTCTCAAAACATCTCTCTTTCACCATTGTTTATGAAATACAGGTTTGTTAATCATTGAATTCTAGGGTTTTTTTTTTTTGGTTCAGTGTATTAAAGATATTGATGCATTGTTTTCTCACCTTTCATTATGTCTGATGTGACCTCTGCAATCATCATTATGTTTGTTTTATATAAAGTGGCTGTTTTTAAGATTTTTCTTCAGTGATTTGATCTACTTGATTATGTTATATAAAATGATGAAAGAAGTCAACAAAAATCCAAAAAAATGGGAAGCTCTGGTTTGTAGCCAAGTCAGACAGAAGTCATGGACTACGTGGGGACCTACCCATGTGTGACTGGCATCTGAAGCACAGTGGAAACAGTCTTGTGGGACTGAGCCTTTAACCTATGGAGTCCGATGCTCTCTGGTAGATTGCATCAGAGCTTAATTAAATGGTAAGATACCCAGCTGGTGTCATGGACAATTGCTCGGTGTGATGAAAAACTCCCACACATTTGGTGACTAGAAGTGTCAGAAGTGAAGTGTTCTGTGTAGAAGTAAAGGAAAAATGTGCCGGAAAACTCTTAAGTTTTTCCAGTGCACCTCTTCATATGGCTTTTCCTAGACTCTAAAATAGGGTTGTTTTGAGATTAAAGGAGGTACTATGTATAGAACAATTTATTTACACACAGTTGCACTAGTGCTTAGTCACAAGTAGTTAAGGCACAAAAATGTTAGTTATTAGTACTTTTATGGACTGAATAGTTAGGCTTTTAGACAACTTTTGTTAAATCATTATAAAAGATGCTTAGTGAATTCATGTTCATCTCAGTGTGAAAGTCCAGCGGAGCGGACCCTCTCTCAAGACCCTGGATAAGCGGCAACCCAAATACTCACAGGAGACCGGTCTTGATGCAAACAGCAAGAGGTTTATTAATTCACCAGCGCGCTAGGGTCGAGACTCATAACCCACGCAGGGGCAGAGGAGTCCGACCCTAGGCCGAATTTCTCAGAGGCTTATAAAGGGAAAAACCACAACAGGGGAAGGAAAATGGGGGGTGGGTGGGGAACGTCATAGGACTCATGTGGGGCTGAATCACATTTGTAAAAACATTCTGGTTCAGGGTTAGTGCTTCTTACAGCTTCAATATCTTTAATTTATCTTTTCTGACTCAGCTGCTCTGTGGTCGCACTCAAGGCCTGTTTTTGCTATGCTCAGGGTCATCATGTACCTAGGGCCTGTTTTTTAAACTTAAAATTTTCCATTCTTTCAAGTGGAGGTAGATGAGATGAAGTTAAGTTTTGAAAATTCTAAAGACTAACTGACAGGCCTTCTTTAATGTCCCCTAGGCATTAGATTGCGTAATCAGAAGAGAAAACAAGAAAAATGGTTTAGATATGTATCCATTTTGGAAAAAAACAAAATAAAATTATTTCAAAGACTACTTCTCTAAATGTCTATAAGTGCATATTACTTATTCACTCACTGCATTTTGCAAAATTGTTTAGTTGAAGGTCAAATGTGTACTACACACACAAATGCATATAAATTATTAGTGGTTACTTCATATATATAGATGATAAGAAGATCTAAATCTAAAGAAAAAGTTAAACAGCAACTTGTTCAAATTAAATTGTTTAGAAAATAGATCAGTGCTTTTCACTTATAAATAAAACATATATTCTGAATTTAAATAAAAAGAAGAACTGTAAAGCAGTAAAAAACTCTGAGAATTCTTAATATAAATATATAACCATAGCAATTCAAAAGAAAACAGAGTAATTTAAGTTTCAGTAAGTATGATATAAAAATTACTCTGAGAATTTTCCTTAAAGCCATCACCAAATTGTTCCATGTCACAGAATATATCATATTAAAATTTATCTTAAATTATGTCAGGATGCAATGGAAACCAAAAAAATCCAGAGAATAAAAGAAAGTTCAAGTTTGATTTTCTTAACCCTTGCCTTACCCTTCAGATTGAAAACCCCTCCCTCCCTGGATATTAGATAGATGGACTTGCTCCCAAATAAACATGTCTACTGTGTGTGCCTATAAAAATATACAGTATGTTTCATGCTATCCATTGTCTCATTCTCAACAATATATTGCATGTATATAGTACTTGATATTTTTGTTCAAAGATCACCTAATTTATTCATTCATTTCATAAGTTTTCATTGAAAACTTCCTGTATCTCAGACACTTCCTAGGAGAAAAAGATAGAGCAGTAAAGAAACCTGGCCAGTCTTTTGTTTCAAAGTGATTATGCTATTCAGAGTGAAAGACCACCAGGAGTTGCAGTATTTGTATCAGACAAAATAGACTTCAAAACAAAGAAAGTAACAAGAGACAAAAAAGGACATTACATAATGATAAAGGGGTCAGTCCAACAAGAAACTATAAGTATTATAAATATCTATGCACCCAACACAGGATCACCTACATATGTGAAACAGATACTAACAGATTAAAGGGGGAAATAGAATGTAATGCATTCATTCTAGGAGACTTCAACACACCATTTACTCCAAAGGACAGAACAATCAGACAGAAAGTAAGTAAGGAGACAGAGGCAATGAGCAATGTATTAGAACAGACGGACCTAACAGACATCTACAGACACTCCATCCAAAAGCAACAGGATACACATTCTTTTCAAGTGCACATGGAACATTTTCAAGAATAGATCGTATACTAAGCCAGAAAAAGAATCTCAGTAGATTCAAAAAGATTGAAATTGTACCATCCAGCTTCTCAGACCACAAAGGTATGAAACTAGAAATCAATTACACAAAGAAAACAAAAAAGTCCACAAACACATGGAGGCTTAATAATACACTCCTAAATAATCAATGGATCAATGACCAAATAAAAACAGAGATCAAGCAATATATGGAGACAAATGACAACAATGATTCAACACTGAAAAATTTGTGGAAAACAACGAAGGCCATAATAAGAGGGAAGTATATTGCAATACAGGTCTACCTCAGGAAAGAAGAACAATCCCATATGAACAGTATAAACTCACAATTAACAAAACTAGAAAAAAGAACAAATGAGGCCCAAAGTCAGTAGAAGGAGGGACATAATAAAGATTAAAGCATAAATAAATAAAATTGAGAAGAATAAAACAATAGAAAGAATCAATGAAAGCAGGAGGTGGTTCTTTGAGAAAATAAACAAAATAAATAAACCCCTAGCCAGACTTATCAAGAAAAAAAAAGAGTCTACACACATAAATAGAATCAAAAATGAGAAAGGAAAAATCAGAGAGAAAGACCATAAAAATAAAGAAATTATATAAAATGCTAATATTCTATATTCTGTGATCACAGTAAGGCAGAACCAGGTGATAAGAGACAGTGTAGTATGCTTCATTATATGTGTTAGAAAAATGACTCACACATGTATTGACTCACAGTTGCTATTTAATTATAATGTTTTTTATGTTTCTATCATGTCATAAACAAATGGACATGCTTTACTTGTTTTTGTACATTTTCCAAAGTGATCTTATTATCTCTGGGCCCTGAAGAGATAACTTCACTAAATTAAGAGTTGAGGCTATATTTGAGTTTTTATAGTTGCTATTTTGAACTGTACTGCCATATCTTTGATAAAAAGGTTACAATATCATTGCATACCATGTGAATTATTGTCTTGAATATAAGGAGAGATGCCAAAAAAAAAACTTCATGAAAATGGGACAGTATGTGAATCTGCACAATTATTCTTGCAAGATACTTTATTTCCTAACCAGCTGTCTCTCATTTTGCATTAACTACAAGTAAACAAAGCAAAATTTCATTGCCACCTATGTCTCCCAGTAAGTTACTGTCACAACTAAATCTCTTGATTATCACCCAGTGCATGCCCTACAATACCACAGTTTCTAAAGCTAACTTCATCTTACTTCTGAT
Organism: Phataginus tricuspis; assembly: GCA_029783875.1. Lineage (NCBI taxonomy): Eukaryota > Metazoa > Chordata > Mammalia > Pholidota > Manidae > Phataginus > Phataginus tricuspis. The sequence goes on from JAQQAC010010508.1 coordinate 28,003,199, forward strand.
AAAAAGGCATATACTGTATTTCAATGACTTTAAGATAATGTTGGCTCTGAGATGCAACTACCTCTAAAAAAGATGCAGCCAATTAAACTAATATTCAACGCTTATTGCTAAGTAATGTTATATACTTTTATACTGAAAGAACTCTTTTAAACCTAAGTAGACATAGAATTTTATCTTCTATCAGTCTTATCCATTCATATAAGGAAAAATCACCAAAGCAGTTGGTTGATTGTTTCCAAATTTTACAGAGTACAAGTTTTCTGAGATATTTCTCAGTTCAGTCATTAATATCATCCTCAAGAACACTGATGATACACACTTTTAAAAAATCTTACCTAGGAGAATTAAAACCCTTTACTAATGGGCTTTTAAGACAACTTTTGCAATTATGAAGATCTAGCTTACTTTTAAATACCATGTCAGGAATTTTGCTAAACACTGTCTGATTCAATATCTTTACTGCTGGTGTCTAGGAGTTTAAAAGAACACTACAACATTACCTCTGGGCTGTCCTACAAGCCACTGCTACCTTTCTGTAAGTTTTGGTCTGGCCTTTGATGGTGTTAACTTTAAAATTAAAATAATTATCTTACTAACAAAAACAGGTTTATTTGGGAGTAGCAGAGAATAGCAATCTGGGACTTGCAAGCTATAGCTGAGCCATAGGCAAATCCAGAGAACAAAGGTGAGGAACACTCTTTGATAAAGGAAGGGACCTAATTCAGAGGGTTGTTCTAAGCAAAAAGTCCTTTGGAGTAAACTGGGAGTCCCACATATGATGGCTTCTCATTGACTGAACTGTGACAGTCTCTCATTGGCTGGGCTGTATGGGAGAGTTGGAAAGCAGAATCCTTCTTCTTCCTGCTGGGTGGTAAAGTGCTAAAACATATGGCGTCTATCTCTTCCAGTGGGAGCTGAGTTGTAGGTATGATAGCTTCTCTTGCAGGCCTCCCAAAGCTGTCAGTGAGGTTCCCCTAATTGATTTTCACAATGGCAATTATGCCACAATCCAACCTGGCTGACTACTCTTTTGAGACATTCTTGATTTAAATACACATCCACTGCAAAGTTTTTAAAATGCAAAAAAAACCCCACAAAAAAAACAAAAAACCAGTGTCTTGTGATTGATGAAGCTGTAATATAGTGAGCATATTCAAATATCACTGGTTCAACAGGAGGCTCTGTTGAACTTTTTATTGTTTATAATAATATCTTGAAATCAAAGTCCAACATGTTATATTAATATACTAGATTTTTATAAAAGTACATATATTTTAAGATAAAAATAAAAATTTCAGGATGCTCTAGTTTTTCATTTTATTCCATAAATTAAGTTAACATAGACCTTGATGCTCAACTCTAAAATATCAAATTGCTAATTTATCCTAGTATACCTTGTATTCTCTGAGCAAAATCTACCTGGGAAATCTACTTCTTCCCTCTTTTTTTTTTTTCCCAAGGTCTGGGAAAGCTCTGGAAAAAAATCTTCAGTAGCAACTGCTGCAACTAACTGCATTTCAATCTGGAATGAGCTTCCTTGGCACACAAAGCTCCATTTAGCTGGTTCTTTGCTAGAGCGTTTGAAGAAGGAAAAGATAAGGACTCGGTGTAAAGTGAACGGAAATTAAAGTGAAGGCAAATGAGTTTGGTAAGATTGCTTCCTTGGGCTTCGACCCTCAAGAGGATGTAAGTGAAAAGTGGCAAACCACAGTCAAATACGAGTTCATTACACATAGTTCCTCTTTAGCTGCTTGTTTCTTCTTAGTACATCGAATCAAATACCCTTGGAACTGCAGCCTGTGCCTTTGTTCCCCTTTCTTTTCCAAGTTAAAGAGCAGATTAGGAGCATCAAGTCCTAGCTACGTGTTTTTATCGTAAGATAAAAGAGAACCATAGTCTTGACGTTTCAAAGCAGGTAGTTGCTGAAGCATAAATGTGCCTAGAAAATGTCAGATGGTAGACTGGCTGGCGGACTGCTAAGAGATTCCCACCCCAAATCCAGTCTTTTCCTTTCTTTACAGTGTGCATTCACGATCATACCTGTGCATGAATAGTCATTCTGTCTTACAGAGGAAGAAATGCTAACCACACTAAGAAGCAATGATATATTAACCAGAATTTCTATTATTAGTTTACACTGAAAATGAGAGCAGTCATATGTTATGAAATATCCAACTCAATTTTAACACGTTCGACACAACTCATCATCCACCCCAATCTTCTTCTACAATCTTACTCGTTTCAGCTAATTGTCACTGGATCCTTATACCTAAAATCAAAAACCTTGGACTCATCTCTGACTTCCTTGTTTCTGTAAACCTTCACAATCATCCCACAACAAATCTCATGGACCCTACATTCAAGATGCATCTAGAATTTGAACATTTCTTACCATCCATTTGTTATTAAAATAGTCCAAACCACCAACTTTTCTTGCCTGGATTATTGTAGTAACCTACTAAAGAGTCTCATAGTTTCCACTATTGCTCTGCTTTAGTGTATTTTCAATACAGGACTCAGAGAGAGCCTAATAAAATCTCCTTTGCTTAAAAACTGCTTCTTGTCTAACCTAGAGTAAGATTCAAAATCTTAAATCAAAGTAACCTGCAACAACCTCATAATCTTTGTGCTCAACTCTCATTCCTAATTAGGAATTACTCTCTCTTAAAATCTTGTGTCACCTTTTCACTTTATTTTTCTCCATGTAATGTACCACTATCTGAGATCATTGTATATTACACTGATACAAGCTCACAGGGCAAGAGCTGTCGCCTGTTTAGTTCATCACAGTGCCATTATGCAGACCAGGATCGGTGCATGTTAAACATCTAATACTCAGTGAACAAATGAATTTGTTCTGTCAGGCTAACCATATTCTTTCCTTGGAGTTAGATATCAAAACTATAGTGAACATTGACTCAAAAGAAGAGCAATGATTTGCATGTTCCATGTTATGATAACTTAGTGTGTCCATTTCTATGAAAATATATATTTTATTTCAAGTTCAGGTTGAATGGTGACTCAAGCTTCCACTTCCCTGAAAGTGCCTCCTTGATCTTACTTAACTTTTATCTGTATTTAAAAACGTTACTTACACAAATAATACATTACTGCATTGGTATTTTCAAATAGTATGAATGCTACATTTGGAGATTAAGTCTTTTTTGATCACTATCTTCCCCTCTCGCCATCTTTTCTGGAATTTTGTGTGTATCCTTCTAACAGAAACTAAAAAGCCTAATTACATATATCAGTACATGAACAAAAAATATATTAAAATTTTAGGGCAGATTTTATTTTTACATAAAAAATTCCATAGTGTTTCCCAATTTTCTCTATTTTCATTCAAACATGTTTTCAATTCATCTGCGCTAACTCATATAGGTCCAATTGATTCCTTACAGCTGCTATGTATTATTCCATCAAATGAACAAACTAGATTTAACTATTTTCCTGTTTGGGGAATTGTGGCTGTTTTAGTTTTTAATTTTTGCCACTCTACATAGAACACCTTAGTATGTCTTTATATGCATATGTGAATTTATTTTTTTTAATATTTGATACTTAGAATTGCTGAACCACAGTGTATGTATCAACAAATTATTCTTGAAAATCGATCTCCTGTTTTACTCTCCATTCAGGAATGAAAGAAAACACTATTTAATCACAACTGTCAATGCATTGTGGGAATAATAAAACTAATTTTTCATTTGTTCTTTTCTAATAAACAATAGCATTATTTCTATAAATTTAAATTGCTATGATTATAACCGAGAATTAGTAAATTTTCATTTATGTGTAGCTCTTTTGAGTTTCCTCTTCTACATAATGCTTATTCATATAAGTTTAATCATCTACAATATATCTTTTAAAATTATTTTTCTCTTTTTTATAAAAATTTTGAATTTTGGCATCATATTTATTAATGTTTCTCTTGACACATGCATATGTGTTAAAACTCATTTTATAGTAAAAGAAATGATGACAAAAAATTAGGATAGTGATAAAATCAAGCAGAAGCACATGGGTATGAAATTCTGTAGTTGTAACATTATTAATGGGGTCAGAAGTTGTTTTCTAATGTGTGTAATTTTTATATGTATTAAATATAACATAGTATTTTTTAAAAACTATCTTCACATTCTTTCTTTCCATTTCAGTTTTCAGTTTTTCAAGGACTCTCTAATAATCTGCTGTTTTTTAAATGTACCTTAACACCATTATTAAGATAATGTCCAAATCTTGCTTTTATTTTTCTCCGTCTCCACCACGAGAACCTTCTTCTCTCTGTGCTGCCTTCTGTGTGAAACTGGTCTCAATAATGTGTTTGATTTGCCCCTATTATTCCCAGACAATTATATTTTTGTCTAACATTCTGTGATTTATTCTAGCAGTTGGAACTTGAGAGAGAAAACAGAGAAACAAAGGTAGTGAACTGCAATGAAATGATTTTGAACCAAAATCAAGTAAGTTATTTGTGTCTTATGTGTATTTAACAAAGGTGAAAAGATCAGTTCTCCCTACCCTTAGAAGGTTTGCATTTCTTGCAATATGAAATGAGTCCCGTCTCCCCTATTTCTGTTTCATCCACATTTAACTGCCTGGGAATTGAATGTGTGACTTCTGCTCTGCCCTGGGTCACATAAATCACTTCCTTTCAGGCAAAATAAATGTTCTTAGATTGTAATCTCTCTAAGGAAGGAGGGCATATCTTGTAGTTTTCTTTGCTCAGTACCTGGGACAACATTATGGTGGTGAGGATTTTCTTTGATTCCTTCTTCTTCAGAGTAAATAGTGGTTATTAAGTCGCCAGAATTTTCTCTCCTTTTACTGTGATGAACTCAAATACCAAGACCTCTATTCATATTTTTACTGGAACACAGTCTGAACACGTAATGCTTTTAAATTTCATTACTGCCTTTATGAATTTAGTACTAATATAGCATGTAAGGATGTCAGAGAAAAGACTTTGTGAATGTCAAAGAGCTTTATCCAATATTTATGAACTATAGTGTGTTGGGATTCCCATGGAGTTCTTTAGCCATCAAACTGCTCTAAAAACAATATTTATATTATTTTAAAATCCAAAACTCAAGATAGGAGAAATTCAAATACTATAGTTTTTACAAGGAGCCATATAAAATAAATTGTTTTTCTATGACTTTGGAATTGATCCATACAAAAAAACGTTAAAAGCACATGTTTCCTGTGTGTTCCAACTTATGACTTACATAAATATCAAAGCAAATTTCTGATATTTAATAGAAGAAAGTCCTAATAATAAAAGTAGCCCAATTCTTAGATAGAAAGACACCTATGCATAATCAATTTCCAAAATGCAACAACAGAAATGAAAGATGCTAGGGAATGTCAGAGGAAGTTAACCATTTCTTCTCTGTTCCACATTTCCTTTTCCTGTTTTAAGGAAATTTCTTCTTTAACACCTATGTCCCACCCTGGGTCATACAAATGAACTAGCTTTATGATATGAGCCAAGCCATGTACCTAGATGTAATGTCATCAGTGTTGAAGACACAACAGAAATTTAGCATGCGTCAGAGTTACCTGCAAGGCTTGTAAAGACACAGATTTCTGATTGCCCCCTCCCTCCTCACCCAGGGGTTGCAACTGGTAGGTCTGGGGTTTGGTGTGAGAATTTGCATCTTCACCATATTCTCAGCTGATGCTCCTGTCACTGGTGAAAGGACCGCTCTGCCAATCATTGACTAGAGAAGTTTTGAGCTTGTTCTTATGCAGTAAGATTCCCTTTACTAAAAGTTTGTAACTGGGGAATGTGACCAGTTATCTTTGCATCAATTCTATTAATTTGGGGCTGAAGTGGCTGTGTTGGGTAACATGCAAGTGGAGAAAGGCATTTTTCAGAGAAAGGAATAAATCAGATATTCACCAAGCAAAGCACAAAGCAGTAACAAAGAGACAATATACCCTCAGAAAACAGAGACATGGAAAAAGCAGTTACTTGGAAAATTTTCTAATTTCTAGTTCCAATCACTTGATATGTCTGGGTGCAGTTCTTATTGTCAGGTTATGAAAGCACCCTTGGTAACTTTCTAATAAATGCCAATTTTTTTTTAATCACCAGCTATTCTGCAAGGCAAAGGAACTCATTTAACAAAATTTTTACTGAATGAAACAAAAGAGTATTTTTTTCTGGACTAGTTCTATGAAGAAAATAATGTATACACACACACACACATACACACAATAACACAGACGTAAACACTGCTAGTGTTTCCTAGTGCTCTGATCTACGCTGATCACCCAGCCTTAAACAGCCTATGGCACTTTACGATAGACTTATTTGCTTATATTGCGGAGTTTTTGTCTTTGCCTCTAGAATGAAAATAGGGAGCTCCATTTGGTTTCTGCTCTATCCTCCCACCTGAAATAATGATGAATGGATGACTGAACTAATAAATGAATAAAGGATAACAAATTTTTAGGTTAAGTGCAAAACAATATCCTTTTTTTTTAACGAAATATTCTTTCTTAAAAGTGTTGGCTAACCCTGTTAGTTGCTTTCAGTGTTATGCAAGTCCTGAGCAATTAATCACATTTTTGTTTTCCCAGGGCTCTGAGGGAAATCATGAGATGCTATGTAGCAGGTCACAACAGGTCAGAATGGCCAGGTCAGAGTTACGCAGATATTGATTACAGGGATTATCTGCATCAGCAATTACATGGAGAGAAGTAAGCAAGGTAGGAAAAGGTAAAATACAGTAGAAATTTATGGCATTAGTAGCATTGTTTGCATATCAACCAATTGCAAAATTTCAGTACCAAGTAGCAGCTTTTATTCTCAGGCTCACCCTGTAGGTTGACAAAGGTGCATGATACAGGTCCACATGTGTATGGAATGGTTCTGCTCCCATTTCCGTTCATTCTGAGTTCCTGGACTAGAGTGGCAAGGGACAACTGGGGCATGAGTTTCCTCTGGTAGCAGTCAGGCGTTCCCCAAGGGGCTGGAAGAAGTATGTGGAAGCCCATAAGGTGTAGGCTTACTACTGTAATGCTGTTACTTATGGCACATCCCATGAATCATAGGGAATCACATGCCCAACTTCTATGGAGCAGAGAAATACTTCCTCTGAGGAGGTCAGGAGGTAATGAGTTTTTGTTGAAAAATATTCTAATCTTGCTTCAAGTACCCTTGGGGAAAAAAATGAGCTGCTAAAACTGTTAATAAACCCAACACAAACATTTTCCTATGTTATTTCATAGACTAAACCTTGATTCTTCTAGGAAATGTTGCTCAAAGGCATGTCTTCCATCCCTGATTACATTGAAATATTTAACAGTTATGGGACTGTATTAATCAAGGTTCAGTTAGGGATACAGAGCCACTCTAATAATTCAGAGGAGACTTACTCTGGGGAGTTTAATCAGAATTTAAGGAGACTTAATCTGAATTGAAAGGGTATCAAGAGCAAAAAAGGTAGAAAGGGTTGTGCTGTTAGAGAAGGAAAAAGAAAAAGATATGATGCTCAAAACCCAAAAGTTGTACAGGTGCTTGTACTGGAGTCTGTAAGTGTAGGCCTGCTACAATTCTGTCAGAAACTGTTATAGCTCCTGTTTTATCCACCCAAGAAGTTTCAGCTTGACCAGGCAGACAGTGGAAAGGTAGGTACATTTGCCAGGTTGCTTTAGTCCAATGTTACACCCCATCTCTGCATTTCTAGTGATTTTTCAACCACTACCAAGTTGAAGGAGCCAGAAGCAGGACTTCTTTCTTCCTCCTACTTTCTGATTTCCCATTTGAACTCCTAATGTTAAGAGCTCATCAAAAAGCTGGCTGGCAAAGGGACGTGAGAAATATAATGTGCTGATCCCAAGATTGCTAAAATATGCAGCAGAGCCAAGAAGGGTGAAGTTTGGAGACCAGTAGCAAAGAGACAGATGATCTGCACAAAGGACGGTTGCTTTGTGGCTGAAGGAAAATGGAGGGATTCTTCCAGGATACCTCAGGAGAGGAGAGGCAAGTGACAAAATAGAAAAATGAGGGGCACATCTATTGTCCTCGCCGCCAGCTGGACAAGGTTTTCTTTAGCCAATCTCTGCTTAAAAAATAAATAAATAAATAAATAAGCAACTTTAAGCTAGAAGTTAAAAGAATTCAGCAGTTTTGGAACTTCACTTATGGGGTCCTAGGAATGAGCCTTGGTGGTTCAGGTCTAACACGATACCGTGCATGAAATACACAGCTTGAAGGGTTTTCAAGGACTGGCGATGAGTCTCAGGGAAGATGTGGCGCAATGTATAGAAAAACATGCCTGAGCAGAACAATTATATTAGATAAATCATGACACATGTGAGATATCACCAACCTTCATATTCTCTATCACAACAGATTGGGAAAAAAGGGATTTTAGAAGGGAAGGATTCCCTGCTTAACCTCATGAAAGGTTAAAGTCAGTGGGTATTGAAATATAATTTGATACAGTGTTGCTATAGCCTGGTGAAACCTGAGACAGTTTACAAAACTATAGACCTTAAGAGATGGAATGAAACTAGTTCATCTAGTCTAAATTTTATTGATTATGACTCACAAAAAGAAATATATTTTATGGTTGATTACAAACACAATACACACACATAAACACACTCAAAGTTTCATGAAACACCTTTATGTGATGCACTTTGATATTTTCTGTTTTATCTATTATAGACTATTTCAATTTGTAAGAGAATGTTGGTTGTGATCCATTTAATTGATTTCATGACTACTAAAAGGGATATAGCAGTACCTTTCAAGTTTGAAAAACACTAATCACATTTGAGTTAAAACTGAGACGCAATTTGGTCAATAATTCTCTGTCAGTTTCCTAATGTGCCTTTCGCACACAGTTGCATCATATTGTTTTCAGTCATAAAATCCTTAAGTGAGGCAATAGTTGGTTAAATTGTGTCCAACAGCATAAGATTTTTCATCTATGTTCTTAGCAAACACTTCACATGATCACAATTATGTACTTGAACCGTACTGCTTCAGGGTTTATTGTATTTCCCCAATGAAATTGTTAGCTCTTTGAGGACCGAAACATCTCCAATAATTCTTTTTATCTCCTACAGTAGTAACATGATTCTAAGCAAAGAATTGTAAGGCTCAATAAAAACATATTAATAATGGAAAAAGAATTTCAAAGACCAAGTCTTAAAATTTATATGCCTCTGCATGATAGCTGACAGGCTGATGTCACCCTTCAAAAATAAAATATAAACCAGGGTTTTCTCAATAGCATAGAAAACCTAACATTTCATTTCTCTGTTCAATAAAAACTGTTGGCATAGTGACTCAAAATATTCTGGGTATGGAGCCCATCAGTATTAACTGAAAGCTTTTTTAGATTTATGAGAACAGAATTGGAAATAGAAATCCTGCAGACACTACAACTTTTTCTCAGATTGGTAGAGTGCTGGTATACCTTAACAGCTTAATAGTTACCCAAGATTCGTGTTTGCTAAAGTGTTTGGATTCCATGAAGAAAACAAATAGGTAGGCTGATTTTATATGAGAAGGGAAGAAAACAATCTCCACAGAGACTCTCAAGTCTGCCTTTCTGTCAGATAGAATTTTTATGGCTTTGGCATAAACCTTTGAAAAGCTGGGATTTTAATAGAAATGCCGATGTAGTTTTAAATATAGTACCCCTGGGCTATGCTTGTACAGGGAAATTCAATGTCCTTCATAGCAACCAAATATTGGAAATATTGATGTTGGTATTCCATTCAATGTTTAGCTATTTTGACAGTCTTTGTTTTGATAGAAAATATATTTGTGACAGTTGAAGTTTGTCAACTAAGTTTAAAAATTGCTATAATCATTTTAAACCCATGTAGTAAAATTTCTTCTTAGGCAAGTAAGTTTTAAAGTGCACAAATATGGTGAAAAATGCTCATGAACTGTAATTCTTCATATGCTATCATCATGAGATAGTGTAAGAACACTGGACTCCAAGAAATAAAACATGATTATTAGAATTAAATTTGACACTCTGAGATATTGCCAAATAACTCTATCAGTTTAGGTCTCAGTATTCTGTCAGCAAAATGGGAACAATAATGATATTCTTAAATAGTTATTGTGAAAGACAAATGCAACATAAGTGAGGAGTAATTTTTAAACATAGGAAGTGGCTTTACAATGTAAAGTATACATCTTTACATATATATTCTTATTTTAAATATATAACCATTGTACATGTAAATATGACATACATTGTTAAACAGGAAATATAAAAATTATAGGGCATATTAATTTTACATATGTAAAGCATCTATAAATTCTATAAATATTGTTATTATTTTTGTAATTGTTCTTTTTTTAGATATTTAAATTACATCTGTTTTTTGTTATTAGCATACACACATTTGTAAACAAGTATATATAGGTATATGTGTGTATATGTGTGTGTATACACATACACAGACATAATTATTTCTTTAAGAAAATATTTGAAGTGTATTTATTAAGTCATCTTAGTGAAAATATTTGCAGTCAATTGTTCTCTATAACTATGTGCCAACTTTTGATCTTATAACTAATGAATCACAAGAGCTGGGTATTAATCACTTTAAAAAATTCATAATTTGATAGTTAAAAAATAATATTGAAGGTTTCTTTTCTCCACATCCTTGCTGACACATTTTGGTCTTTTTGACTCCAGCCATTCTGACTGGTATGAGACGATATCTCATTGTGGTTTTGATTTGCATTTCCCTGATGATTAGTGATATTTATTGTCTTTTCATGTGTTTGTCGGCCATCTATATCAGTAATTCTGGGTATTTACTGCAAGAAAACAAAAACACTAATTCTAAAAGATATACGCACCCTTATGTTTCTTGCAGCATTATTTACAATAATCAAGATGTGGAAGCAACCCAATTGAAAGATGAAAGATAAAGAAGATGTGGTAAATATACAAAATGGAATATTACTCAGCCATAAAAAAGAAGGAAATCTTGCCATTTGTGACAACATGGGAAGGACCTAGAGGATATTGTGTCAAATGAAATAAATCAGACATGAAAAGACAAATACTGTATAATTTCAATTATGTGTGGAATCTAAAAATCAAAGCAAATAATCAAAAAAACCCACACAAAAACTGGAAAGAGACTCATAAATACAGAGAACAAACTGGTGGTTGCTAGAGGTAGGACTGTGGAGGGGTAGGTGAAGGAAATTAAGAACTACAAAGTTTCAGTTATAAAGTGAATAAGTCACAGTGACAAAAGTACAGAAAAAGGAATACAGTCAACAATATTGTAAATAACTTTGTTTCATAATAGGTGGTAATTATGCTTATTGTGGTAAGCACTTCATACTGTATATAGTTGAAACACTATGGTGTCCACTTTAAGTTAATATATGTCAACTATACTTCAATTAAAAAAATAAGTAATGTTGATTTTTCGATAAGTATGTATTTGCTTACTGGGATAGTTAAATATTTAAAAATAATTATTAGGCGTTCCATTAATTTTCATTCACTATTCTGTCAGGGAATTAGTCTCTTTTGAAATTAATTTTGTAAATTTCTCTTTATTTGCTGAACCTCACTTTTCTTATCTTTCATATGGTAGGAATAATAATTCTTGGAATTTTTTATTGAGTTAGTTAAATGAGATAATATAACCTAAAGTATGGAGAAAATTATTAGTAGAATGTCAAAGGTATCATCACTAATAAGGGGTAGAGTTGGAAGCTAAATTATTAGGTTCCACAGTCCAGGATATTTTCAAAATAGAGCTCTATAAAAACAAAATTATGACAACAGTCACTGTACATCACTTCACAAAATGAACTAATATAATTTTTGCATTTCTTTTTCTGGAAGTCAATCCAGTCAATAAATATTATTTACATAGTGGGTCTAGTCATCTTGCTAGGAGATGAGGTTTTAAGGGAGCACATGTACACTTATAATTGTAAAATATGCACATACATCTTATATGTAACTTTAATATAAAAAAATCAATCATTAAATATTTTTCTATGGGTGAAAGTATAAACAAATTATGATACATCTATATAGAACACTATGCAGCAATTAAAAAAGGCAAGTTATCAGGGAACACAGCAAATTGAATGGATCTTAAGGACATTGTGCTGAGGGAAAATAAGTCAATTTCTAAAGGTTACATACTGTATGATTCCATTTCTATAAGATTCTAGAAATCATAAAATTATAGTGACAAGGAACAGGTCAATAGTCAAGGTTTAGGGAGTTGGGGAAGATGTGACAATAAGAATGTAGCAAGAGGAATTTTGTTGGGAGTGAGAGAATTTTACTGTATCCTGATTGTGATGGTGGTTGTGGATAATTGTAGAACTACACACACATATACAGAATAACTAAAACCTAAAGAAATCTAAATAAGCTCTGTTGTTAACAGTATCACACCACTGTCAATTTACTGTTGTTGCTGTTTTTGTTTTTTTATTGATACATAATTGGTTTAGAACATTGTATTAGTTGCAGGTGTACAACATAATGGTTACATAATTGTATATTTAGGAAATGAAATTAGCCTAGTTAACTTGTATCACCACATATAGTTACAGATAGTTTTTTTCTTATAATAAGAACTTTTAAAATGTACTCAGTAATTTTCAAGTATGCAACACACTATTACTAACGATAGTTACCATGCTGTACATAACACCCCATGACTTATTTTATCTGAAAGATTGTACCTTGGATCCCCTTCACAGATTTTGCTCCCTAATCCCCATCCCCTAATCTCCACCCCCTACTGGCAACTACCAATCTTTTCTCTGTGTCTATGAGCTTGTTTCTGTTCATTTATGTTTTTTGGTTGTTTTATTAATTCCACATATAAATGAGATAATATGCTATTTATCTTTCTCTGTATTATTTCACTTAATGACCTTAGGTCCATCCATGTTGTTGCAAATTACCAGATTTCATTTCTTTTTAATGGCTGAATAATATTCCATTTTGTGTGTGTGTATCACATTTTCTTTAGACATATATTCATCAATGGACCCAAAGGTTGTTTCCATATCTTGGCTAGTGTAAACCTGCAATGCACATAAAGGTGCATACATTCTTTTGAGTTAGTGTTTTTATTTTCTTTGGCTAAATACCCAGAAGTGGAGTTGTGGATTTTATGGTAGTTCTATTTTTAATTTTTCTGAGGCTACATACTGTTTCCGATAGTGGCTACACCAATTTATATTCCCACCATTAATGCAAAGGCTCTCTTTACATTCTTGCCAGTCCTTCTTATTTCTTGTCTTTTTTTTATACATAGCCATTTTTACAGGTGACATTTGAAGTGATATCTCATTGTGATTTTGATTCGCATTTCCCTGATGATTAGTGAGGTTGAGTATATTTTCATGTCCCTGTTGGCCATTTGTGTTTTCTTCCGAAAACCATATATTCAGATCTTCTGCCCATTTTTAACCTGATTATCTGTTTTTTTGCTATTGAGTTTCATGAATTTTTACACTTGGAGGATATTAACCCTTTATCACATATATGATTTACAATATTCCTCCCATTCAATAGGTTGCTTTTTCATTTTATTGATGGTGTCCTTTGCTGTGCATAAGCTTCTTAGTTAATGTGGTCTCACTTAGATTTGCTTTTGTTGCTTATGCTCTTTGGTGTCATCCAAAAAATTATCACCAAACTGATATCAAGGAGTTTTCTGCATATGTTTTCTTCTAGGAGTTTTATGGCTTCATGTATTACATTCAAGTCTTTAATCCATTTTTATATGGTGTAAGATAGTGCTCCAATTTCATTTTTTGCATGTGTCTGTCATGGTTTTCTAGCACCATTCATTGAAGAGACTGTCTTTTCCCATTGTATATTCCTGGTTACTTTGTCATGAATGAATTGACCATATATGTGTGAGTTCATTTCTGGGCTTTCTATTCTTCTCCATTGATCTATGTGGTCTCTTTAATGCCAACACCATACTGTTTTGATTACTACAGCTTTGTTATATAGTCTGAAACCAGGGAACCTGCTATGTCAAGCTTTGTTCTTCTTTCTCAAGGATGCTTTGTTTGTTGCGGTTTTTTTTTTGTGGTTCTATACAAATTTTAGAATTGTTTATTCTATTTCTGTGAAAAATACCATTGAAATTTTGATAGGGATTTCATTGAATATGTAGATTGCTTTGGGTAGTGTCAACATTTTCACAATATTAATTCTTCTAATACATGAGCACACACTATCCTTCAATTTATTTATGTCTTCCTCAATTTCTGTCATTAATGTCACATAGTTTTCAATGTACTGGTTTTTCACCTCCTTGGTTAAATTTATTCCTAGATATTTTTTTCAACTGGCTGATTTTGACAATTTTACTTTAGTTATATAAAATGTTATCTTTGAGGGCAGCTTGGCAAAGGATGCATGGGAATGCTCTGCACTCTGTTTGCATCTTTATGTAAATAATTGTTTTTAAAAGGCAATAATTGAATAATTCATAACCATTGTTCTATGTGTTTGTATAGCCTTCAAGAGTATCATAATTGAAATTGATGATGACTGATATGTAGTTAATTCCAGCAAGAAAGGAACCATAAAAAATTTTCGCTACTCCAACACTTAGGATACTTCCTGCAATAGGGAAGGAACACAATGAATGTTTGCTAAATTAACAAAGTGATGCAAAAAAACTACATCAAATAGGCGTATCTGAAGCAAGAAAGCTAACTACATATTTTTGGAATTGTAGATTGTTTCTTACATCTGCCAATATAAATGTTGCCACCACAAAGAGCATCTTCATTTTATATAATTGATCCTCCTTTCTTTATGTTTTTTATGTATTTTCCTTAAGAATTAATTCTCAAGAACAAAATGGCTAGGTAAAAAAATGCTTTCAGAGCTTTATTTGAAGCTTAAAGTTGAATTGCTTCTTAAATTTCTTGTATCAATTTACTATCCTTAAATGCTGTAATTTAGTGTAACCATTTTATTGAATCTACCTCATCTTCTGCTTCTACCTTATAAATCATACTCTATATCTGAGCCTTACTTTTATCTGCTGTTCAATTTTTCCCTCAAATCCCTACCTAAACCTGAATCTCATTTCAGCAATGTACATCATGATCAGAGATACAGTGAGGAGCTCTATTATGAAGATTGCATTGCTGTGTGTATGTGAGTGAGAGAGAGAGAAAGTGTGTGTGCTTATGCATACCATATATAGGGTAGTAATTGTAGATAATGGTGAAATTCCTCTATGAAGTGAAATTTAAGAATGTTTCAATTGAACTATATGCTAACCAAATTATTTTGTGTGTCTAGTTACTTGGTGTTGTCAAGAGGGCCAAGTTCAAAATAAAATTCCTGAGTAAGTCTTGAGAATGAATACTATTAATGCTATTAATTGAAATGTCAAGGAATTTTATTTTTTAGATAATTCAATAATCAAGTGTTATCAAGATTAGTGTAACATTATTCTTTTCAATATTTCTACATTGACCATTTTTCTACATTGTTTAAATTCTAAAATTAGATTTTTATACCATTTAATGTATCACCTTTGCCAAAAAAAGTTGATGTATATAAATCACTGCTTTAACATTTTTTGCAATTGTGGAAAGGAAAATTGGTGTATATTTGAAACTTTTAACTTTAAAAAAATCTTATTTTTTAAAAGCAGGCATACAATTTTTACTCTCTGTTAAAACCATACTTAATTAAATATGATTTTACTTGAATCACAGAAATCTCTAATTATTGTTTGAGACTATATTAATTTCATAAAAAATGTACTGGAAATAGTATTTAACTTTTCTGAGTCATGACCCTGCAGTATCTAAGGTGGTTTTTTTGCAGCCCGGACATTTCAATTAGCAGCTTAACTTGATAGATGTGCATGCCAAAATGAATTCCCTAGTAACATATATTAATTTACAGAGCATGTAAGAGTTAAATTTGATTCATTTTCCAGTAACAATGTGTAAGAATCTACCTTTACAAAAAATCACCATTACTCCATTTTAATGGGATTTTATAAAAAGTAAACTTAAAAATGTGGTTAGTTTTTTCTGAGTTTTTCCTTTTTTCTTTGTTTTTTACTGCAGTATCATTGATATACAATATTATATTGGTTTCAAGTATATAACATAGTGATTCAACAGTTACATACATTATTAAATGCTCACCCCAACTAATGTAGTTACTGTCAATGCAGAAATATGGTACATAATGATTGACTATATTCTCTGTGCTATACTTTCATCCCAATGACTAATTTATATTATGATTGAGATTTTTGTGTTTCTCTATCCTCATCTATTTCACCCATTCACCCCAACCCCTCTTCCATGGTAACTACAAGTCACTTCTCAATGTCTATGATTCTATTGTTTTCTTTGTTTTGTTTTAGATTCCACATATAATTGAAATCATATGGTATTTATCTTTCTCTGCTTGGCTTATTTCACTTAAGATAATATCAAGTCCATCCGTGTTGTCGCAAATAGCAGGATTTCTTTCTTTTATGGCTGGATAATATAATGTTCATACTGATGGGTGCTTTGGTTGCTTCTGTATCTTGTCTATTGTAAGTAATGTGGCAATAAATATAGGGGTGCATATATCTTCTCAAATCAGAGATTTTGTTTTCTTAGGGTAAATTCCCAAGATTGTAATTACTGGGTCACATGGTATTTCTGTTTTTAGTTTTTGAGGAACCACCATACTGCTATCCATAGTGGCTGCAACAGTTTCCATTCCCACCAACAATGTAGGAGGGTTCCCTTTTCTCCATATCTTCACCAAGCTGGTTATTTCTTGCCTTATGGATAATGCCCATTCTGAACTTGTGGGAATGGTTTTGATTTGCCTTTCCCATTGTGGTTTTGATTTAAATTTCCCTGATGATTAGTGATGTGGAGCAATCTTTCCATGTGCCTGTTGACCATCTGTATTTCTTCTTTGGAAAAATGTCTGTTCAGGTCTTCCAGCCATTTTTTAATTGTGTTATATGTTCTTTGGTGTTGAGTCATATGAGTTCTTCAGATATATTTTGGATGTTAACCCCTTACCAGATATATTACTTACAAATATATTCTCCCACACTGTAGGCTGCCTTTTTGCTTTGCTGATGGTGTCCTTTGCTATACAGAACTTTTTAGTTTGATGCAGTCCCACTTGTTTATTTTTGCTTCTATTTACCTCACCCAGGAAATATGTTCACACAAAAATTGCTCATGCTTATGTACAAGAGATTTTTGCCTATGTTTTCGTCTAAGAATTTTATGGTTCCATGTGTTATATTTAGGTATTGAATCCATTTTGAGTTTATTTTTGTGTCTGGTGTTAGGAAATAATCCAGTTTCATTCTCTTGAATGTAGCTGTCCCATTTCCCAGACACCAGTTATTGAAGATCCTGTCTTTTCCCCATTGTATATTCATGGTATCTTTGTCATATATTAATTGATCATATATGTGTGGGCTTATTTCTGGGCTCTTTATTCTGTTCCATTGATCTATGAGTCCGTTCTTGTGCCAGCACCATACAGCTTCAAATTCTGGAGCATACTGCACCTACCTTTATTCTTTCTCAAGATTGCTTTGGCTATTTCAGGTCCTTTGTCATATAATCCATATAAATTTTAGGATTATTTGATCTGAACCATTGAAAAATGCCATTGATATTTTAATAGGGGTTTCATTGAACCTATAAATTGCTTTGGGCAGGATGGCCATTTTGATTATTAATTCTTTCTATCTTGATTAGCCTATGGGAGATACTATTTCTCCTTTGTGTTAAAAAGATAGTTGAAGAACATTTGACTATTTGGAAAGCAATCATAAAATAGTTGAAAATAAAACTCATTAACTTATAGCACTGAATTTTGTGGCCATATGTGCCGGTAGGATATCCTCATTTAGCAATGATAATGTGCTGAGCATGAGTTTACAAACTGTAATTCCAATGTATGTGCAATGTTCAATATTATAAAATGAGACTAAAACTCACACAGGATTACTATAGGAAGGGATGCTAATCATGTGCTTATTTTTAGCAAAGCAGTGATTGTCAGTCTATTAATGAATTGCCTCAATAGTTTAACACACACAATTTCTTGCCACAGCCTGTGTTTATAATGCTGACAACTGGTCATTCAAAATATGCATTATTAGTCCAAAGAAATACTGAGACTGAGGTGGGTGAATAAACTTAAATGAAACATTATTGAATCTATCATTCACTATTATTAATATCATTATTAAATTGTATTTCAAAACTTTGTTCTATTTTATGATGTCATATTAATTGTCACTTTTCTGTATGCAAAATGACATGTGAATTAAGCCTTAGCAGGATGATAACATCAGTTGAAAACAGTATAACTAGAATATATCAACATAAACACGTTAGCACATGAGAAAGGTTTTATTGTCTTGAACATCAAATAGTTTCTTCCTTAACAGTTTTTCCAATCCAAAAAAAAAAAATGCCTAAAGACTAAACACATTTAGTTGTGTTATGATTGAACTTGAAAGTAGCTCTGGATCAACATGTCTCACTGCCAAGTTATATTTAGTTTGAGGTGAATGGTTTCATGTTTTTAGATGAATGGGGTTATAAGAATTTTAAATTGCTCCTGCCTTATGTAAAATATAACTAATGCTGCATATAACCTGACAGCTTTAGAGAGATATTATGAGAAGGATTGATAAGGCCCTCTTAAGGAGTTCCAAGGTTTTTGGAACAAAAGCTGCACATATATACCTTTTTAGTAACATGAAAACAGTTGAGCATCAGTGATGGACTGAAAGAGATGATATTGTTAAAATACTGTAATATTAAACTATATATACTTCTGATTAGATTTGAGAACTTTTGTCTATCCCTTTTTCCCATAAGAATTACACATCATTTAACAAACATTTCCAGTCACTGCACTATGATGAACTAAAAGCTAGTCTTCATTTTATAGGCAAATTTATGGCATAACGTTTTGATGTTGTTGCTGGAAGTATCAATAAATAAGCATGGTAAAAATTGGCTTAACTAGTAAAATGAATGTTTTGACTTATGTAACTAGAAGACTCGATGTAGCATTTTAGCATCACACTCGGATAATGATTAATATTCAGACCCAGTGATGTCCCAAAGATGAGGTTTCTTTCTGACTTTCCACTTTGCCTTTAATGCTATTGGCATCATCCTAATACTTTTTCTTTTCATGATATGAAGATGGTTTCCAGCATCTCAGAGGACTGAATGCTTCCTTTTTCATATCTTAGTTTCAGAAGTCTTTGAAAAACTCTAGGGATTCCATTTGAATGGATCATCTTGGGGCAAGTGCTTATCCCTCAGCCAATCACCATTGAGAGGAATGTACTGATTGCCTTAGCATGCTTCACACATTCTGCCTTGGCATCCTGGGGATAGTAAGCTGGTTTGGGACAACAGAGATCCACAAATGGAAATCAAGGCATGTTGTGAAGATTGAGTTCAACATTCAAAGTGGAAAAGGATATATATATTAGCTTCGAAAGTTAATGTCTATTCAGAAAAAGTCAGTTATTTTACTTTATTAAAGATGAAGTGTAAATGGTATGGCCAAGCCTTGTCTGCCTATGAGTATCAAATTAGCTCATATTTTCCCTCAACATTGCATTTCAATAATGGTAAGCCTGTTTTTGTTACTAAAAATATATTTCCATGAACCCCCCTGTCTAAAAATATTTTAAAAATTTCCAGAGTACCCTTACATATTCTAGAGAGCAGTCCTGGTTTTCATTTTCCACTTGACCCCCACATCTGGTTCTTGTCTGTTGACTCTTGTTCTACCCACCAGTTGGACTTTACCCCTTTGCTTTACCTCAAGGCCATGGAATGTGGTGTCCTTCCTCCCAGATGTTTTTTAGTCAGCTCCTCACAAGGCTCTTCATCATTTCCAGTCTCTGTTCAACAGTCATCCCTAAGAGAGGCCATCCTCGACCAGTTTATCTAAATGATGTCCCCAACATGCAGTAACTTATTGTATGTTAACATTTTATATTATGATAACAATATTTGAAATTCTTTATATTGCTTATCTTTAAAATTGCTGATTCTCTATTTCATCAGTCTCTTCACATTGGAATGTTAACTTTATGGATACATTGTCCCATTCATCAAGGCTGTCTTACTATTCCCTGCATCTAGAATATGCTCGGTATATAGCAAGTGTGACAAACATTTGCAGCATGAACAAATAAGCATGTTGTCTCGTAATGTGTTTTTTTCTCTCTTGTCCTTTATCTCAAGCATGGGCATGAATTTCTCTTATCTCCCACTGAATGCCCTGAAAATTAAAATAGAATGGAAAAGAAGCAAAACCTTGGGTGTAATTTATAACTACTATTAGATATGGCCACTCAAAGGTACCACTTAAACTAGACTCACAGTTAGGACATTCCTAACAAGATGGCTCCTGGTTAGCTTCCAGCCTGAATCTGGTCAATTATTTTCCTTTGAATTACTCTGCTCCTCACACACTTAAAAGAGTGTTCTTGAACATTATAATCTCACTACTTAGAGTAGGACAGACAATATCTTTCTTTTCTTGTAATCTCAGAACTACCAAGTTCATTTTCTGTCCCTAGTTTGACCTCTACCAAGGATGGTTGTCATGAGCATTTCTACTTTAAAGGAAAATGCTACCTCCAACCCCAAAGGTCCAATCTGGGCCAATGCCTTCAAAAGAACAATTTTCTTGGAATGCAATAGTCCTGTATCAGCTACTTTTCTGACATGCAAATTATTTGTCTTGAATAATAATAATGTAAGACCAGCAGTTCAATGCAATAGTCCAATGTTTAGCCAAGTCCAATATATTTCCAACGTAAAGTTTCTTTTCATGCTCAAGTTAATTAGGCTTTCGCATCTTTCTTTAAGTCTTTTGAGGTCTTTACTGCTCAGGTCTTGTGGCCATTATTTTTATAAGAATTTCCCCCAAGGTCTTGCTTTAATTTTCAGAAACAGCACATTCTAAATCCACACTCGAAAAAAAGTTCCTCTAAGGGAAGCACAATCGGCAGACATGTAGCTCTATTCGCAACACAGCCAACCTGTTTATATTATCTTCCAGAGCAATTGCATCCTTTGGTGTCACATCTCTGCTTTACATCTTCAAAATTAAAAAGTACTTTCAGTGCATGGTTTCCCTGGAATAATATAAAATAGCTTCCCTGAAAGTAGAATATATGTCTCTAACAATTGGAAAGCAGAAAATATCCTGACTGTTTTGAAAGGACAGGTTTGTTTAGTTTTTGTTTGTTCCACCACCCTTTCGAAGTTAATGCTTATGCAAGCTTTAGAGTTCAAAGATGTTAAGAGGAAGTTTTCATCTAAGCCTGAATCAAAGTGTCTGGTATGCCAGTTCTCCACAGACATCTCTACTAGTAGGTCCATGTAAGCTTTAGGATGCCTTTCCAGGAGTCAGACTGCCATTTCTGTCTCCCAGTAATCAGTTAGTTATGCCACCTGGTGAGGCAGTTTGGGAAGATCACGATGAGATTATCATGCCAAAGTGAGATTCTCAAGTGGAATACAAGGTCCAAGCAAAATTGTTCAATAGAAGTTTTCACAAAATCCAGAATCTGTCTTTTTATTCTTCAGCAGGAGAAACTGTACCACAATGTTAGCTCTAGTTACATTTTCCCAAATTTATAGGCTCATGACACTTGCAAGAGTCACATAGGGATAGTGGTTTTCTCATATCAGGAAGATACAATATTTCATTCATATCAAAAGGAAGATTTGGTGGTCTACGACAAATAATTTATGCAAATAATTAAGAGTTGCTATTTATGTTCCCTGACAAACTTCAATTTCTCTAGAGGAAATTCAAATGTTTCTCCATGCAAAAATTATGAGGACAGCTCTCCTCTGGAGAATAGAGGGGTTAATGCTGGACCTGATACAATTTGGAGGTTAAACTTAGAGGCAGATTTAAGATAACTTTTCCTTAGGCTTTTAATGATGAAGGCAAATACTTGAACTTCAAGTTTGCTAACCTTTAATGCCAAAGGTCTTAAGCGAGAAGAACCCATGTTAATGGCTTAATGGAGAGTAAAGGAGACATCTGACAAAGGGAATTCACTTTAGTAGCACTTTAATGATGTGAGAATTTGGCAAAAAGAACTGAGAGGCTGGCAAGTCAAAGGTTGAGGTGGTAATGGACTGGATGTCTCTTGAATTATTGGGACTTCAGTTTGGATGATTTAGTAAAAGATACACTTAAGGCCATTATGGATAGAGCACTCAAAGGTGTCATTATCTCAATCCTTTCAACTCTACTGCTTCAGTACTTCTTGAAATTGTTAACTTCCTTTCACTTTTTATTGCCTTTGCTCTGACTTGCCTACACTATTATTGTATTAGCTTCTGATTTAGCATTCCACATATCACTGTTCCTTGCCATGGTCCAATTTCACACAGAATTATTTTTCTAAAACACCAGTGCTTAAACTCATGTATGACTGATGAGAATGTAAATTGCTTCTACCTTAATGGACAACTATGTGTCAGTATCAATCAAAATTGAAAATATGCATATTACTTAACCAAGCAATTTCCCTTTAAGAATTAATTTTATCACTATATTCATGTAAAATGATGAATGTATAAAAACATACCTTGTAGTGCAGCGGAGATTGAAAAGCTAAATATATTTCAGCAAAACACTAGTTAAGTCAATTGTGGTACATTAATCGCAATCGAATGTATGTAGCCATTAAAATGAATTAAACAGATCTGTATGTACAAAAATGCTGTTAGATTTATTTATTTTTTGAGAAAATAAATAAGGCATAGTATAGTGTGTGAAATTATATAGAAAAAATAGATGAATAAACAAGAAAGTGTTCATAGTAATAACTTCCCAGAAGGAGACCTAAAAGCAAAAAGCAGAAGGGAGACTTATTTATCACTGTAAACATTTTCTTATTTAGAAATTGAACTTTGTACTGTAATGATCATTAAAACAATTGATTTTTTTAAATCAGATGATGGCTTTCAATAATCCCTTGGATAATCTTCAAAGTCATTCATAGTCTATATATGTACATGTGCTATACCTAGTATAATAAAATTAGTATTATTGCATTTATTATAATGCCATGTATATCTATAATGCCACATGTATATCATAATGCCACATATATAAGATATTATCCATATATGTATATTTTATTTATCTATCTAATCACCGTGGCATATAGGAACATATATGTTTCCACTTATCATGGTAAAAAAAAATCCAAATTTCCACCAACAGAGATTTTAATTTTCTACAGGTCATGTAGTTAGGAAGCTTGGTGGTCTTTGTTATAAATTAGTTCTCTGAGATTCTGAAGATTCACTTTAAGTACGACTTCTTTAGCAAAACATTTTCTACATGGAGCTAGGACCCAAGTATATAATTTAGCCTTAGAAACAGTTAATATAATAATGTGGTATAATATACGCTGCCTAAACCATAAATACATGGCTAAATGAATACCATGCTAGCAGTTTCACTTAACCAGTCATGGCAGTGTTGAAAGGGTACTGCCTTCTCTGACTTCTAACACCACAGATTAATTTTTCTTGTTTTAAAAATTTATATAACTAGAATTATAAAGTATCTTTTTTGTTTGGAATATTTCTTTTGACATATGTTGGTGTCATTCATCCATTTAGTTACATATAGCCATGGTTCATTGATTTTCATTAATGCTTAACATTCCAGTGTATGAGTATAGTAGCTTATTTTACTATTAACTACATTTGAGCAGTTTGGAGCTATTACAAATAATGCTGCCATTTACATTTCAGTATATGTCTTTTGATACACATAGGTAAGCATTTCTATTGGAAATACACTTATGTGCATATCTATATATGTATATATATATTCTTTAAATAGATGCTCTTTAAATACAATTTAATAGCCAAACACATATAATTAAAATATCTTCTTATGCTTGGTGAGTTACTTTTTTCATTATTAATGATACCTTTTGATCAACAAAAGTTGTTAATTTTAATGCCTTTAAATTTAGCATTGTAAATGCCTTTCTAGTTAGCAATTTTCTTTCCTATCTGAGAAATTTTGTCACCCAAGTCATGAAGATATTCCCCTTTGTTATCTTCTAGAACCAAACTATTGTATGTATCTATATCTGTATCTATCTATTTATATGTCTATCTTCAATTAACTCAGCACTGTATTTTGGAAAGTGCACCCTTTTGTAAGTGGATTACAGTGATCCTTTTGTAACTATATATGGGTGTGCTTCTTGGCCCTCTTCTAGTCTGTTGGTCTATTTATCAATACTGTAACACTCTCTTGTAACTTTATAATATTTTTGATTTATGATAGGGAAAGTCCAACATTTTTCTTTCTTTTGCAAGATTATTTTGGCTGTTCATGGCCCTTTCTAATTCTATATGAATATTCAAACCAACTTTGAATATATAAAACAAACTTTGTTATCTAAAAACAAAACTTGCTAGGACTGTGGGATTGTATTAAATCCAAGGATAATTTGGAGATATATATATATAAGTCAGATTAAGGTGTTTCTAATTGTTTTAAAGTGATTTAGAACTGTTATATCTTCCTGTGATTTGTTTTCATTATGCCATATTCTTTTATCTCTAACAATTGTTAAAAAGAAAACCATTAGCCCCAAATGAAGTCACTTATGTAAAAGCCAGACTTCAGCAAGCCAAGACTTAATACCTAAGTTAACGGCTGTTTTAATACTCCCAAGAATATGACTTTTAACCATCCAACCTGGAGTTTCCTGGACAGAACTAGAAGGAAAACCACTGTTAGACCCCTTTCCTTCCCCTTAGCAGGGTAACCTTGCTTAAAACAAGCATTCTTTGCTAATAACTTCCTTTTTTTCCATTCTCTCTCTGCCTTTCAAAACTTTTCCTTTACTATATATCTACTTCCTATTTGCTAGATGGAATGCTGCCTGATTCATAAATTTTTGAATGAAGTCAATTTGATCTTTCAAATGGACTCAGATGAATTTTTTTAACATAGTGTTTCTAGAGTTAAATCTACATTGCATGATTATACAACTATCAGCTTACTTTTGGCTAATGTTTTTATATCTGTTTCAATCCTTTTACAATCAATGTTTCTGTGTCTTTAACATATCTCATATAAGCAGCATAGAATTAGGTTTGTGTGTTTATTTTTATTCAGATTAATACTTGTTTTTTAATTGGTATGTTTGGATCACTTACCTTCAATGCAATTCTGATAAATTTGGGTTTAAATGTATAAATTTGCCATATGTTTTCTATGTGCCCAACTGTCTTCTTTTCTTTTTTTACCCTATCTTATGACTCAGTAATTCCACTCCTAGGTATATACCCAAGAGAATTGAAAACAGGTGTTCAAACAAAAAAATGTATACAAATGTCCATCAAACAAAAAAATGTATACAAATGTCCATATCAGCATTTTGCACCATAACAAAAGTTAGAAGCAATTTGAATGCCTATCAAATGATGAATTTGATTTTAAGAAGTGGTATAATAATACGAAGCAGTATTATTCAGCTATTAAAAAGAATGAAGCGCTAGTATATGATAAAATATAGATGAAGCTTGAAAACATTAGCTTCTGTTTATATGGTTCTAATTAATGAGATTTTATGATTCCATTTATTTGAAATATCCAGAACAGACAAATCCATAGAGACAAAGGGTAAGGATTCTGTCTTCGTGTGTTGAGGAGGTAGAGATGAGAAGAGTTGTGTAATAATGCGTTACTGTCAGTGGGTACAGAATTTCTTTGGAGGAATAAAAGTGTTTTAAAATTTAAAGCCTGCACAACCTAAAACTATTTTATTGTACATTTCCAATGAATTCATTTTGGCATATTAATTATCTCAATAAAGCCGGTTAAAAAGATAAAGAAAAAAATAATGGATATAATGACAGAATTACATTTATAAAAATGTGAATTTTGTTAAAAACATTCAAAAAAGTATTTGAGGTCTTAAAATATTTCCATTAACTGCTCTTCTGAACTCTTGCTAATATTTTTTGCAGTCTGACTTGAATCTTGTCTCTGTTTGATACAATTAATTGCCTATTGATTCAGAGAAGCATGACTAAGAACATTTTGCTTCAAACAAATCAAGGAAACCTCTGATCATGTTTTTCCAAACATTAAAAAGCTCACTCAAATTGCACATTTTGAAGAAAAAATACTGTGATTTGCTATAACAGAAAATGTTGAAAAGAGTATATATTATTTGACTTAATTTTTGATGACTAACACATAAGAAGTACTAAAAGATCATATATTGATATAGTCTTTGATAACTCTTTATTTTTATGACTACATATTTGTGAAGTCAAATATACTGATACTTCCATGAGTAATTGAAACATAACTAGATTTCATTTCTATTTTTCTTTATCTCAAAATGTCATCTTCCATGCGGACAGTAGTTTAAAAATATTGTAGTGACATCATTGGCATGGTGATGAGGAACTTACATTTTTTCCTCAAAAATACCTATTTTGAGTTTGACATTTTTCGTTTTTTTTTTTAAGATTCCAACTAAAAGCCATACCACATGGTATTTGTCTTTTGCTATCTGGTTGTTTCACTTAACATAACAGCCTCATGGCTCATCCATGTCACAAATGGAGGGATTTCCATCTTTCTCATGGCCGAATGATTTTCCATTGTGCATTCATTGTGTATTTGAAATTTGCTAAGTGTGTATAGCTTATACATTCTTACCAAGGTAAATATGTGAAGTGAGGGGTGTGTTAATTTGCTCAATGGGGGGAATCCTTTCACAATATATGTGTATATCAAAACATTATGATGTAAGGTTTAATTATCTTATAATTTTTTTTGTTGATTATACCACAATAAAGCTGAAAAAATTGTGAATCCCATAATCTATGTGTTATTTATCTGGTGTTACACTTTCTCAATAAGCCTTTGTATTTTTCTGCCCTTCTTCTTCTCTTTACCATATCCTCAGTTTCCATGACCCCCACCAATGCCGTCTCCTCACATGGATACAAAGCTACAATCCCTTATTTCTCTTCTCCTCCAGAATACAAGCAGATGCTCAGAAACAGGATAAATAATTTATAAATTAATAAATACAAATGAAAGAAGGCAAGTCTCAAGAAAAAGGCAAGTTTTCTTCTATGCAACATAGAAGAAAAACAAAGGAAGGAACAGGAGAAATCACGTGAATGGGACATATCTTTAAGAAATTATTTGGGGAAAATCGAACTATTTGAAATCTTAGTTTTCTTCTAAAATCAAAGGAAAGAAATAGATTATGATATCTTCATAATGATTCCTACTTACATAAGTATTAAATTAGTGGGTGATTAAAAGAGGCCAAAACTAAGAATATTAGAGAGAAAGAAAAAATTCTGATTAAATAAAGGATTTGACCCTGTTGAAGGTTTTAAGGTGATGTCATATTTCAAATCTGCTTGTGCCCTTTAATTGTAATATGCAGAATGTATTCGTTTTTGGTAAATACAAAATGATCTAAAAATCATTTTCATAAGAACCTGCAAAACAAATTATAAATATTATAAACTGTTACCAAAAGATTTGATATGAATACAAAAGATACACCCACTTATAAAGCTCTCTGATCTACTGATAACTCTTCCAGAAATTTAGGAATGAGTTCCATCCCCAGTGGAGACAGATTCTACAGTAACCTAATTTCTTTTCACAAAATATATGTCCCATACTCTCATCAGCAGCTATTTTAAAGAATGTTGTGCCATTATAAAATATTGGTGGTTATATTAAAAAAAATTATTTCCATATTTCTCACAAGTTAACAGTTGTTTAACAAAAATTTAAATGATTTGTTTAAAAATATTTAAAGTGTTTAAATCTAAGATATTTTGTAATTACTGTAAACCTTTTGAAATTACAATAAATAATTCAAGTAAACTGAAATCCACTTTGAATTATTAGATCTAACAAAATAAATCTAGTTCTCATTACAACAAAGTCTGTATGAAAGTTTTTTGGCCAATATTTGTTAAATCCACAATATTCTAATATCTGATTTGTGGACAAAATGGGTGTCCTCTTTCCAACTGACATTTTTTAGTGTTAAAGTACAAAAGAAACTTGAGCAAAAAGTATTATGTAGAATATTGGTAAATTTTGTTTAAATTAAATCTCAGACATTTACATGCAAACACGGAAATGCAGTTTGGTTAGTTGGGGTAGCATACATTATCGCTGGTCTCAGTCAAGAGACCTTTCTAATCCACTTTTTACTTTTCCGCCTCTACCAGAAGTGCTGGAAAGCTACAAATCAAATTTCCCACTCACCTTTGTAGCTAGAAGAAGCCAAGTGATGATTGTGCCAAGTTCATTAGCACAAAGATGAGTGCCATAAAGTGAAGAGTGGATGGGGAAGAAAAATAGAATTTATATTCCTTCTGGAATATTGAATTTCTTCACCAGCTCTAGGCTGCCTTCTCTCAAAATTTCAAATGTGAAACAAACTCTAATCTTTTAAGTTGCTATTTGTATGTTTTTGATTATTTGAAGCCAAATGCAAATACAGAATGATAACGCCCTCATGTATTTTTTAATAATGTTTATTGATTTGAATTTTTTTCTTTTTCATGAATTTGTCACTGACATGAAAATGCAAATTTGAAGAAATTTCCAAAATGAAATGACACACAAATAAAAATCAAGAGTTCCATCTTTTGAATTTCATACCCTCAAATTACTTTCTTTTTCCATGGTCTTTTACTTTTAGTAATATGATGAAAATATACATAATTATGAATATAATTTATATCAAATATTTATCATCTGTATTCAGTGTTTAGTATTTAATCTTTTTGACAAATATTTAGTACCTACAATGTGCCAGATATTTTTCTAGGTATTTCACATGCATCATTTGCTTTTTTGAATCTTCACAACCATCTTATAATGGAGGTAAGTGTACAATTATTTGACAAATGACAACGTATGGTCAGAATGGCTAAGCAATCTGCACAAATTCATGTGGCCAGAAAGTGACTAAGGCTGGATTCCTACCTACAATAATCAAGGACAACATTACTCTTTCCATGACATTCCATGGTACCTTGTTAATCCAGAGCCCATTTGAAAATTGCTGTTTTCCAATCCTCCATCACTAGGCAAAAAAATATTTTAAATATATTTATTCATCCAATTTTGTATACTTTATATGCTTATTTTTGAAAATGAGCTTTGTGAAAACAAACTTTTCCCATGTATAATTTCATTTTTATGCATTAGCTTTCAATACTAATCTATCCTCTAAAGATTAGTGGTGTGATGAATTTCGCAGTGGAGGGAAAATACATATATACCACGCCATAAGCTCAAAGAGGAATCCGTGATGACTGTCATTTCTTGTGCACAGATTTCTATCATTTGGTGAACACTTCTAATGTGTCAGGTGCAGTTGGGCTGTATTCTGGAGAAAACAAAAACAGTCTTCCATCAAGTGCGTAGAGTTTACCTGGGGACATGCCTTTTTACTATACATATGAAAAGTGCTGTGAAAGGGCCAGGACATGTAGAAAGGATTTTGCATATTGTAACTTTACAAGGGCTCATGGCTGAGCATAAGTCGTGGTTAAAATCCAGGCCAGTTCTCCCCTTCCAGTCCTGCACTTCCATGGAGCTGTGTCCAGTCAGGGCTTGATGTGCCTGTTTGTCATTCTATAGGGTACTGTGAGCATCCCAAGCCCCATGCCTGCCTGCATCCTACTGGTAGGAGTGCCTTTCCTTAATTCATAAAAAGACCAGGAAAATGGTAGGTTCAACTGGCATGTCAGTGCATAGGAAGAACCCTTGTCTTGTTCTGGATAGTCATGAAGGCTTACCTCAAATAATGGCTGACAATTTCAACTTTGCAGACAGTAAGAGTTATCTGGTCAAAAGAATAAATGAAAAACTTTCCAGAAAAAAATACGTTCATATATGGAAAGTGGATAAAAGGTACATAAGCAAGTTGAGTTCAGGAAACTTTGAGTGCAGTAGACAGGTTGGTGAAAGGCTGCTAATATATGCAGAGAATCAGATCTTGAAGGCCTCATATCCTATAGCAAGAATGTTATGAGTGTACATTTTGGACTTCAATAGTCTCTATCCATAAAAATATAATTATATCATAAGTGAGAGATTTGAGCATAGAGGGATGGGCTTATATACTTAACTTACTGAATCAGAATATCACCTCAAGAACCAAGAAAGCAGTAGTGATGCAGAGAAGAAACAGTCTCCATTCTCAGGATAAAACTGGAATTTGTCATTTTGATATTGTAAAATGAAATGGGTCATAATTTGAAAGAATTGCATAACTCCAGAGAATCAATAATTTTTCAAATTTACAATGCATTGACCACATTCAGGCATAGGTAAAACCTATATAATGTGCAGTGTGGTCCAGTGGATTTTTAGAGTAATGGCGTACAAAGTTTATTGATATAACTTGAATTTTCACATCATAATCCACCTTTAAGAAACTACCATTTGTTGAGCTTTGGCATAGCATGAAAGAATATCCATAATTTTCTGAAAAGGCTGCTAAAATATTTCTCTCATTTCTAACTATGCATCTGTTTAAAATTTTTTTTTATTTTATATAATTTATTTTTTGTATCATTAATCTACAATTACATGTGCAATATTATGGTTGTTAAACTACCCCCTCATCAGGTCCCCCCCACCAAACCCATTACAGTCACTGTCCATCAGTGTGGTGAAATGCTATAGAATCACTACTTGTCTTCTCTGAGTTGTACAGCCCTCCCCATGTCCCCCCAACATTATATCTGCTAATCGTAATGCTCCTTTTTCCCCCTTGTCCCTGCCTTCACCCCCATCCTTCTCAGTTCCTTTTCCTTTGGTAACTATTAGTCTGTTCTTGGGTTCTGTAAGTTTGCTGCTGTTTTCTTCTGTCAGTTTTTTTCTTTGTTCTTATACTCCACATATGAGTGAAATCATTTGATACTTGTCTTTTTTGGCTTGGCTTACTTCACTGAGCATAATATTCTCTAGCTCCATCCATGTTGTTGCAAATGGTAGGATTTGTTTTTTTCTTATGGCTGAATAATATTCCATTGTGTATATGTACCACTTCTTCTTTATCCATTCATCTACTGATGGACACTTAGGTTGCTTCCATTTCTTGGCTATTGTAAATAGTGGTGCGATAAACATAGGGGTGCATATGTCTTTTTGAAACTGGGCTGCTGCATTCTTAGGGTAAATTCCTAGGAGTGGGATTCCTGGGTCAAATGGTATTTCTATTTTGAGTTTTTTGAGGAACCTCCATACTGCTTTCCACAATGGTTGAACTAATTTGCATTCCCACCAGCAGTGTAGGACGGTTCCCTTTTCTCCACATCCTCGCCAACATTTGTTGTTGTTTGTTTGTGTTTTGGATGTTGGCCATCCTCATTGGTGTGAGGTGATATCTCATTGTGGTTTTAATTTGCATTTATCTGATGATTAGCGATGTGGAGCATCTTTTCATGTCCCTGTTGGCCATCTGAATTTCTTCTTTGGAGAAGTGTCTATTCATGTCTTCTGCTCATTTCTTAATTGGATTATTTGCTTTTTGTTTGTTGAGGTGCGTGGGCTCTTTATATATTTTGGATGTCAACCCCTTATCGGATACGTCATTTATAAATATATTCTCCCATACTGTAGGATGTCTTTTTGTTCTATTGATGGTGTCCTTTGCTGTACAGAAGATTTTCAGCTTGTTATACTTCCACTTGTTCATTTTTGCTTTTGTTTCCTTTGCCCGTGGAGATATGTTCATGAAGAAGTCACTCATGTTTATGTCCAAGAGGTTTTTGCCTATGTTTTTTTCTAAGAGTTTTATGGTTTCATGACTTACATTCAGGTCTTTGATCCATTTTGAGTTGACTTTTGTGTATGGGGTTAGACAGTAGTCCAGTTTCATTCTCTTACATGTAGCTGTCCAGTTTTGCCAACATCAGCTGCTAAAGAGGCCGTCATCTCCCCATTGTATATCTAAGGCTCCTTTATCATATATTAATTGACTGTATATTTTGGGTTAATGTTTGGATTTTCTATTCTGTTCCACTGATCTGTGGGTCTGTTTTTGTGCCAATACCAAGTTGTCTTGATTACTGTGGCTTTGTAGTAGAGCTTGAAGTCAGGGAGTGTAATTCCCCATTTTATTCCTCCTTCTCAGGATTGCTTTGGCTATTCGGGGTCTTTTGTGGCTCCATATGAATTTTAGAATTATTTGTTCCAGTTCATTGAAGAAAGCTGTTGGTATTTTGATAGGGATTGCGTTGAATCTGTAGATTGCTTTAGGTAGTATAGCCATTTTGACAATATTTATTCTTCCTAGCCAAGAGCATGGGATGAATTTACATTTGTTAGTGTCCTCTTTAATTTCTCTTAGGAGTGTCTTGTAGTTTTCAGGGTATAGGTCTTTCACTTCCTCCTTTAGGTTTATTCCTAGGTATTTTATTCTTTTTGATGCAATTGTGAATGGAATTGTTTTTCTGATTTCTCTTTCTGTTAGTTCATCATTAGTGTATAGGAAAGCAACAGATTTCTGTGTGTTAATTTTGTATCCTGCAATTTTGCTGAATTCAGATTTTAGGTCTAGCAGTTTTGTAGTGGAGTCTTTAGGGTTTTTTATGTACGATATCATGTCATCTGCAAATAATGACAATTTGACTTCTTCTTTACCCATCTGGATGATTTGTATTTCTTTGTTTTGTCTGATTGCCGTGGCTAGGACCTCCAGTACTATGTTGAATAACAGTGGAGAGAGTGGGCATCCCTGTCTTGTTCCCAATCTTAGATGAAAAGCTTTCAGCTTTTCACTGTTAAGTATGATGTTGGCTGTGGATTTGTCATATATGACCTTTATGATGTTGAGGTACTTGCCCTCTATACCCATTTTGTTGAGAGTTTTTATCATGAATGGATGTTGAATTTTGTCAAATGCTTTTTCAGTATCTGTGGAGATGATCATGTGGTTTTTGTCCTTCTTTTTGTTGATGTGATGGATGATGTTGATGGATTTTCAAATGTTGTATCATACTTGCATTCCTGGGATGAATCCCACTTGATCATGGTGTATGATCCTCTTGATGTATTTTGGAATTCGGTTTGCTAATATTTTGTTGAGTATTTCTGCATCTACGTTCATCAGGGATATTTGTCTGTAATTTTCTTTTTTGATGAGGTCTTTGCCCAGTTTTGGTAGTAGAGTGATGCTGGCTTCATAGAATGAGTTTGGAACTATTCCTTCCTCTTCTAATTTTTGGAAAAATTTATGGAGAATGGGTGTTATTTCTTCTCTATGTCTGGTAGAATTCAGAGGTGAATCCATCTGGCCCTAGGATTCTGTTCTTGGGTAGGTTTTTGACTACCGATTCAATTTCATTGCTGGTGATTGGTCTGTTTAGTTTTTCTGTTTCTTGCTTGGTCAGTCTTGGAAGGTTGTATTTTTCTAAGAAGTTGTCCATTTCTTCTAGGTTTTCCAGCTTGTTAGCATATAGATGCTCATAATATTATCTTATAATTCTTTGTATTTCTGTGGGGTCTGTCGTTATTTTTCCTTTCTCATTTCTGATTCTGTTTATGTGTGTAGATTCTTTTTCTCTTATTAAGTCTGGCTAGGGGTTTATCTATTTTGTTTATTTTTTCAAAGAACCAGCTCTTGGTTTCATTAATTTTTTATATTGTCTTATTCTTCTCAATTTTATTATTTCTTCTCTGATCTTTATTATGTCCCTCCTTCTGGTGACTTCAGGCCTCATTTGTTCTTCTTTTTCCAATTTCAGTAATTGTGTATTTATTCATTTGGGAATGTTCTTCCCTCTTTAAATAGGCCTGGATTGCAATATACTTTCCTCTTAGAACTGCCTTTGCTGTGTCCCACAGAAGTTGTGGCTTTGTGTTGTTGTTGTCGTTAGTCTCCATAAATTCTTTGATTTCTGTTTTGATTTGGTCATTATCCCATTGATTAATTAGGAGAATGTTTTTAAGTCTCCATTTATTTGTGAGCCTTTTTGTTTTCTTTCTAAAATTTATTTCTAGTTTTATACCTTTGTGATCTGAGAAGTTGGTTGGTAGAATTTCAATATTTTTTAATTTACTGAGCTTCTTTTTGTGGCCTAGTATGTGGTCTATTCTGGAAAATGTTCCATGTGCACTTCAGAAGAATGTGTATTCTGTTGCTTTTGGGTGTAGAGTTCTGTAGATGTCTGTTAGGTCCATCTGTTCTAGTGTGTTGTTCAGTGCCTCTGTGTCTTTACTTATTTTCTGTCTGGCTGATCTGTCCTTTGGAGTGAGTGGTGTGTTTAAGTCTCCTAAAATGACTGTATTGCTTTCTATTTCCTCCTTTAATTCTGTTAGTATTTGTTTCACATATGCTGACGCTCCTGTGTTGGGGGCATATATATTTATAATGGTTATATCCTCTTGTTGGACTGACCCCTTTATCATTATGTAATGTCCTTCTTTATCTCTTGCTACTTTCTTCATTTTGAAGTCTATTTTGTCTGATATCAGTACTGCAACACCTCCTTTTTTCTCTTTGTTGTTTGCATGAAATATCTTTTTCCATCCCTTCACCTTTAGTCTGTGTATATCTTTGGGTTTGAGGTGAGTCTTCTGTAAGCAGCATATAGATGGGTCTTGCTTTTTATCCATTCAATATCTCTGTGTCTTTTGATTGGTGCATTCAGTCCATTTAAATTTATAGTGATTATCAATAGATATGTACTTATTGCCATTGCTGGCTTTAGATTTGTGGTTACCAAACGTTCAAGGGTTGCTTCTCTACTATGTAACAATCTAACTTAACTTTCTTGTTAAGTTACTGTAAACACAGTCTGATGATTCTTTATTTCTCTCCCTTCTTATTCTTCCTCCTCCATTCTTTATATACTACGTGTTTTATTCTTTGCCTTTAGTTAGTATTTGGATAATCTGTTTTCTTTGCTATGATTTTATTTTCTCTGGTGACATCTTTTTAGCCTTAGGAGTTCTTCCATCTACAGCTGTCCCTTTAAGATATCCTGAAGAGGTGGTTTATGGGAGGCAAATTCCCTCAGTTTTCACTTGTGTGGAAATTGTTTAATCTCTCCCTCGAAATTAAATGATAATCGTGCTGGATACAATATTCTTGGTTCGAGGCCCTTCTCTTTCATTACATTAAATATATTATGCCATTCTCTTCTGGCCTGTAAGGTTTCTATTGAGAAGTCTGATGATAGTCTGATGAATTTTCCTTTGTAGGTTATATTTCTTCTCTCTCTAGCTGCCTTTACTACTCTGTCCTTATCTTTTACCTTTGCCATTTTAATTATTATGTGTCTTGTTGTTGTCTTCCTTGGTCCCTTGTGTTGGGAGATCTGTGGGCTTCCATGGTAGGAGAGACTATTTCCTTCCCAAGCTTGGGAATTTTTCAGCAATTATTTCTTCAAAGACACATTCTATCCCTTTTTCTCTCTCTTCTTCCTCTGGTATTCCAGAATATTGTTCCGTTTGGATTGGTCACACAGTTCCCTTAAAATTCTTTCATTCCTAGAGAGCCTTTTATCTCTCTCTGCCTCAGCTTCTCTGTATTCCTGTTCTCTGTATTTTTTTCCATTAACAGTCTCTTGCACCTCATCCGGTCTGCTGCTAAGCCCCTCGATCGCTTGTCTCATCTCTGCATTGTCTTTCCTCACTTCCCTCACTTCCTCCCTTAGGTCTTGCATATTTCTCTGTAGAGCCATCAGTGTGGTTATGACTTTTATTCTGAATTCTTTTTCAGGAAGATTGTGCATGTCCATCCCTTCAGACTCCCTCTCTTGGGTAGTCTGGTCTGGGGTTTTCTGGGTAAGTTTTGTTTGTACCATATTTATCTGTCTTTTCATGGTGATAGAAGTGGTCAGAAAAAGAAAAAAAGGAGAAAGGGAAAATAGAGAGAAAAAAAAAATGCCTGGCAGGTGTAGTTTCTGTTAGGATCCTGTAGGTGGTGCTGCTGCTCCACTATTCTGCCGCCACGCTGCTCCGCCATGCCCTTTGCGACTCTGGCTAGGGAGGGAATGAATGGGAGGCTGCTGATTTCTGTGGGAAGTCTTCTTGCGACTACTTTACCAGCCACAGTACAAGGGGACCAAAATTCCCCAGGGCTCCCAGCCTGCTTGGCTGAGTGCACTGGGACAGTCCTGCTCCTCCGTTGGGCCCCTGTCTCTTTAAGACCCTAAAAAAAGCGTGCGCTTTTCTTTTGTCCTGGGGAACCGACTGGGTGGACCTGCCATCTTGGAATCTGCACCTCTGTCTCTCCAATCTCCTGTACACTGCGTGAAGTGTGTCAGTACTCCCGGCACAGATCACCAGGGCTGGTTATTCGGCGGGCCTGTGCTTCCACTCCCTCTCCACTCTGAATCCTCTCCTTCTGCCAGTGCTCTGGGGTTGGGCAGTGCTCGGTCCCGCCAGTCGCAGCTCTGTATCTTACCCACCTCGTGGGGTGCCGAGTCCTCTCAGGTGTAGCTGCAGGCTGGTGTCATCCTGTTTCTTCTGGTCTTTCTTTTAGGAATAGTTGTATTTGCTGTATTTTCATAAATATATTTGGTTTTGGGAGGAAATTTCCGCCGCCCTGCTCATGCTGCCATCTTCCTGGAAGTCCTGTATTTTCTTAAGATATATCAATCAATACAACATTTAGTAATAGATTGAAAGTCAAAGCATATGAAAACCCAGTTGCTTCCTCCTGTCAGATGGAAAAAGAGATTTAAAAAATGTAAAGTATTATCCCTATTTTCACTAACTTTTTTATTGGAAAACCATTATTTCACTTAAAATATTATGTTAGCATGTAATGAAATTAGTATAATTTTAAATGAATAAGCAAGTACTTTTAAGCTCTCTTTTAACTACCTATTCAGTAATATTGATAAAATTGACATGAACAAAGGCCTTTGAATCCCTAAATGACTTATTTTAACAGCTTTATGGAGATTTTACTTTTATATAATAATCTGCACATGTTAAAAGAATACAATCTGATAAATTTGATCTAAGAACACACCTGTGAATCCATTACCACAATCACAATAATAAATATATATATATTATCATAAAACATATCTCATTCTTCTTTTTAATCCTTTCATTCCTTCCCAGGTCTGCTTTCTGGTTGCCTGGATTAGTTCTGTTCTGTTTATTATAGTAACTTTAATATCCAAAGCAAACCTTGGGCATCAGTGAATCTCAGAACAAGAACAATAATTTCATCTGCCTGCATCAGAGGTGCTGAAAAAATCATCATTTCTATTTTAAATTTTTGATAATTGGGAACCAAATGAATTCACTAATTATAGTGATCAAATATTCAGGTAGCACAAGCACTGATGAAGTATAGGAGGAGGGAATCAGAGAACTGATGTATAGGGAAGGTCACTTAGCTCTGGACTAAACGGATCGTCTTGCCCATCCTTCTTTATTTTGATCTACAGATAAAACTAACCATTTTTCAGTTCTAAGAGTCAATGATTTAAACATTTAAAATCATTGTTGCAGAGGGCAATAAGAGAATCAAATCAATATTATGAAATTTAAAAGGAACAATGTCAACATCTGCCTTTACTAGTTAGGATAAAACAATCAACTGTGTAGGTAAAGATTCAAAAAATCTATTATGAAAGCACCTTTGAATAGAAAATTCTTGCGTTTTTGTTGGTTATGACAAGCTCAGCATGAGCCAACACTCTGATCGTACCACTGAAAATACAGTCATGACATGGTATTAAATTGTGTTAATCAAAGTCTAGATAAAGAAATGTCTAGATAAAGAAAGTTATTCATTCCATCTACTATGAAGTTCACACTTGGAATAATTTCTCTGAAACTGCACTGCAATGCAAAAGAGATGTTGTTAAATTAACATGTTCAGAACAGGGAGGTGTCTGAAAACTCTGACATGCAAAGAAAGATGAAAGGTACTAGGGATTTTAGTCTGGAGATAAAAAGACTTAGGAAAGCCACAAGAGATGCTTTTAAATATTTGAGTAGCTATTCTATTGAAGAAATAATAGATTCTACATATTCTATACGTCTTTCAGAACCCATTGGTATGCATTTATTAAAGTTTTAGTGAAGCAGTACTACCTCTTGTAAGGCAGATCTTTGGGGTAATGAATGATCTGCAACAATAGACTAGGCAGGCAGATTCCATAGTGAGATCGCCTTCATTGGAAACATCTGAGTGACAGCTAACTCAGTGTCTTTGGTGAATGTTTGGTAAGCAAATAGGCTTAACAGTATCCATAATTTTGATAGGGAATTTAGAAAAAAATTAAAATGAAACTGATAAAATTACTCATCTGCTGAAATTACATGAGTAATTGTCCTCTAATATTATATGAAGAAATATGGGGACATGCAATTTTAATCAAAGCAGAATTGGAATGCGATTCTCAATGAAGAGTCTAAACAAATCTGAGACCTCTGCACAGCATATGCTCATACAGGACGCTACCTAATGTACTTGATTGCAACATATTTGGGGAATGTAAAGATAGATCAATAACTTTAGACTAGGGGTTAGTAATGAATAAATCATTTGAAGAAGATGCAGACATGGCAAGAAAGATTAGCACATATGGAAAGGAGGTAATATGAAAAGCTGTTGTAAGACTGGTGAAGGCAATCGGTGCTGCAGACCCCCATATATGAGTCTAAAAAAGATGAGGTCACCAGATCTCTTATTGGATCAATACAGTTGGTTAGACATGATATGCTAAAAATGATTTGAAACTTCAATTTTACAGGGGCAACTGTGCAGCTGTTAAAATAGTTTTCTTTGCTCTTTACCCTCTTGAGTAACTTGATGCTTAATCCTGAGGTGATCTGAGGCTGCCTCTATTTACTTTCAATCTATGAAGTCCCAATTACTATATATCTTTATGTATAAATGTTTAACTTTAGTAGATGGAATGTCATCAGCATAGGGACTAGGAAAAGGAGATGGAAGAGCCAGAGTTTAATGCACGCATGAAATTAATACATTCTGAACATTCTCTAAACCCATCCCTTCTCACCTGACATTGGATTGATTTCTTTCTCAACAAATAGCTTTGTTATAATTTGGCCTTCCATAAACGTTTCTCCTTAACAGTATACTTACAAACGTGATCCATGGACTACTTCTATTAGTATCACCAAGAATATTTGTTAAGAATATGTATTCCTAGGCCTAATACTCCTGAATCACATTCTACTGAATCAGAATCTCTGGAGGTGAGACTTAGGAGTCTGCATGTTAAGCAATGTAATTTTTACATACATGAAATTTGAGAACCAGTATCTTATATAGAGAGAATTGGTTGACTAGTCAGTATGAACCTGTCCCACATTTTAACAGATAATGTTGGTCCTTGAACCCTAACAACACTACCTTCTCACTTTGGCCCATTAGTCTGCTTGTGACGTATCTAGAGACTGCCTGTTTTGTGAATGTCTGGATTCCCTCACTGTCTCCTATTTCCTATTATTTTTGTTTGTTTGATTTTTTTTTCTTGGAGTATTTCACCATTCATCTGGTTGATTCCTTGTATTTCAATCCTTCTGGTTTATATATTCAAAGTGGTTTCATTTTTTCCTGTTTGTGTCCTGATGCTTTCTCTAGGGTGGTCAGTGTGCCCAATGGCACAGGCACCTGATCCCTCTTTAATCAAAAGGCTGCCTGCTTGAGTCAAAGACCATTTGAAAGAAACACAGGGTCAATTTTTTAACCCTTAGTTTGTAGGCGGTTCTGCATATTTTCCATGGCTAGCCATAGAGGAAAGCTGGTCAAGATTCGGCAAAGGATTTAGCCAAACTTCATTTGGTTTTTTGACTTGGATATATACAACCCAAGTCAGAGGTGTGCAGGTTTGGACAGGGGTAGATCTAATGTTCTTCTAGGCTCAGCATCTAGCCTTTTAACATACTTATATAAGTTATCACTAATGAAAAAGGCTCTGATTTTCCTTTGAAAACGGAGAGGGGTACTTCACGAGCATGAATGATAAACGGAGCATTTCCAAGTTATGAATAACTAATCAAAGTGGAGGTTATCTTGACATTTTATAAATCCTACAGAATGTCAAATAATATTTAGTTTTCAACTTAGATCTTAGAGTAGGTTGGGAGTGTTACTTATTTCCCATAAGTGCTATCATGTTTAAAGGTTTTATTGTTATTTCTTTTATCTCAGGGAGAAAAAAATGTGAAGAATTTATTCTCATATCATTTTTAGTTTATCAAGTTAAAGCAAATGTAACTGTGAGAAATGTGAAACATTGTTTCTTACAGGTCAGATTCCTGATTGGCCTGAGAAGGAGTAGAGGCTATAGTAGACTTCAGTAAGACAATGGAATGACCTTGTATGCTGAGAGTGATGCCGGGGGTTCTTGTTCAAGAAGCCGAAGAATGAACTTAGCAAACAGGCAAGGTAGGAGAGCAAGGTACAGGCTTTTATTTAGAAATAAAGTGATAGGACAGAGCTCCTGGCTCACGCCAGGAGGGGACAAGAGAGTCCGGTGTGCTGCGTTGTCTAGGGGTTTTATAGGCAGATGAGGATTTTTCGAGAACATGAAAAAAAGGTTTAGGGGTGCAGACCTGCTAAGTGGTGTCTGAACACCCAGAATTAACTTAACACAAGGAATTTCTCACCCCATCTCTCTCTCTGGGATACTGGCGTCTTGGTCTAGGGGCATATCAAAAGGCGGCCTGCCCAGCCCCCAAGGTGGGCTTGAGGTATTGTCTGTTTGCTAAAGAGTAAGTTAAGAATCCTACTTCCCAAACTTCCTGGGTGTTAAAATGTAATCTTATCTTTAAGGTGGAACCTTTCCTGCCTTTTACTATATTGTT
The DNA here is from genome assembly GCA_029783875.1 of Phataginus tricuspis. Lineage (NCBI taxonomy): Eukaryota > Metazoa > Chordata > Mammalia > Pholidota > Manidae > Phataginus > Phataginus tricuspis. The sequence goes on from JAQQAC010010508.1 coordinate 28,044,136, forward strand.
TACAGCTGGGTCTGCATGCTAAATTAGTTGCCTAGTTTGTAAAATCACTTGATCATATTTGAAAGAGGAAAGACAGCACATAGGCCTGGGCCTTTTAGCATGCTAAAGTGAATCTTACAAATGATTAGCATAATAACAACATGTGCTACTCCTTCTTTATCTGGGGCACATTAACTGATCTTACTGATGAACGACCCTAGAGCTTAATGTTTAACCCAGAGTTTTGGAAGGGGGTTTCCTTGCATGTAGTTACATTGCTCTGACCGCAAATATTCTGCCTTGCTTTTTCCGGAGGCCCTCCTCCTACTCTGACTACACCCACAGTCCCTGTCTCAAGAGTATATTCATTCTTTAAAATAAACAATAATATTAGTGTCTTTCATTTCCAGGGAATGCGTTCAATGATATAGTTACAGAGGTGAATAAGACATGTTTCCTGTCCTGGGTGATTGACTAATGATTTTAAGTATAAGAGAGCCAACAGTGGTAACACAAATTAATACATGAAATGATTAATTTTTTTTTGCTTTTGGGTTCTTTTTGTTCTGTGGACAAGTGTGGGAAGTAAACCAGAGGAAGGAGACATTAAGGTGGAATAAGGAGGCAGTTACTTTGGGTACCTTAGACAGTTTAGATACTAATATCTGTATCTTCCATCCCCCAGCAATCTTAAGAAGTAGGTATCATCACCCTCACTTTATAGACAAATAAATATGTTTAGAGAGATTATAATAGTTTTTTGTCAATGTTAATTTTCAACCTCCCTCAAATTATAGGTCCCATGCCAAGACTTTGATCTCTACATACTGGAGTGCTCCAAGGCTGAGTTCTTCACACCTCTCTTCTCCATTTATACTCCCTGGTACATCAAGTTTTCTGACTTCTCGTGGCTTTCAGTATCATGTCCCCACTGTGCTGACCACACATATTCAATTTACTGCTCAGGTGTCTTCTCTGCTCTCCACACTCATATATCCAGCTTCCTGAATGACATTTACACTTGGATGTATAATAGGCACTTAAACTTAATACACTCAAAATTGAAGTTCTGATATATCTCATCTCAAACCATATCCTCCTGTTGTAGTCCCTATTTGATTAAATTATAACTCCATCTTTCTAGTTTCTCAGCCCCAAAACCTTGAGTAACCTCTGATTTCTCTTTTTTCTCTTAAAGCTCACAGCAAACTCCTTTGTCTCCTCAAAATATCCAGATTTTGATCACTTTTCGTTATCTTTCTTCTCTGGGGTTTCTTTTTCTTTTGAAAGAGGTCTTTTTCCTAGGATCAATCAATCCATCTATCAGTATCTTTCTTCATCTATCTATTATTTATCTTTATGTTACAAAGCTGGTTTCTTGCATATGCAGCCTGTACAGTCTCAAAGGACCCCAGGTTCAGAAGGACCTACTTTTGGTTTAATGTTCTGTTATCACCATCTTGAAATTCTTCATAATTTTATCTTTGAAGTCCAGTGGGAGAACAGAACATGCATATTAGCAGAGGCAGTAAGTGCTGTACCTACGTTTGAGGCTATTCCTTGCCGCCCCATTCACATAGAGCCTTTGTGAAGCACCATGAGCATGGAACTGTGGTGGAATTGCAATGCATGGAAGTTCAGTAAGACTCACAGTAAATAAGAGCTGCATGTCATGTCTACGACTGAGTCAGCGGGAGTGCTAACAGCCTGGAGGGGTCATCCTTTCATTTGAATCAGAATTTATTTCCAACACAGAAAGAAAGCAGCTGCATTCTGAGAAACATGCACAGCCAAGGAACCCTAGCATATTTTCTTAGTCTTAATACCTCCCTCTATTGGCCAGACATTTATGAGAATGATGACACTGAATGGGAAAGATGGGAAAGAATTGAAAAGATAGGATAACCTATGGTTCTTTCTCCTTTTAATCATTCTTTTTAATCAGTAAGCTGAAGGTAGGAGTACTAGTTGAATACACCTGCATCAAGAAGTAAAATTTAACCAGTTGAGTGAGTTAGTGTGTGCACATTTCCACCCTTCTGGCAAGAACAAAATACACATGTCTGTTCCAATTATGAAAATGAACTGCAATTTCAGTGATTCCACAATTTGTTAAGTGCTCTTGCTTGCATTTAAAACTGGCTTCGTGCAACACAAAGATGAACAGTAATGGTACTTTTTTCCCTGCTTTTTGAACAGAGGCCCCACATTTCCATTTTAAATTAGGCTCCATAAATTATGTAGGTGGCTATAACAAGTGTCTATCATATGTGTTTGTGCTTACATATGTATAATATATACATATATAAATATAGAGATAATGTATAAAATTAAATTTACATTTCAATCTATATTAATATATGTTAATGCCATAAATATTTATTTCATATATATATATATATATATCTTCCTTGTCTCACTTTAGTCCTGGCCCTGCATTGTATGAATATACTGCTGTATGTTTATTTATTCCTCTTGGTGAAGGACACTTAGGTTATTTCTAGGTTTTGACTATAATGCATAATGCCTCAGTAACATTCTTTTACAATTATTTTTGTAAACATATGTATTAGTTTTTGATAAATTTGATGAATTTGATGAATTGCTCAGGTATAGGATAAATATATGTTTAAATTTATAATAAACTGTCAAACAGGTCTCTAAAGTGGTTGTATTGTTTTACACTTCCACAAGCAATGCACAGGATGTCAAGTTACTCCACACAGTTGCAAAAGCTTAGTGATAGCAGTCTTTTACATGCAAACTATTTTAGCGAGTATGTTGTTGTGGCTTAATTTACAGTTTCTGATATCTATTGAATGTATTGGCATATCTTGATCTTTTATAAAGTATGTCTTTATGACATTAATCATTTTTTATTGGATTGTATTCTTATTAATATAGATTTGTAAAAGTTCACATATTGTGCATAAAAGTTGGTCAGGAGAGTGGATTAAAGATGGCAGCGTGAGAGGTGAGACAGGCTTCCTCCTAAAACCGCATATAATATGAAAATATAATTAATAAAACTAATCCTGAAAGAGCAACAGGAAAGAGGACTGCGCCAAACTGCATACACCTGGAGAAGAGAATAAACCTCACGGAACAGGGTAACATACCAAAGCCGTGTCCCGGCAGGACCCAAGACCTTCCCCCACCCCAGATCACAAGTGGGAGGAAGAGAAATAGAGCAGGGAGGGAGTGGAGGCCTGGGACTGCTGAATACTAAACTCCAGAGATCTGATCTTGGAGCACAAACCTACATTTCATGGTGTTTTCATGGTACTCTCGTGATTAGGGGGTTGGAAAGCTAAGACAGGCAGAATACCTGGAGAGACTGATATTCCAGACGCTTGTGGAAAGCAGAGAGCCATAATTGGCTATTCTGGGACAAAAGAAAGGTGGGAAGTCTGAGAGATTTCCTAACAAAGAAGCCCTTAGCAAGAGGGCTGCTAAAGGGGCAAGGACTGCACAGAGCTTACTGCTCAGGAGAAAGGACAGGCAGACAAAATTATCCATGTGCATTCTTCCCAGCAGGTTGGGAACTTTCACGATCTTCAGGAGCTCCAGTTTCCTGGCTGGCCACAGAGCCCCAAGGACCCCTGCTATGATATGGAGCCTACTGAGCCTTTCTCCCAGCCAGCCCCACCTGGCTCACAAACTGGCAAAACCTACCCTGGTGTTAGGCCAGCCAGAGGGAAGCCCTGTCTACAGTAACTACAAACGCAAAGCACAGAGGCTTATACCTGTGTGGTTGGCCCACTGGTTTAGGCAGTGGAGACAGGCACAGCAGCCAGGAACCAGGAAAGAGCTCTTTCCTCCCCCCAGGCACCAATACCACACCCCTGCGACCCCTGACATTGTTTCAAGGCTGAGCAGATCCAGAGAGTAGAGCTTCTGGGCACTAGAGGGCGCCATATACAAATATGAAATGCCAAAGGAACCTGGTCCAAAGTAAAATTATGAATACAACCCCTGAGAAAAATTCAAATGAAATAAGTCTCATGAATCTGACTGAAAGGGATTACAAAATAAAAATAATTAACATGGTCATGGAGGTACAGAAAAATATTCAAGAACTCAGGGATGAATTCCAGTCGGAGATCCAATCATTATGGAACACCGTATCAGAAATGAAACATACAATGGAAAGTTTTAAAAGCAGATTAGATATGGTAGAGGAGACAATAAATGAAATAGAACCTAGAGAAGAGGAATACAAAGAAGTTGAGGCACAGAGAGAAAAAAGGATCTCTAAGAATGAGGGAATATTGAGAGAACTGTGTGACCAATCCAAACGGAATAATATTTGCATATAGGGGTACCAGAAGAAGAAGAGAGAGAAAAATGATAGAAAGTGTCTTTGAGGAGGTAATTGCTGAAAAATTCCCCAATCTGGGGGAGGAGATAGTCTCACAGGCCATGGAGGTGCACAGATCTCCCAACACAAGGGACCCAAGGAAGACAACACAAAGACATATAGTAATTAAAAAGACAAAGATCAAGGATAAGGAAAGACTATTAAAAGCAGCCAGAGAGAGAAATAAGATCACATACAAAGGAAAGAGCATGAGGCTATCATCAGACTTCTTAGCAGAAACCTTACAGGACAGAAGGGAATGGCATGATGTATTTAATGCAATGAAGCAGAAGGGCCTTGAACCAAGAATACTGTATCTGGAAAGGTTATTTAAATTTGAAGGAGGGATTAAACAATTTCAAGATAAGCAAAAGCTGAGAGAATTTACACCCCACAAACCGTCTCTACAGTGCATTTTGGAGGGACTGCTATAGATGGAAGTGTTCCTAAGGTTTAATAGCTCTCACCAGACATAATGAAAACACAGTAAAGATGGTAGAACAGTTAATTACTAAGCAAATGCAAAATTAAATCAGCTATCTCCAAAGTCAATCAAAGGATAGACAAAGAATACAGAATATGATACTTAATATATAAAGAATGAAGGAGGTAGAAAAAGGAGGAGAAAAAAAGAACCTTTAGACTGTGTTTGTAATAGCATATTAGGTGAGTTAAGTTAGACTCTCAAATAGTAAGGAAGTTACCCTTGAACCTTTGGTAACCACGAATCTAAAGCCTGCAGTGGCAGTAAGTATATACCTATCGATAATCACCCTAAATGTAAATGGTCTGAATGCACCAATCAAAAGACATAGAGTCACTGAATGGATAAAAAAACAAGATCCATCTATATGCTGCCTACAGGAGACTCCCTTTAAATCCAAAGACTAATAGGGAGAAAAAAAACAGGAGTTGCAGTACTTGTATCAGAAAAAATACACTTCAAAACAAAGAAAGTCACAAGAGACAAAGAAGGACATTACATAATGATAAAAGGGTCAATCCATCAAAAATATATAACCACTATAAATATCTATGTGTCCAACACAGGAGCACCTATATATGTGAAACAAATACTAACAGAGTTGAAAGGAGAAATATAATGCAATGCATTCATTTTAGGAGGCTTCAACACTCCACTCATGCCAAAGGACAGATAAACCAAACAGAAAATAAATAAGGAGACAGAAGCACTGAACAACACCTTAGAACAGATGGACCTAAAAGACATCTACAGAACTCTACCCTCAAAAGCAGCAGAACACACATTCTTCTCAAGTGCACATGGAACATTTTCAAGCATAGATCATATCTTAGGCCCCAAAAAGAGCCTCAGTAAATTCAAAAAGATTGAAATTGTACCAATCAGTTTCTCATACCACAAAGATATGAAACTAGAAATAAATTATGCAAAGAAAATGAAAAACCCCACAAACACATGGACACTTCACAACATGCTCCTAAATAACCAATAGGTCAATTACCAAATAAAGACAGAGATCAGGCAATATATGGAGACATATGACAACAATAATTCAACATCACAAAATCTATGGGACACAGCGAAGGCCGTGCTAAGAGGAAAGTATATTGCTATATAGGATCACCTCAGGAAAGAAGAGCAATCTCATATGAACAGTCTAAACTCACAATTAGTGAAACTAGAAAAAGAATAACAAATGAGGCTGAAAGTCAGTAGAAGGAGGGACATAAAGATTAGAACAGAAATAAATAAAATTGAGAAGAATAAAACAATTGACAGAATCAATGAAAGCAGGAGGTGGATCTTCGAGAAAATAAACAAAATAGATAAACCACTAGTCAGACTTATCAAGAAAAAAAGAGAGTCTACTCACATAAACAGAATCAGAAATGAGAAAGGAAAAATCACTACAGACACCACAGAAATACAAAGAACTATGAGAGAATACTATGAAAAATTATATTCTAACCTAGAAGAAACGGACAACTTTCTAGAAAAATACAACCTACAAAGGCTGATTCAGGAAGAAACAGAAAATCTGAACAGACCAATTACCAGCAACAAAATTGAACTGGTAATCAAAAAACTACCTAAGAACAAAACCCCTGGACCAGAGGGCTTTACCACTGAATTTTATCAAACATTTAGTGAAGACCTAATATCCATCCTCCTTAAAGTTTTCCAAAGAGTAGAAGAAGAGGGAATACTTCCAAACTCATCCTATGAGGCGAGCATCACTCTAATACCAAAACCAGGCAAAGACACCACAAAAAAGAAAACTACAGACCAATATCCCTGATGAACATAGATGCAAAAATCCTCAACAAAATATTAGCTAACCGAATTCAAAAATACATCAAAAAGATCATCCATCATGATCAAGTAGGATTTATTCCAAGGATGCTAGGATGATACAACATTTAAAAATCCATCAACATCAGCCACCACATCAAAAAAAAGAAGGACAAAAACTACATGATCATCTCCATAGATGCTGAAAAAGCATTTGACAAAATTCAACATACATTCATGATAAAAACTCTCAACCAAATGGGCATAGAGGGCAAGTACCTCAACATATTAAAGGCCATATATGACAAACCCACAGCCAACATTATACTTAACAGTGAGAAATTGAAAGCTTTTCCTTTAAGATTGGGAATAAGACAGGGATGTTCTCTCTCTCCCCACTTCTATTCAACATAGTACTGGAGGTCCTAGCCACGGCAATCAGACAACACAAGTTAAACTGTCCCTGTTTGCAGATGACATGATATTGTACATAAAAAACCCTAAAGAATCCACTCCAAAACTATTAGATCTAATATCTGAATCCAGCAAAGTTGTAGGATACAAAGTTAATACACAGAAATCTGTGGCAATCCTATATACTAACAGTGAACTAGCAGAAAGAGAAATCAGGAAAACGATTCCATTCACAGTTGCATCAAAAAGAATAAAATACTTAGGAATAAACCTAACCAAGGAAGTGAAAGACCTATACTCTGAAAACTACAAGACACTCATGAGAGAAATTAAAGAAGATACCAATAAATGGAAACACATCCCTTGCTCATGGATAGGAAGAATTAATATTGGCAAAATGGCCATCCTTCCTAAAGCAATCTACAGATTTAATACAATTCCTATGAAAACACCAACAGCATTCTTCAATGAACTAGAGAAAATCGTTCTAAATTTCATATGGAACCACAAAAGACCCTGAATAGCCAAAGCAATCCTGAGAAGGAAGAATAAAGCTTATAGGATTATGCTCCCCAACTTAAAGCTCTACTACAAAGCTACAGTAATCAAGACAATGTGGTACTGGCACAAGAACAGACCCATAGACCAATGGAACAGAGTAGAGAGCCCTGATATAAACCAACCATATATGGTCAATTAATATATGATAAAGAAGAAATAGACATACAATGGGGAAATGACAGCCTCTTCACAACTGGTGTTGGCAAAACCGGACAGCTACATGCAAGAGATTGAAACTAGATTATTGTTTAACCCCATACACAAAAGTAAACTCGAAATGAATCAAAGACCTGAATGTAAGTCATGAAACCATAAAATCCTTAGAAGACAGCAGAGGCAAAATTCTCCTGAATATAAGCATGAGCAAGTTCTTCCTGAACGCATCTCCTCGAGCATGAGAAACAAAAGTAAATATGAACACATGGGACTACGTCAAACTAAAAAGCTTCTGAATGGCAGAGGGTACCATCAACAGAACATAAAGGCATCCTACAGTATGGGAGTATATATTTGTAAATGTCATATCTGACAAGGGGTTAACAACCAAAATATAAAAAGAACTTACACATATCAACACCCAAAAAGCAAATAACTCGATTAAAAAATGGCAGAAGATACGAAGAGACAATTCTCCAAAGAAGAAACTCAGATGCCCAACAGACACATGAAAAGATGCTGCATATCACTAATCATCAGGGAAATGCAAATTAAAACCACAATGAGATATCACCTCACACCAGTAAGGATGGCTGCCATCCAAAAGACTAAGAACAACAAATGCTGGTGAGGATGCGGAGAAAGGAGAACCCTCCTACACTGCTGGTGGGAATGTAAGCTAATTCACCCATTGTGGAAAACAATATGGAGGTTCCTCAAAAACCTACAAATAGAAATACCATTTGACCTGGGAATCCCACTCCTTGGAATTTACCCTAAGAATACAACTTCTCATATTCAAAAAGACATATGCACCCCTATTTTTATCGCAGCACTATTACCAATAGCCAAGATATGGAAGCAACCTAAGTGTCCATCAGTAGATGAATGGATACAGAAGAGGTGGTACTTATACATAATTAAATACTATTCAGCCATAGAAAGAAACAAATCCCACCATTTGCAACAACATAGATGTAGCTGGAGGATATTATGCTCAGTGATATAAGCCAGGTGGAGAAAGACAAGTGGCCAATGATTTCCCTCATTTGTGGAGCATAACAACGCAGCAAAATTGAAGGAACAAAATAGCAGCAGACTCACAGACTCCAAGAAGGGACTAGTGGTTAACAAAGGGGAGGGGTGTGGGAGGGCAGGTGAAGGGGATTGAGGGGTATTATGTTTAGTACACATGGTATGGGGGGGTCATGGGGAAGACAGTGTAGCACAGAGAAGGCAAACAGTGAATCTGTGGCTTCTTACTACACTGATGGACAGTGACTGCATTGGGGTATGGGTGGGGACTTAATAATTTGGGTAAAAGTAGTCACCACATTGCTTTTTCATGTGAAACCTTCATAAGAGTGTATATCAATAATACCTTAATAAGAAAAAAAGTTGTTCAGATATTATGTATTGTGAATATTTTCTCCCCATCTGGCTCATTTATGAGTGCTGGCTATGTGAAGTCTTTAGGCATAACAGGACAAATGTTCAAAGTTTCTTCACTCAACAAGGTTACAAACACTGGTGCTGAAGACAAAGCCTGATAGACATTTTTTAGGGATGTTGATAGATACTATATATTTTTTTGTTGTTGTTAGCAGAGGGAATACCTTTCTAAGGCTAAGTATCTCTATTCTAAATGTTGTTACAACTCTCGATTATGTTTAATACTTGCAGATTTTGATCTTCTGACTTTCAATTTTCATATAGTTTCTGTTTTAGAGTTCACACTCAAATTTACAGCCTTGAATATCATTATAAATTTTGTACCCATTACTCGTGATCTTTTTGTTCATTTATTTGCATAGTGATGAACCTAAATTGGAATCTCTTGACATCTGCCAAAGACAGATGTGTTCAGGTCTCTGTACTTTGGGTGTCAAACTAAAACAAATACACTTTTACATTAAAGTTATTTAGTTATTTCAGAGAAGACAGGTTAAGAAAGGCTTGTAGATACTAATGACTAACCACTAAGGAAAGAGTACATTATGGGTACTTAAGGCAGTCTCTTTTTTTCTTGGGGATTGTATGATATTTAGTGGACAGTATTAGTTAGGATATGCTGGGTTTCCCATGATGGATGCCTGCAGAAAAATAAAAAATACATATTTTTTTTCTGTTTCAGAAATCCCTTCCATAAAAATGATGTAGTTTGCTCCATTCAAACTGGTTATCAAATAAGGTTTCAAAAGTGATCATCAAGAACCTTCACAGGAACAAAATCATTTCCCCCCCATTTTCTACAGGGGAAAATATGCAGTAAATAATGCCATTCAATGAAGCATGAACCCAGAGTGTAATTATTAGTATTACTATTTAAACAGCCACCTCGTTGGGTATTTTACTGGAAATTTATCTTAGCAAAAAAAGCAACACAATTTAGGATTGCAGGTTCTTAAATGTATCTATTGCATCTGGATGCTTATACTCATTAAATAGGTCACATAGTAGGGAAAAACTAGAAAATCAGATAAAACCAACATTGACCAAGATGTGGGGAAATGAGAATTTTTAAATTATTATGGTGGGAACAGAAGCTCTAGTGACCATTTTGAAAAGTAATCTGTCTGCACTTACTGAACCTAGAAGTGTGTTTTCTTGTGCCCCTGAAAAAAAAGATCTACTGTATAAAATTCTCGTATAGTATACAAAAGTAACATTGAAAATAGTGTAGGAGAAATGAGTAGAAGAAATATTATTGTTATTGCTATGGAATATTATGTGTTAGTAAGAAGCAACAAAATAAGTTGGGCATACAGGATTCAATCCTTTTAGGACCTTTGACAGCCAGTTACCTTGACTAAGGTCCCTGTGAGGAAAAGATCCCAAGAAAGAGCTGCTGCAGGAGAAAAGAGGCTGAACCTGGTACGTGGTCTGGCGGAGATGGGCCCACATTTGATAGCCCGAGTCACTGGCTACAGAACAAGGGTTAATTTTGACAAATCCTGTGACTGAATCCCTTTTCCTTGCTTTGGAAAAACTGGCCACATATCTGAGTGTAATAGAAAACTGAATTCCCTGCTGGGAATACAAACATGGAGCCACCTTAGCAGCATCTCATACTGAAGGAATGGAACCAGGATCTTGACTTGCAAGGATGTAGTTGGTATCTGTGGTGGCCAGGATGCATCCTGGAACACCTGTGGACTAAATCAACTCCAGGAGCTTTGGGAAGTGGTTGGGTGTGAGCTCATCAAGAAAAATACTAGAGGGCACATGAATGTTTGAATACTTTCTTTTTTGAAAATAAAAATAAATAAATAAAAGATAAACTCTTATATACACATTAAGCAGATGTACAAATAACAGCAGATTCTAATAGCTATTTAAGCTCCTTCTCTTAACTACCTCTGAATTTTTCATATGACCATGTTTCCATTTTCACCATGACTGCCAGGATGTTTAGTGCTAAATTTATGGGTCATTTACTGCCAAAGTGCAGATCATTTCTGTACATTATTTTAGTCTTATTCTTGATATTATTTTAACTGATTATTTTAGATCATCTTCCCAATTAAAAAAAAATCCACTTCTAATTTTTTGGTATCTTTCATGTGGCACACTTTCCCCAAAATTGCCTTAAGCCTTGTCTGAAATCAGGCAAAGACTGAGTAAACAAATACAAAAACAAGAAAATAAATAATTCTATGAGGATCTAAAAAGGAAAATCTAAACTATTTTAAGAATTTATGGCAGAATTACTGTAAGGGATTGATTATATAGGTAGTGGAGATGCAGAGAAAATGGTGAGGTAATCTGAATATTAACAATAGGAGGAAGGTAGACCTGTAGGCTGCTGAGACAAAGGGAGTAGGAAATGTCAGAGTGCAGAGGCCGGAACCATTAGACAGGGGGATGGAATCCATTGGGTCTCTCTAGCGGAACTAGAGTCAGGGAGGGATGGAAGTGCTGGAGCAGTAGCTGAGGCAGGACAGCGAGGGATTCTTGGGCTTCTCCGGGCCTCTCATCCACTGAACCCACGAATCCCAGGAAATGCAGCCAGCAGCCTTGGCCTGTTTACAGAGTGGAGATTAGGAGGGTTAGGGAAGAGATCTGAGGGCAAACAGCCTGGACTGTCTCAATCACTGATAAACAACCCCTTCAGCATTTCCAGGAGTTATTCTTTTTGCTTTAGTCTTTTATAAAAGAAAACCAATGACAATGAAAAAAGATCCCTGATATATAACAGATGACAAGATGGCATAAAGAATTCTTTCCATATTTAACCTAGGATCTATTGACTGCCTTCACTGAGGAAAAATAAATCATAAATTTTCTCATATGCAATATGGTTCATTCTTGCAACTTACTATAAAAACAGTTTTTTTTTTAATTGGCAAAGCTTAGTGTTGGGTAAAGATTCAGTTCACTGAACCATATGTTATATTTTAAAAAAACCTTTCCCCTATTCCAGACCAAATGCTAGGAAGACATGCTAAAAGGGGAAGCAGGAGCTAATAAATGTAAGAAGCTTTTTTCATTTCATGAAACTGTAGCCAATATTGTCCTTAAACATCTGATATGTTGACATGAATTATGTAGAGAGCTAGTCTGAGGGAAATAGTCATCGAGACCTCTTGGCTGAGTGACAGGTTGCAAAGCAGCCCACTGAGTGACGCCAATTTCTATTAATGAAACTTTGGATTGTGATTTTACAGCTTACTGGCTGAAAAATGCACTGTTAATATTATAGTTCTATGAAAACCATAAAACTGCTATGATTGTATAAACAATGCAGTTTTTTAATAAAATATGAAAATAAAATTATACAGAACAGAATAAAAGAAACTACAATTGATGAACACTTTTAGCATTTTAAACTCCTGTGTCAGATTGTCCTTGATTTACAATGTCAAAGATGCATCCTAAGTGTCATAATAACTTCTTAGCAGCTTGTGAACTCTGTTCCCTGAATAGCCCAGCACACTGCCTCAGATGCCCCCACCTTGAAGGCATAAGTGGAAGGTTTATCAAAAGAGAATAAAAATCAATAAGCATTATATGTCCCATACCAGGCAAATAGCAGTCCCCCAGTAGCAGGGTCTGGCATCAAGCATTCCCCAAAGCCAGCGTCACTTGAAGAGTAATTGTTTTCACACAAGGTTTGCATCGCTGGTAGAACAGTGGGGTGGGTGGGGGGAGGCATGGCACAGGAGTTTCTGTCTGAGTCCACTCAGGCTGCCATAACCAAACACCGCAGATTAGGTGGTTTAAACAACAGAAATTAATTTTCTCACAGTTCTGGAGGTGAGAATTCCAAGGTCAGAGTGCCATCAGTTTGGTTTCTGCTGAGGGCTCTCTTCCTAGCTTGTAGCTGACTGTCTTCTCTTTGTGTCTGCATGTGGCCTTTCCTTGTGGGCGTGTGTGCGTCAGAGGATGGCAGGAGAGAGAGATCTCTGGTGGTATATCTTCTTCCTATAAAGACATCAGTCCTTTTGGATTAGGGTCCCACCCTCTTTAATCTTAATTACCTCATTGGAGGCCCATTCTCAAATAACGTCATATTAGGGATAGGGCTTCAACATAAGAATGCTGGGGGGACACAACTTAGTCTGTAAAAGTATCCAAATTACTGTGACTTGGGAGTAACTATAGGCCTCTTGTAGAGAGTTTGTTGTAAAGGAAGAGAGTGTGCATAAAACTTGGCTTGACTTAGCAATAGGATCTGAGAGTTGGAGAGGATGAATCATCTTGGTTACCTTACACTGGCTTTGCTTGATAACCTGCTTAGCTAACAGCTAGCCCTGAATATTTATCCTGGAGACAGAGGTCAATGCATTTATAAAGACAAATTGAACTGTGATAGCTCCAGAGCCAGACAACCTTGGCCAAGAAACACACACAGAAGAGTCCATTTGGGGAAAGAAAAGTTGTGTCTCTACCATTTTGCATAGAGTAGCTCAGAGAGGCCTGTATCAGACAGTCATTGGTGATGACATCAATAGTTTGGGTAGCAGTCGTCAAAATCAAGGAAAGAATGCTCCTGGGAAGAAGAGCAAGAAAAGAGTAGCTGTGGGAACTGTTGCCAATAGTTCTGGCACAGCAACATATGGGTGGCTTGGGCAGTATTCCGGGCACATCTATACTATGTGGGCACAGGCCCTGTAGCTTGCAGGTGATGTCAGCCCACAGAAAGGCACAGAGATGTGAACTGGGTTGATCTGTGAATATGGCATTGCCATGAGCCATGTGAAGGGTCTGAGCTTTGACCTGCTTGTCAGTTAGTAAGTTAGAGTGCCACAGTGTCGTGACTGCTGGCAGAAAAATGAGACTCCTTGGTCAGAAACAAGGGACTTATTGCTCTTGGCACAGCAGCCATCACAAGCTTCATGGCTGCATCTGTCCCCTGCACCCCATAAACCCCACAAGGCAAAGTAAGGTGGCCCAGGTGTGGGTCTGCATCACAGCTGAGTCTTCCTGGCTTAAGAACCCCAGTCTTTGCAAAGGGGGTCCTCATCAACCTGCCCAACCTCTGTACTGGAGGGAGAAATTGTTTTTATTCTCCTGATCAGAAAATAAATCTACCCACTGGCCTAGAGAGAGGCACCATCCTTGTCTTCCAACTCCCTATGCTGTACTAACATTGTTGCTAAGACATTCTAGAGTGTAGGTGTCAAGTCCTTTTGCTTATGTTAGAGTCATGGAGAATTGTCTTCCAACAGGCACGGCATTTCAGGACTGGTTGAGTTATGGGTCAGAGGGCCTGAGAGTAATGTATGATCTCATTTGTAGCCATATACTTAAGCCTACTGTGTGGTACTTATAAAGGCAGCTGTGCAAAGCAGTTTTTTAATGTTTTACGTACTTGGATTAACACTAATTTTCCTTCTTTTAACATGGAATCAGTTCAGAATATAAAATATTGTCTAAATCATAAGCTATGGAGGACAGTGAGCAAATAAACGGATAAATCAATACAGCATGCTTTTTTTGTCCTTTGAACAATTAATATGCCTAGTGACCGAAGACACTGCGCAATCCAAAAGGACAGTTTGAAAAGAAATTTCAAGGAGGAGATGAGTTTTCTAGTACTTAATCCTGTGCTTTACCTGGGAACTGCTGCGTGGGGAAGGAAAACACTGATACTTGGCAGCAGAGCCTTTGATTAAAAAGCACATCTGGGACTGGGGAGCCTAAATGCAAAACTTCCACAAGCCTTTGAAATGCCAAAGATGGACAGCAAAACACTCTTAAAGACAGACGGTTCTTTTATTTGTGAGAAAAGGAAACATGAACGAAAAGAAACACTTCAGGAAGTCTTTAGGTAGGAACAGGAAAAAGTTATGATTTGGTTCATATCAATCAGTGGCAAAATGTCTATGCCTGCTAATTATTTTATTTTATTTTTTAGTGAATTGGTTTATTTGGTATAAAGAGATTGGGGGAAAAAAGAGAGATTGGGGGATTACTTTGGAGAGATTAGGAAGTCATGGGTTTGGTGATCTTGGAAATGAGAAACAAGAGAAAAGGGAGCTAGAATTTCTGGTTGAAAAGTGAATCAGGAAGCTGGGGCTGTGTGGAAAGAGAACTTCTAAGAAAATCCTTTGAAGATATATGGAGGATTTAGGAAAAATAATATTGCACAGCATCTATTTTTTTTAAGTGAGGTTTATTAAGGTATAATTTATATGTTACAAATTCCTCCTTTTGAACTGTGCAGTTATATGAATTTTGATAAATATATAGAGTCGGGTAAACACCACCACAGTAAAAGTGTCTGACATTCCCTTCCCTCCATAAATTTTTTTCATGCCCCTTTGTAGACTATTCCTTTCCCCTGCCACTGGGGCAACCATTGATCTGTTTCTGTCACTATAGTTTTGTCTTTTCTGTAGAGCATTGACTATGATATAAATTGGACATACCTTCTGAGTCTGGTTTCTTTTACTTAACAATATGCATGTGAGGTTTATCTATGTAGTTGTATGTGTCCATTGTTCATTCCTTTATTTTGACAGGAATCAACATTATTAAATATTCACCCCAATATCTGTTGTTACTGTCAATATACAAAGATATTACAATACTTTCATTAATTGACAAATTTATATTATGATTGGGATTTTATACCTCTTTATTCCCTTCACCTATTTCACCTCCACCCACCACCCCTTCCCCTGTGGCAGCTCACCAGTCTCTTCTCTTCTCTGTGTCTATGAGTCCATTAATGTTCTGTTCATTAATTTTTTTAGATTCCACACATAAATGAAATCATTGTCTTTCTCTGCCTGGCTTATTTCACTTAGTCTAATGCCTTCTAGGTCCATCCATGTTGTTTCAAATGGCAGGATTTCATTCCTTTTTATTGCTAACCAATACTCCCTTGTGTATATGGTACCACATCTTCTTTATTCATTCAACTATTGATGGACACTTTGACTGCTTCCATATTTTGGCTCTTGTACATAAGGTAGCAATAAACATAGGGGTGCAAATATCTTTTTGAATCAGTATTTGTTTTCTTAGAGTAAATTCTGAAAAATGGAATTGCTGGGTCACGTGTTATTTGTATTTTTAGTTTTTTGAGAAACCTCCATACTGCTTTCAATAGTGACTGGACCAATTTACTTTTCCACCAACAGTGTAGGAAGGTTCTCTTTTCTCCACATCCTCACCAACACTTGTTCTTTCTTATTTTACATGACAACCATTCTGATTGGTATGAGGTGACATCTCCTTGTGGTTCTGATTTGCACGTCCCTGATGATTAGTCACGTGGAACACATTTTCATGTGCCTCTTTAGCCATCTGTATGTCTTTGGAAAAATGTATATTCATGTCCTCTGCCCACTTTTTAATTGGGTTATTTATTTGGTGTTGAGTTGTATGAGCTTTTTATATATTTTGAATATCATTCCCTTGTCAGATATATCTTTTGCAAATATATTCTCCCATACTGTAGGTTGCCTTTTTATTTTCTTGATGGTTTTCTTTGCTGTGCAGAAACTTCAGTTTGATGTAGTACCACACATTTATTTTTGCTTTTGTTTCCCTTGCCCAAGGAGATATATCCTGAAAAAAATTACCAATGCTTATGTTGAGTAGATCCCTAAGAGTTTCTTCTAAGAGTTTCATGATTTCATGTCTTATATTTATGTATTTTATTCATTTTGAGTTTATGTTTGTGTATGGTGTTAGACAGTGATTCAGTTTAATTCTTTTGCATGTAGCTGTCCAGTTTTTCCAACACCATTTACTGAAAAAACTGTCTTTTCTCCATTGTGTATTATTGCCTCCTTTGTCATATATTAATTGATCATATAAGTATGGGTTTCTTTCTGAGCTCTCTATTCTGTTCCATTGATACATGTATCTATTCTTGTGCCAGTATCATACTGTTTTAATCACTATAGTTTTGTAAGATAGCTTGAGATCAGGAAGCATGATACGTGCAGCTTTGTTCTTTCTACAAATTGCTTTGGATATTTCGAGTCTTCTTGGTTCCATATAAATTTTAGGATTATTTACTCTAGTTCATTGAAAAATGCATTAGTATTTCGATAAGGATTGCATTGAATCTATAGATTGCTTTGGACAGTATGGCCATTTTGACAATATTAATTCTTCCTGTTCATGAGCTCAGTTCATTACCTTTTATATGGCATGTACTTTTTGGTTGTTTTGTTTCATGGTATGGTTGCTCTCACCAACTTCCCATCCCATCCCCCAAATCTTAAGTTTTATTTTCTTATGCATTTAGTTCTAGCCTTATTGCTCTGTCTTGGAGAACTAGGCATTCTTTTTTTCATATTTTCTGTTTATAGAATATAGCATGGTGGGAGAGGTCAAAGAGTTGTTGGGAAGAGAAGTGTAATGAGAGAAGTAAGAAAACAATCATGTATATTCCATCCCCTGCCCCATCTTCAGGAATTTTCAAGGGCATATGATTTCTACAACCACATATGATCTAGCTTGAGACATTTTATTTAGACATTAAAGAAAAGAGTATTTTCAGTATTTAGAGAACTTGGGGCTTTTCTGGTTATTGATGCAATTGAAAGTTTCTTAAAATTGAAAAATAGTATCCCAAATCAAATCCAAAGCATGACATTAATATCTGTCCTTAGAAAAGAGATACAGAGAGAATAGCATTCTCTAGATTTTATTTCTCCTTTTGTTTCATACTACCATTAAAACATTTCATTATATTTCTAAGCGAATGCAGTAGTAAATTATAGTTCTTTAAGATAAAATTTATTTAAGATTTGGTTTCAGAACTTCTTGTACAAAATCCTTTTTGTTTAACTATGAACATTTACTATAAGGAGAGAGAATACATAGTAAGATTTCCTGTAAGAAAATTTGAAAAAAAATGTTAGGGAGAAACTTATTCAAGTGATTTTATGAATTATCTCTTACACAACTTACAGGTTTGACACAACTTTATGTTAGGTAAAAGAAAAAAACATTGTACCAAGAGTCTTGGAAAGGCCTATGTATCAGTCCAATCTGAGGAAACATTTGCCTATTTTTATGGCATAACCTCAAACAAAAGTAGTGTTTCCTTAGGACCTGAATGAGTGAATATGACTCACCAGTTCACGCTCTGCCACCAGCTGGATGTTTGAGAATGGATAGAGTGATTAATCAATCTGACAAATATTGTGAAATAAAATGGAAGTCCTAATTCTGAAGCTTTAATTTTTAAAGTGCATTATAAAAAAAAAATGCCCTTACTATAGAGTTGATACTTGATAAGCTATTTGAAATGGATAAGACTTTCTGTATGAAAAATGTTTCTATAATGTTAGAATATTTTATATAAATAATATACTGTTGATAAATGACTACCAGAAACAAAGAGTTAATTTTTTAATCAATCTGTGCCTTACAAAAATAAAATTACAGCAATCACTCATGGTAACATTGATTACTTAAAGTTGCAAAGGATCTTTGTTTTTATATTTACATTTGATTAAAAAATAAAAATCCCTTCCCAGATGCCATTCTTCTTCTAAACTAGAATAATATATTGATTTGAGTGCTTAATTTTTAAAACATTTTCTTCTTGGTAAATTAGTCTTTTGTCGACTCTCCTCTACTGTACACAGTTGGAATTCATAGCATTCTACCTAAGAGGCTTGCTTTCATCTTTTATTCTATGGTCTTTAGCTGTGAGAAACCCTGCAACTTGTTTTTCTTTGCAATCTATTTCCTTCCATATAATCCCTTTCTTTATCTTTCTAATATTGAGTATTACATTTCTACTGTATTTTTCAAACTATTTTGTTTTGCTACACTGGTTTTCTTTAAAAGCCAGGTAACATACACATTAACTATGTGCTGTTCTTTGTTCCACATGGTAGGCTTGACTCAGCTGAGGTAGGAGATATGCTCTGAAATAAACTTCCAAAGAAGGCCTGCATTTTCTTTGGTTCTGCTATATTCTTTCACTTAGGTTCCAGATGACTATGATGAATGATTTGCTGTTTTTTTCATACAGGGTTCAAAGTGTAGATAGAAGAGAAGATAAATTTTCAATTGGAGGTCAAGACTATGACCTTGCCAACATTATCTACTATCAATGTTTTTTGGCAAATATTGTTTGCCAAAAACTCATTTAAAAAGTTGATTGTTTCCAAAGAATACTTTGTCAAGAAGATACTGAACTATTTTATATGTATCATTTATTTAAGCACCCCAGTGATTATCTCCAGTTTAAGGAGGAGCACACTAAACCTTAGAGAGGTTAATATCACCCCCAAGTTTGCATAGTTAACAAGTAGCAGTTTCTGGATTCATTCATGTCGGTTGTGTTTGGGCCTGTATTCTTAAACCCTAGTCCACACTGATTGCCCCAAAAAGTAAATATGAATAGTGGAGATGCATCACTTTTATACAAGATTTATCATTTAAAAAATAAAGACAACATAAATAATATACACTTTTTTTCAATGCTTGTTACATTACCAGCTGATTCAAATTCATTCATACATTGTCAGCTGGATGTTCCAATGCCCTTTAACTACTTTTTGGTGTCTCAGCTAAGAAAGCCTATCTCCTACCCCTGGAAATCTACCAGACTTGCACCTGAGATGGCCTCGGGTACAGATGACGCTCTTTGTTGCTCAGTCCTATGTTTGACTCGGACTTCCACATCTGGTATGTGTTGTTCCTTAGACCTCCTCAGGTGTAAGCAGTCCCTGGTCCCACACTAATACTTTAACAAAAAATTATTCTATGAATTATCTATTGCATTCTGTTGCACATTTACTTTTTTTTACCTTTAGCTTTTAATTTTTAAAAAGCTGCTTGTGATTTCAGTCAACCAAGGTCCTACTTTGTTTTAAGAATTTTTGTTCCTATAATAAGAAAAAAGCTTAAGACTTAAACTTAAATTTCTTAACCTTGACCTGAGGTAGTCCATGCTACTCCAATGATATTGGATGGAGTAAACAGTGGAGAGATTTTTCTGTTCTTACCAATCCAGATCCTTTGCTCAGTCCAGCTACAGAATGTGCTTATTAGCTAGACATATAAATGTTAGACCAGCTGCGTATCTTACTCTAGTCATATTTGGCTAAATTTTTTTTACCCAAGTTATTACTAAGACTCTGTTGTATTATTTGTAAAATGAGGCTAAAATATCTTGTCAGAAAGGCTTGGGAGAGGATTAAATGAGATGATGTAGGAAAAACTGCTTGAAAGTATAGAAGCCCATTAATTGTTATTATGTATCCCTACACTGTACTTCCTGCCCCATACCTCAAATGCGTCAGATGCATTCAGCACAACGCACCATGCAATTATCTGTCCATAACCATTAACCAGACTTCCCTCCTCCTCCTGTAGACCTCCTCTCTGATTTCATTTGGCTTTATTTTAAACCTCTGCTAACCTTGGCATTTTGACTTCTTTTTGGTGACTATTTTTTATTTATTAACTTTTCATGATTGATTTTACTATGTCTCTGTATTAACACATGTGATACCATGGTGGGAACTTCCTTGTTCTTCCATTTTTAATTTGGCCCTGTGGATGTGAAATCTAATCCTAAACTTCAAAACTAACCATTGTCAGCTCGCTAGTTAGAGCATCTGAATTCCTGCACCCATTGCTTGTGAGGGAAACATTCAGATACCTTTTACTTTATGTCACCTTGTTGGTGTATTTTAACATTTAAAAAAGAAAACAAGTCTCATCTTGATTTATTTCCAGTGTTTTCTTTGTATAGTCATATATTGTTTTCTTACTTGTTGCTCAAGGTAATACAATATACATATGTGACTCATTACAGTCTCCTGGTATAGATTTTTATTATTCCAAATGAAGCATAGATATTTTGTTTCTATTTAGATTCTTTCACTCTTCCTACTTTTACAGTGTAACAGACTTAGGTATTTCCTCTACAAATACTGAGTAATACATCAGATGGTATAATTTTTCCTTCAATCATCAAATATGTTTTAAGACTCATGAGAAGAATGATATTGTATTTACCCTTTCACACATTCCTTTTTAGTTTATTGTATTTACCCTTATTTTCACTCATTCCAAAGTTCCTTCTTTTCTCAAGTTCCCAACCTTCTTCTATGATCATTTCCTTACAGTTTATAGAACTTTCTTTATCTAGTCTTTAAGCATACATTTGCTAGTGACAAATTCTGTTAGTTTTCCTTCAACTGAAAATGTCTTTATCCTGAAGAATATTTTCATCAGATGTCAGAATTTGTAGCTATTTTTGTTCAGCACTTGAAAAATGTTTTGTCACTTTTTTTTCTGCCTTTTATTGTTTCAGATGAGAAATCCTGTTATGTGACTTGGTATGTTCAAATAAGCAATGAATTTCTCTCTGCTGCTTTCAAGAATTTTTTTGTCATCTTTAGTTTTCAGAAGCTAGGTTGTGGTGTACCTTGTCCTGGATTTCTCTGGGTTTACCCTATTTAGGGTTTGTTTAACGCACTTACACAGAGAAATTAACACATATACACAGGCACATGTGCTCAAACATCTCCTTAGAAAAGAAGGACACAACTCAACAATTTTGAGTTTAAAGACATTGTGGGTTTTTAATTTTCAATCTTTGTAGATTGTTCAACTGAATAAAGCCTGGCTAATTAATGGCCTATAATTTAAAACTAGTCCAAATTGAAAATAACAATTACATCTGTACCACTTTCAGATTATAAATACTCTTTAAACATATGGTTAAATTCTAATGTTAATTTTACAGATAAATTATAGAGAAGTTGAGAAAATTAATCTGTAAATGAATATTGTCTTGAGACTAATGTTCACTTATGAAATTTAAAAAAATGACCTAGAGATTCTTAACAATAACATCCTTTGGAATGAGTTAAAATTTATTGATTGAAATTGCTTCAAATGGAAAGTGAAAAACAATGTCTTTATATGTACTTGGTTGAATGTTCAAGGTCACTGATTTACACATACAAAGATACTATTTTATGGGTCTAATAGAATTTTATTTAGTTTTGTACAGCAGTTCCTGTATTGGTAGAAAAATAATTGACTGATTAAAAGGAAACTAACACCTTCTAATGTTTTCTGGGTAAATATTTAATCAGTTCATTAATTTCTACCTCCACAGAGAGGGGGTCTAAAATCCAAGAGTCTAAGATGACAAGGGCACACTCAAGGACCAAAGGAGAAGAATATGGAGACAGGGGAATTTACAAATGTATGGGCAGGGTTAGGGATATGGTGAATCGCTCAGTAAAAAAGACAGTAAGAGGCAATACCTGAAATCCAGCAAACATGAGTAGACATAGGTCACGTAGGGGAAGGCGCCTCGTCTGGCAGGAACAGATGGAGTGGGGTAAGGTATGGAAGGAAAAGGTGTAAATACTATGACCCATGTCTCTTTCTCTTTCTTACCTCTTACCAGTGCTTCTTATGTCCAAATCCAGCCACGATTAAGATGGCAACAGAGTCTGCCCAAAAGAGGCATCCATAAAGCTAAAGCCTCTAGGTCCAAAATGAGGCAGAAAAGAATAGATCTGGCGGTAAAATGGGAAATGTCAGCCAAGGGCTCACATGTTACTCTTACATAGAGGAAAGTATCTTATCCTTGCATCAGTTGGCATTTTCCTGGCTCCTACTGTGGTGTATAATTCTCACTGATTTTTAATTATGAGCTCCTGGGTTCCTATTGCTCAAGTTTTGGGTTCTGTGCTCTCTGTGAACATGTAGGCTTTCTGCTCACTCCTCACCCCAACTGTATAGCACTAGCTATCCCTGTGATCCTCTTGGTGGTGAGAATGGAGAAATATTACAATTATTGTGATTGAGGGCAAGCAGGTTCAGAGGGCTGTATGGATCTCTTTCTGCCAGTCCATACCCTGACATTCATTTTTTTCCCCTTACAGTCTCCTATATAAGAAAGTAAAACATAGTCCTTCTGCAGTTGGTTTCCTCTCTAACTACTAGTATCTTGTCATCTACTCTTGACCCGGAGGCAGCTTGGGAAGTAAAGACCGAGAAGGTCGGGTCCTTCTTTGTGACCTTCAAAGTTATCTAATCTTCTTTCACAGTCCTCCTCTCATTTCAAACCATATATCTTTACCTAGCAAGAAATTATTCTTATATCATCATCTAGTTTTCACTTTATTGTTTATGCTATACACTACACAGTTGATTTTTTGAACAAAAAACAAAAAATAGAAAACTGTGATAAAACATTAAAATGTCTTTCAAATGGACCACTTATTCAAATTCAAAAGTGCCTCGGTATAAGACTATAATATGAACTATGAGCTGTTAAAACAATCTCTTAAGAAAATTGGCCATCACCCAACTCCCATCCGTCTAGGCAATGGGGCCACTAAGTTAATGGATAAGATATTGAAGTGGTAAGAAAAAAATCATGGAAAGCAAATCAAATCTGCTATTCTTTCCCTATTTTGTTGTGCCATTATGTAACTGAGCAAATAGATTTACTTTGGGCAGTTTTACCTTGAGAAATGTGGAATGCTATACCCATTAGAATTTACAGTGCCAAAGGGCTTAAAGTTATATGCTTATTTTGGTAGAAAATAAATCTGTAATGGAAGCAATTTGAGCACAGCATCACTTGTAAACGAGTATTGTACATTTAAAGATGAATTAGCAATAGTATCTGCCTACATGTGCTATATAAAAATTACAAAAATAAGTTCCTGTTCCACCGAACTCTTATCAACACAATAGATTCAGTAGAGACTTCGAACATTACGAAAATAATGTTTGTACAGTTTCATCTCTCTTGAGATCACATTTTGCTTTGTTTTAAAGTGATTGTCCAGAGAAATGAGTCAGAAATTATAGACTTTATTTGACTGACCATAGTCTTAGAAATAGAAATTACAACTGTTTTTGTGAAGACTGGTTTGGATCACTTAAATTTTCTATTGAAATTACTTTTGTCAGCAAGGTAAAGAAAAGGTCAAAGCATGTTTACATGCTGGTGCCCAGAGGAGGAGCATGAGGAGCAGGTGTGCTGTGGTAAACAGGGCTGGAGAGGGTAAGGTTTCTTATGATACATTACTCATTTTCTGTTCCTTGGCTACAGATGTTCTTCTAAAATCATTAATGTTTAATTAGAAGTAAAAAACAGTCTCAAACAATTTAACAGTTAGATTACCAGTCTTTCAAATATGATACTTTAACTACTTCAGCTCCTCAAATGTATTTTCACTGGTTTGAGTACCACAAATGTAAATTATTATTAAACAATAGTTTAACTGTTAAGTATTTAAACCATGTCAATTATGAAATATGTTAGTTCATCTAAATCATATCTGTGAAAGAATTCAACAGCTCTGTGTCAGTTGTTCAACGACACCCATGTGGAAGGAGTTGCTAAAGGATAGAAAATACTTTGACTGACTGCCTTTGTGCTGTAGTTTAGGAAAAAAGATAGTCTCCTCTCTCATATTTGATAAATCTTATTCAAACACAATTCAATGACTGATTTTTTTGGATGGTAATGGAGAGAGCTTCTGGAAACTGATGTACCAAATGATATTTAGGTGACTTCAATTCCCTTCTTCCAAAAGCAATCAAACAAGCAACCAACCATTAACCAGAACAAAATGACAAAAATCTCTTCTGCATACACAGCCATCTAGAATAATAAATAGATAAATAAACAGTAACAGAATGATGTTTTCCAAATCTATTAATAAAGGCAATGCCATTCTTAAGTGATTTGGAGAGATTTAATTTAAAAAAAGTTCTATACAGGTATGGATATTAGATATCAATATATAGAAACTATTCTTTCTTTGTGTGTGTATCTAACCTTAGAGTTATACTAAATTATTTCATTTGCATAACAACCATGAAGTGACAAAGTTATTATGATGAAAAACGTACAGTGAGTGCCAGAGGTTGGAGGTGGAAGAAGGGCATGACTATTAAGCATTAATATGGTGATATTAAGGGATTTGTGTTTGTGTGGTGTGTGTTTGTGTATGTGTGTGTGTGTATGTGTATGGCTATGGAGTGGTCTGTGCCTTGACTTCAGCGTTCATTTCACAAATGTATACATGACAGACTTTCATAGAACCATAGTGTCCATTCAGCATGCGCACACACACACACACACAAGTACATGCAAAACTTAAAAAACTTCAATAAAGATCTGTAACTAATTTAATAATATTGCCCCAATGACAATTTCCTTATTTTAACAATGTCCTATGGTTAGGTAAGATATTATTATTGGGTAAAGTTAGAAGAAGAGTAAATGGAAAAACTCTGTACCATTTTTGCAACTCCTTGTGAGTCTTAAACTCTTTCAAAATAAAAAGTTAATTTAAAAAGATAACTCAGAACTAAATAGATGTTTGAATTAGCAGCAAAGGTCATTTAAAAATTATTATAACCATATTCTAGATGTTTAAAAAGTTTAGAGCTCATAGATATGAAAAATGATAAAAATCAAACTTCTAGAGAAATGCTGAGAAGGAAACTGAAATGTCTGAGATGAAAAATACACGTGTTTCCTAATTGTTTAAGGATTATGTAAGAGAGCATTTTTAAGATATTACTAGTGTGAGATTATTTCAAAACATTTTTAAAGAAAGAAAATGGGGCTCAGATTTAGCACATGATTTATCCATGGTCTCATAGACACTAAATGTCAGAGGTGAACCAATATTCTTGCCAGAACAATACCCTGTTTTGAAGTGACTCCTATCTTTCTTCTAAAATTTAATTAGTTCATTTTCTCACATTAAATTACTTACTTTATCTCAGGCTATGTTCTTCTTATATTTCACTGAGAGGACATATATCCACATACAAACTGAAATTCTTCAAGTTGTTGGCTTCCTCTTATATAATATAAGAATAATAGAAATATGCTGGCTTTATGTGTTCTATATAATTTATTCAAATGAAAGGTCAGAGAATTTATCATAAATTATGTAATGCTCATCTCATGGCAAGCTTGTCTGTTACTATAAAATCTGAAAATGTTTCTGAACTCTGAGTAGAAAACTGGTATTGATGGCAAAGAATTGTATGACTCAGTGAAAACACTCTCATAGAAATGTTCATAGATATGACTCACATGATAGGATACTTCAAGATAAATCTTATGGCATGATAGTCTTTGTCTTAAGGACAATTAATTTCGAGATGTGGTATCATTTTATGTTAAATTTTGAATAAGAGATGTAAATTTTGAGAATTTTTTTATTATAGCCATTAAACAGAATACATTTGATCTGTAAATAAAGCTGTTTTAATAATTATACACTATGATTCAGACATTATTCTATATGATATTTGTTATCTTATTTCATTCAATGAATTATTTTAACAGTGATATTTTTGTGGCTATTATAAAGATGAAGAAATTAAAGCTAGAAACAGAAAGTAACTTGGTCCAAATCACATAGCTAGTAAGTGGAAAAGCTGAAATTTAATCTATGGTCTGTTTGAC
The DNA here is from genome assembly GCA_029783875.1 of Phataginus tricuspis. NCBI lineage: Eukaryota > Metazoa > Chordata > Mammalia > Pholidota > Manidae > Phataginus > Phataginus tricuspis. Next base: position 28,070,782 of record JAQQAC010010508.1, read on the forward strand.
AAGAGGCTCTACCACTCATGTACATACCCATGCCTCTGTACTCTGCCTAAAAAACAGCTTCATTTGAACATCTCATAGGCAACTCAGACCCAACCAGTAGTGACAAAGGGCTGCTTGGAGGAAATTTAAGTCCATTCCCTTTCCCTTCACATGCACACTCACACTCATATATCATATATTATATATCTTATTGGATATGGATGAGCGATGTTTTCTCAGTACTATGTAAAACGCTACAAAAACATAGCTTTTCAGTTCCATCCACCCTGAGTGCCTACCACAAAGCCATGCTATTGAGAAATTATGGAGATGCTACTGAATTTTAAACAAAATTTTCAAAATTGAATTTTTCTTGTGTTTTCACTAAACAGTAACATGCCCCAAATTCCCTAATTCTGATTACATCACAATTAACCTGCTAAAAACCCTAGTGAAAAATGACAGATCTTTAATTTTTCTCTTTCCTTGGGTCCTGTATCTAATCATTTGCTTTCATCTGTGGAATCTGCTTAATTTGTAGCTCTTCTACTTTGTGCTTTCTTTATTTTCAAACATTTCATTTTCTATCGTTCTGTAATTTCTGTTTACTTGCTTTTTCCATGCCTCCCAGTATCCATATTTTCTGTGCTCTTTTGGACTGATTTAGTTTTACTTGTATTCTCACTTCATTTCTCCCACAACACACACACATGCACTAAATCTATGAGTGTGGAAACAACATAATCTATGTCTGTTTTTTAGTGGTTACCCTTGAAATGTAATATGCATGCTTGGATTTAGGAAACTCTAAAACATTACAAGTACCTTAAAATGACTTATTTTCAGTTGCTCCTTTTCTTGAACGTTATATTAATGTCTTATTTTTTCTCAGTTTATAATTTTGCTTGTTTTTTAAATTATACTGCACATTAACCATTAAACTATTATTATTGTTTTATACTGTCAATACTTATTTAGATTTGCTCATATTTGCAATTGTCTTGCATATCATTCCTTTTGAATATTTGTCTTTTCTTCCAGAGTGTCTTCTGAAAACATTCATTCGGATTGCTTCAAGGAGGGTCTGTGCTTTCTATTTTTGTTTGCTATTGTTTTGTCTCATTTGTAATGAAAGTTTCATGAGGCATATATATTGTAGGCAGCCTCTAGATGGCCTCCAGTGATCTCTGCAACCTGCTATTTACACACTTCTATAATCTCTTCCCCTTGAATGTGAAGCTGCACTCAATGTCTCATTTCTAACAAATGCGATACACTTAAAATGACAGGATGTCACTTCCAAGATAGATTTGCCAAAAGTCTGTGACTTCTATCTTGTTGACCTTTTCTTTGTCTCTCCATTGCTCACTCCAGTGAGAATCAGCTGCCATGTCCTGAGCTGCTACAGGCAGAGGGTCCTATAACAAGAAAGCGAGGGAGGGATGAAGGAAACAGTCACTAAGGAAGTAAAGCCTGTAGACCAACAGCCTGCAAAGAAACAAATCTTGCCTCTACTGAGTGAGCAAGTGATAGTGTTTGCTACAGCTTAATTGATAACCTACCTGGAATATCTTCTGAACTTTCATAACACTTAGCATGTTTCTCTTTTATGGAATGTCTCATTTTCAGTCATGCATTAGACATATAAAGCACATGTCTTAGATCTCTTAGTAGATTCTCAGCTCTTTAGGATCAAGATTTATTCATTATTTGTACAAAAATATTTTTACAATATAAATAAAATATATAAATAGAATACATAATATATTCTTGATGCTTTTAGAACAAAATTATAAAAGAAAAGTAGAGAAGAAAATTAAGAAAGAAAAGAAAGAAAATGATCTCAGTTAATTGTACATAATGAGGGGATTGGACTTCAGTTCTTATGTTAATTAGATGGTGGAGACCACATTCTATAGAAGTGGATAGATGTGTATGAAAGCTATGAGATATTGAAGGGGGATTAATTAATCTATTAAATATATTTTTACTAAACATTTACTCCTTATCAGACCTTCTGTTATCATGCAATATTTAGAATTCACTTGAATTGAAAAATCCACTATTTAATGGAGGACGTAGTATAATTCTAGGTGGAAAATATTTTCCCAGCCTGGGGCAAATTACCTATGAAATTGAAATCAGTCAAAGGGAGAAATAAAGTAGGCAAAACTATTTATTGCTTACAAGCAGTCGTCCACTTCTGCTTGCCCGTGTGTCTCACCACCTGACTGAAAAAAGGGAGCCCATCCAACCTCTCTGGTCCAGATATGCCCTCGCTCCCCCATGTAATCACCTATTAATATGGAGATAGACAACTTCTCTCCACCCCTTGGAAACACCTGATATGGAGATGCATTAAGGTCTGGCAAGAGATTCTGGGAATATTGCAATTTTACCCACAGGTAGAAACATAAAGAACTATTATATTGCTGTGTTGAAAATAGAGCTGTTGGGCTCAAAGAAGATTACTAGGATTTGAAAAGTTGGCATTAGAGGAAACTACTACAACTGATTTGTCTAGCCAGGTGAAGAAAGGAAATATGGGGAAGAGATGAGAAATTACACCTTAAGTAGAAGAAAAGTAGATGTGAAAGCAAGCAGCTATAGAAGACTAAATTCTTATAGCTCTTATCATGTAACATGGCCATACGGGAAGACAGAATGTGTTAAGATTATAATGAACAGTGAGAATTAAGTGAAAAGATTGAATGTTATTAAGGATAATTTATGGCAGACATGCTGAGTTTGATTTTATTCTAAAGTTTATTGAAGCCACTGAAATGAAAAGTTATTTTAATGCCCCTTAAATGCTTTCTATTTTTAGGGTAGTCCAAGGACCATCAGCAACAACGCTCGGGTGACTGTTAGAAATGCAAAATCTTTGGCCCTAACCCAGACCTACTGGATCAGAACTTAAAGTTTGACTCTTAGAGTTTACAGACACCATTTGTGCCTACATAACCATAATTTCTGCAACTTAAATTGACCTGGCTAACAAGATCCCAATTTCATTTGGTATGAGAAAAATTTTGTCTGAATCTCTCTTAATGTTCTCCTTTCCCTTGCTAGGAAATAGTTTAAGGTAAGCATATAACCTAGTCTAGTGATGTACTGGGTATATATATGAGAAAAGTCTCTCTGATCTCAGAAAAGAAGCATCTTTTCCACTCTTGATCAGGAGCTGATGTCAGCAACTGCTTTATCTATAAAAGGAGTGAGCCAAAGGGTCAAGCTGACATCCTAAAGTTGGATGAGCAGAAAGGTGCCCAGACTTTATGTCCCTGATTATGTTGAACCACTGAATTAACCCTGAAACCAACAAATTCCCAGACTCATGATATGAGATGATAAATACCTTCACTATTTAAGCCATATTGAGTTATATCTTTTATCATTCTCAACCAAATAATCCTAACTGATAAAAATACTGACTGACATCAGGTCAGGGTGCTATCTGAGTAATGTGTACTAGAACCTCATACATTTCTTTGTGTCTTTAAAAATTCTAAAAAAATGTCCAGAGGTGACTTAACTATGTTTTCAGAGTGACTATCTGTGATTTTGGTCCCACTTTTATTTACCTCCGGAGTCCAGGCCATTAATGTGACTTGTCAGTGATCCTATGTGTTTATCTCTAGCTGGATCTGTGAATGGTTTTTGACCCACATTTGACTTCGGAATTGCAGAAACGTGTATTTTCTCCATATCTATCTGCAGATTTCCTTGTCTTCTCTTTGCTCCTCCTAGCTGCCTACTTCTCTGAGTCTGGTAAAGAAACGGCTTCTTCTCTTTTTTAAATTAATTTTTAAGATAAGATATAGTTGACATATAACACTATGTTAGTTTCATGTATTTAATATAATGATTCAATTTTTGTATATATTGTGAAATGTTTGCCACAGTAAGTCTAATTAATACCTATCACCAGATTTATACATTTTTTCTTGTGATGAGAACTTTTAAAATTTACTCTCAGCAATTCTCAAATATACAATGCAGTATTATTAACTGCAGTCACCATGCTGTACAAAAAATAAATAATTAATTTTGTTATATAACTGGAAATTTGAAATGGCTTATTTCTTTAAGTGCATGACTAAGAAAAGAAGATTGCCAGCTTTAAAGATCCTGAGATTCATACTGGCATAAATTTTCAGGATCTTACTAAGTGGCCCACAGCCTCAAAGAGGGCATAAATGTTCTAAGGATGGGCCCCACAGCCAAGTTTGGTGAACTCAAGTTTGGCTTCACCATACATCTTAAAAAATAGCTAATAGTCGTTAATAAACTCTCATCCCTGTTGTTGGATTTAGTCTACCGTGATAAATTAATTCTCTTTTTTGGAGATGTTCTCTCAGGGCCATCATTGGTACTTCCTAAAACCAGGTTACTATGTGTTCTGCCTATCCATCAGACATGTCTACACAGATCTAGATTCCTACTGGTGATTATGTTCATGTTCTTTCCCATGAAGATTGTAAGTCCCAGGAGCTCAGGGTATGTTGTTTGACTCCTATTTGTGTGCTCAGGTGTCACTTGCCCAAGAGATATTCAGTGCCACTAATGCAGGTGCTGTCTTTGTGAACATGCAGGAATTAGGCAGCAATCAAAGGATTTAATCAAGTTAAAAAAAAGGTATCAAAACTGCACTTTAGACACATCACAGTGGCACCAGTGTAGATGACAGATTAAATAGAGAAACAGACTGGAGGCAGAGGGATCAGCTGGATTAGAAATAATAGCTTGAATTAAAGCTGGGGCAGTAGGAGATGCAGTAGTGAGCCAACCTAGGAGAAGCTTTTATTATCAAATTAACTTCAGGGCATGAGGACAAGGAAAAAAATCTGTCATGCTCCCAGATTTCAGTCTGATTCACATAAATTTGCTCTCTAATTCCCTCTTGTCACCAGAGACTTATGTATTATTAAGACATGCCATGGGTTTGGGGTACCATATAGAGATCAAGCTGACCTCATGAACCCACTGTACACTGTGTAAGACTGAAAGAAATTATAGCCATGCTAAAGAAATCAGCTTGGGTCCCTAAATAACGTGATGCAATGAAGCTAAATAAACGCAATGCAGTCTGCTGGTCCTTGATACTCTGGTACTTCGGGGAAATAATTATTTGTAAGGGAATGCTAACACATTTAATGCTGCAAGTATTTACTGCCAGCACATACTTATGTCCTCTTAGCTTAAATGTAATGTGAGAAGAAAAAAAAAATAAAGGTTGTGGAAGCAATGAAAACATACAGAATTTGGATGTAAGGCTCGTGAGAATTTTGCAAACCAGTTTCTCCATAGATGTGAGAGTCTTCCAAAACCATTTCAGAATGAGATAGTTTGGGCTTTCCCAAACAAGTCAGTATAAGTTTACACAAGTAAAAGAGTCCCATAGCTTCCCTACAGCTGTGTACTGGAGCAATTAAATCTGTTAGAAAATACAAAGGGTGTAGAAATTTCAAATCTTCATTCATGAAATTGGTTGGTATTTGAATGCTCACCTCCAGGTCCCTTTCTTGATGGTGTTGTAACTACTGTTTAGTCCCATTTCTTAAAGATAAAAATAATCTACTAATCAAAGTGCTGATGGTGCTTGTTATTTATAATTCCCCGGAATAACCTAATCTTTAAAAAATAAATCCTTGAAATTTCTCATATCAGAATGTGAGAAATATTTCAGCCCAAGTAATAGAAATTAATAGTTGGTTGAATTTTGATAATTACTACTTTACTCTCAAGTTGTGCTGGTGGTAGGTAGGCTCCATAATGCATTAAAATATTTTTATTTTCAAAGAATATCATCCCGTAGTTTCTTCTGCTCTCAGCTCCAACAGGTTTACCAGTGAACTTGTTATTTTTCCCTTTAGGTCATGACACGTTGATTTAATTATTCCTAAATTGCATTTGTCAATAGGTGACTGTGAAAGAGGTTTTGTAAAATGTCCTTGAATTTGACCCTTTGGGACCAGGAGGTTGTTTTGCCATTCTTGTTATACAGAAATGCTTTGAAAGCAACAGTGCATTCACTAATGCACTCATCATATTTGTGAGATTCATTAAAATCCTGGTGCAGATTGCCTTTGAACTGTGACATTTCCAAACACATGTAGAATATATTCAATAAGTTCTGTGATTTTTACCTTATAAAATGTCATTTATTCATGCACATTTTCCATTTTCAGAAATGTGCTTCTTTTCTTTCTATATTGCTTGTCAGGGTTTTAAAGCACAGTCAAGAATCTACATGGACTTACTCTGGCAGTGAGAAAGAAATTTCCCTAAAGGAGGCCCTCAAGCTGTATTATCCTTCTAGTAAATCCCTGTGGAATGGGGAGTTGTGATTGGCAGTAACTGACCAGGACACTTGCATCCTTTCAATCCCTGTTCCCTGAACACACAAATTCCTTAGCTGAGTGCAAAACAATGCATATTTCATAAATTCCAAAGGTACCAATTGTGATGGGAATTGGCAGAGAATTGGATGAGAATACAGAGAAAACATATCATATGTTTACCATTTGTGAAATGCACCTTTTGAGATCTTTCTGTGTTGCTAGATTTATGCCTCTGAACTTTTTGCTGGTAACTCCCTGTTGCCCTTTAGTATCTCAAGTGAGATAGAAAAATCTTCATTTTTCTCTCTCTTATTAGTATATTAGGTATGTTCAGTGTTCTGCTGCTGGGTTTTATAGTTCTGTCTTGGACAGCAATCACATCAGCCTCCAGTGATTAGAGCTCACAGAAGAACCCAGGATGGTTATTAGTATCCTCACCTGCCTCTGCTGCCAGCGAGGCTCTGGGGAGTGGCTGGCCCCAAACCACAATCCCATAGGAAGATCCTGTCTTGAACTCTCAGAAGGAGAAGTGTCATTTTCATTACTATTGAAATCACTATTCAGACACAAAGTTTGGACCAATAACTCTTTCTTCATTATATGAGTGTATTTATTCACCTCTGTTGGCTGTTCTTAACCCCTGTGCACATGAATAACTATAGGGCTCTTGGCTCCTGGAGTAACCATATCTTGTTAAAGTATAAATGAAGATGTGTCACAAAGTATTAGATTTTTTTCTAAAATCTAAATGAGATCATAAATAACAGATGAAATGTAATGGCTTAGAACTTAAGGATAAATGTCTGTATAGAGATCTGAATTTTTGATTAGATTCAGATAAGCATGTCAAAAATTGGTCTGTCAGGATTCAAAACTGTGGTCAATCTGGTTCTGGATCACTGCTACCACTTCAGTAACTCCATGTATTGCATGTGTGTGTGTATTTATGGCTAATTTTCTGGCAAAAAGGCTAATAGTCTGTTATTGATCAATCTGACAACCCATAATCTAAAATACAACCCCCTTTATTGTGCTGATAGTACTCAGTCAATTGTCAGTTTCCCCAATTACGTTCAGTTAAAAGATTGAAAGTAGAGACATGACATTCTCTTCTAGATATTAACTGAAAAGCAGTGTATGATTAACCAAATTGTGGTACGCAAAGCCTCAAAGATCAGAATGACATCCACAACATAAAACATGACTGAAGAAGCTGTTTAAATATAAAATGACAACTCAAAATATTTCATAATGGCCTTGATTGTTTAAGACCTCCACTTTAGAAGCAGGTGCAAATAACTACACAAACACTGCATATGGTAAATACAGTAGTGACCCTCCCTCGACTATATCAAGCTGAAAAGCTTCTGTACAGCAAAGGACACCATCAGTAGAACAAAAAGACATCCTACGGTATGGGAGAATATATTTATAAATGACGTATCCGATAAGGGGTTGACATCCAAAATATATAAAGAACTCACACACCTCAACAAACATAAAGTAAATAATCCAATTAAGAAATGGGCACAGGACATGAATAGACACTTCTCCAAAGAAGAAACTCAGATGGCCAACAGGCACATGAAAAAATGCTCCACATCACTAATCATCAGAGAAATGCACATTAAAACCACAATGAAATATCACCTCACACCAGTGAGGACGGCCAACATCCAAAACACAAACAACAACAAATGTTGGCGAGGATGTGGAGAAAAGGGAACTGTCCTACACTGCTGGTGGGAATGCAAATTAGTTCAACCATTGTGGAAAGCAGTATGGAGGTTCCTCAAAAAACTCAAAATAGAAATACCATTTGACCCAGGAATCCCTCTCCTAGGAATTTACCCTAAGAATGCAGCAGCCTAGTTTAAAAAATACATATGCACCCCTATGTTTATCGCAGCACTATTTACAATAGCCAAGAAATGGAAGCAACCTAAGTGTCCATCAGAAGATGAATGGATAAAGAAGAAGTGGTACATATACACAATGGAATATTATACAGCCGTAAGAAAAAAACAAATCCTACCATTTGCAACAACATGGATGGAGCTAGAGAATATTATGCTCAGTGAAGTAAGCCAAGCCGAAAAAGACAAGTATCAAATGATTTCACTCATATGTGGAGTATAAGAACAAAGAAAAAAAACTGACAGAACAAAACAGCAGCAGACTCACAGAACCCAAGAACAGACTAATAGTTACCAAAGACAAAGGGACTGGGGAGGATGGGTGGGAAGGGAGGGACAAGGGGGAAAAAGGGGCATTACGATTAGCAGATGTAATGTTGGGGGGGCACGGAGAGGGCTGTACAACTCAGAGAAGACAAGTAGTGACTCTATAGCATCTCACTACGCTGATGGACAGTGACTGTAATGGGGTTGGTGGTGGGGACCTGATGAAGGGGGTAGTTTAATCACCATAATATTGCACATGTACTTGTAGATTAATGATACCAAAATAAATTATAAAAAAAAAATAGTGACCCTCCTTCCATGAAGAGTCTACACTCATATCCCTGAAAACTGGAAAAACATTATTTTACATAGCAGACATGATTATAAGTTGTGATCACGAATACAAATCTTGAGATTAACCTGTGTTATTCAGTTAGTCCAATCTTACCTTATTCTAAGGATGAATCCTTAGAAGTGGAGCCCTGGCTGTGTTAGATAAAGAAGAAAGGAGGAGGACAGAGGTAAAGCATTAAAGGGACTGGACCATGGCTGATGGCTTTGAAGAGAAAGGGACCATCATCCAAGGAATCCAGGTGGAATCTAAAAGCTGGGGACTGTTTTCTGAGGACAGCCAGCAAGAAAATTGAGATCTTAGTCCTACAACCACAAGGAGTTGAATTGTGTTAAGACACATATGATCAAGGGAAGAGATTCAAAACCCTAAGGCCACCAGAAAGAAGTGGAGTGGTGCTGATACCTTGATTTTAGCCCAGTGAGTTCTGTTGGACTTCTAGCCATTTTACAGAAACGGAACATGATAAATTCACATTATTTATGCTGCTAAGTTTGTTGCAATTTATTATAGCAGCAAAAGGAAACCCAGACACTGCATGATGGAGCAGGCATCTACCTATCTCATCTATCTATCCAAATATTTCTATCTACCATCTACCTTTATGGTGGCTTTTAAAATTCACAGTAGAGCACCACAAATGTGCCTTAGGATTTTGTTCGCAACAAGTGCTGGAGGAGAAGAGGGAGCAAGTGGACCTCCCGGCACTCACTGCACTTCAACCACAGCAGTTCTTTTACATGTCATTGAGTAATGGACCATTTTGCTCATGAGAATATTAAAACCATTGTTTTATAATGTTTTTTTCTTACTTTTTTAGTTTTAGTGATGAGAAATATAGGGCTTATAGCTTTGATACACTTGAAGTAAAAGTTGAAACTCATTAGTAGAGTTGAAAGTAGATGATATTCTGACTCAGATGGATACTCATTAAGCCCAAGCCTGCCAACTGTGTGTTCAATTGTGAAAGAAAAAAAAAAAAGAAATGTATGAAATACTTGAAATATATCAGCAAAGATCATATTGAAAAGGTGATAAGCAATTACAGATTTTACAATATTTTGAACTCCTAAGAAGGGAATACCTTTCCTTAAGACATGCATGCCATATAACTCAGGAAGTCAAGTCAGAACTATTTTTAGCGTATTAATATATACAGAGATTGTATATATTCAGGGGTTGAAGATGCTGATCAGTATCTGTTAAACTCAGTAGTCATAGTTCTCATTATAAATAGGTAGGTTCTCTTTCTCTGAGAGAAAGAAGAAAAAGAAAGAAAGAAAAAGAGAGAGAAGAAGGAAGGAAGAGAGGAAGGAAAGAAAACGAAGGTATATGGATTAGTGGAGAAAGATGTGCAAATATATAGGTATGTAGATAGATAACACATGGATAATTACATATGTAGATATGGACATAAAAATGTAAATATAGATATATCCATAAATAATCATATATATCAGACTCTAGGTCTTTCTCAACTGGAATATGACAAGAAGAGAATTAAGTCTTATTGCTCTCAGGCATCTATTTGAAGATTATGAATTATTTTTTCACCTATGCATTTAAATGGTGCTCATTGAGACAATTAAAACAGTTTTTCAAAATATTTTCTACATTCTGTGGTTCAAATGTTGAGCACTAGTTGAAACCACAATTAAGATGATTGATTAGCATAAATTCACTTGTTACCCACGTATTTCAAATTTCCTAGTTTGCAAATCAGTGGACCATCTCTCCCTATGGAGGTGACAGAGATCATATGTCCTACTATGCACATATTACTTGATATAAAACTCTCACTATAGACTTAAGAATGACTTCATCCAAGAAATCCTCTTTTGTCAGTGTAACGAGCTGTGATCTCTCAATTTCCTAAATTATCTTACTCTTTATTTCATATTTTCTCATCTTATTACATTATATTCATATACTGTTTTTTCTTCCAGATTTTAAGTACTATAAAAGATGTCAACCACTATGTTTCTTCGTCTGCCCCTGATTAGAATGCCTGGAACTGATAGGTACATAGTTTATATTAGTGGAATTTGAAAATTAATTACTGAACATGCATTATTATCTGGAAAGACAGTTCACCAAAGTAGGACAGAAAGCTGTGAATTTATTAGGTTTGATCCTATGTGTTATGTTATCTCTACCATTCAATTTTATTTCTCCAATGATTACATACTTGCTTTTCCACAAGTTATGTACATTGTTTAATCTTCCCTAAAATTTAAAAATTCCTGTGGACAATATTATGAACTAGGCTAAGCTGTCTCTTATTATCAGATCTTATTGGGGTGCACAGGGTACCCAGCCCGCTGCTAGAGTCTGGGTGAACAGAGATAAGTATCTCAGAGTCTCTTAGAAAGCCAACTCTACAGATCTTCCTCGACTTTCAATGACATTACATCCTGATAAACCTATCATAAATTGAAAATATAGTAAAACTGAAAATGCATTTAACACACCTAACTTATCAAACATTGTCACTTAGCCTAGCCTACCTTGGATATGCTCAGAACACTTACGTTAGTCTACAGTTGGGCAAAATCATCTAACACAAAGTCTATTTTATACTAAAGTGTTGAATATATGAAAAATAGAATGGCTGTATGGGTACAGAATAGTGGTTAAGTGTATCAGTTGTTTATCCTCACGACCACGTGGCTGACGGAGCTGTGGCTTGTTGCCGCTGCCCAGTGTCACCAGAGAGGACCATACTGCACATCACCATCCAGGGAAAAGGTCCAAATTCAAAATTCAAAGTGTGGTTTCAATTGAATGTGTATCACTTCCACACAATCGTAACTCAAAAAATCCTAAACCATACCTTTGTAGATAAGACACTGCCTGTAGTAGGCTCAGTGACCCTTCATCCTGGCACCCCTGCTACTTTTTAATTTATTCACGATTAATTTATTTAAATCATTAAGGAATTGTTTCTTTTTATGATGGAAAGTAAAAAAAAGTAGAAGGTATTCCTAGCCTTACATTATTTGGCATACTATTACTGAAAGTCATTATAAAATGATGTTGAACATTCATCTTTTAAACTCAACTCAAATAAAATTAAACTCTCTTAAATGTCTTTATTTTTGACTGATTTATTTGGTCTTCTATTTCTATATCAAGCGTGTACATAGTGGATTGACTAATTCATTTTCTTTTTTCCACCAAGGCCTGTTTGTCAGAATTTGGTGAATTTAAAACATCCTTTTTTATTTTAAACTTGTTTGTCCAGAATCCTAAGCATATCTGGGGTTTAGCTGGGTCATAACTGGGATGCTTAATTCTCCAAAGTAACTCTCTAGAAATGCCATGAACATCCACAAAATTATTCATACAGTGACATTTGCTCCCAGAACTTTGCATACAGAAAAATGGTGACTTATTTAAGTCTGGGATATAAAAAGTAGAACCACTTAAGGATTATTTTATCTCGCCACATCTGAGTAATAAACCTAACCTTATTTCTTAGTTTACATGACATATAATTAAGCTAAAGACAACAAAAGAGCTTTGTTTATTTAATTTTACATAAAAACATTTTCCTTTTGTTATATTGACTTATTTTTGGTGAATGGATTATAATTATTTTGGTCCAGGACTTCAAAAGGAAAAGATCACTTAAAGTTAAAATACATAGAGAAGGCACACTATGGCATACTCAGAAACAATCAATGGCACATACAGTTAGGGATATATGTAGTTCTTAAAAACATGTACTGAGAGAAAAAAATTAAAAATACACAATAAATATGGTTTACAAGAATGTACACAATTAAAATACATTTAAAAAATAAATAGTTGCTATAGCTTTATCTATCAATCATCTATTTACTGTCTGTCTGCATGTCTGTCTATCTACTTATCTATAACAGGTTAAAACGGTTGCCTTTTTTGGTGGGTAGAAAAATGTAAGGGAACTGGGGCAACAGAGAAAGTTAAAATTAAACAAGAGAAGAGTCTTGTTCAGATAATAGTGAGTCATAAACGGAGGTCTATGGTTAATACAACTCTGTCTGGGGTCTAGAAAAGCAAACAAAGAAAGAAGAAATAAGTAAAAGAATATAATAATCCCCTAATTTAAAAAACATATAACCTTGTTTAATACTGCTAACTTTGATGTGCTATCTATGGCAGCATTGATGAAGGGGAGGACCAACCGGAACACTGACACGCACCTCAGACCTTTTTATATTTCCTTAACATATCCAATTATACTCAATATTTTGGAGGATTGGAAGACCCAATTTTACCAATGATGTCCTAGAAGAGATAAAAGTGTTCCTAGAACACATCTTACATTAAATTCTGTCAATTCTCTTTGTAAAGTGTGTCTGCCTATTAATTATTTTCCTGATACCAAAAGACCCTTCCATCTTTGCACAGCCCAGATTTAGTGTTTAACCTCTGCTTCATGGTGCCAGGTAGTTCAGCTTCCTGCCAGAAGGCAACGTACTATGGGCGGAGACAGGACTGTGCATTAGAAAGTGGGCTCTAGACTAGCTGTGAGTCTCTGGGAAAATTACCTAACTTCAGTGTATCTTTAAAATGAATAGAGGAATTTTATTTAACTTATATTTTGAGGTTTGAATAATTTTTGTATAGAAAACATTTAGTGTCTGACAGAGAAAGTCTTCAACATATGTTAATCATAGTAATTTTTCATTTTAATAATATATTTTGCATATCATTTAGCAAATCAAAAGCTTTGCAGTTAATAAGATGAACCCTCTTTAGGAGACACTATAAAAAAAGATCAGTTTCAGTGTCACTCTAGTTGTATCTCACAAATTGTTGATATGAAAATTGGTTATTAGTCTATTGTAAGTCCAGAAATTGAAATATTTAGAACACAAAACTTTTTGTCTATTGAATCTAATAAAAATTAGAACTTACATTTAACGAGTCTTTTTATTTCATTTTTCTATTGACTTATTTTAATTTATATATATGTAGATATATGTAAATACATTTACATATATATATATGAGTATTTGTCTCATATATATGAAAAATAACATATATAGGAAAACTAACAACTACACTGGTCTTTTACCACACATGGTTTGAGAAGCACTAGTCTATATTTAATTTTTTGTCTTAAATTATTTTTATCAGATTTTTTCAAATACAATAATCTTTCAGGGTATAGAACCTACACACTTCTCCATTTTATTGCACATGAAAATAAATTTGGGGACTTTTATGAATTTCAATAAGTGATATTTCATTGTATGAAAACATGTCAGAAAAACCAGTAATTCTTTCTTATTGAATATTGAAATTGTTTAATTCTCTATTATAAACAATATAAAAATGAACATCCTTGTATATAAATTTTTTAAACCCATAATTATTTCTTGAAGATAAATTTCTTAAAGTGAAAGTAGGTCATTGGAAATACAGATATTTCTCCCTGAAACTATTGTATTAATTTGTACTAAAATCTCTCAATTAGTGTTCACGGGTATGCCAATTTTCTTTCTTCTCTGCTTTTTTTTTGGATTATTCATATTTTATTATAATTTCTTAAGTAGGTGAATAATTTAAAATTTGATAAATATCTCAGTATTTAACGGATTGTTTCGTTGACTAAAATTTTAAGTATATTCAAATGTTTATTAGTCCTTAAAATTTTCTCATTTGTTAGTTAAGTGAAAAACACATGTCAGTAAATGCCTCTGCCATGAGCAGTCCCTGGACATAACCAACAAATTACATGATTATCTCTTGATATAAAAATTGCCCTGAGACCAGTCAAATAATTGGAGGTTGGCCAGGTATCTTTACTGAGAACTACACATATGAATCTTAGAGAGTAAAGTCAGCCATAGTAGCCCCTTGAGACAAGAGGTGATGAGATCTGACTTGTGGTGGCCAATTCTGTGGCCAAAAAGATACATAAACAAATCTAGATTGGCTTAAAAGCAGAGAGAGAGTTAGAGAATCCTTGAAAAGAAAAACAGGAGCCTCCATTCCTGACTCTCTCTCTCCACACTTCATTCCTCATAAAGACTGAATGAAATTTTTCCTTCTCACTTATTTCCTTTTAATTTGTGCAAGTTTAAGTGGATTTTAGATCTTTGCAACTAAATCTTCCTTTCTGGAGCTTCTTTTCTTCCCTGATACTCCATTATCTCTTGGGGTACTTGTCAATTTTCTTGTTTGAATTCCTTATCTTAGTTATTAAGCCTTTTATTCCATACATCTTTCTAGTTTATTGTCTTTTAATTTAGCTTATATTACTTTTGAAAAAGTTATCAATGCTGTAAAAATATATTTTATGCTTTCTGCTTTTTTAAAAATATCAAAATGATTTTTCATACATAACATTTATTTGTGTTTCATCAGTACTGTATTCTTTCTTATTTACTTATTTGTATACTTGTAATGCTTCAAACAGTTGCCTTTTTGCAGAGTACTGTGGGACCATAAAAATGACCATGCAAGTTGTAACTATGTAAAGCAATTTTAATAATCAATGGGAAAATTATGATTTTTTTGTGACCTTTAACATTTGTTGTCAAAACATGAAAACATTTTTATTTTTGGTTATAAAGGCATATACAAAAATTAATAAAACATTTATTTAGTATACTGTAGTATAGAACATTAGAGATGTTGAAAATTAAAGTGTCTAATTTATTTGTAAAATTGCTTATCAAGAATAGTTTGAACAGCAGTTCCCTTTTCTTCTCTTCATGTAACTTACAGCATGAAGCTAGTATCTTTTCTCTGCTCTGGAGAATTACCTTACCTTTGCACATTTGGATCAGGTTCCACCATTTTACCCTTTATATTTTCAACGTTATGAAATATCTCTGAGAGTTTCTTTAACGTGAAGCTTTTGCTGTTATCACTTCTTCTGAATCATCTTCACCGTCTTCATCACAACTATTTTATTCATTTAAATTAACAAGTTCACCTTCACTAATTTATTATGGCTGCATGTTTAGAGTCTCTTAAATGGTGCCAGTGTCAACTGTCCCACACTCAGCTATTTCTTCTATATCTCCATCCACATTTGATTCAAATTTCATTTCCAGTAATATCATTTTCTCCACTCCTCCTCCTCCTTGTCTTCCTCTTTTTTCTGCACTTACATCTTTGTTGACTATTTCTCTCTCTCAATCCTCCTTTTTGTAAAATGCTCATGGATTTACCGCTGGGAGCCAAGAAGTCAATACGAATACATTACCTTGCTGTCTGTGTGGACTTGTGAACAGATGCTCCGAAATCCATCACCAATAAACTTTAACACAAGTGACACAGTTGGTCATGATGCATATCTCTTATTTACTTAGTGATTTGTAGACTGAAGAGCTAGTGGTGAAGTTTTTACTACTATGTAATTATTCAGCTCATGATATCAAAACATGATAACTGTGATTTACACTGTGTTGTTGGGGGACTGGGGTCACTTAATTAAATAATTGTTACTGAAATTTGTGCATTTAGAGACATGCAAAAGCAAGAAATGCCTCTACTTAACCCAGTCATACATCTTAAATTGGCCAGTGTTAAGTTCTAGAGAGCCTTGATGTGAATTAGAAAAAGGTGCCAGCAAACCCCCTAAAATGCTATCCTTTAGGTGACATACTGGCAAGGAGAGCAAGATGCAGAGCTCCACCTGCATAACTGTTAAGCTGCAGAACCAGCTTTGATTATATCTACAACTATTTCCTAAGAGACACTCCATCAAACCCGTGAAATCTTCCTTCATTTCTGGGCAGAGGGGCAGTTGCCTTCTCTTTAGGCAGAGCCACGCTAGGTGCTCCATCCTTAGAATCACACAGCGTAGGCATGAAGCTCAACTGACTGATGTTGCCTGTGACTCTTTGCTTAACTTGAAACAGGATAGTTACCTGTCAAGGAATAAAATTTTGGAATCACTGCTCTTTAATACTAAAGAGAGGCTCCTTACAGAGAATTTTTATTTATAGAAAAGAATCTTGAAAGAGATTAGAATTAAACTAGACCAGAAGAGAACTACACACTTGGCCTCATCTCAAGTCCCCCTATTTAGCTGTTTTTCCTGAATTGAATGTTGGTCTTTTCCCATTCACCCAGAATAAACCTATTACGTAGGAAACAGAACCATTGAACAAGATGTTCTGTTTACTATTAAAACCGCTATTTGGATAATTTAGCATCCTTTTCTTGAGAATTCACAGAAGTAATTTCTCTCTGATCTTAGTATCAGGGAGAATGATGACTTCTCTTAAACACTCTTTGTTTTATCTTACTGAATTATATTACTCATATTTCTTATTTAATATTAATTACTGGAATTAGTTTCATATTAATTAATTAATTTTGGAACAAATTTGTATTCTGCAGCCAACAGATAGATTGAATACCATAGTGAGTTTTCCATGTACTAAAGTCATGTTTATTTCATGTTACCTTTCCTTTTGTTATTTTCACTTTGTCCTACTTTTCTCATCCATTCATTTTATTAGTATTTGTATCTCATTACAAGCATACACACACACAAACACACACACATATCTTAAAACCTTTCAGACAAGGTGGGAGAGAAATAAATGAGTGGATATCAATAAAGCCTGAATTATAAAGTATGTTCACTCACAGAAAAACAGTATTTATACTTAAAACTTTCATATTCGAGTTTGGCGTAGGACCATCTGGCCAACAAATTTTGTGAGGAATGCAGGATTAAAAATCTTGACCAATTTAAAGTATAAAAACATTTACTCATTTGTTGATCCAATTATCAGGAGTGACCCAATGTGTGTTTGAAAGTAAATGATTTATGAAGAAAGTAAAAATTACAATTTTACAGGAATGGCTTGCAAAGAGCAGCATTCTGCTTCCCAAACAAGTCAAGCCACCCTAGTAACCTAATTATCAGCTCAATTAACCATTCTTACTTATGCTGTAGTCACAATTAACCTGCTGAGCAGGCAAGAAACAATTCAAGAGCACAATGCATTTCTGTTTAATTTGCTTCATTTCTGTAACTAAATACTATTATAAACAACATAATACAAAATAGTATGCAAAATGAGTACTACGTAACAGCTACCAGAAACAGAACTGTGGGTGTTGCCAAGAGTGACTAAGGAAGCAAAGCTAAAATTAATGAAAGGTGATTGATTAGGACAACATTAGATTTGGACACCAAACCAATAATGGCAAGAATTAGAAATCCTTTTTCTTTCACCATTTACAATGAGATAAAGTGCTTAACTGATTTTTTGCAAGAAGCAGTTTGATACTAAAGAGAAAGGAACACATTATATGGCCCAGAAGGCTGCACCTTTATGCAATTAATTTATATTATGCTTTCACATTACGGTATTAATTGCACAAAAGGTATTCTCTAGAAAGTTCGCATCTTTAAATAGCATATGTTATTTTACTTCTAATATAAAGCCTTTAAAGACTGCTGTTCCTTCAATAGAGATATTTTACATTGAGGAACTGATTGAAAAATTAATGCCATATGAAATTATCCTTTAATTCAGGCCTTATTTAAACAAACTAAATGCGTTTTTTTTATAGGCAAATTGTTTTAGGGAAAAAAATTAACTTGAAAAAAAATTCCTGCCAGTTTATGCTGACGACATTTGTAAACTATTATGGTAAATACTAATAGGCAGGCATGTTGCTTGGAACATTCTTTGCAGAACTTTACCATGTATCCTGAGGAATGAATTTAACCTCAATTGGGGACAGTTTTATGTACATACACATATAAACAAAAGCCTGTGTAACATTATTTTCATGGTGGAATAAAGACTTTGAGATTTTTTTTATATAATTTATTTTAGTATCATTAATCTACAATTACATGTGCAATATTATGGTGATTAAATTACCCCCTTCATCAGGTCCCCCCCATTACAGTCACTGTCCATCAGCGTAGTGAGATGCTATAGAGTCACTACTTGTCTTCTCTGAGTTGTACAGCCCTCCCCGTGCCCCCCCAGCATTACATCTGCTAATTGTAATGCCCCTTTTACCCCCTTGTCCCTCCCTTCCCACCCATCCTCCCCAGTCCCTTTCCCTTTGGTAACTATTAGTCCGTTCTTGGGTTCTGTGAGTCTGCTGCTGTTTTGTTCCTTCAGTTTTTTTTCTTTGTTCTTATACTCCACATATGAGTGAAATCATTTGATACTTGTCTTTTTTGGCTTGGCTTATTTCACTGAGCATAATACCCTCTAGCTCCATCCATGTTGTTGCAAAGGGTAGGATTTCTTTTCTTCTTATGGCTGTATAATATTCCATTGTGTATTCCATGTACCACTTCTTCTTTATCCATTCATCTACTGATGGACACTTAGGTTGCCTCCATTCCTTGGCTATTGTAAATAGGGCTGCGATAAACATAGGGGTGCATATGTGTTTTTAAAACTGGGCTGCTGCATTCTTAGGGTAAATTCCTAGGAGTGGAATTCCTGGGTCGAATGGTATTTCTATTTTGAGTTTTTTGAAGAACCTCCATACTGCTTTCCACAATGGTTGAACTAATTTGCATTCCCACCAGCAGTGTAGGACGGTTCCCTTTTCTCCACATCCTCGCCAATTTGTTGTTGTTTGTGTTTTGGATGTTGGCCATCCTCACTGGTGTAAGGTGATATTTCATTGTGGTTTTAATCTGCATTTCTCTGATGATTAGTGATGTGGAGCATCTTTTCATGTGCCTGTTGGCCATCTGAATTTCTTCTTTAGAGAAGTGCCTATTCATGTCCTCTGCCCATTTCTTAATTGGGTTATTTGCTTTATGTTTGTTGAGGTGCGTGAGTTCTTTATATATTTTGGACATCAACTCCTTATCGGATACATCATTTATGAATACATTCTCCCATTCTGTAGGATGTCTTTTTGTTCTACTGATGGTGTCTTTTGCTGTACAGAAGATTTTCTGCTTGATCTAGTCCCACATGTTCATATTTGCTTTTGTTTCCCTTCCCTGGGGAGATATGTTCATGAAGAAGTTGCTCATGTGTATGTCCAAGAAATTTTTGCCTATGTCTTTTTCTAAGAGATTTATGGTTTCATGACTTACATTCAGGTCTTTGACCCATTTTCAGTTGACTTTTGGGTATGGGGTTAGACAGTAGTCCAGTTTCATTCTCTTACATGTAGCTGTCCGGTTTTTCCTACACCAGCTGCTGAAGAGGCTGTCATCTCCCCATTGTATATCCAAGGCTCCTTTATCAAATATTAATTGACTGTATATGTTTGGGTTAATGTTTGGATTTTCTAGTTGGTACCACGGGTCTGTGGGTCTGTTTTTGCACCAATACCAAATTATCTTGATTACTGTGGCTTTGTAGTAGAGCTTGAACTCAGGGAGCGTAATTCCCCCTGTTTGATTCCTCCTTCTCAGGATTGCTTTGGCTATTCGGGGTCTTTTCCGGTTCCATATGAATTTTAGAATTATTTGTTCCAGTTCATTGAAGAAAGCTGTTGGTATTTTGATAGGGATTGCGTTGAATCTGTAGATTGCTTCAGGTAGTATAGCCATTTTGACAATATTTATTCTACCTAGCCAAGAGCATGGGATGAATTTCCATTTGTTAGTGTCCTCTTTTATTTCTCTTAGGAGTGTCTTGAAGTTTTCAGAGTATAGGTCTTTCACTTCCTTCGTTAGGTTTATTCCTAGGTATTTTATTCTTTTTGATGCAATTGTCAATGGAATTGTTTTTCTGATTTCTCTTTCTGTTAGTTCATCGTTAGTGTATAGGAAAGCAACAGATTTCTGTGTGTTAATTTTATATCCTGCAACTTTGCTGAATTCAGATATTAGTTCTAGTAGTTTTGGAGTGGAGTCTTTAGGATTTTTTTATGTACAGTATCATGTCATCTGCAAATAGTGACAATTTGACTTCTTCTTTACCAATCTGGATGCCTTGTATTTCTTTGTTTTGTCTGATTGCCATGGCTACGACCTCCAGTACTATGTTGAATAACAGTGGAGAGAGTGGACATCCCTGTCTTGTTCCCGATCTTAGATGAAAAGCTTTCAGCTTTTCGCTGGTAAGTATGATGTTAGCTGTGGGTTTGTCATATATGGCCTTTATGATGTTGAAGTACCTGCCCTCTATACCCATTTTGTTGAGAATTTTAATCGTGAATGGATGCTGAATTTTGTCAAATGCTTTTTCAGCATCTATGGAGATGATCATGTGGTTTTTGTTCTTCTTTTTGTTGATGTGGTGGATGATGTTGATGGATTTTCGAATGTTGTACCATTCTTGCATCCCTGGGATGAATCCCACTTGATCATGGTGTATGATCCTCTTGATGTATTTTTGAATTCGGTCTGTTAATATTTTGTTGAGCATTTTTGCATCAACGTTCATCAGGGATATTGGTCTGTAATTTTCTTTTTTTGGTGAGGTTTTTGCCAGGTTTTGGTATTAGATTGATTCTGGCTTCATAGAATGAGTTTGGAAGTATTCCCTCCTCTTCTATTTTTTGGAAAACTTTAAGGAGAATAGGTGTTATTTCTTCTCTATATGTCTGGTAGAATTCAGAGGTGAATCTATCTGGTCAGGGGATTTTGTTCTTCGGTAGATTTTTGATTACTGCTTCAATTTTGTTGCTGGTGATTGGTCTTTAGTTTTTCTGTTTCCTCTTTGGTCAGTTTTGGAAGGTTGTATTTTTCTAAGAAGTTGTCCATTTCTTCTAGGTTTTCCAGCTTGTTAGCATATAGATTCTCCTAATATTCTCTTATAATTCTTTGTATTTCTGTGGGGTCTGTCATTATGTTTCCTTTCTCATTTCTGATTCTGTTTATGTGTGTAGATTCTCTTTTTCTCTTATTAAGTCTGGCTAGGGTTTATCTATTTTGCTTATTTTTTCAAAGAACCAGCTCTTGATTTCATTGATTTTTTCTATTGTTTTATTCTTCTCAATTTTATTATTTCTTCTCTGATCTTTATTATGTCCCTCCTTCTGGTGACTTTGGGTCTCATTTGTTCTTCTTTTTCCAATTTCAGTAATTGTGTCTTTAAACTATTCATTTGGGAATGTTCTTCCTTCTTTAAATAGGCCTGGATTGCAATATACTTTCCTCTTAGAACTGCCTTTGCTGTGTCCCACAGAAGTTGTGGCTTTGTGTTGTTGTTGTCATTAGTTTCCATATATTCTTTGATTTCTGTTTTGATTTGGTTGTTAACCCATTGATTAATTGGGAGAATGTTGTTAAGTCTCCATGTATTTGTGAGTCTTTTTGATTTCTTTCTAAAATTTATCTCTAGTTTTATACCTTTGTGATCTGAGAAATTGGTTGGCAGAATTTCAATATTTTTGAATTTACTGAGGCTCTTTTTGTGGCCTACTCTGTAGTCTATTATGGAGAATGTTCCATGTGCACTTGGTAAGAATGTGTGTCCTGCTGCTTTTGGGTGTAGAGTTCTGTAGATGTCTGTTAGGTCCATCTGTTCTAGTGTGTTCTTCAGTGCCTCTGTGTCTTTACTTATTTTCTGTCTGGTTGATCTGTCCTTTGGAGTGAGTGGTTTGTTGAAGTCACCTAAACTGAATGCATTACTGTCTATTTCCTTCTTTAATTCTGTTAGTATTTGTTTCACATTTGCCGGCACTCCCGTGTTGGAGGCATATATATTTATAATGGTTATATCCTCTTGTTGGACTGACCCCTTTATCATTATGTAATGTCCTTCTTTATATCTTGCTACTTTCTTCGTTTTGAAGTCTATTTTGTCTGATACAAGTACTGCAACACCTGCTTTTTTCTCCTTGCTGTTTGCATGAATATCTTTTTCCATCCCTTCACTTTTAGTCTGTGTATATCTTTGGGTTTGAGGTGTGTTTCTTGTAGGCAGCATATATAGATGGGTCTTGCTTTTTTATCCATTCTATTACTCTGTGTCTTTTGATTGGTGCATTCAGTCCATTTACATTTAGGGTGATTATCAATAGATATGTACTTATTGCCATTGCTGGGGCTAGATTTGTGGTTACTAGGTTCAAGGGTTGCTTCTTTACTATCTAAGAATCTAACTTAACTTTCTTGTTAAGTTATTGTAAACACAGTCTGATGTTTCTTTATTTCTCTCCCTTCTTATTCTTCCTCCTCCATTCTTTATATACTAGGTGTTTTATGCTTTGCCTTTAGTTAGTATTTGGATGGTCTGCTTTCTGTGCTATGATTTTATTTTCTCTGGTGACATCTTTTTAGCCTTAGGAGTGCTTCTTTCTAGAGCATTTCCTTTAAGATGTCCTGTAGAGGTGGTTTATGGGAGGCAAATTCTCTCAGCTTTCGCTTGTCTGGAAATTGTTTAATCCCTCCATCATATTTAAATGATAATCGTGCTGGATACAATATTCTTGGTTCAAGGCCCTTCTGTTTCATTACATTAAATATATCATGCCATTCTCTTCTGGCCTGTAGGGTTTCTGTTGAGAAGTCTGATGATAGTCTGATGGGTTTTCCTTTGTAGGTGATCTTTTTTCTCTCTCTAGTGCCTTTAATACTCTGTCCTTATCTTTGATCTTTGCCATTTTAATTATTATGTGTTTTGGTGTTGTCTTCCTTGGGTCCCCTGTGTTGGGAGATCTGTGGGCTTCTGTGGACTGTGAGACTATTTCCTTCCCCAGCATGGGGAAGTTTTCAGCAATTATTTCCTCAAAGACACTTTCTATCCTTTTTTCTCTCTCTTCTTCCTCTGGTACTCCTATAATGCGAATATTGTTCCGTTTGGATTGGTCACACAGTTCTCTTAATATTCTTTCATTCCTAGAGATCCTTTTATCTCTCTCTGCCTCAGCTGATCTGTATTCCTGTTCTCTGGTTTCTATTTCCTTGACAGTCTCTTGCATCTTGTCCAGTCTGCTGCTAAGCCCGTCAATGGCTTGTCTCATTTCTGCATTGTCTTTCCAGACTTCCCTCACCTCCTCCCTCAGCTCTTGCATATTTCTCTGTAGCTCCATCAGCATGGTTATGACTTTTATTCTGAATTCTTTTTCAGGAATATTACGCATTTCCATCCCTTCACGTTCCCTCTCTGGTATTGTCTGGGTGAGTTTTGTCTGTATCATGTTCCTCTGTCTTTTCATGGTGATAGAAGTGATCACTGGCAGGTGCACGTATGTCAGCTGGGCTCTTTAAGACTTAAAAAAAAAATGAAAAAAATAGGAAGAGAAAGAAAAGTGAAAAAAGGAAGGATGAGAAAGAAAAGTGAAAAAAAGAAATAAAGAAAAGAAAGAAAGGGAAAAAAAGAAAACAAAGGGAAAAAAAAAGCCCACTGGGAGTAGATTCTGTATGGATGCTGTGGGTGGCGCTGTTGCTCCACTATTCCATAGGAGCGGCCGCGCCATTCACCTGGGCCGTTTGCACCTCTGGCTGGGGCAGGAACGAATGGGAGGCTACTCTTCTCCGTGCAAAGTTTCAGTGCGGCTACTTTTTTCCAGTCGCCAGGCAAGGGATCCGAAATTCCTAGGACTCCCAGCCCACTGGGCTGAATGTGCTGGGGCCATCGTAAGACCGCTGAAAAAAGTGTGCGCTTTTCTTTTGTCCCGGGAGTTGGCTGCATGGGCCCAGGCGTGTTCCCTGCTCAAAACCTGTAACTTCTGCCTCTCCAATCTCCGCTACACCGCACAATGTGTGTCAGTGCTCCCGGTGCAGATCAGTAGGGCTGGTTATTTCGTGGGGTGTACTTCCACTCCCTCCTGGCTCTGAATCCTCTCCTCCTGCCGGTGCGCTGGGGTGGGGGAGTGCTCGGGTCCCGTAAGGATGTGGCTCCATGTCTTACCCGCCTCCGGGTGCCGAGTCGTCTCAGGTGCAGATGCAGGCTGTGTGTTGTCCTGTGTATTCTGGTCTCTCTTTTAGGAATAGTTGTATTTGCTGTATTTTCATAGATATATATGTGTTTGGGAGGAGATTTCTGCCGCCCTGCTCACGCCGCCATTTTCCCGGAACTTCAAGAGGAGACTTTGAGTTTTTAACATTTAGTTTAAAAGGAGGGCATACTTTATTTTGATCATAAACAACTGTTCATACTAATCCTAGAAAATTTGTAGAATAGAAAGAAATTGAAAGAAGGGGAAAACTGAAAAAAATATTTTCTCTGATTTTAGAAGTAGTCGTTTTATATTATAATTCTAAAAATACATAAAAATATAAATGAAAATATGTCATCATTCAGAATAACCACTACAGATTTTTAATGATTCATCTTCTTGTGTTTTTTATTTATAGTCCTGTGTCTTTTTTTATGCTATTTTAATCACATAGTCTATAAAATTTTATATTCTGATTTTAGGTAGCATGAGTACAGAGAAACATTATTTTTGATTTCTTAATACTAATCCTTTGTATGGATAAACCGTAGCATGCTTATTACTTTTTATTTGATGTGACTTGTTTCCATTTCTCCCCTTAAGTTTGAACAATGTTATAATCAATATATTTTTGTATAATCTGTTCCCATAGTGTGTGTGCGTGTGTGTGTGTGTGTGTGTGTGTGTGTGTGTGTGTGTGTGTGTGTG
>JAQQAC010010508.1:28096143-28222792 GCA_029783875.1 Phataginus tricuspis
GTGTGTGTGTGTGTGTGTGTGTGTGTGTGTGTGTGTGTGTGTGTGTGTGTTGGGTCTCTTTCCTTTCAATAAAATGCCAGAGTGGAATTGTTAGGGCAGAAGTTATTAATATTTTTAAGCTCTCCAATACAGATCTGCAAATTGTTAAATTCTTCCAAATATTATGTGTCTAATGAATAAAGACTATGAAAAACTAACATTTGGTGAAATCCATGCCCAGGAAACTGTGAAGGAGATGGCTCAGAGCACCTCCTGCCAAAGGGGCCTATAAAACTGGCCCTGAAAGTGTCCTGATGCCCAGCTCAGGCCCTCCTCTAATGAGGGAGAGAGAGCCATTTCCCTCTTAGGCTTTGTTTAATTAACTGGACAGCTGAGAGGCAGCCCCCAACAGCTCAGGGTGCCAGCCTACCAGGAACAGGGATTTTCTCTGAGGACTAGGACTCCACTGTTACCTTTGTACTGGGAACTTCTGCGAATCCTTAGGATACATCTGAGGGGAAAATCTATCATTCAGGAGACTCACTTGAGTGGGAGAGATGCACATTAATATTGAGTGATCGCCAGCTGAGTGATATATTTGGATGTAAAGTTTGGCTACGTAGTTTTCTCTCCCGATGATGATTAGTGTAGAAATGTGTAAAATTGGGTGGATTTTACTTCTTGCCTGCCACTGCATGAAATATTGAGGTTTCTTCAAAATGTGTGTCATACTTCTTTTGGGAGGAGGTGTTGTTTCCTTTTTCTTTTCTGAGAACAACATCCTTTGCCCTGGGCAGGAAGCTGGAGAAACTGCCTTCGGGAAGTGGTGTGTGGACTAGGCTTCCTCAGGTTTAGGTAGCACAGGCAACCCACAAAGTTTGGTCTTGGTCAGCCACCAGATGCTTGTGCCTGGCAGAAGGAAACAAAGTCATCTTGGAACAATGAATATAGAACATCTTAGGACTGAAATTATTTCTGAAAATAATTCTTCAAAGAAGCAATCAAAGATCATAAAGCAAACAGAAGACCAAAAATGCACAAGCTGGAATCAAAAGAATAATGTTCAACAGAAGTTGGTTGAGAGGAAGTCAGACTATTGGAATTATTAGATATAGAAACATATTTCTGCTTACTGCCCTCCGTGAAATGAATTTAAAATTTAGAGAGAAGAACTGGACACTATAAAAAACAATTCTGCACATATGAATAAGAATCAACTGGAAATTATGGAACTGAAAAATATAACTAAAATCAGGAAGACAATGTAAGGTTTTAATAGCAGTTTAGACATGTTTGAGCTAAGAATAAACACAAATATGAAATAAAGAAGGGATAAAAGGGAAGACAATGAGGTCTTATACACTTCTATCTGAAATATTTTCCATAAATGATGAAGGAAACAGCATAAAAGTATTAAAAGAAGCCAGAGATTAATTAACTTCAAAAGAAAGATGAGTGACTACTGAACAATATTTGGAAGCCACAGGGCAGTGGAGCAGACTCAGGTTGTTGAAGGACACAATCACCAAGACTAATTTCTCCACCACTAATAATATTTTTTAACAATGAAGGCAGCATAAAGGCATTTGCAAACAGGCAATAAAGAATTCAACACCAGCAGACAAACATAAAAGCAGATATAACTGTTTCTCAGGCAGAAAAAAAAGAAAAGATTCTAGATGGAATCTTGGATATGAAGTTAAAAAAAAAGCCAATAATAAGAATAAATCTAATAAACATGATGATGTAGAGCAATTATAACTATATTGTGGTATTTAAGGTGTATATTAGGATATGTAAAATATTTTTTAAGAAACCTATAAATGGAGGTAGAGTGTGATAGAGTGCATGCAAGAGGAGGAGAAATGTGTGCAGAAAAGTATGAACTCTGGGTTTAAAAAGCAGATCAAGAAGATAAAGAGGTACAATTTTCCAATTATAAAATTAATTAGTCATGCAATTGAAAGTACAGCATAGGGAATATAGTCAATAATATTGTAGTATCCTTGTATGTTGACAGATGGCAACTACACTTACAATGGTGAACATTTAGTTATGTAAATAATTGTCAAATCACTATGTTGTACACACCTGAAACCAACATAATATTTTATATCAACTATATTTCAGTTTGAAAAAACATAAAGTATGTCAAATAAATAACAAAGGGAGATTAGGAACAGTAACTAAAATAACACTGTGCCTTTAAATGGAAATCATTTAAATAAAGGTCCACTGATTAAATCTTTTGGTCTGAGAACAAAATTTGATATAAATGCAATTCAGGGCTCTGCAGATAATGTTGATTTTCACTACACAAGGTAAGAATGGCCTTAAATCAGCACTTACTTGAATATTAGTTTATCATGAAAAAAAAAAGAAGGGGGGTATTGCAGGAGTCCATGGAAAAAAGTCAAATAAAGAGCATTCTCTTCATTAAAACAGAGCTTCATTTTTTTCCTATCACCACTGCAAGTATAATGCCAACTAGATAGCAGAATTACAAAAAATAAATAAAAGAAAAGGAATATAATCACAACTCACTCATATCTCCATCATGTGTGTAGAATTAAGAATTGTGGAAAGGAGGAAAAATAAATCTAGAGCCAACCGCCATTATCTCATAAGGACTTTAGGCAGATCTTTGACCTGATTATTCATACATCAGGAAAACGATGATGAAATTTGAGTGTCCCAAGAGTGATATTGTTATGTCAGAAGACTAATATTCTATAAATGGAGAAACAAGAAACCTAACAAATTAATAACATGAAAAGGGCTGACATTTCTAAAACACTTATAAAAGTATAAAGAAGCGGTATGAACAGTGAACGAGGATAAGAGCAATTTCAAGTTAATTGGTTTTTATGTGTTTTTCTTACTAATTTGCAAGATGGAAACTTACACTTTTGCATTAAGATGAGGTTGAGGGTCATAACAGCTCTAAAGTGCTGACTATTTTATTTTTGTAAATGTGTAAAACACTTAAAATATCAGAACCAAATGCTGCATATTTTAACAAGTAAAAGGAGAGCTATCAATAATTTATGATATTACACCACATAATAAGACACATATGTTTTCATGTTCTTTAAATACATTTCCATAAACAGGAAATAGAATGGCTCTTATCTCTGTGCTAATAAATTTTGAAGTTATTAGATTATTTGATTTGGATTTTGTTGAAGTAAAGATAAAAGGATAATGAAAATACTTATAAGACCATTTGGTCCAAAACTAGATACTTTTTAACAGTTACAGATGTTAGTTAATAAACTAACTAAAGGAGCATGAAGTTTGCATCTATTTACTGTTTATCTCAGGGGTCTAGCTGGAACACATAGCCTGCACCTATTATAAGCTACTAGCATATATATGCTTGTTAAATTCATTAAAATGACTAAGACTAAAAAACATATGATTTTTAACGAATTTCATTCATCAGTTAAGTCCTTAGCTTTAATTTTTGAAATTCGATAAAATTTATGGATTTGCTTCCTTGCAAAATGTAAATATGCAATCTATATTTGGAAATGTGTACATTTTAGATACAATTTTAGGATTGCTCAAAATGAGATACCTTGGGCTTCATGGAATAAATCTATTGCCACAAATCTTAGCGAAGCCACAAAAATACTTGACATTCAAAAATACTAAGGTTAGATTTTCATGTATTTTTAAAATTTGAGTCTCATAGTCTTTTTTTTTTTTGACATTTTTGATTTACTAGACTTGAGCTGCTATTCATTGACATTTTTCTTTATAGTCCATACTATGCTGGCAAATGGTTGTGATATATCCAATCTGCAAAATATTTGAAACATAGGCTAAAATAGATTATATATTTTGAGACTAGTGTGAAGGAATAGTCCCTTAGCTAAGTGAGTGAGCCTAGCTGATCATACGAACATTTCAATTTCAATTTATTTTATTTAATTTTTTTTTTACCAAATAGCTCCTTTTGGAATTTTTCCTTTATTTCCTCTTGGTATCATTTCAAAGAGTATTTGCATTTTACTCTTTAAATATCTTCCATTCCTTGATGTCCATACCATTGTAAAGTTTTTGATTCTACATTATTTATTAACACTTTGTTGTTGCCTGGCCCTTTTACCTCTCTGAACAACAAGCCAACTTTTCCCAATGTTCCATACTTGAGTTGCTCCTTTTTTCTTTGTAGTCTCTTTCCAGGCAGTCTCATGACTTCAATTCTTCCTTCTCTGTCAATATTCTATCTGAATCTTCAATGATTCTTTCTCAAATCTAGCAACAAAATTTCAACTATCTTCAGGAGATCTCTATCTACAGGTATTCTGTACATGCCAAAATCCAAATATCTAATGATGAACACATCGTTTTCTTTCCCACAGTTACCACTTTTCCTATGTCTCCTTATTCCATTAAAATGAGACCTTTCAGACATTAGTTTGAGAATCATCCTTGATGTCCCCCTTCATTCAGTCACTAATTACTATTGTTTGAAATCCATATACTCTCTTCCCTTTTTTTTTATTATCAACATCAGGGCCATCATCTATGGTCACTCTTGTTGCGTACTACACAACTCAGGACTTCTCTTCATATATTCTAATGAAGAGAATGGCA
Source organism: Phataginus tricuspis (assembly GCA_029783875.1). Taxonomy (NCBI): domain Eukaryota; kingdom Metazoa; phylum Chordata; class Mammalia; order Pholidota; family Manidae; genus Phataginus; species Phataginus tricuspis. Next base: position 28,100,728 of record JAQQAC010010508.1, read on the forward strand.
CCCTTTAGATTGTGTAGAATCATTCTTAAAGCATTTCTCTGACCTGTTCTTTCCCTCTAATGAATGAACAGCAATATAGGAGAGTAGAAGGTGCACAGAGTATGAGATCTGATAATCCATGAAACATATCTCTCTAGGGTGATCTCTGACAAGATATTCAACGTCCTTGAATATCAACATCTTTGGCTCGAGCTTTATCTTCTGTAAAAATAATTCTGAAGTAGGTAATTTTGGAAAAGCTTAACTCTACCTCCACGGGAAATACACTTGGGTGTTATGATGGGGAATTCTGGCTACTAGTGAGCAGAATGAAAGCTCATAAAAAATGAACCACAGAAAATAAAGGTGGCGTAAGAATGTGAAAGGACATCAAACACTAGTCCTTCCCACATCAAAACTTTCCTCTCATTGGAGTGGATAATCCATTGAAATTGCTAAATAAATCTAAGTATGGCTAAATCTTCTATATTTAGATTTATTTAGTAATAAATCCCATAATTCCTCATGCTTGCTTACCGTGTAGTGAAAATTCAAATAGAACAGACGCTGGAAAGAACAGATGATCAGTTTAGGCTTTGTTTTAACTCCTCTTATCCCATATACTGAATTGGATCTCTGTTAAGATAGGCAGCATACTGGGATTAAAAGTGACCAGAGAATTTGGTGTTAAAGAACGGTGTTTGTAAACTATGCATTCATCTAACTGTCACTGAAATTATATAATAAATATGCAAGGCAAATAGTTAATTCAGTCAATGTTTATAAGGGTTACAATGAAGAGACTATCTTAAGATCATGATCTTTCTCCAATTAATCGGATTAGCATTAAACACTTTCTTGTGATAATGAAAATTGTTGCTTTTATGGGTAAACTTGTTCTTCAAAATTTTCTCCCTTGACTTCATGCCAGCTAAAGTGGTTTTGTAGTTAAGCAAAAACAATGCAATTAAATCAGTTGTTGAAGAAAGAAAATGGAATAAAAGGTGAATATACTATTTTGAAAATTATGTCAGCTTCTCCAAATATTTTGCTTTGACTACAATGGATTTTTCTTTGCAAAAAATAATGTCTTGAATGATTCAAAAACATCTAGTCACTTTCTTTTTAGAATAAAACAAATTAAAATATACTATTAAAACCTCTATACTCCTGCAGCAAAAAAGTTAAGGACTTAAAATATATTTTTGTATTAATACAAAAAAAAGATTGAAATTAGATTTAATTTTCAAAAATATTTGCTAACTACTCTTCTTTCCTTGTCAACAATTATATATATTTTAACCAAATATTGTTTCGATTTCAAGAGAAAATTGAAGAATACTTTAATTTCTCACTAACCATAGCATTAATCAGTTGTTAATTGTAATTATTTAGCTTGTAGAAAAAGTGAAAATAGAATTAGAATCTAAGTACGGGTCAAATAAACTTTGCCTTTCTTATTGATTAAAGCATTTTTTAAGACAGATATTCAATAAGGTTTGCTTAGCAAAATTTTGGTAGTGCTCAGTCAATGTGTTGAATAATAATTGAAGTCAGTTACCATGTCAAACTCTGTATTTCTTTCTGTGTTAACTTGCAAACGTGAGTATTCTTTAATAATACAAGACCACATTAGTACTGTTTTTCCAATATCATTGCATAATTGCAATTATTATTTTTTGAGTAGTTATAGGATATATGACCTTAATTTGTAGATTTCAAGTTAGATATTGAAATTATTTATTTCTGTATTTTCAAATATACTCCTCTGTATTTTGTTTAGAAGCAATGTAAAATGATAGAAATTCTCTCTACAGATTCCCAGTACTACTGATGTCTCTAATTTTTAACATGTTAAAGATACAAATCCTGAATCTTATCCTATTTCAGCTCCTATTTTGCATATAAGAGTATCCTGTGTTTACAATACAGGGGAGAAAATTGAAGACCCAAACTTGTCTCAACAGAATGTCAGGAAATAAATAAAAACCTCATTTCAAAATGTGAAAATGTTAATAAGGTGACATGTCTAGTTTCTGAGTTTTGAGAATGTGTGGTGGTCCTAGGGTTTCATCCTTTTCCTAATAACTATATTCAGAGCCTCTTTAAATTGTTTTCATAACAGAAGTTACTTACTGAAGAAGAAGCACCTGAATTGGGCATTCTTTAGCTTCCTTTGCATCAGTGTCTAAATTAACCATACATTCTCTAAATCCTATGCCAACAGACCTCTGCAGTCAAATGCTAAATGTTATTAACCTCCAACAAATTGGATTCTTGATGAATCTGTGTTCCTTATTGAAATAGTGTCAGTAAGTCATCACAGTACCCAAGCTGACACTCCTCTCATGGCTTCATGAAAAGGCCCCACTTGGTCTTTGTACGTGATGATTTTGATGCCATCTTTTGGTGATTTATGAAATAATCGCAAATACTACAATGCAATTTTTCTTTCTATTCAATAAACATTTATTTGGAATGAATTATGATGGGGCTAATGCTGTACTTGGATCTGATGGCTCTAAAAAGGCAGGTGCATCCACGGTATTGCTTTATTTATTCACTATACTTGAGTAGGAGTGGTTTTGCAGAATTTCACATTTCTATTCTCTTCTCAAACTGGGGAGACTGGATATAATTGAATGTTTCTATAACTTGAGTTAATAATGAGATAGGGAATTCTAATATAATCTATTAATTTTTGGATGTATTTTCAGATGTTTTCCCTACCTTCACAACAACAACAAAAAAAGTGTGCCTCTTCTGTGGGGTCATAAACAACTTTAGAATGCAAGGCTAAATTGTTGCTATTTTCAAGCACACAGCAAAGACCTCCACTCAGGCATTTGTTTTCCACAGCCTAGGTGTACACTGGAAGTCAGCTAAGAAAAGGGGGCAGCTCTGAACACTGAACTAAAAATAATAAAGACATAACTGAAATTTCTTCTGAAGTACAAAATGTACTCCTAAGCAGCCCCAAATGCTGGGTTCATCTCTGTGATTTTTGCCCCTCTTGATTTTCGTATTGCTAATTCTTCACTACCTCATTAATTCTGTCATGTTTGTCTGATGATCTTTATATTTTGTCCTACCTCGTTAGAGTTCCTAAGCATGAGGGTCAGTCTGCATGGCTGATTCACCATTAGCAGAGTGGAAGTCGATCCTGCCATCAGTGAGACCTCCTCTAAGTGCCTCCTCCCACTTACATGCTTTCTGAGTTTTATATTTGAAGAACAATAAGATCCCCCAATACTTCCATTCTTGTCATTTCTATTTGTCATAGAAATGCAGACAATAAAGAGGGTGGTCCTCTTCAAAACTATAGTAATTTTAGCAAAATTTTAGCAAAACTCCCAGTTTCCAATAATTTCCTCTTTTTCTTCTCTTTTGTTTTTCTCTGCATTTTTCATCTTTCAACTATTAAATGGCATGTTATTACTGGTTAAAAGATAATGTAATTGTCTTAACTACAAAGTCAGTTGCAGGAGGGAGGGAAGGGAATAAGAGACCAGGGAAAGGAAGATGAGTTTGAAAAGTAGGCTAGCTCAAAGCATATGGATTACAGAGCATGTGAACTTGTAAAAGACTTTACAGGTGGGAATCCCTAGGAGGTAACAGATCGAGGACCTACAGTAAGAAATATAAGGAATCTTTATCTTAGGCATTAGGAATGGGCGGGGCTGGGAATTGGATTCAGGAATTGTGGCTGTTAGGAAGAAGATCTGAAATGTTTGGTTTGTGTTAAGAAACAAAAGTCAACTGTGTAAATTTGAAGATTTGATTGGCTTTACAGGTGACTCATGAATCAGGCAGTGTCTGGTCTAGCGAGTAGAGAGATGCTCTGAGAAGTCCTTCAAGATGAAAGTTTTTATTGGAAGGGAGGTGCAGCAGGAGGCTATTAGCAAAAGAAAAGAAGGGATTATTTCAGGCAAGGTCACAGCCCCTTGGGAGAAGAGCTGGGGTTCCTATCCTGCAAATTACCTCAACTTCTCTTGGGAGTGGAGTGGGCCTATGAGGTAGATTACCTCATTAGTACTGACTATATTTCTGGGGGGGTTGAAACTGCAATTAAGTCCTGCTTTGGGGAGGTGGGGCGGGGGGAGGACAAATGACTCCATTTGGGCTTCTTTTTTAAACACTTATAAGAAACTTGCATGTCAGGGTTCAAATGAGGGTTGAGTGCTGAACTGTGTACACCACCAAGGAAACCATTCCACGCTGCCATTTATAGAGGGTGTGAACAAAAATGCGAAGGAAAATCAGTTTAATAATGAAAACATAGGTTAGGTATAATCATTTACTTAAATTATTTTTTAGGTGTTATGTTAGTTTTATTAGGGATACTGTACAAATTACCACAAACTAGAAGGTTTGCAAACCAGAAATTTATTCTCTCACACTTCTGGAGACTGCATTGTCCAAAGTCAAGATTCAGGCAAAGTCTGCTCTTTCTGAAAGTTTAAGGATGAATCAATTTGTTTCCTCTTCTTAGCCTCTGTTCACTCCCAGCAATCCTTAGTATTCCTTGGCTTATATATGCATCACTCCAGTCTCTGCCACCATCTTCACCGAGCCTTCTGCCCTCTGGGCCTCTGTGTCTCCTATACTATTATAAAGACACCACACATTGGATTTAGGGTCCATCCATCCCAATCTACTGTGGCCTTATTTTAATTAATCACATCTGTAAAAATGCAGTATTTCCAAATACAGTCACATTCTGAGGGTCTAGGTGGGAGTAGATTTGGTGGGGTGGGGGGGCAGTATTAAACCTGAGCTAGTATAATTGTCACCATTTATATTAGTAGCCAAGTATATATATTATTACATGTTCCATACTGCCTTTATTATTTTATTTTATTAAAGTCCTTTGTCCTATACTCATATGCTTAGCTGCCTAGTCTTAGTTTATCTCTTTAGTTACAGATTGGATTCAATTATCTATTCAACAAGCATTCATTTTGTGTCTCCTAGGTACCCTGCACTTTAAGACACTTAGGATATAACAATGATAAAACATAATAGATAAGAAAAATGGAACAAAAAAAGAGTCAAGCCTGTAAATATCCAGCAATATTGAGATTTTTCATGGTTATATTAGAAGTGGTATTCCAAGTAGAGGAAATAACATACTAGAAAATGACAGATTTATAATAGCGTGGAAAGTTTTGAGAATGGCAAGCAACTCTAAATGGTAAGAGAATAAAAGGAAAGTTTTGGTGAGAAGTGAAGCTAGGAAGGAATTCAAGGGCAAATCATGTCATACCTTCTATAACCTAGACAAGCCGACTATTTTTCTCTTGATATTAAGGAGTCATTGAGGGTTTTAAGCTGGATGAGGAAGGTAGGATAAAATGATTTGATTGGTGTTTCAAATTATTTCACTTGCTTCAAATTTCTATAAATTAAAATTATTATTGTCTATTAACTTTCAATTTTTCAGATTCTAATCTTATGTGATGTTTTGTGTTCTTCTCATTTTGGGGGTATATTTCTAAAAGGGATGATGAGTTTGGTGACCACCAGCCTCACCCCATGGCTGACTATCCATTGGAGCATATTTCGAAGATTTGATTGTTACACAAGGCTTTATAATTTGAATTACTTAGTTGAAATTGTATTTGTGATAATAAGTGTGCTATGGACACTCTCAGGTGATGGGAGAAATCATGGGATTATTCTGATTCTTTATTCAAGGGTGTGGGAGTGTGACCATCCCACCCCAATATTACTGTTGTTGAGTTCAGTTTATAAAGTGGAGACAGTAGATAATAAAATTTTTTCTGATCTTGTAATATGATACTTCCTTATTCAATGTAGCTATTACATACACACACATAGACACAATCTATTTTTTAATCCCTCTCTTTTAATTGTCTTGCTGTGGTAAACCTCTTTCAAGGAGTTGGCCGTACAAACCAAAGGACATTCCTGTTGGCTACAGAGAGCTCTTAAGGTCAGTCATCCAGGTGATACTGTCTGTAGACCCCAAACCAAGGGATGTGAGGCATCAACCAGGAATTTATGTGAAGATACTCGAAAAGAGAAACATGCAAGAGAGGAAGGGCACAGAGTATGAATTTTGTGATGTGGCTGTAAGTCTACAGTTGTTCGTACTGGGAAAACATGACCTTGGAGAGTCATGTGCTTGTGAGAATACTATTTTCTCAGAGCTTAACAACCCTTTAAAAGCATATAGATTTCTAGGAAGACAATCCCACTGGTTAGGAATCCAGAGGTGTGCCTTCTTTTCTCTTTCCGAAACCAGTAGGAAATTAGAACAAGTAATAGTAACAATTTTAACCCAGGAAAAATAAATTTAAATAGCACTATGTTAGGAAGCATTTCATTTGTAGATAGATGTTTTCTAAGAAACAATCTTTGGTAAGAAACTATAAATGTATTCCCCTGAGGAGCGTAACTTTAGATTGAGGGATTGCAGGTAGGATAAATAATCATATTAGAGTCTGAATTAGTTATAGGAATCAGAACATGACTGGGTGGAGAAACATAACAGTAGACTGGGTTCCAGTGAATAATAAAGACTAAGTCCATATTCTTCACAGAAAGTCTTGGCACAGTAAGTTTCTCTTTTTCTGCCTTATACTTACTATATTACAGTAAGAATTTACACACTATGATCTAGAACTGAAACTATTTTGTTGGGCTTGATGCAGTAAAATTGGTGGTTTACTATCTAACTGTGATAATCCATGAGTTTTTGGATTTGTTACGGAGTAAAATATTTTCTAAAAAAAGAATACTGATTAATATGAAAACTAAAAGATGAATCAAGAGAAATTTTTGTCTACTGATTTAGACAATTGAGCTTCTACTTAATATCTTCTATGTTATATACTGAAAGGTGGACATGTGAACTGAAGGAAAGCCAATCAATAAGGACTTTACCATTTGAGTTGGAATGTCACTCTCAACGCTTAATTATGTTAACACATTTCTTAAATAAATAATTTTTATGTAACAGTCAATAACACATATAAGCCCAAAATATAGCATCTCTCAGAATTTTCTAGTAGGAAAAATAAAAACAAAACACAATATGTATCATAGAACATAATTAAAGATCAATTCATAGAAATTCTCTTGGTCTAACACAATATCAAGGATTTGATACACGTGGTTGGCTTCAGTTGTTTTTGCATACACACATTCACCATTGTTCTGATCATTGCTCCCAGATTTTATCCTTAAAAATTTACTTCTAGAGCATATTGTAGTGTCTTAAAATAAGAAATTGCTCAAAAATAATCCCACAGTGTTGGAGTTGTGTCAAAGAGAGACAGAGTCAACTCAGAGAGCTCCCAGTGACCAAAGCTAGAACAATTTGAGCAACAAAATAAATAACATACCATCGGGCTATAGCCTAAAGCATAAGTATCTACAAGTCTATACTGATATAGTAAATGACTGATTGAATAAATAAGTGCAGAAAAGACAAATATACATGCAGAAGAATACCAAATATTTTATGTAGCTACTCTGCCTCAAATAGGTACAGTATGAATCCCTACTTCTTAATTCTGGGCTGAACATAGTGACTTCCTTCCAAAGAGCACAGTAAAGACATGGGGCAAAGAGAGTAGCTTTACAATGGAGAAACCTGGCAAACACTATCTTAGCCAGATAATCAATGATAGCATCAATAGTAATGTTATGTTGATGGCATGAATCCTTAATATGATGTATTGATATGGCAATTTACCTCTGGGTTCTTCCTCCCAATAACTCCTATTCTAGTCATGAGAAAATATCAGATAAATCCCAATTGAGAGATATTCTATAAAATAGCTTACCAGTACTCTGTCGAGGTGATCAAAAACAGGAAAAGTCTGAGAAATCATCTCAGTCAAGAGTAACCTAGGAAGATACGATGACTAAGGTAATGCTGTATCTTGGATGGGATCCTGGAAACTGAAGAAGTCTGAATAAAGTGTGGACTCCAGTTAATAATAATGTACCAGCATCGGTTCATTGCTTCTAACAAATGTACCAGACGAGTACAAGATGTTAATAATAGGAAAACTGGGTAGACGGTATATGGGAACTCTCTCTTCTATCTTTGCATTTTTTTCTGTAAATCTAAAACTGTTCTAAAATAAACAGTTTATGAAAAAATAATCACTTGTTCATTCTGAGATGATGCCACTTCAGTAGAGCTGGCTCAAAGCCCAGCTCCAGTGCTGGTAACGTGTAGCCGGCCTGGCTCAACTGAGCATTGTCTCTTATGAAAACACAGAGATTGTTTCACAGATGGGCATAAAATCGGTATTATTTCAGTCAAAGCAAATCCTGAATTGTTTTCTGGAGAGACTGAAAAAAAGAGGTTTTTTCTTTTTTGTTTTCTTCTACTGTTTGCCAGACTTTGAGCTGTATGCCTGTAGGCCTAGAACCATTTTGCCACCACAAAGGTCTGGAACCTGTCTTAGGATGGAATGAAAAAGATGAGCTGAGATTTACAGAGAGTGAGATTAATTCTTAGCTATGTTGTTTGAGCTCCTGGATTGAGTAATTTTTAACCTAGCTATGAATTTTATTTTTTCCCATTTATATAAATCAATATGGTTACCCTTTCTCTTAAGCCAGTTCAAGTTGTGACCCTTGGAACCAGTCACTATAATTTTAACTGATATAATGTGTTTGAGATAAAGGAGAGACTTGTCAGGGAAGTATAGAGTTTCTAACAGGTAGCGCCAGTATCACTAATGGCCCATGGTTTTTACAGTCTAGAGAGAGTTATTGATTTCATCTGTTTTGCAAAGAATTTGTAGTGATGGGAGGGCAGTTGGGATTAAGATGAAGGCTGGTAAGATTCAGACAGTAGTTTGTACTTCTTGTGCATCTACGGTACTTTGTGAGTTAGCTTGGTTATTAATATTAATGAAATTATATGAACTAGTGAGCTAATTATGAAACAGTTATTTGTGTATGAGTGAAGAAATGTAGAAGTTCTTCTACAATAAGTTATATTGCATCTTGAAAGCCTAGATGGAATGGATGTGCCATCGAGAGATAAAGGGCTTGAACCTTTTATTTAACTCAGACAAAACTATATAATTTTTACTAGTATCTCATTTATTGAGAAAGACAATGATAATGATATTTGCTTGAAACCAATTTTAGGGCGTTCAATTCCTTCTTTCTTATTTTAAATTTACATAAGTACGTTCTCCTAATGTATGAATGGTGGGAGGCATCCCTGATAGTCATTCAAGATAAGTATAAATTCTACTATCATTACTTCTCATTTACATGAGAGGGCTTCTCAAATTGTGAAAATTGTTAATATTACTGCTGCTAACAAAATAAAGCTGCCTGGGGATGAGATAGTGTTTCATGTTGCATGTGCATTGGGTAGTTGAAGAAACATCAGAGTAACCCCAAAAGGCTGAGAAAGTGTTGTAGGAAGAAAGGTTAACGCCAACGAATAGAATTTGTTATACATGCTGTTATATAACCTGAAATGAGGCCAGAATGGCTGGGGCAGAGGAGCAAGGGGAGAGAGTAGTAGAATATGACATCAGTGTTGCTGTGACTTACATTCAGGAGATTTTGATTTCTGGGGTGGAATGGTCAATCTGCAAACTGTCAATCATAAATCCACTTACAATTTTCATCTTCCTGAGTTCTATATTGTCTTTTCCTTTAGTATAGTCTTCATGTGTTGATCATTTTGCATGATAAAATGCAGATATTGTTTTAAATTTTAAAACTCTCCAATGATAATGATAAAACCATGGAGTAACATGTCAAATAAAATAAAATTAAGATTAAGTGGATTGAGAAGTTAATGTTGTTTAATAAAACAAAAAAGTCTGTACTCCCTGCCCACCACATGCACACAATTATTTCAATGAATTTCTATTTTCTCTTATGCTTTTCTGGCCATGGGGAAATATATCCTAAGAAATTAAAATACAAAATATTTCTAAATTTCCCAGTTCCTCACAGTTGAATTGTTAGAGTTAAGTTCCCCAAAATTTTGATTCTTTGAGTTAACACTAGAAGTTCCAATATTTTTAAACCACTATGAATTGTGATGTACAGGGTTGTTTTTAAGAGAGTCCTCCAGGGAATATTAACAACCCATAAACCCACCATAGCTAAGTAATTCGAGCCTTCCTATATTTCTGTATATCCTTTTCATTTTTCATTTTAGCTACAAAGCTATGACATTTTATTAATTTGAAAAATGAAGAATTCTTTATTGTATCTAATGTACTGGGTCTCACTTTTGTCATCTGATTTCAAAGCTACTTTCCTGTTCCAGAAGACATTGAACAAGAAAAACAAAATCTTTGATATGATTAGCAGACAGATCTAGGCCATCATATAAAGTGGGATTCAAGGGAAATAAAATAGCTTTTAAGAAGCATGTTTCTACTTATACATTCAAATCACTGTTTTCTTCTAAGTGGTCAACTTTGGAGGGGTCATTTATTTATTCTAATGACTATTATTACTCAAAATATTTTAGAGCCTTTTTTTATTTGCTTTGTTTTCATTTGGCTTCAGAACCCATTTATGAGTCACCTACGACAATTATTTGTCTCTGTGTGTATTATTTATTTAAGAAACACTTACATATGCTAAATATGATGCCAGCATTATCCTAGGACAATGTCCTTTCTAAATGTTCACTTATTTAGTCCTTATAACCACATCACGAGGTAGGAAATACAATAATACTAATTTTATCAATAAAGAAAATGAAGCATTGCCCAATATTACCCACCTAAGAATTTAGGGGGTTAGAATGAACTCAAAAAGTCTGCCTCCTATAGTACCTGCTTAATCCCTACATTATGTTACCTCTTACTCTCATTTTTACTTCAAAATTATGTACCATATTTTTCACAAGTTATAAAATACCTCTGAGTATTACTTTCATCTTTAGTGTAGATTCTTCAATGGCTTTTCACAGATAAATAAACTGAAGCAAAACAAAACATTAATCATGAAAGATCCAATCGCCTATGGCTTACTAAGAAAAGAACATGGAAAAATTCCTGCTGGAAAGTTTTCTTCTTAACTTTTTGTTACTCAGAGTAGCTGATGTGGACATAGCCTTCTTTCTTTTAACTTCTGGTGAACTGAGGTTTACTGAGGAAAATGTAGCAATTTTCTTAGCCACTAATGCAAAGCTATCATTCTTGAGCTTAAGATGTGCAATGTCAGCACTATAATGACTTTCACTATCTAGGTCAGACTATTACTCAGTTGATCTTGATGAATCTCTACTAGTGGGATGATTTTGATAAGCTGTAAATCAGCTTCGATGCCTTTTTCCCCTTTAAACCTGTCTTGGTAGACTACAGAAACATGGTAGCAGAGAAATTTTGTCCAATTCTAGAGTCAAAGACTGCAGAGAAAAACAATACTTTGTCTCTACATATGTAGATATACACAAATTTTATATATATTATTTTTTTTGCATTGTGATTTCTGCTATGTTTTTATGTTTCTACATACTAGGGATCAAAGATCTAATCCAAATAAAATAATTGAATGATTCCAAATTTCCTATGGTCTTATTAATTGTTCATAGGCTTAAATTAAAAATGTGATTGCTTTTCATAGAAAAACTTCTTTTTCACAGGGGGATCATGCAAGTAAAATCCTTGTAAGATGGTTTGCTTCACCATTAGATGTACCCTCCATCAGGCAAGATTATATCTATTTCATTCATCACTGATGCATCTATTTCACTGTGTTAGATAGCCACTAACACAATGCCTGGCACATAATAGTAGGTGTTCAGTAAACATTTATTGAGTGGATAAAGATTGCATTCTTACTCTTATAATTAAGATCCTTTTCTAGGCTGGCAGGAGCAATTTTGTATCTTCAGGATGCTCTCATAATATTTCAGGAATGGACTCAAGTGGCCTCGGTGTTAGAGACATAAATGATTTGGAATGTCGGGATTAATCCCAATACCTTGAATTTTTATAAGACTTTAACCTATTCTACCTTGTATTTTTATAAGACTTTAACCTATTCTAGCTGTATAACATATATTCTTATTATTTGCTGAAACATCCATAGAATAATAAAATAGGTTCTGTTGTTTCTGCATTTACAGATGATAAAACAGACTCGTGCAGTTTGAGACACTGGCTCAGGGTCATTTGCTAAAGTCAAGAACCTAAACAAGGTTTTGAGCTTCTTCCCACAGAGTTCAGAAGGGTATAAATCTCCCCCAAGAGCATAAAGTATTTTATGACCTAGATTCATCTTTTTGCATTCAAAATGAGAAAACTCTATTTGTATTTTGTGACTATACAGGAGGGAGAAAATGCATGGCAGCTGGCAAGAAGGGCAAGCAAATTAATCAGCTTATTAAATGTTTATAAACTCACAAAAATTTCAGGAGTCTCTTGTGTTTGGTTCAGCTCCTAATAATTCTACATATGGTTTCCTGCAGAGTCTAGATCTGATGGTCAGTTAAGATTTATTCAGTTTATTTACATGTTTTAGACATTTTGAGTTAAACATATAGTTTCTCAGAGAAAATGATTAACAAAATCAATGGCACTTGTGAAATGAATTATGAAAAGGCTAATTATAATTTACTATGAAGCCTCTATACACCTCTTGTTCGTTGAATAATGTGCTCTTCACAGCAGGCCCAACCTTCATTACCCTTTTCATAAAAACAGTCATCTCATTCAGAAATCTTATTTCTAGCTATGTGCGCACACCACACCCCGATCCTCACACCTAGGGCGCAAGGACCGAAGTGCAGCTGTGCACTGATTTTTCAGGTTTTAACTGTTAAGGAAGATGGGGAAAGATGAAGGAGGAGAAGGGGAGTAATTTCATTAATAAAGCCATTGATATTTCTTTTCAAAGCATAATTTCCTATTTTCTCTTTCTTAGAGTTCCCTCCATTCCAAATAAAATGACATTTTAAAAGAAAAAAAGTTGGAATAAGAGTGACACACAATGATACGTAATCAAAACTAATAAAAGATGCTGCATATTTAAAGAAGAAGAAAAAAAAAACACACAAGGGTCTCTCTTTCTCTTCTTCAGTTCCTCCAGAGAGTGAGTTAATTCCCTTGATAACTGAAGGACAGTGAAAATGCCAGTTCTTCCATCATTTTCTACTTAAGGTATGCATCTTTCCTCTGCTCAACTATCTTGTTGTAAAAGCCAGAAAATTCATGATTCCTTTGTTCCTTTGTATTGTTTATAAGAAGTAAAACATATCAGCAAACTAAGGGTAGATTCTTTTTGTACACTTTCACACACACACACAAACACAAACACACATGCAAATATCTGGGATCTTTATTTTCTTTAGGATCAAGTCATCCAGGCTTCTGGTCTGTTTTTGATGTTATACATCAGGCTTAATAACAGAGCTTTTCATCGACTGACCAGGGGCTTGCTTTGTGTTACATTTCTAAGTACCATGCGCTGTTGTATTAGCATTTAGGCTGTTCCTTAATTAGTTAGGTACCATTCAAGTTCTATTGGGCAAAATCCTTCATTTCCTGTTCTCTATCCTACCAGGGATATATTTCCTCTCTTGTTCCTCTTCTCCATGGTAGAGCCTTCACAACTGGCTTTCAGACTTCTCTGAAAATTGCCCCTCTGAGACTGCTTAGCCATCTCCTTCAGTAGCATCCTCTTGGAGAATGAGTGCCTATTTTCCATGTCTCTCCAAAATATTACAACCCATCTGGTTCCCAGGCCTTGGTCATTATTGGTAGGATCATCTCTTCCCAACCAAGTCCTAGTTATAATATTATACACCATTTAGGCAATGCATTTGCATATATGTTTTAATCATATTCTAAAGTCAAATAATTGTCTAGCTGATACAAGCATCAGCTATGTGCTGCTTTGAATTGTTTGAAAACAAGTCACATTTGTTTGAATAAGTACACACTCAATTTAGGCAATATACATCTTCATATCATCCATAAAGCTTTTTAAAAACCATTACAAAAGATATTGCAGTAAAATCTGAATTCTGTCACTTACCCACAAAAGTGCCCTGGTTTAATAAATCATGAAGAGAATCAATGAGGCTTGCACTGAATGCCTGAAAGCTGCAATCATTCATAAGGAGTAACTTTGGATGATTACTAAGTTCTCTAAAATAGTTGAGACTGCAGAAAACCATAAATGCTCTGTCCAGCAATTATAACTATCCCATAGACCAGTGGAGCTATTTTGAAAGTATTTCCAATAAATCCGCAAGTGCCTTGACTGGAACTTATGTGGACTATTTTTGCAGAACTCTATTGTAACTCTCAGTTACAGAGGTTGCTGTCTGAATGGAATAATAATGTTCTTTTGTCAGGATGATAAATATTTGTTTGTAATCGTAGAACTTTTGATCAAATGCTTCTACTCAAGAGGAAAAACAACAAAAGGAATGCTGTTACTATGTAGAATAATATTATGTGCATAGAAATACACAGAATCACCAAACAGTATAGAATGGGTGACTAAGGGACAGTCACTTAGAGGTGTAATCGATTTCTCTCCTTCATAGTCAGGACAACACATCTCTGGAATGTTTTGTTCGACAGGCTGAGCACAGTGCTAGATGCTGGAGGGATATAAAGTGCATAGAATCAGTCTGTGTCCTCAAATCACCTCCAGTTTGGAGAGAGCTCGTTATAGATAAGAAGAGCGCACTAACATGGGATTGGCTGGGAAGTAGGTGTTTCTAGATGTAGCCATTTACCTGGTCAGTTTATGCTTTTCATCATCAGTGTAAGGGTTGTGCCTGAGTTTCTAAACAAGCTATTGAGATATTGACTACACAACAACTGCTCTTGCTGAGAGGACTTTGTAGTGCATTTGAAGAAAAACATATGGACTCAAAACATACAATCCCTATTCAAGGAGGTGGAATTTGCTTAAGTGACAAGGCCACATCTAAGCTTAAGCACAGAGGACATAGAAAGTCTCCTTAACTGGCTGGTGACTGAATGAACCTAGAAGAATTATAAATCCCACATGAGAAATTATTACTCATGTTGTATGGCCTGTGTTCATAAACACTGAATTTATGCAAACTAATGATATGTTTAGAGAAGGAAAATGGTATAAAGAGTTAGCAGAAAGAACCTGTTAGGTGTAAATGAAGACCCATGGTGTTTTGTAATTAAATCATGGATACTTAGGCCAGTGATAATTTTAATGATTGATTGATTGACAAGGGCAAACTAGACTTGCAGTAAGTGTCTACTGTCAAATCAAATGGATGTTATGTGAAAACATTTACTAGAGTACGTCATTGAGAGTCACTTTGTACTTCCAATCTTTTCTTAAACATAACTTATTTTGCAATGTATTTAAATACAGGAGAACGTTTGGCTTTATAGTTCACTGCAATCCAGAGTGTAGAAGAGTGAAGGCGTCTGTATCTGTTCCCAGTGGTGACATTACTTCATTTGCATAGTTCTCTGAATCATTTTCACATCTTTTTTTCACACACCATGGGTAAGAATCAAAGTGCTGAGTATTCTCTGAAGTCATCGGGAATCTGTTATTAAGTTAGCTTGATAGGGATGTAAAAAAAAATTAGAATTTTTTTTTTTCTTATGACTAAGGACCAAGAAAAACAGATGGCTGGGTGAGGAATGCGGAGGTTGTCAGATAAAGCTCTTGCCAACAAGATTCGGTGCTAACGTAATATACTCAGTCAATTGGAGCATCTTGATGACACCAAATATAGAAAAGAAAGATGCTTCTAGTTGTCTCTGTAACTTATGTGATGATTGACTTAACTTGGGCTGAGTGATATTTGCTTATTATGGATCAGAGGTCCTCATTTTAAAACAAACCAGAAAAAGCTTTCTATTCTCATGTATCTGACTTCTACAAGTAACTATTTTAAATATATATACATATATATATATATATATATATATATATATTAAACTAAAAACAATTGTTAAAAATTTAAAAATTGTTTTGATTCTGTGATCATATTAAACTTATCTATTTTAGGTATAAGTAGGTAAATTGATGTAGAGTGCATGTGTAGAAACAATTGGAATTGTTACACAATAGAAATAGTAACCAGTGTTTAGTTCAGAAAAAAAAACTACCTTACCTGATTGGAGAATACAATACAATATACAACAAAGAAATTGTCCTTCCACATAATCCTTGCATTACAGCACAGAGTGCGCCCTCTATGGTGCCCTTCACGGCACCAGAACAAACTTTGATTGCACTCACTTGCTCTTTGTCCCTCTTTATTTTTTTCTCCTCCCTGTTTCTTTGGCTTACATTCCAAGATTACTTTTTTCTTAGGCAGCCTGTCTATATCCTCTCTATACTTCTGTCCTTCGTCTCATGAATTGTGTTCTATGATTATTTTCCCTTTCTTAACCCTTCAGATTTATTTTCCTTATGTCTTGACAGATATATCCACTGACATTTTTCATGATTAATACCCTATCTTTGGGACTAAAGCATTTAGTGCCTCAGCATTGGGGCTGTAAATTCCCTAGAACAAGAATTAGACATTCTATTATATTTTCTGATGGGTAATTAGGAAAAGAATGGAAAACAGGCAGCTTGTCCAGGTCTGAATATGATCGAATACGTCTTTAGGATGGAAGACATAAGAAACAAGAAAAGTGTATTGTCTTTTCCACACAGGTTTTTATACAGTCAGGAGAAGAGGATCCATCTGCTGATATGGAGAAACCATACATAGTACCTCGAAAAAAACTGGGAGAAAAACAAACCTAGACTTTAAGTAACACAGGTCTGAAATAAAACTCATTTCTTTTTTTTTACTAATTATATTAAGTTAGGCGAGTCACAGATACTGTTACCTCATTTTCTCCTCCTGAAAATGAACATAAAGGTACCGTGTTTTAAGGCTCAGGAGGAGCTGAAATAATTCACATAAAGAATTCACTGTAAGGTTGAAGCCATTCCCCTACTTACTTTTATGATTTTCCATGCATTGTTATTGATTAGACCAGGTCAGGTAAGTGACAGGAGTGTGACATGTTTGATGAAGGTCAGATGCTTTTTTTAATCTTATGTTTATTTTTTCATTTTCTCAATATATACCTGATACACTAGCATTATAACACCAGGAAAGTTAATGCTAAGTTTTAGATTTAACTTTGGCAAGTTTGATAATTGTTTTCACTACTTTTGTGTGCACACAATTCTGAGTATTTGAGTTTCTAACATGGAAAGCAGTTTTAGAAAATGTTCCACTAGACCAGTACGTACCTCTGAAACTTCATTTCTGCAATTACAAAAAAAAAAAATTCTTATTCTTGCACAGTGATTCACATTATGCCAGTATCTTTATAGAGATATCATTTAATCAGAAGATACTTTATCTACTGTTTTCAGGAGAGTTGGAGAAAAAGGCAAATTATTCAAGGTTTTTTGAGGGGTGAATTCAAGACACAAACTCCACACTTCATCAGCTCTTTTTTTCTATACTGCATGACTTCCTTGTTCTTTGGACTTCTTTAACCCTGGATTAGTAGATTGGTAGAATAAAATCTACATGTTTATTTTTAGAATTTAAGGAAACATTCTTCAATATAGCCACATTCCCCTTCAAATAATTTAGAGGAAAATGAAGATCTATGTATGATAGAAATCACTTCATGTATGTTCTCTCTACATGAAAGGAAATGTTTTGAAAATCAATAGAATGCTAACTTTATAAAGCCATAGCTTGCCTTGTCGTTTTGATTAGGAAAATTTTGATTAGAGCCCTTTTCTGAAACCAGAATTATATATTAGATGAGAGAAAGAATTTGTGTTATTTTAAAAGACCCCCTCAAAAAAGTTTCTTTATTAGTCATTAAAAAATATTTAAAGTATACTGGTATTGGAGATAGTAAAATTTAGTAAATTATTCCTAACTTTGAAAGCCTCAATTGTTTTCATTCATTTTCTGAAATTATTTTGTTTCTGTGAGACAACCAAAAGATGCACTGATCTTTTTCTTTTTTTATTAAGGTATCATGGATATACACTCTTATGAAGATTTCACATGAAAAGCAATGTGGTTACTACATTCACCCATATTATCAGTCCCCCCCCGATACCCCACTGAAGTCACTGTCCATCAGTGTAGTGAGATACCACAGAGTCACTGCTTGTCTTTTCTGTGCTACACTGGCACTGATCTTTTTCTATGTGTGAAATGGTCATAAAAAATCATGACAAGTCATGTCAAGGTTCGTGTTCTCAGTCACTAGACAATGTCGCATACTCTAACTAAAATACAGAGGATTCTGTTACATGATCAGTGATATCACTTACTGCTGATGACAGGAACTTCCTGAGAAGACTAGACCCGAGCTGGCTTTGGCCTAGATGCCTGGCACCTGATCATCAGGCCTAATTGTCCATCTCTCTCAATAACTGTAATTTATTCTTTAGTCTTTTAGAAAAAGTGGTTTTCTTTTAATCAGCTATTTTTAGGTTAATCTTTATATTATGTTTCTGTTTTTTATTCAGCAAGAATTAGATTCTGTTGTTTACAACTAAGACTGATGCACTCATCTAAAAGATGTCATGCCACTATTGAATGTCTTGCTGTCATCAAAATGTATTATGCTATGGCACTTTTCTTGTCATTCTATCCCATAATCTCATTAAGCATGAGGTTAACTTGGCTTGTTCCATGAGAGCTACATTCTTTCCTAAGTGCTTATAGACTTTCTGCTTAATCGATTAATCCATAGTTTTTCTGGAGATTATAATAAAAAACAAAATCTATTTTAGTAACTTTAATGTATCACTCTCCCGTTCTGAAAATTCTGAAAACATCTAGCCATTCCCAGACTTCTGTTGGTAATATTTGAAATAATAATTGAATACCTGGTAACATGTTATGTATGAAGTTATGACACTTTGATGTCAAAACCCAGTTGTCACATTAGTCTGAAAAGAAAATTTTATTTCTTTTCTGATTGTTTTAGAGAGGAACCAAATTAAACAACTGCTTGTGTAATCAGTATATCTGAGAACTGGGCTGCCCTGTCAACACTTTCTCTCACAATGACTTACTATCTCTTTTAGTCATTCTCCAAACAATTCTCATTCCCACCCTGTAATCCTGACGTGTTTATCCCCACCTCTCTTCCCTTCCCTCACTGGCATTCCTACACTTCAACAAAAGGACAAAGTCCAGTCTTCAACATGAAACTTTTTTCACTCTTACCACTTACATTAAAAATTGATTTCTCTGATTTCTAGCAGCCCTAATAATTCATATCATACTACCTAGCACTTGATTTTTTTAAATCGAAGTATAGTTGGCATACAATGTTATATTGGTTTCAAGTATACAACACAGTGGTTCAACAGCTACCCACGTTAAATCCTCACCCCCACTAGTGTAGCTGCTATTTGTCAACACAGGAGACGTTACAGAATCATTGGCTATGTTCTTCATGCCAAGCACTTGATTTTAAACTGGCTATTATGGATCCTGGCTAAGTCAACCATGTAACACTCTAACTAGAGTGCAAGCACTTTTAAAAGGAAAAAAACTATTGTCTGCTTTCCCTGCACTACTTCTACATATATTTCTCAGTGGGAACTCGGATATCCTGAATCTTACATGTTAGCCCTTTCTTTCCTTAAACTGCTTAGTTATGAATTTTTCCTGAAGAAGCCACAAAACTATTCTTGTCATACAAATTAATTGTCTGAAAACTAACTGGAATCAACATACTTTTTTGACTTAATAGTTCTAGAAACTTCTTTTTCTTTTTTTCTTCATGACTTAGGAGTGCTTATATTTTGGATACATTGTGGAAATTTTTTGTTTGGTTTTAGGTAGTGTAATAAAGATCTTTTAGGTCGTCTGTGAAGGTCCTGGAGATTCCTGACAGTTATGACTGTTCTGGGTGAATTCATTTTCTTGGCCATAGATACCTGTAATTGGATTAGACACCTGGATAGAGCAGGAATTATGAATTGAGAATTTAGAGATATAGTCAATGTTACCTCTTTCTGAAATGAAATTTGCAAACTACAAAGCAGTTGGGCAAACATTTTCTCCATAAAAAAGAGGAGCAGAAGGCAGAGAGAGTGGAATTTAAGATACTCAGAATGGATAAGATTTGAAAGACTGTCGTCCTAAAGATTTAGGGAGGAGGGAGGGGTGGAGGGGATAAAATGAATGAGAATAGCCAGAGGGACCACAGAGAGGCCTTAATTCCTGATGCCTTTTTAGTTCTCTTCCCCTGAAGGCTGACATCACTACCTTCTCCTGAGTTTCATGAGCTACAGCTTCATTTTTATCCTACCTTTGCTTTTTTTTTTTAAGTTGACCTGAGTAGGTTCCTGTTACTTACAAACCAAACAACCTTAGACCAGACATGTAGCCATGGATATAAGATGCGAAGAAAATTTCAAAGTTAAAGGAGGATCATTTAATAGAGTTGCACTTACATAAACATGGTCAAAACTTCTGTTTGATTTGGAAAACTTTCAATCTGTTATTGCAAAGCAAGGGGCTGTCGAACTTTTCCTTTTCCGCAGCTAAAAGTGGAACATGGAAGATTCGTCACCTGCCCACAGAGACACAGCTGGGAGAGACCCAACAAGGACCACGGTCGTGCACAAGGAGAGAATTCCTAAATTGAAAAAGACAGTTAACATTCTGCAGAGTAAAAAGAAAGCAAAAGGGCCTTTTTATATCTAATTGGAGGTATAACAGCATTAAAATCGGAATTCTGAGCAACTGCAAATCCAGAGCCTGGAAATTATTTTCAATTAGAGTAATGTACTGATATAATGCACCACTTACTATTCCAACAGAGAACTCACTGGCTCTAGAAAAATATGAGATGTTGAGCTAGTCAAAGAGATAATCCAGTTTGGGCCATCAGGGAAAAATTCTTTAGCATTAAGAATTGTATTTATTCTTTAGTGAGACACAATTACAAGTCAGTTCCAGTATCACACTTATAATTGCAAGAAGTAGTAGAGTTTCTGTTACTTACGTCAACTACAATATTCTGTAGTAAGAATATAGTCTTTCTCATAGAATTATTTTGTGTTTCTATATGTGAGGTATTTTTGTTTTGTTTTGTTTGTTTCTTTCAAATGCATCCAAGACAAATGAGAGTTGTCTGGGTGGATCCAACACATAATTTATCTTTAAGCTGTTTGCTCTAGAAAGGCAGACATAACAATAAGTACTCAGAGAATAGCCTTTATTAGAGCTTATTCCTATCTGTTACTTCATATTACGTTTGTAAACCTGTCCTGCCTTCAATTTTAAGAAACTAGGGGCAGTACTTAAAGTCAAATAGTTCAAAATGATGTTTTGATAGCCCTAGAGGAATATTTGTCCATAGGCCTGTTTCATTGTTTCCTAATCAGGATAGCACCATATACAAACTGGGATGTGAAGTAATATTCTTGCAAATGGTGAAAAACTTTTTAGTACTAAAATATAGTTCTCTGTATGATTTTTCTCATCCGTAATCTGATGGAAACATTTGTTTATCATTAGTCAGCATCACTGCTATAATGCTTGAGGCTATTCACAGCCCCTGTGGTATTTGTTCAGTCTGTCTGAGCATAAAAATAGCATTGCAGCTCACAACTGATGACAGGAATTAGGCTGCCTTCCATTTTGGACACCTATCCAGTCCAACTAAATTGATTAGAGCCTTTAACTCTGAAGTGAAAAGATTTCAAAACTTTGCTGACTTCAGAACAGTTAATGTTACCCCAAAGTATCAATATTTTTTAGAGGGTTGGTGAAGGTGGGAATGAGTAAACAATAAGCTTTTTTTCTAACTTAATAAATGCCAAGCATCATATGCAATGGGTTAAGGAAACTTTTCTTTGATAAAATAGTTGTACCTGCACAGCCACAGATGATAGAAATCAATATCAACAGTAGAATTGAGGATTTACTCATTGAAAGATGGATTAAATGAGAATAATGGGATATGAAAACTATTAGAAAAGGAGTAGTGAAGAGTAGGCCAGTGAGGTGTAGGAGGGGAAGGAAGAACGCCTTTGGACATCTCTCATTTCACAGGAACAGGGTAGGATTCTCAGCCCTAAGTGAGAATCTAGAGCATAGTTAGCAGTAAACAAATGTTTGACGAATAAATGAACACATGAGGAATGGGGGAGGGGGTGGAGAATGAATGTGTGAATGTACTTTCCTAGTGCATTGAGCTGAAAGAAGTATCTAAGCATTAAAGTTCGCCTAAGTTGAATGACAAAAGTTTGCATAGAAATTGATATTAGCAAGGCACTAAAACAATAATTTTTATCTATTAGTTAATCATTTGTTCTTATTTGCAATTTTTCAAAGCAATGTTTAACAATGTGAGAACGATGTTAATGAATAAAACAATCTTTCCTGTAGAAGAAATTTCCATTCTAAAGATATTATGTAATTGTATTCAAATAATAAAGGGAAGTGGTCGAAGAGGAAGGGGTGGATGAGTCACAAAGTGAATTGAGAATGTAAATATTGAAGTAGTTAAATTTGTGCTATAAACAGACTTGTTTTCTTTTTTAAGCTTTTCAATTAACTATTAAATATGATTTTTCTATTATAAGAGTAATATGCATTTGTTATGGAAGTTTTTCATAATGTAGACAATGAAGCAAAAAAAGTCTCAACCCATAAATACTGATACTTTTGAATATTGACTTATAGAATATGCACAGCTAGGAGGATTATCAAAGCAATATTTAAAGCAGCAAAACATTTATAATAGCCAAAAATTTGGTAATGCTTAGAAAAGGTTAGTTAAATTTTTGGTGGCCAAACAATAACCAAGGAAACCACTTAAGCGATATTTTAAAAGCATATTTAATATTATGGTAAAATTCAGAAAATCAACACATATTATACTTTGTTTCACACATTTTTATCTATATTTAAATTTCAATTTATATCATATATTGTCTCTCTCTTTTCACTGGAGTATCAACACAGCACATACAAAAATAACATACTGGAAGTGAAAAAGCTTTCAGCCAGAATATTCAAAGAATGAGTAAAAAAAGAATTATTACTATTGAGATTTGAAGTAGCAGTCTGGGAAATGAAGTAGAAGACGACCTCAAAACACAGAGCAAAAATATCAAGAGATGAAAATAATGAAGTGGAAGAAAAAAGTCAAGGAGAACAGACACAGAAGACATAGCGTGTGAATAATAGAGGTTTCAGAAGAAGAATAAGGAACAGATGAAGGAAAGACATTGATTAAACAAATAAAGAAGAACATTTCCCCAGTGTGAATAAATACTTGAGTCTGAAAATTAAAATTGTTCACTGAATTCCAGACAGGATTGGTGGAACACGGACCTAGGTACATCATAACAAATTCCTGAACTCAAAGATTAAAGAAAAATGCTATAGTCTGCCACACAGAAGACTGAAGTTATATATAAAGGAAAAGCGTGATTTCTCATTGCTGACCCAACATATTACAAAGGAAAATAATATAGATTCTTGAGAGAAATGGGCTTCAACCAAAGAGTTTTCTACCCAGGTAAGATCACTTTCACATGACAGTCCAATATTGGAGAATGCATAAGCCTACATAAGATATCCTCATATTTAATATTCAGACAAAACTCAGGGGGAGAAAGAGGAGAAACTAATACAGTGGCAAGTGTTGGGTAAGGATATGGTAACTAAAAATATATAATCAATCTCAGTTACAGTTTCTTAAAGCAGAAGATACAAACTGCTATTAAGAACTGAAAGTACTAACCAATCATTGGAAACCTGCTAAATGAGGATGGAGTTCAAGAAATAAAGTACTTCCCTGGGTCTCCTCTCTTGGTGGGAAAGTAAAACTGTTTTTAAAGTCTTCTTTTCTTTATGGGAGGGAGAGGGTAAGAGGAGAGAGAATTGGTGTGGATAAATAGTTGGGGGTTTTTATACAGTGGTTAAGAATACATGGTTGGTCAGGAATGTTGGTAAAGTACAATCATCAGTGGAGAGCAATCAAGCCAGATGTGTTAGTTGTTACGGCAAGTATGAATAGATAACATCTGCATTGAATGGATAGTCCAACCTGGCTTCCTGTGTCATTCGCTTTTGTATTTTAAAAAAGGAGGAGAAAGTATGTTCTGAGTTTAGATTCAAATTCACTCAGAGAAATCCTATGGAGTTATTCTTGTTTAGATCTTAAAGAATATTAGTTAAAACATTTCATAGAGCTTGTTGTCCTATACTTCTCTTAAAAATCCTATTAAAAATAAATTATTCTTTACCATCCCATATATACTACCTAGATAAAAGAAAATGTAAGAATAAAATATCTAACATTCCTTTCAAAAATGAAATGCTAAGGATCTCACTCTTCATATAGAAAATCATTACCACTTCCCCAATAGCAAAGAAGGAATGCTCACACTTCATCATTTTCATAATAAAGACAATGAAAAAAAACTCTCTAAACAAGAACTTGAGTCTAATTTGTTTGACCAAAGTATAAATCTTTCTATAGATCCCATTTATTTAAATACTTACTCATTCAACCAAGTTTTATCGAGTGCCAGTTATGTACCTAGTACTCAGATTGTCATGAGACAGAGATGAAAGACGAAATCCTGCCCCTTAAGGACTTTAGAGAAACACACACACACAAACACATACACTATAATCCTATAAAATAAGTATTAGAAACAGTGGTGGCTAAAAGCAAGCTTTGTTTTAAGTAGGTTAGGAAAGTTTTTAGAGAGGAAGGGCCTTTTTGAGAGGTCCTTGAAGTATGAGGAGGAGTATGCCATGGAGTCTACAACGCGAGGAGCATCTGTGAAACCACATGAGTATGAAACAGGTTGCAAATACTGGCCAGTACTGTACTGTGTGTGGTGGTGATATAGTGTACAATAGGGAAGCTGCAGAGGAGATGCTATGGTGAGGCAAGGACTTGGCTCCAGCCCGTGTGTAGATCATATATCGGTTTGCGCTTTCTCCTGTAGGCAATGGCCAATGATAAGCATTAAACAAGAACTCCCTATTTACACGAGTGATTTAGTCCCGGATTCCAGATTGTTGGTAAGCTTTTATGGTGTTTTCAGGTCCAAATCTTAAAATAACTCTTTTTTAAGAGCATATTTTAGTGGTTAGTATTGGTTTTAATTGAAATTAATCAAGTAAATTAATTAATTTAATTCAAATCAGAATTGGAGAGTTTGATATTCGTTCTAAAAAAAGCTTTCCAAAGACACAATATACTTTCTTGTAGTAGTGAACTCAACTTGTATAAGCTTTTCTCACTTCTGTAAATAATGTCAAGAAAAAGGGAAACATAAATGATATAGTTTATTTCATCAGTCTAGGGCCCACTTATTTACACATTTTAACATCTCTAAAATCAGGATATATCTTATAATCAATGTCAGTTTGCAACTTGAATCCCAGATTTTTTTTCTTTTTTTTTCAGGATATAAGATAACAATGCATCACCTCAGATATGATAGAATTGCTATATTCACTGAGTAGTTTCAGTGTATTTACCCTCTGCCATTAGCAGCAAAGTTTTAATTCAAGTGCAGTCTCTGAGATTTGGCTGTAAAGAGTAGAGTCCACTATAAATAACTCTACGAGTCTGATTTTTATGTTTTTGCAAACAGAATAATTGCATATATTCTTCAAATGTGCTAGCAATAATTAGAGAAAACTCTTACATTTTATATTTGAAAATTTAACAGAGGAATTAAATTGAATCAAAACATATAACCCTTTAAATCTAGCATGAGAATGAGAGTACATGAAGGAGAAATGTCTAAGTAAACAAAATTTTTAACTCAATATCCAGAAATTTGGGGTTTAATCTGGTAAGTGCTAATATTAAAATGTGAGAAATCCAAAATGTTCAAAACACAGTTACCTTTGTGTACAAGAAATATAATAAATTATTGCAAAATTCCAAGTTATTAATATCCTTTACTTGCAAATTTCACTGCATATTCATATCTCATGAATTGATAATGATTCATCAACTTGTAAATGTCTCACTTTTTGTGTAAGACTATTTGTCAGAAGGGTTGAAAAGTAAGAAGCGCTATGATAAAACAAGTTCAAATATTTCAGTAGCATTCAAGTAAGCCCAAAGTTAACATTTATATTTTTATGCATGCAAATGATTGTTTGAGGATTTTTACAACTTTTTCCTTCTGTTGAAAACACATATTGGCTGACATATCAAGATATATATTTTATAAAATATCTGATTATTCTGTTTGATGTTCTGAAAGCTTTAAAGTTTGCCTTTTTTCGTTAACTTACATCTCTTTTAAAGGAAATGACTGTGATCTTTCTATCTCTGTAGGGAAATTGTCAATGAAGTGCAAATCTGAACTTCTGAAAATGTTTTTCACCCTAGAACCATTATCACAAGGGAATCCCTCCTGGCAGTTCATAAAAGGTGACAGAAACCACTAAAGGGATTATAGATTAGTAAAACATTATTTGTTATTTGGATATGTGTTCAACATTAAACTATTCTGTACTAAGACTATCAGTGTTTCATTCCCTAATAAATCAATGATGAGGCAATAAGTCTCTTCAGAGAAGAAGTCTTGGGTTTTAAGAATCAAAAAATTTTGGACCTAGGATACTTGCTCAGCACAAGACTGCCTTCTTATTCGTGTACATGGAAGATATCTTTTAAACTGGCTTAACAAGCAATGTAAGATAATTAGTGTATGCCACAGAACCAGGCCTATAATAGATGCTCAATAATTCCTGGTAGAATCAGATAATTTATCAACTCATTTCTCTTTGAATCATCTCTAGCATATTTCAGCCAAACATAATCATCACAGGACAGTCATGTTTCTGAGTGATTATTTTCACTATTTGTTTTTTAAAGCAGCTGCTAAGTCATGTAGTACCAACTTTCTACTTTAATTTGTGTTTTATATGACCATTGTCTATAATGCTTCTGGATTTCCCAGTGCATGAATCAGTGTAGATCATATCCTATTAGAAAAAGAGGGAGTTTTTCAAAATAAAAAGAGGGTGGATATGGCATAAACACTACTGATTTCTTATCCAAAATCTGCTCCCTCCACTTCTGCCTATTTGAATATTCTTTCCTTTCTAATTTTATGAAGTATCTAATTCAGGTATTTATTTGATGATTGTGTTTGAGATTAGGGATGATGATTGGGTTAAACGCACACTTTTCAAACTTGAGCATGTGTTGTATTCACCCAGGAACTGGATCAGATACAAATTGCTGGGTCCCTTCCTCAGTGTTTTCTGATACAGTTGGTCTGAAGTGGGACTCAAGAACTTCGATTTTTTACTAATTTCTGAGTGATGCTGAAGCTTCTGGTTCAGAGAATACAATTTAAAAAACACTAGTCTAAACCAATAATAGTAATTCCTAGTACAGATAGACAGATAATAGGCACCTAAATATTCCCATATACCAGTTGATGACCACTGTTCATTCTAATTACTAATCTTCTTTTCTGATAGGTGACCATGCTATACTGCTCATTAAATATTTAAATATCACCCCAAATAATTCAGTTTTTTTTCTTTTATTGGATTAGCAGGGTGCATGACATACAATTCTGGCCAATCAGTAGTGAGATAGGTCTACTGGTGAGTTTTGGAAAAAAATTTTTTTTTTTTTTAAAGATGTATGGGAAGAAAGACACTTTTTCTCTTACTTGTATCCTACCTGATGGACTAGACTTGCCTGTGTTAATGTGTAGGGAAAATGGAAGTTTTTGATTAGAATTCCCGACTGGCCTTTATAGTGTCCATTGTGTGTACATACAGAGCCTGTTTGCACATCAATTTGATGTTTGTTGGTGGCAGAGCCACTGGTAAATCACAGGATTGCTTGTCCAGGGTAAGGGGTGGAGGGGAAGCAGCCATTCTCTCTTCCTCTGCATTCCTGATATGTAATTGGTCACCAGGGTCCTGCCCACAGATTTCCTCCTAAGGCAAGGGGCAGAGGGAAGGAGTGTGCACCTCAGCCAATGAGAGAGAGCTTGGGAGCTGAGTGAGAGGAGGTGGAGCACACTGGGGGAGAGAGAGCCAAGCAGCCAGGGTTTGGAGCAGAGTGCCCCAGCAGGGAAAGACACTGAGCTGTGAGGATAAAACTTTTAATCCCCAACCTCTCACCTTAGTTTTCCTTTGGTTTTACCTGATTCATATATAGAACTTACCCCGAGAGGGGAAACTCTTTTTTCTAGTGTCATTAAAACATGTGTCTTATCATCCTTAAGGTTAATCTCCTCTAACTTCTTTGTGGATTGGGCACACACCTTAGTAAAAACTGTTACTTTCTGGGTAGCATGAGCTCCCTATCAGTACTGCTACTGGCCTTCTCTGGAAGGTGCAAGTAAGTCATGAACTCATCTGAGTTGAACTGGTTTGAATACAGCTGGAATGATCACTTGGTGGCAATCGATCTCCTCAGACTTGAGGATTATCATAATTTCTGTTGTTATCTGTATCACAATATTTAATGTTATTTTTATATTGTTGTAGCTTCTGCTGTTATTGTGGAATTTGATTATAATACTCTAGCTTTCTTGCACAGGGATCATTGTGGAAGATTGAGAGTGTATAGATTATTGAGGTGAGAATCCTACAAGGGTGGACTGTAGAGAAAATGGAAGTTCTATGGCCAGGATTCTCACCTGACCCTGGTGTGGTCAGTGGGATTTACTGTGGACTGAAAAAAAAAATCAGAGTGGGTTGCCCTTGGAAGAGGGGTGCTCTGGCAGGCTGCTCCTGAGGATGGGGAGATACCTGGTTGTCTCTTGGTGGGCATGTGACCTTGAGTGGCATGCCTCTTGGAGGACTGAGCCCCACCCCAGGACTTGGGGTGGGGTGGACGGGGTGCCTGGGCCAGTGGAGAGATGGAGGTGGATTGCAGACCTGCAGACTGCTGGATGCAGATGTGATTCTAGTGCTTGACCTTCTGCTCTGAGAATAGTCAGGTATAAACTCTTTTACCCCCCAAATATTCTGTTGTCATTGAATCCATAGTGAACTTGCCTGGGGCTGAAAACCTCGGGCAAGACAATTGGCATTTTGGGGTATTTTCTTCTATCTGTATATGACACCGGGGAATGTGATAGCTACTTTTGGATCATCCTAATCGAAACAATGGATAATCCACAGCGCATAGTACGTTAAAAAGTACTGCATTTCTTGATTGGAGGGAAAAATGTGAAAGAAGAAAAGAGAAAGATAATTATTACTTAGATGAAAACTCTTAGCTTAAAATAATTATACATGCATTCAATTGAAAAACTTTTCAGTTTACCATTCAATGACTTCAAATGCTGTGTGATTTATTTTAATTTCTTTGGATTACAAAAAATTCTAATGAAGTCTAACAGATATGATCATTGTCTTTTTGACAAAAGCCAGGTGGAGCTTATAAAATAGCAGTTTTTTCTTAAATCATAGGCTTCCATTTGTCATAAAAATATTCTCTACTGAAAATTACTTTGGGGTAAGATGAATTTAGGGAAGGAAATATTACCTTCTAAAAATCAATCTAATTATTATTTTTTTAGAATTCAAACAAAAATTCAGTTATCTATATTGTCAAAAACGTTTATTATATTATTTGTAAATTCCCCTATACTAGAAACCAAGCTCATTCTATTTTCTTTCCTATTACTACTCACATATAGTTTTGTTATTTCTAGTTAGGAGACATCAGGTTTTTCACTGACTACTATCTGTCATTAAAAAGTGATCCTGACACAATTAAAGAATAATGAGGGTTAACCTGAAAACAATGAGACTTTTAAGGTATAAGGAAAATAGTAAACTCAATTGGTTGACATACAGTACCTAAACCTCCATATTTAGTCCAAATAGAAATAATACTCCCACTTTGCCTCTTGAGTTCACAACTCGTTGAAATGTAGACATGGATCAAACATTTGGAGATCAGATTTATATTTTTGCTAGAAAAGTAGTTTGAAGAACATGGTTTTGGATCAACAGAACAGGTAGGCTAACTCCCCTAAATTCAGCTGATTTACCTGTCCAGTTATTGACCCAGCTGGACAGCCACATCCTGCCCAAAAGGGACAGATAAAAAGCAACTTCTTCATAGGAAGGCAAATGTACAAAAGACAGAATACAAAGAAACTAAATTTCTTCTGCCAAAGTCATTAATGAGATAAGGCATTCCTCCGAGGGGGAGAATGAATGAGGGTACAGTGCAGCTAGAAATGTTTTTTCTATTATTTTTTCCATTTCAGTAATGGAGTAAAACTTTGCTTTCCTCTACATACAAAAGGAATAGTGAATAAATGCCATTCCTCCATATTTCTACCCAATACTTTTCAGGTCTCTTATTAAGCTTAACAGTTAGGTTTGTAGTCAGTGAAGAACATGACTGGTCCCACCAGGGAAGGAGATCAGTGGTTAAGCAGGCTTCCCCACCATAGCTGAACTGAATATGTATATGTTTTTTGAAGCCTGGTTAGATTTGGGGTTCTTTCAGCAGCAATAGCCTGGGCTGCTTTTAGACTGGGTATGGTTTCTTCAGGACTTTCAGAATTTGAATTAATCCAACCCAAATTCACTAACATTCTTTAATTTTTAGGAGTATTAACAGTATCAACTCTTATAAGTGGATACACAAGATGCACAGTACAAAGTCTCATCATAAATTTTAGAAATGCAAGGGACTTCACAACTGCTAGAGTTTTGTCCTAGGCAAAAATGATGTTCCCAGAACTCAATATTTCATGCAAACCTGACAATCTATGTTCATCTTGCTAAAAACCACAGGAAAGCCTCAGTGATATCTGTGGGAAAGATCAAACCATGACAACTTTCTGGAGGTCAGCCTTATTGGTCAGCCTGTCACGGTTGTCCAGTGATCATGACTTATGAACTAAAGCTCAGTGGGGAAGAAATATCTTAAGAGACTATATATGACACTACACTTACCTTATTTAATGGTTCTCTGGGGGAACCTTGCCTTTATATATTGTGTCTAATTTCTGGGTGTAGCCACTGAGACATTTCCACTTTCCTGCAAAGTTGAGACACTTCTAATTTGGCAACCACAGTTACCAAGACTTAGTTGATATACTTTCTTCCCTGTCCAACACATTCAAATTCTCTTAATGCCTATTTCCCCATTGGTCCTGTATACCTGGTATCCTGAACTATATTTACGTATTTCAGTCTCCTTTTTGACATCTTGCCTTTTTCTGTTTTATAACATTGACTCCCATTCATTTTTTCATATGTAATAATAACTAAAAGAGTTTCCCCTTTTCTTATCACATTTTTACTGGCAGTTAGATCCTGGCACCTCTCTGATGTTTGTTACTCACTTTAGGCTTGTCCTATAGGATTATAGCCTTTACGAAAATCTCTCATAACCTATGATTCTCTGATATTTAAACTTTCTCCACATTGTTCCTGTTCTGAGAGTTGTACTGAAATATATTTTTAAAACCAATCCAGTTGCCATTTGAATCCCAGCAAACCTGTTTGCTAGAGACCTGTTTGTGATTTCCAAACACAGGCTGATGTAATAGCTTTATTCAATTTTGAGTGTGTGATTTCATCAAGCTATTTCCTTCCTCAAAGACTGAGTGTTCTCCATCTTTAAAATGGTCTTTAAAATGGGATATGTGAATGCTCTGAGCTACGCAGAAATCCTCCACTATGCCCCCAGGGCAGTTTTTGTATCCTCAGTTTTCATGTACTCTTTTTCCTGCTAAGTTCACCGTCTTTGCACTTTATTAAAGGGAGAAAATTCCCCATCCCAAATCTTTCTTTTATTCTCTGCTCCGGAAGTAATGAGAGATCATTATCACTAACCATGAGACAATTAAAACAATACATATTAATGAAAAATCTTTAATGGCAATTCAAAGTTTCATAAATCTATGATAGTGCTTCTGAAATTCAGTATCTTTTATATAATGCATCACTTAGACAGGGGGTACTTTAATCTTTGTCGAGTTATTCCACACATAGTGTGAATGGTAAAATTGATGACAGTTTTCTTGTAAAGACTTCATAACCATACATATCTATACTATAGCCCATACATAGTTTACTCTTGAGGGAGTGTCTGGTAAGATCGAAGCAAACACCGCACTGGTTAAAAAATGAGTATAAAAATTGTTTTTAATGTCTTTAAATATAAAAATTATTTTCAGTTATTTACTGCTTAGTCATAGGACAGGCTATTTGCTAAATCTTCTAATAGAGGAAAAAATACAGCTTCTAAGACTATTTTAAATGAATTGGAACATTTTTTAAGGAACATCAAATACTCCAGATTATGTTCAAGAAAATTCAGACATTTCGAATGATTCCACATAGATCAGTGAATGTGTTTTAATCAGATATTTAAAATCCACTTTGTCAAATCATATCATGAAAATACTCTATCTAATATCAAGTTATTTTATTTTCTAACATAAATTATTAACCTTTTTCTACTTCATATGAACAAAAACTGAAAGCACATGGTAGTCTTAAACTTTATATATCTTTTTAAAAATGGTAGAAATTTTTCTTTTACATTAAGTACATATGAACAATTTTGTTGTGTCTTAATAGAGTTATTTTTGAGTTGGTTATATTTTTTAACATGGTTCTTATTTATTACTTATAAAAGTTAAACACCAGAAGTCAGCACAGCTGTGCACTGACATTTACCCAATGAACACAGTGCCTATTATCATACTCTTTACTTTGGAAAAACATATATAATTTTATCTACACATCATATTTTAGTATTCAATTAAGTTATAAGAAACATAATGTTGGCTTATAACTGTTTTTTTTAACTTATTAAATTTGTCTAAATTTCACTTCAACACATTAGCCAGTAACACATCCATGGCAAATTGTTTTATTATTTCTCAAAGTGGATTTTTAATCAAAATACTGAAGTCACAGACTTGACTCATTTCATTTACCCAACATGAGCCCCATCTGACTTAATTGGCAAAGCTAATCATTTCCAAAATAGCCAGCAAAGTAGAAATACTTTTGCTTATTAAGAGAGTCTGGCATAATTTTCTAATTCAAGTCAATATGTTAATACATTTTAGAGGAATATAAAAACCATTTTTGCATAAGTTATGGAATCCATCTTGTGACATTGTTAAAATTAGCTAAATCAAGATTAAAATAAAAGGGCTCTAACATAAAAGATTAGACAAACAGAGTTTAGAGAACTTACCTGGTGCCGAGTAACTAGGTCTGGCATAGAGCACCATGTTGCTCGGTAATTCGGCTGCTTTTGCAAGTTAAGTTCTAGGCCTATTGGCCTGACTGAGAAATATAATAGCAGCCAAAAATTATTGCCAGGAATGCTTAAGAGAATTATTATATGAGAGCTTTTAGCCAGGACTTCCAGGCTCTCCATTCTGTATAACTTAATATTAGCTTCAAGGGTGTCTATTGTGGTGTGTGTAGAATCAAGTGAAGGTCAATTGAAATCATCCACCTTTTCCATCCTTAATAGGACCAGGTCTTACCAAGGCCAGTTCCTATTGACAAATGGACCCGGGTCTATATTTATAGTCACTCACTGGTAGGCAAAGTGCTGGTAAGCTGCCCAGTGAGGACAACCCTGTCAGCTGAGCTGATTTAGGTGAAAGCCAAAAGCAGCCCACGTGACTTCAACATAAACTTTGATGTTCACGTGTTATTTTGATCACTAAGTACCACTCCACTCTTTGTCTATTTATCAAAATCCTAAACAAAAACAAAGCTGCTATTGTTTTAGAATACCAATAAATACAGTTTTTTTTTCTTTTCAGAATTTAAGGAGCAATTTCTAAGAGGTCAGTAGAATTCAAAAAGTCATCTGTGATACTGATAAAACTGATTGAAGAACATATCTTTATATTTACAGTGAAAAAAACTTGCTCACACAATGCACCTCTCTGTAGTCTAAATCCCAGAACAACCCACCCAACACACTCATCAAGAATTGTCTCATATCTGAGATGGAAGAAAGACACAGAGAATGAGTCTTCAGTATTTTCAGATTTTTAATAGATCAGTTCCATCAGTGAGAATCGTGGACACACATTCCATTGGCAATCAGATTCTTAGTTCTTTCCTGTGAGGTGTAAATATTAGAGAGAGAAGATAGATATGGTACAAGCAGAAATCCCTCTGCATGAAAATATAAATCCTAGCACCATAAATGCAGAGAAAATCTAAGCTAGTGTGTTGGTTAATTTTACATAACAACCTGGATAGGCTATGATTTCCAGTTTTTTTAAATCAACCTAGATTTTGCTGTGAAGTTACTTATTTAAATGTGATTAACACGTAAATCACTAGAATGTTAGTAAAGCGTATCACCCTCCACAGTGTAAGCGAACTGCATCCAATCAGTGGAAGGTCTTAAGAGAAAAGAATGAATTCCCCTGAGGAAGAGAGGTTCAGACTCCAGACTGCCTTTGGAGTAGAGGAGCAATATCAACTCTTCCCTGGATCTCCAGTGGACCAGCTTGCTGGGCAGATTTCAAAGTTGCCAGCTGCTACAATCATGTGAGCCAATTCCTTAAAATAATCTCATTCTCTCTTCCTTTCTCTCTCATTCCCTCTGGATAGATACAGAGGTGACAGAGGTAGGATAGATAGATATAGATAGATAGATAGATGACAGATGATAGATAGATAGGTAGATAATAGATACATAGATATACATACAGTCATACCTTGAAGATATTGTGGATTCAGTTCCACACCACCACAATAAAAGCAAATATAATAGAGCAAGTCAAGTGATATTTTTGGTTTCCCACTGCATATAAAAGTTATGTTTACATTATACTGTAGTTAGATTTACTTTCTGCATTTATAGTGTTAGGGCTTATATTTTCATGGAGAGGATATTTCAAGTAGAGTAGTGCATATATCTTCTCTCCTTAATATTTACAGCTCATAGAAAATTTTCTCTACTTTTCAAGGGTCTTCTAGATGGCCTGAGAATCAAACTGACCTGAGAAAAATTAACAAAAGGAAAAAACAAAGTTTAATGATGCACGCATGGAGGCCCAAGAATGGAATTGAAGCCCTAAGAAATGACCAAGGCAGGCAATTTTTATACATTTTAGACAAAGAGATAATAAATCTATGTGGAATTGAGAGGACAAAGAAAATTATGTTTGGAGCTTAAGCTAGTAAGGAATTATTATAAACAGCATTTGGTCTGGGGTAGCAAATAGTAAAAAGTAACAAGATACGTTTATGCAGCCTTCTCATCTCCAAGTTCTCTCTCTCTACTGGTAAGGCAACCTTCTAGCTTTCAGGTTCATGGGGGATAACTTTTACATGGGGGATTTATTTCCTGGTTTCAGCAGGGACAGGGAGGGTCAGAATGTCCCTCCTGAACAGGCTATTTCTCCACTCACTTTAATTCAAAGTAATCAATAGTCCATTGTGGCACATCATGGGTGGCTGTCCTGAGCCTCTATAGTATCTCAATTAAAAAATACATTCTTGCTCAAATATGCTATCGTCTGAGATTTCACCAAGTTAAAATCTTTTTACTAGTGGAGGGTTTTGACTCAGTGTTGATAGCTGCTGACTGTTCAGCATGGTGGTGGCTGAAGATTGGGGTGATCATGGCAATTTCTTAAAATAAGACACCAGCGAAATTTGCTGCATGAATGCGCTCTTCCTTCTATGAATGATTTCTCTGTGGTATGGGAAGCTGTTTGATATTATTTTACTCATACTGGAGCTTCATTCAAAATTGGAGTCAATCCTCTCAACCCATGACACTGCTTTATCGATTTAAATGTCTGTAATATCCTAAGACCTTCATCGTCCTTTCAACAGTCTTCACAGCATCTTCACCAGTACATTCCATTTCAAGAAACAACTTCCTCTGCCCATTTATATGAATCAGTTCCTCATCTGTTCAAGTTTCATCATGAGATTGCACCAATTCAGCCACATCCTCATGATCCACTTTAATTCCAGTTCTCTTGCTATTTCCACCACATCTGCAGTTACTTTTCTCCACTGAAGTCTGAAAGCTCTGAAGTTATCGATGATGAGTGGAATGAACTTCTTCCAAACTCCTGTTAATGCTGATTTTCTGATGTGATTCTATGAATCACAAATGTTATTAATGGTATCTTGAATGGTAAATCCTTCCCAGAAGGTTTTCAACATATCAGAGGAATCACTATGTATTGCAGCAATAGCACTAAATATGTATTTCTTAAGTAATGAGACTTGAAAGTAGAAATGACTCCTTGGCTACATGAATGTATGAGCTACAGAATGGATGTTGTGTTAGCAGGCATGAAAGCATCATTAATCTCATTGTCCATCTCCATCAAAGATCTTGGGTTACCAGGTGTACCGTCAATGAGGAGGTGAATTAAAAGAAAGGAATCTTTTCTCTGAGCAACAGGTCTCAACAGTGGGCTTAAAATAGTTAGGAAACCATGAGTGTTGGCTTCAGCTTAATGGCTCCAGCTGTGTTAGTCCCAAACAAGAGAGTCATCCAGTCCTTTGAAACTTTGAAGCCAGGCATTGACTTCTCCTCTCTAGCTATAAAAGTCCTAGATGGCAACCTCTTCCAATAGAAGACTATTTTTCCTACATTCAAAATCTGTTGTTTCGTCTATCCACCTTCATTAATGATCTCAGCTAGATCTTCTGGATAACTTGCTGCAGCTTCTCCATCAGTGCTTGCTGTTTCACCTGTACTTTTATGTTATGGAGGCAGCAACTTTCCTTAAACCTCATGAACCAACTTCTGCTAGCTTCCAACTTTTTTCTGCAGCTTCCTCACCTCTCTCAACCTTTATAGAATTGAACAGCATTAGGGCCTTGCTCTGGATTAGGCTTTGATTTAAGGGAATGTTGTGGCAGATTTGATCTTTCTGGACCACTAAAACTTTCTCTGTATCAGCAAGAAGGCAGTTTGCTTTCTTCTAACTCATGTGTTTACTGGAGTAGCACTTTTAATTGTCTTCAGAAATTTGCATTTGGCCAACTTTCTGGCTCAAGAATCCTAGCCTTTGGCTTGTCTCAGCTTTTGACACGCCTTCTTCACTAAGCTTAATCATTTCCTGTTTTGATTTAAAGTGAGAGATGTTTGACTCTTCCTTTCACTTGGACACTTAGAGACTACTTTAGGGTTATTAATTGCTTCAGCTGAAATTTTGTTGTATCTCAGGAAATAAGGAGGCACAAGTGAGGGGGCACACAGGTGGTCAGTGGAACAGTCAAAACACACATACTATCAATTATAAAGGCATGATTATCCCATCTTATATAGGCATGGTTCGTGGTGTCCAAAAATAGTAATCATAGTAACATCAAAGATCTCTGATCACATTACAAATATGATAATAATGAAAATCTTTGAAATTACCAAAATGTGACACAGACACACAAAATGAGCAAATGCTGTTGAAAAAATGGTTCCGATAGACTTGCTTAATGCAGGATTGCCACAAACCTTCAATTTATAAAAAAGTGCATTATCTTCAAAGTACAATAAAGTGCAGCACAATAAAACAAGGCATGCTGTACTCACACACACTCTCACACACACGTGCACATCCTATTTGTTTTATTTTTGTGGAATATTTTGACTAACACCAAGTACAACTGCCTTGCAAATATGTTACGAGACTTCCGAGGAATTTCTCCTCCTCATTGGAAAAGGGCGCTATCTACTTCAAAGTTCTGAGTCCTTGAAATGGTTGCCAAGAACTTTAAGATGGTAGCTCCATATTGTAAAACTGTCATATTAATAATCACACCTTGAAATATGGGGAGAAAAATCTCTAGGTCTTCCAAAATAACCTATATTTTCTTCCGCTTTAGGACCTAGCAAATAGAGTTACTTTTATTTATATATTTGTTTTCCCCATTAATTCTTATCTCCTTAATGTCAGAACTTGCTCCCTCTTTCTATACACCTGAAGTGAGAGACCCCATACATAATACATACTGAAGGCAACAGTTTAGATTACTAAAATTAATCAAACAATGTAATTTATTTATTTGACTGGGAAGTGCATAAATTTCAGAATTCTTGCCTGCCTAATGATAACATATGTAACATTACTTTGTGAATAATGATAGGTATTCATCAGGTATAAAGGCTATTTAAGTAACTCATGACAAACAAGAATAGGCCCCTAAAAAGACTTCTAAATAGTAGAAGCTAATTAGCAATGTTACACAATTTTAGGTTATGCAAAAGCAAATATATTTTAGATGACTTGTACTGGTATGACTGGCATTTTAATTAAGTATATATGAATGAGGCTTTTCAACTCTTTTCTCCTCCTTTCCTCCTTTCCTTTCTTCTCTCCATCCTTCCTTTCTTTCTCTTGTTTTGTCGTATCTTTTAACAATTCCTTACTTGTAATTTAAAGTTTCTGTGTCAGAGTTACCCTGGGGGCTGTAGCATCTTATTTAGGCAGATCTTCTTTGGTTGGTTTGGCTGCGTAGTTCAGTGGCCTCACCTATATTACTGAAAACATAGTCTCTAAATTAAAATATAGATATTGATAGTCACATGAATTACAGTATTACATTTAAGCAGATTGGGCAGCTTGAAGGTTACTATGCATATATAAATAATTATTGAGATTTTGTGACAGTATATTATTCAATTGAAAACAGTTTTTCTACCATTTGAAATATTTCCTGAATTTCTGTCCTCATTATTAGGTGGGTGTGGTTGACCCTACAATGACTTTTGAGATGTCATTGCTTTGGGAACATGCAATTTCACTTGTACAGCATCTTTGAATACTAGACCTTTAAAGTCAATACCGCTCTTCTCATGACCTACTTTCCAGATAGCAATGTGACACATGTGAAACACACATTGATAAATGAGGATCTCTGTTGAACATTAGAACAGAAAGAACTAAATTGGGTCTCCTGATATTAATTATTCTCAGAGACACAGTCGGTCTTAGTGATCTTCAAATTGAGAGACAATTTTGCACTTAACATGATTGAGCATGGACACATTTAAGACCTGTGCAGTCAACAATATTGCAAATGGATTGGAAAGAAGGAAAAAAAAACCAACTTTGGATATATATATATATATATATATATATAAATTAAATTGAGAAAGGTAATGTTTCCAGTCCTGAGACATTTTAGCTAAGCAAAGCTATCTGATTCAAAATCTGAAAAGAAAGAATCATTTTACCCTACTCTGCTCAGTCTAAGAATACCCCAGGGGCAACTTGCTTTGTAAAACAGATCAAAGCACTTTTACAAACAGATGTAGCTTGATCAAAGTCAGCATAGAAGATGTGGATTAAGGCTCACTGTAGGTAAAGTAACAAGCTAATGCATTCTTTGCCTTTTGATTTTTGTGTAGTGTTAGCCTATTTTAATCTTATGTGTAAAAGTATATAATCCATTTATCTTGCCAAATGGGTACTATTTGTGTTGATTATCTTAGACCCAGGCTTGTTATGAGATCAGATTAAATAATATATATGAAAAGCGTTTTGGAAAATATAAAGCATTATACAAATGAAAGTAATTATTATGATTATGATCATCATAAATAGTGAGAGAAACTTCTGTGAACATCTTAAAATATGCTGCCAACTAAGATAGTCAATTGCATTTATTTTTCAAGTACAGGCACATAATTCTATACTATGCCAACTGATGAGATAGAAAGGAAAGGAAAATGTATGCTTCATGTTTTTTTGAAGACTTAATAATTTAAAGGAAGACGTGATAATCTTACATGAATATGTGAAAGATAACAGACATATTATATATCTATACCAAGCATCTAAATTATGACAAGATTAATAGAGAAATTTGAGTAACTCTTCAGGAACATCAAGAAAAACAAATGAAATCAAATATGCAATAAAATGAGAAATAAAAAGGTTTACATAAAGCACGTGTAACACATAGGTTGGACAGCTTAGCAAAGTGGGAGCGCACAGCAGACCATGATCCCAAATCTGGTGGAAAGATATCTTTTATCTGGCCAATTCAGTGTTACATTTTCCCTCACTCCTTTCCTTCTTTCCTTCTGACAGAAGATGTGTAAATACTTTATATAGAAAATCATAAATCTATATTGAGAATTACAAGAAAAGTCTTCTATAAATAAAATGTATGCTGTTGGCTCTGAGATTTTATTTTATCCTACATAAAAGCTGACATATTAGCTTACTACCATTTCATAGATTGAGGCAGAAGACATGAGGCTCTGTGTTAGAGACAAAGAAACTTACTGCTAAGGAAGCAGCGTGAGTGTTTTTTTTTGTTTTGTAAGTGTTTTTTTTTTTTATCATATTTGCTTTGTCCCCTTGCCTTCCCTCCCCTAAGACCAAGGGAGGCGTGAGGGGCCTGGGTAGACGCCTGGACACACAGAGGCTGAATTATAGGAAAGGAACACTAAGTTTAGAGAATCCACTCCTTTCATAGCAAGTACTAAGCAAGTCTGTTTTTGGCTTTTTTTGGGTGGACAGGAGGCATTATCTCATCTTTCAAAGTTAACAGCTGCATAAATTAACACTGAGAAATGGTTTGTAACCATCCAGTAGAGAGCAGTCAGGGCCCTGCCTTGTCCTTAGACCCAGCAAGATATTCATAAGCAAGATGTGTAGAAAGAATACAAGAGGCCGAAGGAGAACTGTCTTTCCCAGCAAGTATCATGTTCGTAAA
Source organism: Phataginus tricuspis (assembly GCA_029783875.1). NCBI lineage: Eukaryota > Metazoa > Chordata > Mammalia > Pholidota > Manidae > Phataginus > Phataginus tricuspis. The sequence goes on from JAQQAC010010508.1 coordinate 28,141,379, forward strand.
TGGTATATATAACATGGTGTATACAAAGTTACATATAAATCATATAGATGTATTAATTACACCCAGATTAATTTATGAGTTTATACAAGTCTAGTCAAAATCCCAGCAAGTTCATTTGGGGATATGAAAAAGTGTACATAGCTGGAGGGAATGATTATTAATGTAATTATTATGGATGTTTATTTAACAATACCTGGTAAATTGATGATCGTATTGTATAATCTAGAATTCCATTTTTATAATGTGTCTGTTAGTGAAAGCAGTGCCACTTGTACATAATGAGGATGCGTGTGGTGATATTTCTTACAACATTGTCTATCTTGGAAAAAATTTGGTAAAAAAGTGCTTATCAACATGGGAATGGATAAACTATTAAAGAGTGATTAAAATAAATTAGTTCGATCCACTGGGTTAACTGGGATAAAACTCAAAAAACTAATGCACAGTAAAATAAGTTACAAAAAGATATATGCCATTTGTACAAATCAAAATGAGGAACAATATTATTTATTATTTTGAATACAATATAGTAGAAACGTGACAGCATGCACAGGAATAAAATATACTACAATTGAAGATTGTTATTATCTTTGGATAAAAGGAAAAGGGGTAGTAGAATAGAGTAGAAAGCTTTAACTGTTTATGAAATGTTTTATTTCTCTAAAATAAAGGCTTGAAACAACTATGTTGTTAAATCTGGATGGTGGGAACATGGATATCTGTCACAATATACTTTGTTTCTGTCTGTTTAAAACATTTCAATCTTAAAATTAAAATAAAATATAAACACGGCCTGCCTTTCTAAGTAAATGAATGCGTACGAAAGTATTAAGGGTTTTCCTCAGTAGTTACACTTGATATTAACGTGATTAGTTTTGAGTATGAGCTATGTTCTCATGTTCAAATTTACCCTTTCATCATAATCACTGTGAAAAATAGAAGAATATACAATAGCTGAAAGATAATATTTTCCTAGAAGCGAAAGAATGAGGATAAACAAGACAAGTTCTGTTGGGAAGGTTATTTGAAATGTGGATTAAGTATTGTGACCCAAAACAATGACAGCATTAATATCGAAAGCTCTACAGTGAGGAACAAAACAACTTCTGGAAACTGTTTAAAGTATGATTTTTATGTTTTAACATCAGACCATATTGGGGGTGTGCATGCTTTTATCATTTCTGAATCACTATATTGTCCACTTCTAGAATATTTAACAAACTTGGTCAACTGCTGATAAATTGACATAATCCTTATGAGGTCCTTATACATTTAGAGACTTCAAGATTGTGCTTCTATATTTAATGCTACCTATTAATGCCTATTTCACTTTGTTTTATGAAGTTTATTTTATGATTCAAAAAGTAATATATGCTTATGCATAGGAAAAATCAGACTCCAAAATAAACGAAGAAATAACAACTACGACAATCCTGTAACACAACGACACTGGCTGCGCTGGCTGTTATTAACATTTGGCTTCTTTTAGCATCTTTATATGCATATCTTTATTTTCAACATAACTGCAATCATAATATATATACACCATTTTTCACAGCTTCTGAGGTTTATTTTGAGATTTATTTCCAGAAGACAGGATCTGGTATTTAAATTTAGTTTTTAAAAGTTTTTTTTTTTTTTGAGTTGCATCACGGTAGTGAGACCTACAGAAAAGTTGGAATTGGAAAACTACATGATGACTTATATAGTAACGCAGTTGGAATTGTCCTCTGATTTTGCTGGGGACAGAGACAGGTTGGACCTGGGCAAAGCAGATATTTACCTCTGCCCTTCCAGTTCTCTTGGAAGGGGTGCTAAGGAATAAGAGAGTACATGCAAAAAATAGAGGAACATTTCAGATTAATTAAGTTTTAATTCTAATTGTGGATTTGAGTCAGAGGGAAAATTTTGTATCTCTGAAAAACTAGAACATTTTTTCTCACCAAATACTATACGAGTGATCAAAGTCTCTGTTTTGCATAAACTGCCAAAAAGAGAATGAAATTTTGTTCTCTATGTGAGTAATTGTAGAACACTACGACATGCATATCTAATATTCCATGGATCCCCAGTCTTGATTTGATCTGTATTGTCCCAGGTTTGATCTGTTTGTAGTTTTGTCTCTGAATACATTTATTTTATAAGAAAACTCAAAATTTTGTGGAACAAAGCTTAGTGAAACAGTCAATGCACAAAACCTCATTATACTGATAAAAATAGCAATCCTCAGGGTTATCACTAAATGTTAAATCTCTATGCTAAATCTCTCTGAGATATTTTAAGCTATTCTGACATTGCTTTGTGTTGTAGGAAATATTGGCAAAAATATATTTAATTATATGAGCTAGGACTTCATGGTAGGTAAATCAGTCTACATTCATCTGTTCTTTCTCTTCCAAGAATAACACTGTTATTCTCACTTGATCAAAAACTGTAGAATTATTTTTACTATATATATATATATATATATATTTATTTATTTATAACATAAGTCAACTAGAAGGATTCAATTGGAATTTTCCACTCCTTGTTCATTTTGGTTAATGAAAGTATTACTTTAAAATACATGAATGTGTGTGTGCACATGTTGTGTGTGTGTGTGTGTGTGTGTGTGTGTCTGATACTTTGACACAGTATTCTGTAAATGTCTACTTCTGCACTTATAGCAAATGTAGTATCTACTAGACACATATGGCTATTAAATATTTGAAATGTGGCTAATTGAAATTGAGATAAAGGTAAAAATATACCACACTTTAGAGAACATTATAAGAAAAAAATTAATATAAAACATCTCATCAAGGTTTTACACTGATTGATTACATGTTACATTATAATATTTTGGATATATTCAGTTAAATACATTACAAAATTGAATTGCATCTTTTCAATTCTACTTTTTTTAAATGAGGCTACAAGAAAATTTAAATTATATGGATTTAAGCTTTAGATACACATTTATGGCAAACACTGTCTTTCTATTGCTCTAGAACACAACAATTTCAAGGATACACAACATGCTACAGTATTTTCTGATTTTTTTGAATATAGGACTTTAAAAATATTTACATCTTTGTGCAAAATTAAAAGATCATTTTGATTATGAATTAATTTTGACATTCCTGCAGGGACACATACAGCACCTAAGAGTTAAACTTAATAGTAGTCACTAAGAGATGCTGTTACAAATTTCAGCTATTTACTTTTATACATTTTGTGACTTTTATTTCAAATTACCCTCGAGTTTATAGCATATTCTTTCGAATATCTATGGTGAGAGGTTCCACCTGGGACTAAAGAAGGTGGTAATTTGTATCTCACTTTTATTTATTGAGATATAATTGACATATTTTAAATTATAAATGTGGATGCCAAATTTGCCACCTTATATCTGATAATGTCTTATTTGTAGGAGAAAGGATAGTGTGTGCACCAAATCACCCTTCTAAGTAAGTTGCAGAAATATGCAGGCTCTCTCAGGCAGTCACAGGAGTTCTGAATCCAGGCAGGACTACCCCTAGTCAGTGGCTTTTCCCAAAATGCCTCCTTAAAGCTGAAAGCACACAGTTGGGAGAACTCACTCGGCCACAAGAAAAGAAAAGTGGGTGGTACAGGGACAGCCATGTCTAGTTAGATATTCCAAATTTTCTACCCATCAAGTCACTGTATCTCTGGAGAAGAGTGAACAGAAGGAGTCTGGGAGTTGTGCCCATAGAGAATTCCTAGCAAGGAGAAAATTCTTAACAGAAAGAAGTGTATCTTACTATCTACCCATAAAATGGGGGAAAAAAGCACCCTTCTCCTTCAAGTTAATAACTATTATTTATAAATTTTATAGATCTCATAATATTGGTCTTAACTATGTTATTATATAACTTTCACAACTTTTGATTTAGCAGTTATTTTTATTTCAATCTAGAAGACAGAGTCTCTGAGTTTAAGTAACTTTATGTTTTTATTATTTTTTTACTACATAGTTCTGTATATGGGTCATTGTCATGGCTATGATTTCATAGGTGAAACTGAATACTTGTAGGGAGAAGCAAGATATTTTACAATGAGTTTATTTTTATTCAAGGATGACAATATAGATACTTTGATTTAAACGAATTTCTAGCTTTTCTCCTGATCCACTTTTGCTTTGGAAGACTATTAGAGAATTACTTAAAATCATTGAAATTTAGTCTAAAAGTTTCTATTCTGATTTTTTCCAAAAATCTAATAAGACATATCTTTAAGATATACAGCATTTGTTTTTGTTTTTGTTTTATACTCTTTGTAAAGTTAGGTTATTTTGCTTACTATGTTACAGAACTCTGTGATTTATTTTAATTTATATGTCATTATAAGTTAAAAAAAATGCTGCATATTATTTTTGCGGTCTGTTGACTTACATTGTAGTAACTACTCAGGCAAATCCTTTATTGATTTCAATGGAATTTTGCTTGGTTAAGAATAAATAAAGCCATCCCTATTAATTTCACTATACAATTAGGTCACAGATCAGTAGGATTTTTGTATTTTGTTACATGAACGTGAAGGCTTAAATTTTCAACACTTTGGTTATACTGGGGATCTATTGGCACTTGTACCTTTCATTTCATACCATTATTGATGTATAATTTAATGATGGACGCTTCCTAAAACATTTGTTGACAAATAGGAGACCAGCTTCCTCTCTAAGGATTACTGTGTTTTATCTTTTCTTCATTAAATTGTCAAGGCTGCTATCCTCAATCACAAGTACATCCTGTACATTAATGTACAACAATGATTGGTGTAGGAAGGTGCACTGGAGAGCATTTCAAATTTTGAACTTCCTGGTTTGGGTTTTAGTTAATTATTCTACAATTGATGTGTATGTAGAGGTATCATTGATCTTCATCTCCCAAATGCCTCATTTACTGCCTTGTATTAGACAAGACTTTCATGATTGCTCTCTCATGCTAAAGGAACACAAATGAGTGAATTGGAGGTGTTAATATGTTTTGGTTTTCTTCATTCAGGTCATTTATGACAAGCTTCAGAGATGATACCATGACCCTGTTTTCTTGGTCAAATATTCCATCAATGCATGCCCCAGCCAGACTCAGGATAGAATTACAAAGCAGAATGGGAGGTTTTACTCAGAGCTTTGTTTTAGAAAGGCATAAATTGTAGTCCATAAATGTTAAAGATTTTGAGACATCGTAAAGGTAGTGACAACCTTTAATACATAGTTTTGGGAGAATCTAAGTTTCTTCTGCTTACTGGCTGTGTGATATTTGTCAAGTTATATAACCCATCTGATATCAATTTCCTCATTTATTCTTTATTAATAATGACTGCTTCATAGGTTTCTTTAAAACAATGGCGGATATGGTACTTGTTAAATTTTTATTGCTTCAGAGAAATCCACCATCAGACTTGAAAATTATTCTTTAATTATGGTCTTAGAAATATGTTTATGATGATAAGTTAGCAAATTTTATTAAAATCATTATTTTTAATCAAAGAATTAAAATATTCTAAAACATTTCATTGTCTTCCACGGTTGAGCAGAGGGAGAGGCAGAATTGCAATGAGAAAGTTTGAGTTTCAAAACCACTGCATTAGAAATGAACTGAAGCCAGAGATACTTAGCTTTTGTATTTCCTTGAGTGGAGGATTCTTTATCAAATTTTCCTTCTTTCCATTGTATGTCCATGAACAAGAATGAAAACCAGTGCTTATTCCTTTGTTATCTATGTAGCTCCGTTTGTCTCTTCTCTAGTCTTGCGAACACAGGCCACTGGGATCCTATTATTGGAGTTATTTTTTCCAACTGAGAAAAAACTAAGGCCCGTATATGTCATTTGTGAGGTATTTCAAAGATGTCAAAATTCAGTTGTTGATTGTTACAAAAAATAGGTTAAACCTTATCAAAAAATTTAACATTTGACATTAAAGAAGTTGTTTTAATTATGGACTAGTCAGGAATACTCACCTTTTTGTCTTAGAAAATAATTATGGGCAAACTGTTTCTTTGGAATAGAAATTAATTAATGATAGGTTTATTTGGAAATATGGGTAATAAAAACATATTAGGATAGCATTATAAAACATTAACTTATGATCCCGAATAAATAATTTGCATAATAGCAACATAATTGCTTAATAATAATTATTTTTATAACTTTTATGAGATAGTTATACAGCAATTGATGGCTAGCCAAATATTATCATATCATAGCCAAACCATCCTTTTAAAGTAAGATATTACAATTATCCTCATTTCATAGATGAGGTAACTAAGGTTCAGAAAGATTAAATAAATTTCTCAAGGTTACCCAAGCAAGAATTTGAACCTGGGTATTCTCATTCCAAGTCTGTTGATTAACATTACATCTAAATGAAATAAATAAGAAAAATCTGTGCTAATGCAGACAAAGAAGTGAAATAGAAATTTTTTCTGATTTTAAAATCTGGATTTTGGTCCAGACTTTACCATTATCCTGACTTAAAACTCAGTGTTGAACTATCATAAGATTTTTTGAATTTCATGGAGAAAACTAAAGTGCAAAAAACTTCACTTGCCCAAGTCCACTGCTTGGGGTTTAGTAGACTCTACTCTTATGGTAATATTAAAAGGGAATAATAAGTGCAAGTTAAAGAATGGAAAGGATTATTTAAACAGATTATATTAAGAAAAACTTCAAAGGAATACAGCTTAGTAGTCAAAAATAAAAGTGATGTATTGGAGTTCAAGGAAACAACTGTCCTTTTATTTTATTCAGATGACCACAGCAATTATCTTCCCATTCTTTTTTTACCACCATATTTTCCACAGGTAATGGATTATGAAAATTCTACAATTTTTGGTTCACATTTCTAAATTCTGCCTTCCTCTTCAATGTTTTCAATTCCTTATCATTTCTCAGGATATAACATCTTTCTAGATATTAAGCTAGATTACCAACAAAGAGATAGAAACTTTTTAACTAAAATATCAATGGCCAGGTCATTTCCAGAATCAAGGCTCAGTTTGTATGGTTGGAAACAACTCTTAGTGTCAAATGCAAACATTGTATGGATTTAATGCTCTTCTGGTGCCAGTGAGTTTCTGGGTCACATATATTAAAATCCTCTGTCTTCAGGCCTCACTGGGTTAGCCCTAGGATTTTTGTGTATTCTCTCATTGTTTGCTACTCATAGTGTGTGCCACCATCCAGCAACACTGGCCTGTCCTTGTTAAGGACTTGTTACAATACAGAATCTTAAGGCTCCCCCATACTTACTGAATCAGAACAATATCCCCAGATGGTTTCCATTTGCATTAAAGTTTGAGAATCACTGCTTGTTGCTGTTCATCATCTCAAAGATAGATATTTTTTTATTATATCTCTTTAAGTCCATTCCTCTAGTCCTCCATGTCCTGTTAAATGGATATTATTTTTGAAAATAATCACCTGGTACTCATGCATAGTTGATGTTCTGAAATTATTGTGAAATACAGAGTGGGTTGGAAAGAGACTTGATTTGCTTAGACTGTGCTGTTTATGCCTCCTTTTATAGACTCTGGCTTTACAGATTAGAAAACTGAGGATGAGAGAAATAAAATGATCTATCCAGAGTCATAGGGCCAGCTTATTGTAAAGGTAGTACTTAGTTTACTGTTAGTGAGAGACTTCAATGGATAGTAAGTGCCCTTATATGCTAGCAATATGGCCTCCCATGTAACTTCCAGAAGCCAATAGAAAAGCCATGAAAGAGTATCTTTTTAGAGTGAGAGCTGTTATCACTCTATACAAACTCACATTCATTTGTTCCTTGCATTTCTCTGAGCATGATAGACTTTTACCCCAAAAGTTCATTTTATTTTACGGAGTACTAGGCAGCTAAAATGTATTAATTTAAAAATAATTAATCATGAATTTCATATAGGAGGATTTCAAAATTTTGATTAAGTCATAAGCAATTAGCAAATGCCTTGTGCTTTCTAGACAATTTCTCACAACCCTACAGATGAATATTTTGAGATTTGTTCTAGAAATTAAGTCTAGAAAGTAAAGCCTCTCCAGTTTTTGAACAAGCATCTCATCAGCTTTTCCTGGCTAAATGTAAATTATTTAATCGAGATAACCTATGCAAGTCTGAAAGCTGTTTACTGAAAGAAAAAGAGATTGCCTCAGAACAAATAACAATGGACTATATAGTGAAGCTCAACTAAAATGAAACTGACTCCAGATTTGCAATCTTCTCTCAGTCTAATCTAACCAAAGAAAATTCTGAACCTTAGCTAAAATAAAAACATTTAAAATAAGAGGAACCCTTAGTGACTGGTCAATTTGATAATCAGCTTTCTGAATGAGAGTTGCATATATATAAGTTTCACCAAGGCAGAAAACAGTGCAGTGTTGATGTCTACAATATTTCAAAGCAAGGAATGAGAAACTGACTCTTGTAATCCTGATAGAATAATACACAATGGCCAGTAGAGGAACTCCTTGTTTTAAAATACATTCAAACTCCTGTCTACTCCAAAAGATAAATTCTTAATTCTGTCTCTACACCTTTAAAAAAATATGCTCTGAAGTTCTTCCTGTTCCATCCATGTCTTATATCCGAATTTTCTGTGTCAACAAATTAGAATCTTTCACATGTATTGTGTTACCTCAAATAACATATAAGCCACAGTTGAAGCCTTCCCCCACCCCGGGTGAATTGAAAATAATTTTCTGTGAGTTTCCATAGCTACTTCTTTGTTATACAAAATTAAATCACTCTTACGGTCAACAACAAATTACATTTTGTGGTATACGTATATATTCCTCTTTCTATCTTCTTGAAAACAAAGAACTTTTCTAATTTATCTACGAAATTCCTACATTGCCCAACATATTTCTTAGCAATACTACGTTTTTAATGCATTTTTGTTGTGTTGAATTCACACTAAAATGTCTTAATATGAAGTTTTTATGCTTAGGAAATAATTAATTTAGAAAGAGGTAGAACAAGGTCACCTGGGAATTGAGGAAGGAAAATGTACAGAAATAGATGTCATAAAGAATGAAAATAATTTCCTAATTGCAAATTTCTAAAAAGTAGATAATCAGCTGGCCTGCTCTGAAGTCATCGCTACTGAAAAATTTGTAAATGGTTGATATTGTTTGCTATAAAATAATTTGTGATATTGATTGTTTTGCAGTCCTGAAAATGACTATAAAGAATTGAATTGTGACAGCTCCATTTTTGCGACTCTTGAAACCTATTTATTATATCTTCTGCTCTGCGAGATTCTGTATCTTTTCTTCACCAGAATTTTGAGGTAGCTTTTATTTACATAGTGCAAACGTAAAATTGTTTACTCCCAACCAATATATATATTATTATACAAATTCCCAAATGACTAAATTAAAATACACTCTAAAATCTCTTTTTTTGGTTTATCACCAAATCGGATCATTGTAAATATCATTGTTTACATTTTATTCCCTGTGCTTCAAAACATTGATTATGCTACATATCCTAAGGGGATTTCTTCTCTGATTTGTTATCTTGATTGTCTCTTTAGAAGAATTTTAACTTCACATTTGAAAGATGAAAAATAAGCATTGAATTTTGTCATAAAGAAGAATCAATTGCCTTTAATGTTCTTTTTGTTGTTGTTAAGCTAAACAGAGGGGTTTTATGACATTTTAAAAAGAAAAAAGAAAGCTGAACAGAACACATATTATGCTGAATTTAGTGACACCAACATGGATATTTTTGGCAAGTAAATTATTTCGCCATATCAGACACATTCTCACCAAGCTTAAATGGTTCTTTCTTCATGGTTATATAGGCTCATTCTCTTAAAATTAAAAAAAAATCACATCACAAAGTTCTTGTGAAAACAATAGCTTTATAGTATCTTCATTAGATAATCTGAATATCTTATATAATTTCATTAACAACTACAAAGACTTCTTTTTGTATTTTATTGCCAGAGATGTTCTCTTACTACATTATTTTCTTCTCTTTGTAAGGAAAACTATGCATTTTAGGTTTGTTTTTAAAAATCTTTTTTGTTAATATTTTAATGTTTTTATGTTTTATTCATTCTTTCTTCACATAGTATTTGATATCTTCTGTATTGGAATTTGGTATAACAATGTTATTACTTGATGTTTATGGGAATTATGAGTTTCACTTCTATTATATTACCTTCTGTTCTTACACTTAAATCTGTTGACTTTTTTCTCACTTTTTTGTCTGATATTGAATAATTATTTCTTCTTTATTAAATATGTCTACTCACAATTTTACATTTCGGAATGCTTAAACCTCAAACTTAAATGGTACTACAAATTGTACATTTCTGAAAGTGTCTTATAAATGTGAATCTATGTGCTAAGTGAGGAAAAAAAACAGACAAACATTTTTTACATAGCCCTCATTTTCACAAAACGTAAAACTAATTAAATTCTTATCTTATGAAACTCCCCAGTTGCACCCAATGAATCTTTCCCTTTGAATTCCTATAATACTTCTGTATATATATTTGCTTATATTGGCTTCAGATTGTTTTACAAGTATTAATGTGAACAGGTAAAACTGTACAATCCTTAACTATAGGGTTAAGACTATTTTTGGTATTTTCAGTATTTGAAAATACCACCTTTTGATTATATAGTGCAGGTACTCAGCACATTGGTGAAATAATGAGATAATAAAAATATGTCATTAACTTGATTTCTATGGAACATGTTTGAGGCATCATGGGCACACGTAATTTATAGTCTCTTAATATCAATTGTTTCGATTCAATCTATGTGTTAACAGTAGTGCTTGAGATTGGCAACAAAGCTCTGTGCATTATTTATTTGTAGTATCCTCTTAGCTGTACCTAAAAGCCCAGCAGCAAATTTTGAGTCATTAATAATTAAAACATTAGATAGGCTATCTGCATCAGGGCAAAAGGGACCTTTTCCCCCAGCCCTCCAACCAAAGCCATTTCCTTCTGTTCAAGTGTTCACTCCAGAGGCTGCAATTCACAGGATGTACAGAGATTTTCCTGACGTCTGCTTCTTCCTCAGGATACCGTTACTGCTGGAACAAAATCATGAACCACAGATTGTGCTAAAGCAAATCAGGAGCCATGAACTCACTGAATACTCCCTACATAAGAAAAGAGTTCTATTTACTGACATTAAAGAAGAAGCTCGGGTCTCTGCAACCAGGCCCTCAGCTGTAGTATATGTTTGAATCACTGTGATTGCTTTAAGTCATGTAGTTTTAAAATAATAACAAACATTCATGAAACTTCTGGTAGGTTTCAGATAGCATGTTATCATCAGATTTAATCATCTTATAGGATAGAAACCTCCCTCCCGCACCCTTGGTAAGTTTATTATTCCATTTAGAGAAGATAAATTAAAATGACTTGGCTTAGGACACACCAGTAAAAAGTTCTATAATGAAGATTTAAATATAAATTTGTCTTTCTTCAAATCCATATTCTTGACTAAATCATGTCCCCACAAAACCCTCCCAAATATAAAGTGTGAACTAATGATGCTTTTGAAAATGTTCACAACATTTATTGTTTATATTTCTCCTATTTTGACGATTAGAGAAATTAGGTAACTTCCATTTTCGAGTATTAATTTTGGAACCTTAAGGCAGTTAGCCAAAGGATTCAGATACATTTTTTGACTTAGTGTTCCAGATTAACTGTTGAACTCAATTTTATGAATATAGATATCTCTAAATCTTTGGTGATAACCATAAATGCCTTTTTGATCATTTAATTTAGTTTTCACTGCCATTTTAATTTAGGGCATATCATTTATATAACATGATATCTTTATTATGTCTTTAAACAGCTACAATATCATATTCAGTCAACACAGGTGCATAATCTGAATCTGAGTAATTCTCTGGTGATCAACTTTATTAATGCTAATAATCAACTAAAAAACTTCCATGAAGTTATCCTCTCTTAGCTCACTGGAAATGCTGTTTTTCACCATGTGTTTTGGGCATAACCTAGGTATTCTTGATTAATTAATTCATTCACTTATTGTTTATGTTGCTAATAGGACAATGGTTCTTCAATCTTGGCTGCACAACTCATCTAGAGGGTTTATTACAGGCCACATATCAGAGATTCTGATTCATTAACTGACAAAAAAATCCAGTAATTCTGACACTGATCAACCCATGGACCACGCTGTTAATAGAGAATACAGCCCATTGACATTAGTTGCTTAGCAAGTAATGTTTATTTAATGAAAAACAATATATTAGCTTCAATAACATATATTCCTGTCTTTGAGTATTTTTCAACTTACTTAGGGAGATAAAATATACACACAGATTTTAGGGCATTTTAGGAATAATCATCAAATAGTAATTGTTCAATAGTTTCCCCAAACTGTACTTTTTAAATATATATGTATATATTCTTTATTACCTTTACTTTAATGACATTATTTTCCTGACTATTCACACTTAGGGTGACCAAAAAGTAGGTAATTTTTCATCTTCCCCTACATGTAGCATAAAATATTATTAGCTAGTTGAAAAGCAAAATAGTCGATAAACATAAATTTTGTTATTAGACTTAAATATCTTATTTTTTCATCTTTTAGAAATGCTTCTGTCTATTGCTGTCTTGAATTAGCAAAAAGCCAGAAAACGTGTGGTTTACTCATTTTCAGTTTATCTCTCGTTCTAATTCTGGGAATAAATCATCAAATATGTGGCAAAATATTAACTTGGGTTTCATAATTATATGTATTTAGTTCTGATATATGCATACCATCTGGACTTATTTGGCATGCAACATGAAAAGTTAAATAATCTTTACCAAACTAAAAGGTATTGAAGTATTTGTGAATGTTGACATGTATCTTTCATCACTAACAAAATGAAGGCAAATATCAAAAAAAATATCTAAAGGACTCACTATGGGAAAAATAAACATATGAATAGTTCACTGTGGGAGAAATAGGGAGGATTAACAGCTATTGACATGTAGATCTTCTGTATTAATTACAGCCAAGTTTTGATGTGTCTTATTAAATTTCAGTCACAAATTTTATTCAAAGAAGCTAATTTAAATAAGCTTTGCATTGAGCATTATCATGATATTTAAAGTCTGAGCAACGGTTTGAATTAAAGAGTGATGGCAAACAATGTCGTGTTCTCCGGGTGCCATAGGGATGAATGTCAGCCTGGTCTAATTTGAAAACTCATTAATGATCTCAGAGATGGAGTAAATAGAGGACTAATGAAATTGTGAGATGAGTTCAGATTGGCAAGTAGTGAAAACACTAAAAGTGGTTACTCTTCTAAACTATCTTAAACGGGTAGCATCTTGGAAAGAAAATTAAAACACATCTAATTTTTTTTAATGGGATAGAGTTGAATTAATGGAAACTATAGATAGAGGGTGAACTCAATCTTTAAAAAGGCAGTTTGGAATTAGATAAGAGTAAATATTAAATTAGAACATTGTATTCAAATTTCACTTTAAATAGTTCCATTGATAGTACAGCATGATATTCAGACATTTAAAAAGTTAATAGTTCATATTACACATACAGATGTACACATATCTATTTGAAAATCTACAAGCACTTTTTTTTTGTATTTGATTCTCTAGATATATCTACATTAGTTCCTCAGAGCCTGAACTTTAAAACTTGTTATGATGTTGGCTAACTCATCCCAAGAAAGTTGTAGATGAAGTGGCAGAAAGAAAGAAAAAAAGCTATAAAAAGCAATAAGAGAAAAGGAAGAATATTAGGAAAGAAAAGCATTTGTATGACATCTCTGGGAAAGAATAGAAAAATGCCTTATAGGAATAATTTATATGAAACAGAGGGGAAAAACAAATAGTAAAACATGAAACATTTTCAAATGAAATTAGTTTGAAGAAAATTTTCATTACAAGTATTATCTTTTCAGAGATAAGAAATTTGTCTCTAAGTTATGTTATAAGCTCAGTTGCCCTGTTTATTACTATCCTAGAATCCTTTCTGCTTTACTGATTTAAACATTTCTGTAACATAAACCTAACATAATTCAAAAATACTACACATTCATTCATTTTTTTAAATGTCTATTTAGAAAATATAAGTTTGCCAGTTCCTGAGCACTTTTTGCCTTGAGAGACTTCTAAAATTTATTTGATGTTTTAGAGTTTAGGTTGAGTTTTAAGAAAACCATGTACTAAAAATGCATTTGTGTGGAACCTGGGGAAGACCTCTGTTTTTGTTATCATAGCAAATATATTTGGAAGAGTACCGAATAACAAGTCTGGAGAAACAGACTCCATTAGTTAAGTCACTAACTGGGATGACTTTGGGTAAATTTAAAAAATTTTATGTTTAATTGTAAAATTGGAGGGGTGGTATTAGGTGATTCTGCACTCAGGATTCTATGGGTGGGAGAGAAGTTCTTTGTTCCTCTTATCTTCTAAGATCTAGCAAACATACACAATATTTTTAAGAATAATATTGAAAAGAGGGGCATGATATCACTAACCAAAACATTCTACTGTATAAATTTAATGGAAATGAAATAATTACTTAGGAGCCATCTAAACACTATATCAAGACAGTATAATTAACATTAAAAAACAGTTTAGAATTCTGAGGGTTAATGGGGCTTAAGTGTGAATATTTAATGACACATATATTTCTAATAAATAAACTGAATCTTATTTGAAGAGTAGAGAGATAGGTAACAGAGAGAAAAGATTGACAGTGTTCCTTTAGGGTCCATTGTTACCAAAACTTTAGCTCTTGGATTTAAATTGTTCATAAGAAATTTTGACAAATGCCACTTGGAGGCACTCTTACACTGTTGTGCTGTACAATTTATACTATTAGGATGCCATATAATGAAACTTTCAGTTTTTATTTCCTTTTTTAATTCTAATAATCACTTGGTGATGGGTAATTAATGCTGGTTGTGGTATTAAAACTTTTACATTATTCATATTTATCACCTTGTAATTTTTACTGTTGTAAATAATTTCCTGTTCTTCTAATAAAACTGATTTCACTCATTCCTGTAAGGAGTGAAAGAAGAGTTTTGGACAACATCTGAGAATTAACCTGAGGATAAATTTTGGATCACAAGCTAATGTCTATTTTTCAAATTAGAAATCTCTCATAGTTTTTTTAAAAATTGGTGTTTTAAATTTGTTATTAGCCAAAAGAAGAAAATCAATGAGAACTCTAGATACTTTGATGAGGACCAATGGCATCAATCATTTAAAAAATCTTCATGGAAAATATAGACAATTAATAGGATTAAATTAAAATAGCTAATGGAATAAAAAAATGTGTACAGGGGTACACATTAAAATTGATTTGCACAGGAAAGCTACAATACATAGCTACCAACTTCTGACACGAAGTTTTTAAAGGAATGCAGTCATATTATTTGAGAGCTTCATTTTTTTAAAGTTTTTCATAATGTTTATTTTTAAGGATATATATGAAAATTCTTTCTAAACAGAATATGGACTGTTCATAATTTTCTTTGTTTCAAATAAATCTGGAAGATGCTGAATATTACATGAGCAAGTATATATAGTTTTCATTTCTATTTGAATCTGAACCTGAGCTCTATAAAATAATGCATTGGAAGTCATAATTTTTAACTATTACTTTTGCATGGGCTATTTCAATGTTTTTATTATTAGTAATGTTATTGAACATTCAAACTACAAAATTAACGTTTTAATCAATAGATAATACTGATTAAAACAGTATATATGACTATGCATGAAATGGGTAAACAGTAACACATGAGTTCATGTATATGGTAACAGGCTATGTATTTGAAAGTGAGATTTTTAACTCTTAAACTCTTGTTGGCCCTCTAACACAGTGAGAAGGATATGTCATATGGATGGATAGCTTCAGGAGGGAAGGAGGTTCTTCACTGACCTGACTTGTCGATTACATCTCCACCCACAGTTCTGGGCACTGGTTCACTGTTCATTCTTTTGGCATTCATTCCTTCTTGAGATGGTTATTCATCTTCGGGCTTAACAGATAAGGCATTTATTTTTCTCAGTACTACAGATCTTGCTTTGTCTTTTTTTATACATAATGAGACACTTTCTTTAACCAACCTTAGAATTTGATTAATATCTGGACAGATATGAATCTATATCTCTATATCGATCTATCTATCATCTATCTATATCCCTTCTGTCCAGATACTTCCATCTATCTCTCATATCTGTCTATTTATCTATCATCTATCATCGATCTATCCTTTTTATTGATTGGAGTTAATACATCACAGATTACAAACTAACAATAAAAACAAAGTCTGTATCTTTTTAAATTCATACATGAATTATAGTTCCCCATAGTCATCAAAAATGTACTTTCTACAGGACGTTAATGGGAAATTATATTTAGAGATCAGAACGTCAAAAATATGGATCAACTGAAGGAATTTTCCTCTTTTCAAGTCAATGGGTAAGCAAAGAAAGCATAATAGCGAGATGTGTGTGTTCTGGTTGGTTGTTCTTGTGTAACAAACCACTCCAAAACAGTGGCTTAAGTCAATAGCAGGGATTTATTTTGCTCACAAATTTGGGGATTCATGGGACTCAGCTAGGCCAGTTCTTGACAGAGTACCCGTGGGGTAGCAGTGAGACACTGGCTGGGGCTGGGGCATGGAAAAAGCTTTCCACTCAGGCCATCTGGTGCTGGGCTGCATGGACATTCCTCTCTCTCTACACGGTATCTCTGTGCAGCAGCTCAGGGTAGCAGGACTTAGTTCTTGGTGCACTACCTTAGCGCTCCCAGGCCAGTGTCCCAAAAGAAACAGCAGAATGCGCATAGCATTTCCTCCACTAGGCTGAAAAGTCATAAAGCACCACCTTCAGAGCACTTTATTTGTCAAGGAAGTCACAGAGGACCCATCAGGTTCAGGAAGAAGACATGGTTTTACCTCTTGATTGAGGAAAAGCTACCACATTTCTTATTGCAGTTCTTTATCAAATTTTCCAATCAAAGGTAGACCCAGGCTTTACCAAATTGCAAATAACAACACAAAATATTTATATCACACAAAATGTCATGAGATGTCAATATAAAAATAGTATAAATACACTCAGTTTGGTATTTTGTATGCTTTGAGATTCCTAATTCAACCAAGTATATAAATGGCCACTCAAATGGAGAGTGCTTTTTTTTTCCAAACTTAAAATAAAATCTGTTTATTCTATAACAAAGGGGAAATATTTCCTAAATATGTAATGTTCTATGACTCCCTGATTTTCTGATCCTCTAAATCTTTGGATGGATTCATTAGAAGTTATCTAGTTTAATCCTGTCTAAAGTTTGAATCCCTTGACAACTTCCTAGATAAGTAAGAATACAGCAAATGCCAAGTACACACAGAAATAATTAACTAGCTCAGGGAAGTCCATTCCAGTTTTACCAGAAACAGTACTCAGAAAGTACTCAGAAACTTCTTTCCCAGTTTTATTGAGAAATAATTGACATACATACATACATGACTGTATAAGTTTAATGCATATAGCAAGATGGTTTGATTTACATATATTATAGAATGACTGCAATAGGTTCAGCTAATATTCCTCTTCTCATTTAGATACACTCAAAAGAAAAGGACAAAAAAAGAAGAAAGGAAAAAAATTCCCTTTGTGATGAGAACTCATAAGATTTACAGTCTTTACAACTGTCCTATGTATGGTATGGCAGTTTTCTTCCTTCAATTTCCCCTCTCCTCAATCTCTACCTCTGGTAAACACAAATCTGATACATTTTCCTGCATTTGTTTTTGTTGTTTTGTTTGTTTTTAGATTCCACTTATACATGAAATTATACAATATTAATTCTGTGTTAATCCATGAATACAGGATACATTTCCATTTATTTGTGTCTTTGATTCTTTTCATCAGTGTCTTGTAGTTTTGAAAGTAGAGATCTCTTGCTTTCTTAGCTAAATTTACTTCTAGGTATTTTAATATTTTTGATATTATTATAAATGGGATCAATATCTTAATTTCTTTTAGAGAAAATTCATTATTAGTGTATAGAAATGCTACTGATCTTTGCATGTTAATTTTGTATCTTACTACTTTACTGAATTCATTGATTAGGTCTAATAGTTTTGCTTCAGTTTTTAGGGTTTTTCTGTATTTAAATCATGTCATCTACAAATAGAGTCAATTTTGCTTCTTCCTTTCCATTTCTGGTACTTTTTATCTCTTTTTCTTGCCTGGCTGCTCTAGCTAGGACTTCCAGTACTATGTTGAATAGGAGTGGTAACAGGGGGCATCTCTGTGTCTTGCTACTCATCTTAGAAGAAAAGCTTTCAATCTTTCCCCCTGGAGTATGATGTCAGCTGTGGGCTTGCTATATATGAACTTTATTATGTTGAGATATGTTCATTCTGTGCCTTATTTGTTAAGAGCTTTTATCATGAATGGATACTGGCGTTTCGTCAAATGATTTTTCTGCATCTGTTGAGCTGATCATATGGTTCTTCTCTGTCATTGTATTCTATTAATGTATCACACTGGTTGATCTGCATATGTCGAACCATCCTTGAATGTCAGAGATAAATCCCACTTGATCATTGTGTATAATCCTTTTAATGTGCTTCCAAATTCAGTTTACCAGTATTCTACAGAGAATTTTTGCATCTATATTCTTAACAGTTTTCTAGTAGTGCCCTTTTCTGCTTTTGGTATCAGGATAATGCTGGCCATTTGGGAGAAGCCAGGATCTGCTCTCAGTCTTGGTTATGAATTAATCCCCCTGCCTGTGCATAGCACAGATGTTCAAGGCTAGTTCTGGCTTTGCTCTCAGGGCAATTACTTCTGCCTGCCTGCCTCTCAGCTTGAGGACCATGGGGCAGCACTGCTTCCTGGAGTTGTCACCATACCTTCTGGTCAGATGGGGACAGAAGATACTCTCCACAGTGGGTGGGGCTGTGATTCAGCTCCTTGCCTGGGCCTGGGCAAACTGAGCTCAAGGGAAGGCAAAACTTCCATTGGAAGGTGTCCAAATCAGGAAGATCTGCACTCTGCTGAGTTCCCTTGTCAGAATGTGCCCCTAATTTGGTTCTGCAGATAAACAAACCTGCTGGTTGAGACTGTTACTTGGGCACTGTATGTATAAACTTTGTCTGCCAAGATCTGGGTTCATTTCAAGTCTTGCTCCCCCCTTGTCAATCGCAGATTCCCAATAGCTGAACCAGTCAGATTCCCCTGCAATCCCATGGTGTGAAATCAGTGTAGGGACTCTTGCAAAGTGACCCATAATTCTGGATGGTCTAGTTAGTCCCCCTGGGTTCTCTTTTCCCACTGGTGGAGCCAGGGGCTCAGGGGACACATGGTGCTGCAGTGTCCAGGGGACTGGGGAGGACAATGTGTCAATGTGTAGCTGTGTCTCTTACCCTTTTCATGCAGTTCATCTTGGTCTCTGAGGCGGGGGTGCGGCTTAGCCTCATTCTTCTGTTGAAGGATTCTCTCAGTGGTGTCCTGGTCTTGAGTAGATTTTAATTGTTCTTCTTGTGAGGGGAAACAAAGTCAAGAATGAGCTATGTCACCATATCCATGATGTAATTCCTCCTTCCTTAATTTAATACACTTCCTACCTGTTTCTCTACCCCAGGTTAAAAAATATGAAACCTGGATCTGATAGTATCAGTGTACACGTAAGTGTAAGCACATCCTTTTGACTACTTAAGGGAAAATATAAGACAAAGAGATTTTTGTTTTATCTACAGACAGTGAAGTCCTGGTCAGATCAAACATATCGAACAAGTAATCCCTACATTGTATATCGGGAATATACTAAAAAGCAACTTCTCATTCAGCACAAAGATCCAACTAAACATTCTGGTCTGTCCCCTAGCCCTAACCTCCAAAATCAGTAACAAGTTTTACCTGCTGGGAAAACATGCCGCTCAGATGTAACAACGAATGTGACAGACTGACATGCAAACTTGACAGGAGCAATGTGGGAGTGAATAGAAAGAGTGCTTGGCTTATTCCTCTGGCCCAGAGGATGATCTGGGACTTGGAGGGCTGAGTGAGAGCCAAGACCCTGTTATGTTAAAAGACTTTGGATGTGCTCTTTGTCCCAATATCCTCAAATTGATAATTCTATTAGAACACTGAAATCCATTCATCTTGTTATGTTTGAACAATGGAGAAGAAATAACTACGGTTTCCTCTGCCCTCATTTCCTCGGCTATGTCCATCTGCCTCCTCTTTTTCAAATAAAAATTAAAAAGGAACAGTAAATATGCTTTCCATTGTACACGATGACTATAGTGTCTGGCAATAAAGTATTTAATAAATCTTTATTCAGTAAGTATACGTTTACTTAGTGAATAAATTAATAAATATTTGAAAACTCTTTGCTATCAAAATTGTCTGACATCCAGGGAAGAAACATAAAATAAACTGCCACAAGATACTCTTTCCTGGATAGAAATGGGGCTGCAAAGTCACAGGATGCCCCTTTCCTCTTTTAATGCCAGAATATACTCGAGTTTAGAATATTTTGGTATACATATTAAAAGAGATAACATTCTCACAAACTCCATGGTTTTCCAAAAACATATTTACCTAACCTGAGGACAGCTATGCTCTCTGACTTTTTGCAACCAATGAAAAAAATTCAGAAGCCAGTTCTAAGGGAAGTATTTAAACAATAAGTCTCACTTATTCACTGCAAACTTATTTAATAAAGCAGATCAGCTGGTGAGCTTACTGCCAGTAGGAGTGGATGGAATCATTTCCTAATATGAAAATGATTGTTATGTCAAGGAGAGAGGGAAAGAAGATAAGTAGGGCTTTCAATTTTCCATGACAATATTTTGATTTGCTATAATATTAAATATTCTCATTGTGGGAGAGTCATTGTGGGATTGAAGAAATACACAAGATTTGACATCAGGTATATGTAAAATCAAATCTCAGACTTAACACGGACTTTGGAAAGTTATTGAACTTCTCTGAGCCAGTTAATTCATTTGTCATATGTTTGTTGTGGCTCTTACATAATATAATGTAACTTTCATGCCTAGAACAGTTTCTTTCCAATTCTACTATTTCCTTTCTTTTCATCATTGGAATCTCATCCTGTATAATTATCCTATCTGGGAATATATAATGGTGGTGTGGATGTTAATCAGTAATGACTATTAGATATCTGTCAAAAAATATTGAACCTGGACCTGATGACATTAGCATATACATAAGTATGAATACATTCTGGTGCCTCCTTAGACCTTTGCAGTACTTAAAACACTGAATTACTTGTTAGAATATCTATGCCAAATTGGTAATACATACAATGTAGATGAAGCATATACCAAAAAGTATGTTGCTTGACCTTAAGGAGTTCACTGTCTAGTGGGTAAGATGAACACGACATAGAGATATTTTCAAAATACAGGACAAAGGGAGCAAGATATGAGCATGGGGCTCAGATTCAGAAGACCCAGAACTGGATGTGTGCAGAAGTTCAAGAGTAATGGTAATTATTTAAACTCTGTGTGCTTTCTAAATTTTCTCACCTGTAAAGAGCACACAGGGCTGTATAATCATAAGCTATATCGAGTCTAAAAGTCATGATTTATTATACTTATATACAAAAGGTATGCTTTTTAAAATAAAAGAAAATATTATTCTATAAGTTTTTATTCAGTGAATGAAGTGTGAATGAAAAGAAGAAGAAAGAGTGGTCTATAAACACAAGTGGATTATTAATGTATATTAATGTATATATGGTCTATAAACATTTCTTTATCCAAGTCTAAAACTCGATTTATTTCCTATGTGGAAAATTTAAAAATCTATTAATCAAAAGGGCTCCAATTTACTGAATAATGACTGGTTACATCTGAGTTACAATCTGCTGTCATCCAGTCACATTTCTTTCTGAGATGTCAGAAGAATTGTTGTTGTTCTCGGTCTTGTTACTATGAAGGATGAAGATTTTCAGATTCCAGCTCCGGCAGCCACAGTTCCATTTGCAAAGCATTCCATCTGTACCAGCACATTCCTGTTCTCTTTGACCATGTAAGGAGTTCTGGCCTGTGGGCTATGGGCAGAAGTGATATGTGTCACTTCCAGCCAAAGTCTGGAAAAGCCAGCGCACAACTCTCCAGCTCTTCCCCTAAGACAGTAACAGACACAGCCTCATGCTTATAAAGCCGTAGATCAATTCACTCTCAACTGCTAGGGCCCCAGTTATCCTGAACATTTGCTCTAATCCATAATAGATTGTGTACAAGAGAGAAACTTTTGTTAAACCACAAAGCCCTTGGGATTGTTTGTTACCACAGCATAACCAACTCTGTACTGACTAATTCTTATCTGAGATAGCAGTGTGATAGGCTCCTTCCTATAGTATTTGACACTTAACTTGCCTATGTAGCCATTCCAGCAAATACATTGAAGTACACTTGGGCGCTAAAATAAATTAAAAATAAGGAAGGTATATGTGCAAAGACATAACTTGCTGAAAAGAGCCAGGCTCTTGGAGGGTCATAATAATGGAGAATCAATATTAGTCTTTAATAATGACATTATCATTAAGTAATTGTTACTGGATAAAGCTAATAAGGATATGAGGAGGAAAGCTGGGATATTAATAAGGATAAGAGCAGAAAAGCATACATCTTTAATACTTTGAACCCAGAAGATCTACCAGCCGACTGAGGTGACCAGCAACATTTCCCAGAGGACTCTAAGCCTATCCATTTTTCTTCTTTACTTCTTTCTGATTTATATACAAGATTCCTAGAAGCTTACTGGAAACTCTCTATTTAGCTTATAGGATAGGTTTCTTTTCCTTTTTTTACCAAAATTGTGTCATATGCTGAAACTGGAAATAGCCATAGTGGAAAGTTTAACCTTAAATATTTCCCTTTTAGAAAAGGATCTTTGAAATGAATGACACTGAAATTGATAAATCACAAGAGCTTTCAAATTTTTCTAAGAGAAGATAACTGGCTTCATAACTACATTTCAAATTTGAAAATTTTTACTAGAATTATTTGAATGCAAAAATTTTATCTGCTGATGGGAGGGGGTGTAAGGGTAATACCAATAATGGTCTAAATATGATGTTTGCACATTATTAAACCTAATGAACTATGAATATATCAGTTGAAAATGTAATTTCTCCAATCATTTCAATTGATTTAAATCAGTGTTGAGGCAGTCCATATCTTACTATAGAACATTATGAAGTCTAAAATCCAAAGGACTTTCGATTACTTTGGTTATCTGTAATTTGTTTGAAATATTTAGATAACCAGTTTTAAGATAGACCTGTATCATATAATAATTGTCACTGGCCAGGAATTTAAGCCAATGAGAAGCTTTTTTTTTTTCATGCAGCTCTCTGAAATTTTAATTCATGATATTTTTCTATTAGAAAGGCTCTTTTGCAACTCTAGTTTCACTTGTTCATGGGTCACAAGATAGTACAAATCTTGTGGTTTACACCGTAACTGGTGCCTCTTGCTAATTTGACCAGCCAACTGGTGGAACACTTGAACACTTTCTTATTAAAATGATTCAGCAGAGATAGAATTATGAACTTTGGCATTAACCAAAGATCATCTATTCTAAAAAGAAATTTTGTATTTCCTAGTTGTTCTCTGAAAGTTTAGTGAGACTTCTAGATTACAAATCTCACCATTTGCATAATATTGAAACAGATTAGAGTCTAAAGATTTTATAAGATAAAAAATGTTTAATAATATGTATATATAAAGACAATTTTAGTTCTTTTAAAAGGTTATCCAAATTTAAAGTCTAATTATTTCAACGTTATTCACCCTTCTACATTCTGAGATATAGTGCCTAACTGTGTAGTTACTAAAGTTTGATAGGAATTTCCGATTTCAGATTTAATACCAAAAAAATTATATATCCTTTCAGAATGTGCCCTGTAGCAGCCTCAGCAAAGGTAACCTGGAAAATTGTTTGGTCTCTCTGAGTACAGGATTCAACATTTTGTTTAAAAAAATACAAAATCCTGGAGCTAAAATGAAAGGAGGTAAAAAGTATGCATTGATTCTAAATGTAAGATGGGTCAATTAGAATTGTTTCAGCTGCAAGTAGCAACACATCCAGGTCAAAATTGCTTAGACAGCAAGGACACATGACCTCACATAACAACAGTGCCAAGAGAGGAGTTTCCAAAATTCATGAAATCAGTGGCTCAGTGAAACCATCCAACACCCAACTCCTTTAATCTTTCTGGGCAGGCATCCTGATGCTGTCAGCTAATGTCCTCAGACTTGACTCTTTTTGGTGTTATAATAATTGAATAGCTGTCAGCAACCCAGCCTCACACAACCATCTACATGTCAAAAAGGGCAAAGAAGAGGTAGACCTCTCCAGGAGGGATGAAATCTTTTCCAGGGGCCCCAGGAAGATTTCCTCTATACTGTCCTTGTCTGGAATTGCATAGTAAAATCCTTCTTAAAGTAGTCAGTCTTGAGAGTAGACTTGCCATTATATTCAGCAATCAAGATTCATCCTCTAACTGGCTCTAAGAAAAAAACATCTTCCTGAAGTGGGGGCCACTTTCCATCTGAGTAAATCTGTGGTTAGTTTAACAAAGGTAAATTGGGAAGAATAGCCATTAGGTTGGTGACCAATAGTACCTGACATAGAATATAACAGCATTATTTCGAAGGAACTATAAATAAATACTAAGAGGTGACAGGCAAAATGGGATATTGTTGGTATTATTTCCCATTTGCAGAAATATTATCATATGCTTGTTAATCCTTCCAATGATTGGTATTATTGTATAAATAATAGTGTTATGGTTAGTAAGTCTGAGCATTTGAAAGTAAACATCATTTTAATCATGAAAGACTGGGAAATATATATGGAGCAGCAAAATAATACTTTCTAGCATTTTTTCAGCAGCAAAGAATACACTTGAGTACCCTTGATGCAGGTAGAGACTGAGAAGGTTTTAAAATATTACAACAATAAGTAGTATCTGTTACAATATAAAATAAAAATATATTTTTTAGGCTACACACAAATGCTACTCTTAAAAATCTATCAATGTGTATTAAATTTCTTGGTTCAAAATTAACTTTAATATGAAAATGACACTCAAAACTAGCACATTATCCCTGCTGTTATTCAGAAAACTTCACTGCACTAATTTGAAGAGTAACTTTAAGGTCTATGAGTTTCAGTATGCAGAATAATGAACAACCTTTTAAAAAAAGCGGTGATACTCTAGCTAACATTGTTTGCTTATAATTACAAGAGTAATGCTTTGAGATTTTTTTAATGAATGGGGAATTCAGTAACAGGAGAGTGCTCCCTCCATGATCAGTTAGATGCTGACACATCCAGTATTGATGTTAAATTAGATCCAAAATCTAATTTAACTCCCAATCAGGCCTGCAGCACGGTTCCCTCCTGAAGTCACCCGAAATTCACCCTCCAGCCAGTAGACGTAGCTCTGGAGACATAGAGGTGACTTTGTTTGAACAACAAATGACTGAGTTTGGCTCATTTGAGAACCCCTTATAGCCAACAACTGTAGTAAATTTTCCATCACATTTTATTTTCTATCTCCTTAAATTTAATGCATTTTTCTTAATACCAGCAGATAAAAGGTAAGGCTTTCAATCTGTTCAATATTTGTTATACCCTTTGCATGTCTGGTTAGGATGAGTCATCGGCTAGGTGGCTATTGTTAAGACAGATAAATAATGGGTAGTTAGTGGTGAAGTTGTCTTAATGCCTGGACAATCTTTTTTTTTAATCCCCTGGAGTGCTAAGTGCATGTTCTCCTCTGATCCTTAAATAGGTCCTGAAGTTCCACCCTTTTCTAAAAGACTTAATAATAGGAGAAAAACTAAAAATACAGTTGTGACGTTACCTAGTAAAGCATTAAACTTTAACTAGCTGTCATTGTTCAGTTTCAAAAAATTAAATAGAACTATTTTATTAAATTGTATATTCTTCTATTTTTATTTTTTCATTCCAGTATCATCTCTTTATGGAATGATGATTAATATATTGGACAGTTCCAATATCACATTCTGCCCCATTATCCCCATGAATATGTACTTACTAGTCAGATGACACATTTAAAAAAAATTTTTATTAAGGTGTTATTGATATACATTCTTATGAAGGTTTCATATGAAAAAACAGTGTGGTTACTACATTTACCCATATTACCAAGTCCCCACCAATACATCAATGCAGTCAGAGTCCTTCAGTGTAGTAAGATGCCACATATTCACTATTTGCCTTCTCTGTGCTACACTGTTTTCCCAGTGATCCCCCACACCATGTGTACTGAACATAATACCCCTCAATCCCCTTCTCCCTCCCTCCCCACCTGTCCTCCCATACCCCTCCCCTTTGGTAACCACTAGTTCTTTCTTGGAGTCTCTGAGTCTGCTGCTATTTTGTTCCTTCAGTTTTGCTTCATTGTTAAACTCCACAAATGAGGGAAATCATTTGGCACTTGTCTTTCTCCACTTGGCTTATTTCACTGAGCATAATATCCTCCAGCTCCATACATGTTGTTGCAAATGGTAGGATTTGTTCTTTCTTATGGCTGAATAGTATTCCATTGTGTATATCTACCACATATTCTTTATCCATTCATCTACTGATGGACACTTAGGTCGCTTCCATATCTTGGCTACTGTAAAAAGTGCTGCGATAAACCTAGGGGTGCGTAGGTCTTTTGAATCTGAGAAGTTGTATTCTTTGGATAAATTCCAAGGAGTGGGATTCCCGGGTCAAATGGTATTTCTACTTTTAGTTTTTGGAGGAACCTCCATATTGCTTTCGACAATGGTTGAACTAGTTTACATTCCCATCAGCAGTGTAGGAGGGTTCCCCTTTCTCTGCATCCTTGCCAGCATTTGTTGTTCTTAGTCTTTTGGATGGTGGCCATCCTTACTGGTGTGAGGTGATATCTCATTGTGGTTTTAATTTGCATTTCACTGATGATTAGTGATGTGGAGCATCTTTTCATGTGTCTGTTGGCCACCTGAATTTCTTCTTTGGATATGAACTGTCTCTTCATATCCTCTGCCCATTTTTTAATTGGGTTATTTGCTTTTTGGGTGTTGAGGGTGTGTAAGTTCTTTATATATTTTGGATGTTAACCCCATGTCAGATATGTCATTTACAAATATATTCTCCCATATTGTAGGATGCCTTTTAGTCCTGTTGATGGTGTCCTTTGCCAAACAGAAACCTTTACTTTGAGGTAGTCCCATGAGTTCATTTTTGCTTTTGGTTCCCTTGCTTGAGGAGATGTGTTCAGGAAGAAGTTGTGCATGCTTATATTCAGGAGATTTTTGCCTATGTTGTCTTCTAAGAGTTTTATGGTTTCATGACTTACATTCAGGTCTTTGGTCCATTTTGAGTTTACTTTTGTGTATAGAGCTAAACAATAATCCAGTATCATTCTCTTGCATGTAGCTTTCCAGTTTTGCCAACACCAGCTGTTGAAGAGGTTGTCATTTTCCCATTGTTTGTCCATTTCTCCTTTATCATATATTAATTGACCATATATGGTTGGGTTTATATCAGGGCTCTCTAGTCTGTTCCATTGGTCTATGGGTCTGTTCTTGTGCCCAGTACCAAATTGTCTTGATTACTGTGGTTTTGTAGTAGAGCTTGAAGTTGGGGAGTATAATCCCCCCCAGCTTTATTCTTCCTTCTCAGGATAGCTTTGGCTATTCAGGGTCTTTTTTGGTTCCATATGAATTTTAGAATGATATTCTCTAGTTTGTTGAAGAATGCTGTTGGAATTTTGATTGGAATTTAATTGAATCTGTAGATTGCTTTAGGCACGATGGCCAGTTTGACAATATCAATTCTTCCTATCCATGAGCATGGGATGTGTTTCCATTTACGGGTATCTTCTTTAATTTCTCTCATGTCTTGTAGTTTTCAGAGTATAGGTCTTACACTTTCTTGGTTAGGTTTTTTCCTATGTAGTTTATTCTTTTTGATGCAACTGTGAATGGAATTGTTTTCCTGAATTCTCTCTCTGCAAGGTCATTGTTAGTGTATAGGAATACCACAGATTTATGTGTATTAATTTTGTATCCTGCAACTTTGCTGAATTCAGATATTAGATCTAGTAGTTTGGGAGTGGATTCTTTAGGGTGTTTTATGTACAATATCACATCATCTGCAAACAGGGACAGTTTAACTTCTTCCTTGCCAATCTGGATGCCTGTTATTTCTTTGTGTTGTCTGATTGCCATGGTTAGGATCTCCAGTACTATGTTGAATAGAAGTGGGGAGAGTGGGCATCCTTGTCTTGTTCCATAACTGAAAGGAAAAGCTTTCAGCTTCTCACTGTTAAGTATAATGTTGTCTGTGGGTTTGTCATATATGGCCTTTATTATGGTGAGATACTTGCCCTCTATACCCATTTTGTTGAGAGTTTTTACCATGAATGTATGTTGAATTCTGTCAAATTCTTTTCAGCATCTATGGAGATGATCATGTGGTTTTTGTTTTTCTTTATGTTGATGTGGTGGATGATGATGGATTTTCGAATGTTGTAGCACCCTTGCATCCCTGGAATAAATCCTACTTGATCATGATGGATGATTCTTTTGATGTATTTTTTAATTCAGTTTGCTAATATTTTGTTAAGTATTTTTGCATCTATGTTCTTCAGGGATGTTGGTCTGTAATATTCTTTTTTGTGGTTTCTTTGCCTGGTTTTGGTATAAGAGTGATGCTGGACTCATAGAATGAGATTGGAAATATTCCCCCTTCTTCTACTCTTTGGGCAACTTTAAGGAGGATGGATATTAGGTCTTCACTAAATGTTTGGTAAAATTCAGTGGTGAAGTCATCTGGTCCAGGAGTTTTGTTCTTAGGTAGTTTTTTGATTACCAGTTCAATTTTATTGCTTGTAATTGTTCTGTTCAGATTTTCTGTTTCTTTCTGGGTCAGACTTGGAAGGTTGTATTTTTCTAGAAAGCTGTCCTTTTCTTCTAGTTTATCCAGTTTTTTAGCATATAATTTTTCATAGTATTCTCTAATAGTTCTTTGTATTACTGTGGTGTCCGTAGTGATTTTTCCTTTCTCATTTCTGATTCTGTTTATATGAGTAGACTCTCTTTTTTTCTTGATAAGTCTGACTAGGGGTTTATCTATTTTATTTATTTTCTCAAAGAACCAGCTCTTGCTTTCATTGATTCTTTCTATTGTTTTATTTTTCTCCATTTTATTTATTTTGCTCTAATCTTTATTATGTCCCTCCTTCTACTGACTTTGGGCCTCATTTGTTCTTCTTTTTCTAGTTTCATTAATTGTGAGTTTAGACTGTTCATATGGGATTGTTCTTCTTTCCTGAGGTAGGCCTGTATTGCAATATACTTTCCTCTTACCACGACCTTTGCTGTGTCCCACAGATTTTATGGTGTTGAATTATTGTTGTCATTTGTCTCCACATATTGCTTGATCTCTGTTTTTATTTGGTCATTTGTCCATTGGTTATTTAGGAGCATGTTGTGGAGTCTGCATGTGTTTACGGGATTTTTCATTATCTTTGCATAATTTATTTCTAGTTTTATACCTTTGTGGTCTGAGAAACTAGTTGGTACATTTTCAATCTTTTTGAATTTACTGAGGCTCTTTTTGTGGCCTAGGACATGATCTATTCTTGAAAATGTTCCTTTTGTTCCATTCTGCTGCTTTTGGGTGTAGAGCTCTGTAGATATCTGTTAAGTCCATCTGTTCTAATGTGTTGTTCAGTGCCTCTGTCTCCTTACTTATTTTCTGTCTGGTTGATCTGTCCTTCTGAGTGAGTGGAGTGTTGAAATCTCCTAGAAATAATGCATTGCATTCTATTTCCCATTTTAATTCTGTTAGTATTTGTTTCACATATATAGGTGCTCCTGTGTTGGGCGCATAGATATTTATAGTGGTTATATGTTTTTGATGGATGGACCCTTTTATCATTATGTAATGTCCTTCTTTGTTTCTTGTGACTTTCTTTGTTTGAAGTCTATTTTGCCTGATAAAATTCATGCAACTCCTGCTTTTTTCTCCCTATTAGTTGCATGAAATATATTTTTCTATCCCTTCATTTTTAGTCTGTGTATGTCTTTGAGTTTAAAGTGAGTGTCTTCTACGTAGCATACAGATGGGTCTTGCTTTTTTATCAATTCAGTGACTCTACGTCTTTTGATTGGTTCATTCAGTTCATTTACATTTAGGGGGAATATCGATAGGTATGAACTTACTGCCATTGTAGGTTTTAGATTCGTGGTTATCAAAGGTTCAAGGTTAACTTTCTTACTGTCTGAGAGTCTAACTTAACTCACTTAATATGCTATTACAAACACAGTCTAAAGGTTCACTTTTTCTCCTCCTTTTTCTTCCTTCTCCATTCTTTATATGTTAGGTATCATATTCTTTACTCTTTGTCTTTCCCGTGGTTGAGTTTGAGAATTGTTGATTTAATTTTGCATTTGCTTAGAATTAGCTGTTCTACTTTCCTTACTGTGGTTTTATTACCTCTGGTGACAGCTATTAAACCTTAGGAACACTTCCATCTATAGCAGTACCTACAAAATACACTGTAAAGATGGTTTGTGGAAGGTAAATTTTCTCAGCTTTTGCTTATCAGGTAATTGTTTAATCCCTCCTTCAAATTTAAATGATAATCTTACCAGATAAAGTAATTTTGGTTTGAGGCCCTTCTGCTTCATTGCATTAAATACATCATGCCACTCCCTTCTGGTCTGTAAGGTTTCCATTGAGAAGTCTGATGATAGCTTGATGGCTTTCCTTTGTATGTGATCTTATTTCTCTCTCTGGCTGCTTTTAACAGTCTGTTCTTATCCTTGATCTTTGCCACTTTAATCACTATATGTCTTGGTGTTGTCTTCCTTAGGTCCATTGTTTTGGGAGATCTGTGCACCTTCATGGCCTGAGAGACTATCTCCTTCCCCATATTGGGGAAGTTTTCAGAAATTACCTCATCAAAGACACTTTCTATCCCCTTTTCTGTCTCGGTACCCCTATAATGTGAATATTCTTCTGTTTTGATTGGTCACACATTTCTCTCAATATTCTTTCATTCTTAGAGATCCTTTTATCTCTCTGTGCCCCAGCTTCTTTGTATTCCTCTTCTCTAGACTCTATTTCATTTATCATCTCCTCCACCGTATCTAATCTGCTTTTAATGCTTTCCATTGTGCTCTTCAATGATTGAATCTCTGATCGGAATTCATTCCTGAGTTCTTGAATATTTTTCCGTACCTCCATGGGCAAGTTAATGATTTTTATTTTGAACTCCCTTTCAGGAAGATTCATGAGGTCAATGTCATTTAAATCTTTCTCAGGAGTTGTATTAATAATTTTACTTTGAACCATGTTACTTTGGCGTTTTATATTTTTATATGGCGCCCTCTAGTGCCCAGAATCTCTACTCTCTGGAGCTACTCAGCCCATGAATCAATGTCAGGGGGTTTCAGGGGAGTGGTATTGGTGCCTGGGGGGAGGAAAGAGCTGTTTCCTGCTTCCTGGCTGCTATTCCTGACTCCACTGCCTGAACCATTGAGCCAAGCACACAGGTATAAGCCTCTATGCTTTGTGTTTGTAGTGGCTGTAGATATATATTCCCTCTGGCTGGCCTTATCCCAGGGTAGGGTTTGCTGGTTTGAGACCCTGGTGTGGCTGGCCAGGAGAAAGGCGCAGTAAGCTGCATATCACAGAAGGGGTCCTTGGAACTGTGTAGACATCCAGGGAGCTGGACCACCTGAATATAATGAAAGCTTCCAACGTGCTGGGCTAAGTGCACCCAGACAATTTTGTCTACCTGTCCTTTCTCCTGAGCAGTAAGCTCTATGCAATCCTTGCCCCTTTAGCAGCCCTCTTGCTAAGGGCTTCCTTGTTAGGAAGCCTTTCAGACTTCCTGCCTTTCTTTTGTCCCAGAACAGATGGATATGGATCCCTGCTTTCCACAAGTGGCTGGAATCTCAGTCTCTCCAGGAATTCTGCCTGTCTTTGCTTTCCAACCCCCTACTCACGAGAGTACCATGCAAGCACCATGAAATGTAGGTTTGTGCTCCCAGAGAAGATCTCAAGAGTTAGGTATTCAGCAATCCCAGGCCTCCACTCCCTCCCTGCTCCATTTCTCTTTCTCCCGCCAGTGAGCTGGGGTGTGGGATGGGCTTGGATCCTGCCAGGACACAGCTTTGGTTCGTTACCCTGTTCCGTGAGGTCTTCTCTTCTCCAGGTGTATGCAGTCTGGCACAGTCCTCTTCCCTGTTGCTCTTTCAGGATTAGTTTTATTTATTATATTTTTGTATCATATGCAGTTTTAGGAGGAAGCCTCTGTCTCACCTCTCACACCTCCATCTTTAATCCAGATGACACATTGTATCTGTTTACCAAATCACTGTCTTACACAGAATAGAATTTGTCCTCAACCCTCATGCAGAAAACTCATCCTACAAGTAAATATAGGTAAAATTATAATACCCCACATCCATATGTGAAGTTAGTGGGGCTTTTAGTGTTTCATGTTTATTGACACCCAGGCAAGTAGAAAAATGAAGGGTCAGCTGGTGTTGGAAAAACTGGATAGCTACATATAAGAGAATGAAACTGGACTACTGTCTAGCCCCATACACAAAGGTAAACTCAAGGTGGATCAAAGACCTGAATGTAAGTCATGAAACCATAAAACTCTTAGAAAAAAAATAGGCAAAAATCTCTTGGACATAAACACGAGTGACTTCTTCATGAACATATCCCCCTGGGCAAGGGAAACAAAAGCAAAAATGAAGAAGTGGGACTATATCAAGTTGAAAAGCTTCTGTACAGCAAAGGATACCATTAGTAGAACAAAAAGACATCCTACAGTATGGGAAAATATATTCATAAATGATGCATCTGATAAGGGGTTGAGATCCAAAATATATAAAGAACTCACACACTTTAACAAACAAAAAGCAAATTATTCAATTAAGAAATGGGCAGAGGACATGAATAGACAGTTCTCTAAAGAAGAAATTCAGATGGCCAACAGGCACATGAAAAGATGCTCCACATCGCTGGTCATCAGAGAAATGCAGATTAAAACCACAATGAGATATCACCTCATACCAGTGAGGATGGCCAACATCCAAAACACAAACAACAACAAATTGGAAAGGATGTGGAGAAAAGGGAACCCTCCTACACTGCTGGGGGGAATGCAAATTAGTTCAACCATTGTGGAAAGCAGTATGGAGGTTCTTCAAAAACTCAAAATAGAAATACCATTTGACCCAGGAATCCCACTCCTGGGAATTTACCCTAAGAAAGCAGCAGCCCAGTTTCAAAAAGATAGATGCACCCCTATGTTTATTGCAGCACTATTTACAATAGCCAAGAAATGGAAGCAACCTAAGTGTCCATCAGTAGATGAATGGATAAAGAAGATGTGGTAAATATACACAATGGAATATTATTCAGCCAAAGGAAGAAAACAAATCCTACCATTTGCAACAACATGGATGGAGTTAGAGGGTATTATGCTCAGTGAAATAATCCAAGCTGAAAAAGACAAGTATCAAATGATTTCACTCATATGTGGAGTATAAGAACAAAGAGAAAAACTGAAGGAACAGAACAGCAGCAGAATCACAGAACCCAAGAATGGACTAATAGTTACCAAAGGGAAAGGGACTGGGGAAGATGGGTGGGAAGGAAGGGATAAGAGGGTAAAAGGGGTATTACGATTAGCAGACTTAAGGTAGGGGGGGCACCGGGAGGGCTGTACAACTCAGAGAAGACAAGTAGTGACTCTATAGCATCTCACTACACTGATGGACAGTGACTGTAATGGGGTTGGTGGAGGGGATCTGATGAAGGGGTAGTTTAATTACCATAATATTGCACATGTAATTGTAGGTTAATGATACCAAAATAAATTGTAAAAAAAAAAAAAAAATGAAGGGTCAGGATGGCTGATTTCCCTACAGAGTATGAATTCTTGGGGAACTACAACAAACATAATTTGTTGGGTAACATTACCTTTGTTGAGATTCAGGGATATCTTAGCATCCTGGAGTCCTGGTAAGACATTCCTAAGAGAATTCCCTTTGCATGGCCTCTGAAGAGATCCTCAGGAAAGAGCTCTACTTAGGATAACTGTCTAGATCATGTTTTGAAAAAATAGTCTAGTAAACCACTGGGACAGTAACAGCAGGAGGTAATTCATTCCAAGTGAAGCTGTAGCTGTGCATGGGAACTGACTGCATAAGCCAGTCATTGTAGAAGGTTCTGATTACACCATCCTGAATACTTCCAGCCTAATCCCATAGATCCAAGGGAGAAAAAGGACTATAAAAGAAAGATCATATAGAGAAAAGGTGTAAAACCCTGGTGCCCAAGGAGCTCCACTGTGGGAATTCTCATGCAGAATGCTGCATGGCAGTGAGGGGCCATTGGCTCTGCCTGTCACAGAGCACCAGGTAGCTTGGGCAGCATGACAGGCTAAATCCCTAATGGTGGGCCTGGTATTAGTCAGGGTTCTACAGAGAAAGATAGATAGATGGTAGATAGATAGATAAATAGATAGATAGATAGATAGATAGATAGATATAGATAGATAGATTATAAGGAATTGGCTTACAGCATTATAGAGCCTGGAAAGTCTAAAATCTGCAGTGTAGGCAAGCAGGCTGAAGAGATCAGGAGAGTTAATGGTATAGATGAAATCCAAAGGATTTTCAGCTCTTTTGAGTAAATATCAAGGCACATACTTGTTGGACTGTATATTAAAAGTATGTTTAATTTTGCAAGAAACTGTCTTCTGAAGTGGCTGTACCATTTTGCACTCTCACCAGCAATGAATGAGAGTTCCTGTTTCTCCATATCCTCACCAGCATTTGGTGTTATCAGTGTTCTGGATTTTGGCCATCCTAATAGGTATGTAGTGGTATCTCATTGTTATTTTAATTTTAATTTCCCCTTTTTATTTGCTTATTTGCCATCTGTATATCTAGTTTGGTGAGAAGTCTCTTAAGGTCTTTGGATCATGCTTTAATCAGGGTGTTTGTTTTCTTAGGGTTGAGTTTCAAGTGTTCTTTGTATATTTTAGATAGTCATGTTTTATCAGACATGTCTTTTGCAAATATTTTCTCCCAGTCTGTGGCTTGTCTTTTCATATTCAACAGGGCCTTCACAGAGCAGAAGTTTTTAATTTTAATGAAGTGCAGCTTATCAGTCATTTCTTTCACAGATCCTGCCTTTGGTATTATATTAAAAAATCATCACCAAATGCAAGGTCATCTAGATTTTCTCCTATGTTATGCTCTAGGGGTTCTACACAGTTTTGTATTTTACATTTAGGTCTGTGATCCATTTTGAATTAATATTTGTGAAAGGTGTAAGGTCTGTGTCTAATTCATTTTCTACAAGTAGCTGTCCAGTTTGTCCTAGTACCATTTGTTTCCTTTCTTCTTTATGTGTGGATATTTATTTTATCAAAAAATAACTTATTATTCATTAATGTATTCATCATCAACCAATTTTTGGGGCACTCATACAGACAAGATACTGTACTAGATACTGAGGTTTCAAAATGAAAAAAAAACGTATTCCTTGCCTGAAAGGAGCTCCATTATTATAAGAGATACAGAGAGGTAAATAAATAACTAAAATCAAATAACACCCATATATATTCCTGTAAGGAAAATGATTACTTTTGTGTATTGGTAAATATAAATTACCATGCACACATATATTACAACCTGACATGACATTGTAGGTAGCTTAAGCACAAAAAGATTTAAAAGACTAATCATCAAAAAGATTATAACATATATTGTCTCCTTTTTAAGAAATAATATACTCAATATGCTAATATGCCCATTCAATAAATATTTTTCATACTAGTACTCTATGGAAATCACTGGAGCATTTGGAGTATGGAGTAAAATTAAATATAAATCCAGATTTCAGTGATCTTGTGAATATGGTAGAGAGGGAAACAACTGGTTATGCATGAAGAGTGAGTAAGATACATGATCTAGAAGAAGTACATTGAAAGAACTATGGGAATGCAGAAAAAAGAGAAATGATGGTTCAAAGGCAAAGGTGGGTAAAAAGAAAATGGTGGGTGCCTTATCAGGAAACAAGACATATACTAGTCGTCACTTTAACTGTTATAATATTACAGTAATACAATGACAGTTTCACTTACAAATGTCCTCAGTGAAGGTACAAGTAATTTTATTAAATCTCAACTTTTGAGTACCTACTTTTAATATTTTGTGCGACAAAATGAAAAGTGTGCATAAAATACTTCTGCAGCATACTGAAGTATGATAATTGCCTAAAGGAAAAGCCCTTATGTGATTAAATTGTGAGCTGAACTAAAACTTTTTTCATGAAACATCATTTTTCCTAAAAAGAAGACAAACTGACAAGCTATGGATATTTTGACTTGGGTATTTGTCAGATGTTTTCTCAAAAAAAAAAGAAAAAAAGAAAAAAATACTGACAAAAAAACTGTGTATGCAGCTAAGAAAAAAAATGAGTTTTCAGGAGAAAACTAAAATTTTGGAAGACTTTTACCTGCCACTTTGAACTTGTCAGCTTTGAAATATTCAGACTTTTCTTATGAGATCAATGGAGTATTAATGAATGTGATTTCTTTATATTGTATAAAGAAATGCGTTAACATTCAGATGCACAAAAATCAATGAACTAATATTTTCCAAATGATCAACAGATTTTTATAAAGTCATGTGTTGATAACATCCATTTAGAATGAAGGATTGATCAATGAATATTAGTGTGATAGCGTGTGAAAGATTCATTGATAACAGTTTCATATTCCAAGTACAACCAACCTTTAAGAAACTATCTCATTGATTTTTGATGTATCAAAGTAGACTATCCATAATCATATAGAAGGGCTATTAAAATATTCCTCCATTTTCCAATTACATATCTTTATGAGGGTGAATTTTATTTTTTTCCATGTATTGCAACCAAGAAAACATATTACAATAGATTGAATGAAGAAGCAGTTATAAGAATCCAACTGTCTCCTTTTAAAGCTGATATCAATGAAATTTACAAAAATGTAAAACAATATCACTCTTCTCACTATTTAAAAAATACAGCATTGTTCATAAAAGTGTGCGTATGTGTAAATGAAGTGGATTTATTATTACTGATTCAAATAAGTTGATAAAATATTTTTTAAATTTCTGCAGTTTTAATTTATAATAGATTAACCCACATAAACAAAAGCTCCTGTGGGTCTTTGGGCCAGTTATAAATTTATGTCCTCTCAGCTCTGAATTCATTCTTTTTGCCTGCTCTGTGATAATGGAGGTGTGTCTTGTATATATTTCTCCTTTGCCTGTCAGCAGAAGTTCAGCTCAGTCTGTAAAGGCACTGGAGTGACACTAGAGACGGGAGAATTTTTCTTCCTGTTTCTGGTGTAGCTTCATTAACAAGATCATGGAGAACATGTTTTCTGTAGCTTTCAACATTAGCAGGTGTGGGGGGATAGCCAGGACCCTTAGATACAGTGGGATCTGCAGTCTAACCCAGGTCCCTGCTCCCTGCATCTTCTCTTCAGCCACATGCATACATGTGAATGCCAGAAGTCCTATCAGGCTTCCATCTGGTGAGCAGACCACACAACCTCTATCCTACACAACCCAGGCCATTCACAGAATGTACTAGGTTTAGAAAGAAGGAGGCCTGTTTCGAAGTGGTATTCTGACTTCCTCTGGTAGCTTGCCCACTAGTTTCAGCTCACCTGCACCTGGAAGGTTTTTCCACTTGCCTAGTCACTATGGGTCAGCTCTGCCCAGACAACTCAGCTAAGTTCTATCCCAACCATCCAGTGGATTGCACCAAACCTTCAACAAGATCTGAACCCCAACTTCTGGAACATTTCCCTTTAAAGTCTGTCCCTTGGGAACTCTTTCTGAGCCCCAAGTTACCTTCAGAATTATCTTACCATCTACTAAAAAGTTTGACCATATTTATTTACATTAAACTTCCCCTATTTAAGTTGTTGTATGGTTTCTGATTCCTGGTTGGACACAGAATCCTCAATAATTTCTAAGATGGATAAAGGGTCCTGAGACCAAAAAGTTTGAGAATGGCTGCTGTAGGATATAGTAAAAGAAAATAAGGGCGAAGGGCACTCCATTTGAGGAACTAGAGAAAAAATATCATTTGAAGTCCTGATCTTCTAGCAGTAAGTCTAGTAAAAGCTTGAAAATTGAAATGTCTGCTAAAATGGAAGAGGGAAATCCTGTTAGGGTTATATGAATTTTAGAACAGTCTCTTTTTTCTTACAGTTTTAGCTAATAAAATGGGCATTGACTGTGGGACTTTTAAAGAACACATACCAATATTTTCCCAGAACCCATTTCTCCTTCACTTTTCACATTTCAGGTAATAGCCCAGAATTTGAACCACATCTCACAATATTTATTTTTGTGGCTTCTGAACCAAGTCACCACCATTTCTTACCTACGTAATGACAATGCATCCTAACTGGATTTCAGGCTTCTGCCCTTATCTCTTCCAGGCAAAGATCTACATAACAGGCTGACATCTGCCCAGCCACAGGGGTGGTACTGCTAAACTATAAGTAAACTAATGTCACTCCCCTACCAAATCTTCCAGTGGCCCCCCACTGGAAGATTGAAAATCAAATATTTATGATGGCCTAAGAGTTTCTACTCCATCTTTCCTTCATTATCTCTCTGACCTCATTATCTGGTACTGTTCCAGCCATACTGGCCTCCATGAAAAAAGTACACTGCGCCTTGATGCCCTGATATGTAAGAAATTCTCGATGGCTGGATTTTTTTTGTTTGTTTATTACTATACACTCAGCAACCCAAAAAAATACCTGAAAATATTAGTTACCCTATAAATCTTTTTGAATGAAAGAATAACCATAGTCTGAGCTGAAAGGCTAGACAAACCTAGACTGAATCTAAAACTACAGTTTTCTCTCATGTGAATCCTAATTCCAAAATTTATCTCTGGTTATGCATATTGTCTTATATTCTACATCCTAGAAGTTTCATTGCAGTTTAAAACTATATTCCCAAGATAGTGCCAGAATAAAGCCATCAGTTTGAACCAAATCATTTAATTAAGTCACTCAAAAACCATTGAACATTTTACCACATTTAAGATACTTTCATCTACTGTGTAAACCAAGATGATGAAAATATGATTATTGTCAATTATGTGGAAAGTGACAAAGTGTACAGTGGGCAATTTCACTCTCAAAAATGGCAGACAGAGTTTACATTGAAATCACTCCTTGCCACTCTAAGAAAGTGTAAGAAAAGAAATGTAAGAGCTGATTAACAATCATAAAACCCTGACCAAAATAAAAAGGATTTCTCAGAGGCACTAAGTTTGTGCAACCCACTTTTCAAAAAAGACATCCAACTCAAACTTCCTACAACAGCAGTGAGCTAAAGACCCAAATAGAATGTCAAAGCCCAAAAGGAAGATCAGACAGCCTGGGATGCAAATGGGAGAGTTTTGTCACAAAGCTACACAACCAACGATCATCAGACTGAAGAAAAGCAACCATGAATGAAAAAAAAATCAAATATATAAAGGTGCCCAAGGAAACAGAATTTGTCAATCCAGAAATAGATTTTAAGTAACACAGAACAATTCGGAATGTGTCTTGTTCTTACTTAGCTAGCAGTGTATATGGTTACAAAACATACATGCTCTAGAGGACCTAGAAATTCAAAGAGAGAGATGGTGGTGGGTCAGGATGGTATTTTGGGAAAAGTTAGGTATTTAACCATTTGTCAGAGCAAACGTAAGATTTGGATTGACTGAGAAGAAAGAAAAATTCATTCCATAGGTAATGGAAGAGTGATGGGGACTCAGACATTATGAAGATACAGGGAGGACTGAACTCCTGGGAAAAAGGTCTGGTGTTAAGGACAAGGGGAAGGTAAGAATCAAAATTTATGGCAGAGACAAGGTAAACCTGAGCAATTTGGATTTGAGTTAACATATTGGGAAATATTGTAGGTTCATTAGTCATAAAGAAACATGTCACTGGGCAGCAGAGAACCAGTTTTAAATACAGTTGCTCTTCTGTACTGAACAGAGTAGTAGAAAGTCATAGAAGGAAAAATTGTAAATATTGGAAGGGTCAGTGAATACTCTTATGGGTCTAAATATTTCTGAAAATTTCCAGGCTGTTTGACTCTTTTAGTTTCACACATTTTTTCTCATTGATTTTGTACATTTTCAAAGTGGTAATCAGTAGATGGATGTCATCTATGGACTTTTTAATAAATGGCTGCAAACTTTTTGGCACTTTTCCTAGTAAGCAGTAGTGTCTGTGCATACTTCTCTTGAGAACTGGGTGGGCGTGGGTCTATTTTGAACATAAAAGTGGAGCAAAAATGAATTCATGAACATAACACAATAAATGTATGCCCCTGGTTTGAGGTGGGTTCTTATGCAGCAATAAAAATTGGAATTTGGTACACTGAGTTGTCATAAAACAAAAATGAAGTAAAAAATAAACAAAACACAAAAATCTAAAATGAAAAATCTAAGTGAAAATTGAAAACATGTATTATTAGCTTTGGGATTCGGTCATGGGCAAATGCTTGAATAGGCCTTGAGGAGGCTATTGGGAAAGTACAGAGGCTGCTAACGGAACTGGAAGAAAACAGATTTCTTGTAACAGGGATGAAGAGTTAAGCACAACTGGCACCTTCAGTAACATAGAATGTAGACAAAAGTATCTAATGATCTAATTAATGTGGCTAAGGAGATTTTTAGGCAACATGTTCAAAGTGTCAATGGCATTCCTGTACTTGAGTGTTATAAAGTGAGAACAGAGAGATGAGCTAAAGAACTCATCTAGTTTTTCAGGCAGCATCACAGAAAATATGAAACAGGATTTCCCAGCTTTAAAATACAACTTATTCCCAGTGAATTAGTTCAAGTCCTCCAAAAAGCAGATGTCAAGAAAGGATTAGATTGTAATAGATTTATAGGGGGAAATTCTGATGAGGTAAAAAGAGGAGGGATCCTGGGGAGGGGGGAAGATGTGGTAGACCACGATGTAGGTGTGACACCTGGGAAGGAGAAAGAGAAGGAAGAAGGATTGGATAGGAAGAATGTTAGACTACAGCACAGTTTTAAGTTATTTTAGCTGCTTCAAACTTTCTGAGAATCAAGACAATGGAACAAAAAGAGGTAGTAGCTTCAGAGTGCAGCAGCTGGGTTATCTGTCAGTTAGACTCCCTGCAGTACAAAATCTGCATCTTAACCTCCACAGTCCACTGCATGAGCTGTACAGATACACTTCTGCACACAGGTTCACAGAGCAGCTCCTGCATGGTTCCTGTGGACCTCTTTTCTTGAGGTCAAACTTAGAAGGGGAAGGTTAGTGGGATGAACTCTTGTCCCATCACTGTAGCTTATCTTGGAGCCATAAGCAGTACTCATCCTCTCTCCTCCAGTATTCATTCTAAACTCCCCTCTCTCACAGTTTTCCCTTGGCTGGTCTTGATGGCTCGCCAAACCTTCATTCCTGAAAGGTAATCATATCCTTATCAAATCTGGGTTGCTATGTGTGCCTATTCACATTTACAACTGAACAAGGGAAAACCAAGGGGCCCCCAGGTCCACTGCCTGCATTCCACATAGATCCTTCCGTGTTCTCATTGAGTCAAGCAACAGGGTCAGTTATTCTTGGAAGCATGACTCATCTTTTCACCTACTAATCCCTGGATACAAAAGCCTTAATTGCTTACAAATGTTCCATGGTAAATCCCATCTTTTCAGAGTGTTTCCTCCAAGTCAATACTTCCACTGTGTTTTTAAAAGGCTGTTTCTGCATTCTACCAGCCCATCTGTAATTCTGGAAAGCATGGCATGTGATAAAGTCAGTGGAACCTAGAGTCACAAGTCCATTCAGTTCCTCAAATATGTAGGTCCCCAGGCCAGATTTTATCCTATATGGAGTTCCTTGTTTCGAATCATGTTTTCCATGAGTATTTGGATATTGTTGGCTCAGATTTTCTGGAAGGAAAGGCAAAAGCATATTCATAGTGGGTCTATATATCTGTGAGAAGAATCATCAGCCCTTTCAGGATGGAAGTGGTCCAGTGTGGCTGACTTGCTCCCAAGTGCCTGGTGTGTCTCCATGAGGAATAATGCCATACTGGCAACTATGTATTATTCTTTATTGCTGACAAGTTGGACATTCAAAAGCAGCTAGATTGTCTTGGTAAACGTAAGTCTCTGCTGTCGAGCCCATTCTGCCAAGTTTTTATCCTTGCCAAATTGATCACTTCAATCATAAGCCCATCATGGTGGGTCTAGGGTGCCAAGTGACAAAGGCTGGCTATTGTCAACTGGCTAAGTCGTTTTGTGTCTTGATTTTTCACTGCCATTTCCATGGGGGATATTTTCTGGTAAGTATGAACATGTGGTCCCAAACTGTGTCTAAGCTGACCTATTCATCGATCAAAATGGGATTTTTCCACCTGTTTTAATTGGTCTTAAATGATCCCCCATTTGGCCATTGTGAAAGCTGGAGCAGGGATGCTATTGTGACTATGGTGTGTGACATGTTAATATGGGTTTTCTGTTCATGCAGCTTACCCATGTCCTCTGATTCTGTTCTGTTTCAAGCCTAGATGCTCCACTTCCACCTTAAAATGGACTGCTGGTGAGTCTGTTCACCTCTATGACTTAGTGGATCTGATAGAACACATCTCATGATAGAATGTTCCATATCTGTGGTCACTTTATGCTCAAAGATCAAGCATTCCTCACTATCATGCTAAGTAACATGTTAGGAGCTGCTTCTCAAATGGCATATAATTTTCTGAATGAAATGGCATGGCCATTTTTCACAATTCCAAGTATCTGCATTTTGAGTCTTTCACTGGAGCTTACCATCCTGCATCTTTTCCCACCACTGACACTTCCAACACCCGAGTCTGCCAG
Source organism: Phataginus tricuspis (assembly GCA_029783875.1). Lineage (NCBI taxonomy): Eukaryota > Metazoa > Chordata > Mammalia > Pholidota > Manidae > Phataginus > Phataginus tricuspis. The sequence continues at coordinate 28,184,382 of JAQQAC010010508.1, forward strand.
ATTTTATTACCCAGCCAGGGTGACCAACCACCTTGATTTGTTAAGGCTTTCTTGATTTTAACCTTGAAAGCCTCCTGTCCCAGGAAACCCCTTTGTCCCAAGCAAACTGAGATGGTCATGCTACAAGTGACAGGGATGCTTGCGTGCCCCATTAAAATCTACAAGTCTTCCATATTATTCTGTATATGGAAGGGAACTCTTTTCCAAAGTATGAGATATATTGTCTACAAAACGCAAAGGGGCTTATTACCATATGCTACACTTCTTTGTGGTAGGAGAATCAAGTGGCAGCAATGTATTTTTTATTTTGTAGGTGAATCCTGACATGCCTGTGAAGTGTGAACCCCTAATAACTTCACTGAAGTGGCAGGTCTCTGAATTTTTTAGCATTACTCTCTCAGCTTCGGAGGCTTATGTGTCTTTATCACACTCTCCAGGCTGCCAGCTACCTCTTGCTCATTTGTCCACCAGTATGAGATAATCAATGTCATGATCTGCATAATATTCTTTGGAAAGTCCAGGTGGTACTGATCTCCTCAGTCTATATTATACCAAAGAGTAAGAACATTAACATAGCCCTGGGAAAACTGTAAATGACTATTGCTGTCTAACCCTCATGAATGCAAACTGTGTGATATCCCTTTCTAATCTGAATGGAAAACAATGCAACATTTAAATCAGCATCACATGAAGTATACCTAAAGGTTTATTAATTCATTCTTGCAATGATACCATGTCTGGCACAGCAGCTTTAATCTGTGCTACTACTTGGTTAAGCCTTCAATAGTCTACAGTCTACTTGATCCATCAAGTATTTCCAGGGACCATATTGGTGAATTATACAGAGGTATAATAAGATCATCACCCCCACATCCTTTAAGTCATTCGAAGACTCTAAAGTCTATCCATTCTAGGAGATGATTTTTTTTATTTACTATCATAATGGGGTTGGGGACAGTTTCAGAGGTTTCTACTTAGATTTCTCCACTGTGGAAGTTCTTACTCCCACTGTCATTTGTGTTAGTCAGTTACTCTAAGAAACAGATAACATTAGGAGATTAAGTGTGCAGGAAATTTACTGGAGTAAATGCTGTGAGGGAAAAGAGCGGGGAAGCCAGAGAAGGTTGGGAAGACCATCAGATCACGATGCAGTTCTGTCCACTGTAAAGGACACAAGGAAGGAAAGAGTGCTAGATAGGCAATGTATCAGACAGCAATGTAGTTTTAAGAAATTTATGATAGGCAGATACAAAGTCCTCAAAGCAAAATATCCCATCAGAGGAGTCCTACCTCTCAAAGGAATGTGCTCAACATAACATTCTTGCTACTCTCAGTCACTAAGAGCAGCCCATGGGAAACATGAGCTCATCACATATGTGGTGGGTTTATAGTGCAACAGCTGGGATTGTCTGTCAATGAGCTTCAGCCAGCAGGAGATCTGAGTGGCTTGTATTCATTGCTCCCACATCCACTGTCTTCAGCAGATCATTCTCAAGTAGTGAAAGACCTCGAGGCAAATTCAGAATGCTGGCAGGAAAATAAGGTTTCAGGGTAAAAAAGAAACAATAGATGGCTACACCATACTTTGTAAGACTTCTAACAGATTTGCAATGTGCACCCTAGACCACTTCAGTATATAAAATGTCCTTCTCAAGCCTGTTTTTTTGAACACTATGAGTTCTAAGACTCTTAAAGTTTTGTCTCACAGTAGCTTTACAGGCAGCCAAAAAGCGACAGAATAATGTGTAGGGGTGGCTTTTGTCTAATGGAGTGAATGATAAATCAACACACAAGAAACACAAAATGTTTTAAAATTACTAAACCATCTTGTACTGAAAGGTATGCAATAAAAAATGAAAAAAGGATTTTTGATCCATTCCAGACAGGATTCAGGTTGAAACAACTACTCAGGTGCAAACACAGGCTACCTATCACAGAAAAGGAAGAATGATATACAGGACACAGAGGAAAAGGGCCCAGAGGGTGGAGCTAACAGCCACAGAGAAATCCAAAGACAAAATCCAAGGCACAGACTTGGGCCCTATTCTAGAAACTGGCTGCTTATTATTTAGGCTGCATTTCAGAAATGCTATGGGCCAGAGCCTGCTGTGTAGTTCTGGCCTCTTCCCTTCTCTTTGCTCCACATGCTGTTTGATCGGGAGTACCACTGCAATTATCCTGTTCTTATCTCACCATTGTGCTTGGGGTCTGTGGGGCAAGATACCGTTTATTTAGTTCATCAGTTTTCAGATCAAGAGAAACTGTATTCAAGGCCTATACTAGAGGGGCCACACCAAGGAGACATTCATACCTGGACCATACGTAGAGAACAGAATCTTGGATCTTGAGTTTAAATCTAATCCCATAGGGTTGAGACATTTTGCGATCTTGGGTGAGAGCTTGATTCTCTTTTGCAAATGTGATAAGCATAAATAATTTGTGGCCACATGAAACTTTGGTGGATTTTTAAAATAATTGACATTCCTCACATGAGAGTGGGTTCAATGGCCCCAAGCCATGAGTATAGGTGAAGTTAGCATTTGCTCTAACTAATAGAGTCCAAAAGTGATCCTATGGGACTCGGACTAGTTTATGAAAGCCCAGACAGCTTCTTCCTCCTTCTCATGGTCATTTTCATGATATTCTTTATTGAAACCCAGCTGTTACTCTGTGAGACTATCAAGCCACATGGAAAGCCTCATACAGGTGCTTCAGCTGACAGATCCAGGTATATCTGTCATTTGAACAATCCCATCCCCACTCCAGGAAAGACACAAGAAGAAAACTGTAGATTCCAGTCCCCTGCTGTTCAAATCTTCCCAGGTGAGCCCCAGACACTGAAACAGAGGTATTGTCACCAATGTATCCTGTCCTAATTCTTGAGCGTAACAAAATGATGTTTTCTACTCCAAGATTTGGGTGATTTATTTTACAGTAATAGTGGCTAGAATACCATCTAATATTCCTTATTAGAAAAGGTTACAACAAAAAAATGTTAAATTCAAAATTGTTTCTAACTTAAAGTGTGGGGAACTGCCTTTGAATCTCAGCCTTGCCACGAGGGTGGCCGCTGAGAACTACCTTTGAATTAAATCTCAGCCACGCCAAAGATGGCCACTGAGAACTCAGCGGCACGGCAGGAGTGGCCACTGAAAGCCCCCTGGGGTTTAGCTGCGCCCACTCCGGTCCGCTTCTTACGTCAGAGACAGCTGCGCATGTGCACAACTCTGTGCATGATTGGAAAGTTGAAAGTCGCCTTATTAGCATAAGTGTAACCAATCAGGAGAGACTTCACCCTATATATCCCATGCCCTGGGCCCCAATAAACGAGTTCTTCCTTCGAGTGAACCTCCTGTCATGTCTGATTGTCTCCGGCCTGGCGGCGGCAGCGAGCAGTGGCGGCGAGCTGCGGTGGCGGTGAGCGCTGGTGGCTGCCGGAACAGGTGGACAGTCAGCGTTTACCTCCTTTGCTTCGCCAGTTGGGGCGTGTCTCTCTCTCCCTTTCTTTCCCTCCATTGGCTCAGAGGGTTACGGAAAGAGTTTGCAACAGAAAGAGCTTGTAACACAAAGAGCTGTAGTCCTGACCGTGAGCAGGACCGGTGGGAGAGAGGCTAGAAACCCCAACATTAAAGCTTCTCCTCTATAATCTAAATCAGTTCTTTGTTTATTTTATTCCCCAAATATTTTAAACTACAGTAGTTATTATGGCTATAAATTTCCTTAATTAGTTCCTTCTTAAATACCATAATCCTGACTTTGGAATATGAAAGAAATACCTAAAATGGTGCTACTGGAGAGATTATCATCTCAAAATAGTATGTTTGGAAGTAAAAAGTAACACTTATTAATTAATCTTGTGTCACCAATAATTGTTGACAATATTTTATTCCTAGAAAAAGCAACACTCAGTGCATATGTAATGTATGTATGAAATATATAGTAGGTACATATAAGTACCTACTTATGGAAGTGGAACTATTTATTCATGGAGAAAGATAGTCAACAGGGAGAGAGAAGGGGGACGGGGGAGAAAGGAAGCATATGAAGTATGGGAACACTTAGGGTAATATCACATCTTTCTATGGACATATTTTCCTAAATTACAGGATGTGAGGCCACAAAGCCATGTGATTTCTCATTCATCAATTAAAATTTAATCAATTTCACTCCACTACATTTTTTTCTTTGGTAGCAATATTTCTGGAGCTTAATGTGCCATTAAGTTTTCAGAAGGGCCTTTGAACAGCCTATGGTGATAGAATAGACCTTCATTCAGTGAAATCTTGCTGACAGCTGAGAGTAGAACATCACATTTTGTACCCTTAAGATAATACAATTGCTGGGATGTAATTGCTCTTTCATCTTACCGTGGTAATCAATCAGTGATTGACAAGTCTAATTAGAAGCCTGGGTATGTGCAACATGATAGCATTTTCTAATTGTATTGTAGCCTAAAACATCTTTTTAACAATCCTATAAGAAAAACATAATATTTTATAGATAATTCAATTTACATTACTGCCATTATTGTTTGCATATATAGGAAGGTTTTATTGGGGTAGAGGAACACCATTTTTGAAGTATAAATATACCACTCTAATGATTTTATGGTGTCTCCCAAGGCCTCAGTATTTCTGCTCTGAAGGTTTGATGATTTTTCAAATTGGCAAAGATAGAGTACTGTTATGTGTACAATTTTTTTTATTGTCTCAGAGCTTAGTGTAATTCTGGTGCATAGATTTATTTTTTGATGAAGAACTCCTCCCCACCCCCAGTCTTTCGAACAGAGGTAAATCATAATAGGATACAATGATCAGAAGAGAAATGGCATCTGTTAAAAAATATGTTGCTTGGTTATAAAGTCAAGATAAAATATCATATTTTGTTAGGTACTGAAATCTAGAAAATTAGTGCACATTTCTTTCTATAAGATGACATGTGTTAAGATGTCTCTGAACAGATCTTCTTCACATTGAAATATCTTCAAAAATGTTAAACTTCAGACTGGATAATTACACTGTATATTTATCTTTTAGCATTTCAATTAGGTCTGTTAATCTTGAACTTGTGCAACTTACTTTGTATGCAGAAGGAGAAAGTGGAATTACAGGAAATATTAAACCCTTCTTTTTGTTCTTGATAAAATGATAAAATAAAGTACAAAGTGATTTCCTTCACTTTTCTGATATTTCTTTTAGAAAATGAGGCTTTCCATCATACAGATAGTGATAAATTACTCAGAAGACATACTATTATTTCTTGCAGTATGTGGATTGTATCAGAGGCATGGATTTTTCTGAGATGCCAAAGGAAAGGACTATATAAAAATTAAATTATAGTTTTGCTCTAAATATCCCAATATGGTAGTTTGAATTTAAATGCCTCCTTAGTCTGTAAATTAGTGAACACGTATTTTCATGAAGCAACTAAATTTAAAGTTGAAAGGTAAGTACAATACCTAGAAAAGGACAGAAAAATATTCATTAGCAATGTTAGGATGAAAAGGGGCCTGGGGAATTCATCTGAAGCTTCGGGCTCAAGTGAAGAGCATATACCACTCAGCAACTCATTTTGTAAAGACGTTTTTTTTCTGGATGGTATGTGAAGTGTTTATCCTTTTCCATATTTTGTAACACCACAACTGTTTTCTTTGATACTGTCACTTCACACACCATTGCAGTACATCTAGAATTCAGTAGAAATATCCTCTTCTGGATGACTTCATCTCAGCTCCCATCAACCACATGGTGACTTTTAAGTTCAAATTAAAACTACTTCCCGAATGTATTTGATCACGCAATACAAACAGCGTGTTTTAAAAAAGCAAGAGGGAGGTGTGTATTTTGCTTAAGAAAAATATTTAGAGAATATTCTTGGAACTGCTCTGTGTACTTGCATAGCTATTTCAACAGGAGGCATCACCTTAGAAAATCACTCCAACATGTTTCTGAAGAAAAATGTCTAGAATTTGTACTCCTTTGACTTTCACCATCATGATGTTCTGACAGCTTTGTCCTCTTTTCTATTCAACACTTTTTCTGCTTCCACACTTATGTCAGTATCCTATTTCCAAAGCTGTAAATGACTGTCACAAAATCTTTGGTTTCCATCTCTGTCACTTCCCAGAGACCCTATGCAGCCCTCATACATAAAATAAGGCTCCCCATCAGAATGCTATTTACTCCTGTTGCCTAGAATGCATGAAACAATAAGGCCATGGAAACACAATGTCATCTTGCAGATTATTTGATTTGGGTACTAGGCGCCATTGCCTAAAGTAGTTGCTAGTGGGGGATAACCATGAGAAAAGATTCCAAAGACAACAATGGAGGACGCTGCTGTAGACGACATTCGTTCCAAAAGGTGTTTGCCTGACTAAGCCAGAGAGGTTTATAACAGGGTTCCCCAGGTGCAATTCACAGGCAAGGAAATTTGTCCACTGTGGCTCACGTTTCAAAGAATAACTTGCTTCCGTCTCTTGGAATCCTTTTTTCTGCAGCAACTGATTTAATAACAGCTAAGAACAGAACAGGCCGTTGAGTAATGGCAGAAATATGTATCAATCTGTGTGCAGATGATGTGGAAAGATTTTATACTTAAAATATTGATTTTTGACTAATTACAGTTTAAACAAAAAATGTTTGTATGCCTACTGAGAATAAATAATAATTAGAAGTAATTGATTCATACTTGGGAGGAGAGAGCAGAATGACAAGAGGAGGAAATATTTCAGACTGGGACTAGGACGCAGACAACCTTAGTCACTCCTTGCTTTAGAAATATATTTTTTTTAATGAAGGGAAATTAACTTGAGATCCACAGTTTAACTATAAACATATATTGCTTGTTATTTATCATCGAGCATGTTTTTTCATAAGCTCTTCATTTGCTAATGCTATTTGACATCTTTTCAGTAATTTTTTACTTTGTTTTACAAGATTCTGGGTTTAAAAGAAAAATGAACTTCAGGAGCTTTAGGGAACTCCTAGAATGAGAAGGATCTTCTCAATGTTCCCCATATTTACCTTATACCCACACCTTACTAGGTATTGCAGCTCCTATACAAACTTGAACTATATCCTGCATCGTTGTTAGCATCATCATTTACATGCTGTGGTCAATTTTCATTGACTGATCTCCAGAAGAGATGAGGCACAAGGAAGATTTATTTAGAAGCACCATGTTGAAATTTTAACTGAGTGAGAAGATAATAATTTATTTGGGATATTCTTGAGTGTGCTATTCATCTATTCCCTCCCAACTACTTAATTTTTCTCCTCTATTCTATAACTCAACTTGCTGCCTCCACCTGAATTTTCACAGTCTATAGGCTTATTTTTAAAATACTTTTGAATCCAGTATCCCAGTTGAACCTCATAAAAACATGAAGCAATTAAATTTCTCTATGTATTTGATTATGGAAGAAGTGATGTGAGCTAGCTTATGCTAGAGAGAAGACTGGACACAGTTCCTTGATTCCTGGTCCCTGTCTTTTCACTGGATCTAGTACTGTATATATCATATATATGATATTATATATTAAGAATATATTGATAATGTGGTATACATATCACATTATAATATAGGTAATATATGATATTGATAATATATGATATCTATATATAAAAAACATAGTATCATCTATATTCTTCTGATTTAATTCCTGAAAGTGAGCACTGCTGACCTTGTAACACACGTAAAGCAAGAAAAAGAGGCAAATGTTCAGCTACTAGGGGATCTGCCATTTCCTAATTTACTGTGACCTTTAGTGCTTTAAAATTGTAGCTTGAAGTCCTAAAACAAACACAAAAAAAATGCTATCAGTTCTGTTTCTAATTAAGTCAAAAGCAAACTGAAAAAAAATAATCAACAAAATTGAACATGAGTTTATTGCCTGAACTGTCTTTTCAAAAAGTGGAGAAAACAAAGTGTAATATAAGCCCCAAATCTTATTTGAGTAGTTACAGAGAGAAAACCTATTTAACCTAATAAAAAATATCATCTAGGAGAAGTCCCAAGGAGTCTTAATGCACGTAATCAAGGTTCTTCTAGGAGGGAAGTGCCCCCTTGGTTTAAGAGAATGGCAAATTATTACGTTTTCAAGATTGTTTCCATATGCGCTTGTAATACAGGGTGCTCATATTAGCCTGACATCTTTTTCTTAATTAGTTGACATTTATAATTCCCTATGTTTGCGTACACTGAGACTTCATCACTTTCACCAAAAATTTAATGATTGTCCACATCACAAATAAGATACTCTGAAGCAGATTGGAAAGAAATACACCAGATATCCCTTCTGCTTTCCTGAGTTCATTGGTGAAATCCAATGCTATGGAGCTGGCACATCTCAGTTCTTCACATATGCTGCAGGTCTCCTCAGCAATATGCTTTTCCCAAATATTTACTTCAAGAAATAGAAAGAACATCCAGTACCCTAAATCCATCAAAAAAAAAAAGTTCCAAAGAATCCATGGTGAGTGAAAGGGTAAATGAGTTTAACTTTAAAATTATTTGAAAACTGATAGACATCAAACATTTTAAAAGGAAAATGAGAGGAACCATTACTGCTAATACTCTTTAACTATATAAAATTAAATAAGTGACTAATATTCCATTTTAAACTGCATTTCTCTATAGTATCCACGTAGTATAGACCATCATTTAGAGTCTATAAATCCTACTGAAGGCCATGAAGTACTGTCTGCACATGAACTGTTGCCTTAAACTTTTCGTCTATAAGTTCAAACCATTCACTTAATGTTCAAGTATGCTGAAACACAGTACGAACTATTTTGGGGAAATGTGAGAGAAGTAAAGTCCCAGGATGAAATAAAACTAAAAGTAAGGGCTCCATGTGCTTCATTTTGATCTATTTAATTTAAAACAGGAAAAAACCTTTATTAAGTGCATACTTAGTAAATAGATACTATAGAGAAACAAAAATGAATAAGGCATAGTCTTTGATCTTTAGAAGGTACACTCTAGTGGAATGTTAGAAACATAAATGTTTACACAAGTATTTCTAATGTCAGAAAGAATACTAGTGGGATGAGAAAGGCAAAAATTCAGTCCTCTGAGAATTCAAAGGAAGGATAAATCCTTTCTGTCTACTGAAGCTCTGGAAGATTGCATGGAGCAGATGACATTTAAATGGTCTTATAGAGTAATATAATTTTTTGTAGGCAAAAGATGGGAAGGGAAATTATTCTAGGAAAACACTGAATGAGTAAATCAATAAAATGTAGAGTTAATTTAGTGTACTATGAGTGACATATGAAAGAAATCATTGAATTATTGAATGTTCTTGAATGCTCAATATTAGCATTTTAAAAATATTTATTCATTAATTCACTAGTCAGTGGGGGGGAGCTCATGAAGATAAATTGTATTATTTGAGCTATACTTTAAGAAAATGAATCTCTGGCAATGGAGACAATTTATTGGATATTCCAATTCAGAGACTATTGAAATAGTCCTGGCAGGGTATAATGACATGTCTTACCATAATGATAACATTAGGAGTGAAAAGCAAGGGATGTTGCAGCCGATACAGAAAAACAGAAACTAAATTTTACCTTGGTGAGAAAAGAGATACAAAACAGAAAGGAGGCAAAGAAAAGAAAAGAAAATTATTTTGAGGATATAAACTAATTGGGATGATGGTGTAGACATTTTAAGAAATATACTAATAGGGATGTGCAGCAGGTTGGGGCCAGAGGAGATCGTGAACAGTAAATACTTTAATAAAGGACAGCTGGGTGCCCAGGATCAGTCTCAGAGGGTGACTGAATGGTGCGGTCAGTGTTAATAGGATATGAATATAACATGCCTCCTCCTTCCTTGCTATGCAAGGATGAGTGTAGACCTCCTCTTTATACTGGTCAGCATAATGTCATTGTATCTCAGGAAATTAAATTTTTCATTGCGAATGAATATACTGACCCTTTGGTGTACCAGAGATATTTTTATATTTCTGATTGGCATAAATACATTTTTACACCAGAGAAGATCTGGTCTGAACATTGTCTGAGTGAGCTGAAACGCTGTTCTTGAACTTATTCCAATGAGGTCCAAATTCATACTTCAATAGTAAGGAGGGATGGATAGATAAGTTGTGTTCCTATCTTATTAACATCTTTGCATTTCAAATTCTAAATAAATTGCTTTGTTCAAGAAAACCTTGAGCAAAATTAATCTATTCTAAAATGCTTTGGGGTTTCAGGAAATAAAGATGTGAGGGGAAAACCTGTAAATCTCTTACTTCAGTTTTCTAATCTGTGCAAAGGTGGGTGGATAATAATAATACCTTGTGTAGATACGAATAGTAAGTAAAATGATGCATGAAAGCACTGAGAACAGTGTCTGGAGCACATTACAAGCAGCACAATTAGTGTTTGCTATGATGAAAATTGAGATGAAGATGAAAGTGAAAATAGAATGAAAGACAGAAAAAAGATTCCGTTTTCAAAAAGGATGATCCTTCAGCTAAAAATTAAAAATAAAATGTTTGATGGAAAATCCAACACATTTACTTTCTTTTCTGGAAAATGTTATATCCTACAGACGTTTATTTTATTATTAAGTGCATATTAAGTTTTGCCTGTTTGTTTCCCACAGTGTTAATGTCCACTGGGAAGTGAAAGAATTCATAGGTCAGAAATGACAAAGTATATTCAAAGCAAAATTTTGACATAAATAGGAAAAAAATAGACTTTTAGTGTGATGTTCCCATTTAGTGTGATAGAAAAAAATCAAAATTTTGACTGACCATATTTTGCTTATGTTATTTGTAATCTGTGGAGTATTAGTTTGCAAGTATTGGAGTATTATTCGAAAAATACCTGAACTGCATATAAGTATTTTTCTTATTTTGGCTAATTATACATGCAAAGCATTTTATAATAAAACTATTTTACAGCAGCTTTCAAACAAGGTCAGCTCAAAAAAATATGCCACCAAGCTTCAAAAGGAGATAGCAGGCCATGAGTGAAATGTTTTGCCTTTTCCCTTAATCTAAATGGGCTGCTTAAAAACTTGGTATTTAAAATCAGTTCTAAGTTTAGTCTAAGTACCAACTTTTTCAATTTTATGGTTATCTATAACCTAGGATTTAGTATGTGACACTTTCCCAAAAGCTATAATTTTGGACTTACTGTAATTAAATTTAAGTTCTTATCTACTAGAAAAGATAGTAAAATATCTTTCAAATACTTGTAGGGTCAGGTCTTCAGAAGGTTGTGGGCAAGGGTGATGAGGGCATCTGTGATAAGAGCTCATATTTTCTTTCACTTCAGGAGCCGCGCTTACAGAATAACTATTCACATTTAGTTCACTGAACAGAACCACTAACTGTTGGTGCACTCAAGTAACTAGCAAAAACCACTTTTAAATCAAATTAAATTGATGGATGCTTGTGGCATATTGACATTTGGGGGTCATGATTATAAAGTTCCTGAGGGTTAATTGTTCTATGCTTTCAACCTAAGGTGCAATGTTATCAATTATCAGGGAATTAATAAGTGTTAATTGAATTGAACAGATAAAAAAGTGAACACAATAGAACCAAAGTATAAAATATAGAATTCGGGGATAGATAGATAATGTAGATGACTGTGGCTTAAGTACTTTTATTTTGAGACAAATATGTAATCTCAAACAGAAATAAACAAAGTGCCTCTACATTTTTACTGGTGGGCAGTATAAGGAGGAAAAATCTAAAATAAAAAACAGATTAAAAATGAAATAGAAAGCAAACAGATACTCAAAAAGATGAAATAAAAATAATAAAATCATGGAATAAATAATAAAGTCAAGGAATAAATATGTGAGTTCATGTGGCACAAAATAAATAAATAAATTTGCATCAAAAGATAGGGAGGTTCTCAAAAATATATATAAGTATGACATTTTTCTACTAAAGACTAGAAATAAAGGGTGATGCAATAACTGGTGCTGATATACGTGGAACATTTCACTGAAAAACTTTAAACAATTTGGCCACCTATGATTGTGAGGAAAGAATCCTGTTTGGGAGAGAAGGAGAAACAGGACTGGAGCTCTCTCTCAGTCTCGCAAATTGATGATTGGCTGAAATACCAATTTAAAATATAACTTTTTAGTAATTGGTAAATGAATCTAGGAGACAAGTTAAAGACAAAAAGAGACAAAGAGCAAAGAAGCATACATTTTCATCTTCAGAAGGTCTTAAATTTCTCTATCAGGTGGAGATAGAATGTGTCTACGTTCTGCTCTTCTTCCACAGTGGAGACGAGATTCTCATAGTTTCTGGATGTCCCATTAATTCAACACTATGGGCTTCCATTTTAATTGATTTCCTTAATATAAACATGAAAGTGTGATCCTTAATCTGTCTTCCTTGATCACGTCAATGATTTGTACACACAAACTCAGGAGGAATGCAAGAGAGTTTGAAATCACCGCACCACAAACTGAGATGTAAACCCTATGCAAATTCTCACACTTGTGTACAGGGAGGGGAAAAGGCACGGCAGAGATCCTGAGGTTAGGATGACATACATAGCTTCATATGCCAAGATGCAAAGACAAAAGACTTTATCTTGAGATCTGATTTCTCTCATTCCTTATATGTCAGTTTCCCTCTGCTATCTTTCCTATTTTCTGAGACTAAAAATCTCTAAATTTGACTCCCTATTTATATAATTTAAATTAATTACATGATTAATCAAATATTTCCTTTCATTTTCTAGTGCAACAATAGCTACGGCTTTTATTGTTAGGTTTTAAGACCCAGGGGGTCTAGGATCATCCTCTCCTCATCTGTCAAACACAGTAGTAATATATATAAGATAATTAGGGTATAATTTCTCTACTGTATTGAAAATAGAAGGGGTTGCAGAATGATAATTTCTTCTTATTGCAACTTTTATATTAAAAGACTCAGAAATTCAATGGAATAATAGTAATTATAATATGTAATAACCCACTAACCAAACTCTGTTTTTTTTGTTTTGTTTTGTTTTCACTTTTGGGTAGTGATATGAAAAGCAACTTATGTCTTCAGTTAGAAGTCTATTTTTCACTGAAAAGGAAAGTGAATTAGGATTCTATTACTTCTGAAAGAATAACATCTAGGATTGGATTTTATTTTTCTATTTGCTTTTTAGATTAGATAATGTGGACTTCATTAAGGAAGAATATGATAAAAAAAGTGCCCTTAAGAAAACTATATCTATAACTTCAGAGTCACTTAAAAAATGGAAATGCATTTTTTATTATTAAAAATTAAATGGATTAAATTAAATATTTATTTTTGAATTTTCAATTTTGTAGTAAATGTGCTACTGCCTATCTGCAAAAACAAAAACAAGACAAATGCATTAAGCCTATATCTAGTACATTTATTACCATAAAAAAAATCATAGAAAGATAAAACTCTGGCAGTAGGACCATTCATCAGCATCCTGATTTGTTCTGTTTTCTTTAAGATGCTCCAGCAACTGCAGTTTGTAGAAACCCGAGAATCAGTGCATAAAATTATTTGGCCAAAGGCTCATTATGTCAAACCTGGGCTACACTACAGCTTCCCTCATACCCAGAACAATAATTACCCTGATCACTATGACACAATTACCTACCTTGTTTTAAAATCACAATATGATGGATTTGATAGATGCAATTTATCATGTAATCAATAGTAGGAAATTAATAGTAAATTGGACTCATGACCTATCAGACCTATAGACTGACTTGTTTTCTGTATTTACACTGTGCTTATTGATGACTGTTTCTGCTGGGTCTAAGTAATACTGGAAATACCTTCTTGAGATCAGTGATATCAGCCAAAATAATGAAATAGTAGCTGTGTCAGGAAACAACCTCACCTGACTCCTATATTAGTTACAAGAGAATATAAAGTGACCCACCCTCTCTAATATGATCTTAGACCAATTATGATAGTGCATCACTCTCAAAAGGCCAAGATATTTCAAACCAAGGCCCATCGATAAAAGCTTTTCCCATAAACTCCCTGTATTAATTAAATCAACTGTAGCTTTTAAATCGATGAGACTGCAGAGATAAGTAGTTTCTTAAGCTCAGTATATTTATCAATAAAATAATGTAAGACAAAACAGTGAGTAAGAACACTAAAACTCTTCAGAAAGGAATTGGGTCATCCACATTCAGTTGTTATCATGTATTCCTTTAACGGAAAGAATAGAGTTACTGAGGAAAAATTTTAAAAACAAAACAAAATCCTAACACTTGGCTAATATCCCAAACATAAAATGTGGCTTCATGTATGTCTATTTTGGCTTTTACTGGATAGAATGAGTCTAAAAGTGAACTTATGGAACACAAAGGGTCATGTAGCTAATATCAGAGACTCTAGACAAAAGGTCTCATAGTTTTAGAAAAGTGAGATTTATAACTTGATGTATTTAAAACATGTGTTTAGCACTGTTTACTGTTGTCAGTGTTAACTTAGAAGAAATTGTGGGACCTATTGAGAAGCTAAAACACGCATTTCTGCTGCTGCCGAGAACTAATACAAAGTCACTTTGGTTTCTGAAAGAAAACTAATAGACACAAAAAGTAAATAAAGTAACTTATTTTACATATATTAGCTTTAAGACATCCTTCATTCCAATGCGTAGTTAGCACTGAGTCCCTGATATTTACCTATGAAAAATTTATTTATGTAACATAAGAGAAACATTTAACAATATCTCTGAAGCTTTATGCCATTTAGAGGTTGCCTCAATTTCCAGGGAGACATGATATAAATGGAGTTACTTTCATGAAGCCCTTGAATTCAGTGTTTCATTAGGACTGAATTTCAGACAATTTTATTTGTCTTGAAAACTAATAGAAAATACCTCTCAATTTAACATAGGCCAAAAAGTATCATCTGTTTTCCAAAAATATTTTAAATTCATCACATAGAAGCAAGATGTTGAGGAAAAATATGACTTAGATCAAGGCAAAGTTCCTCTAGTTTGGAGACTTCAGATTTAAAATTATATCATGATATCCATGACATTAACATTTCTGTAACATAAGGTATTCAGAAATATTAAATTTTCACAAAAAGTTGATGTTACTTTTCAAAACCAAAGAACATCTCCTAATTAATGAAGAAAACCTGAAAATTAACCATAGCAATCAATCATATTCTCTCTCCGGTGCATCATTAAAAGCACTAGAATCTCACCAAATACTGGACTAAGTTACTGAAACATATACAGAAAGGCAAAATAAGCTTTAAAATGAGACAGATATAGAGTTATCTCTTGGCACCACTTCTTACAAGATGGGCAGCCACAAATAAGTACATAATAAATGGTAATCAACTTTTTATGAACTCAATATTTTACTCCATCAAAGTTGGCTTGCTGAATGCTAGACTGTTGGCTAGCTGTGAGTATAGCAAGATACAATCTCTGTCCCCATGGAGTTTATAATCTAGTAAATGTTTTATATATTTTTGATTTCCTATTTTATTAATGTAAATATTCTGAATTTCCCTTGGCTTCTAGGATTTTACACCCTCTTTCCATGTTATGTATCATTGTTAGTTATTGGTCTCAGCAAAACCATCCAGTATTGGGGTAATGTACTAAAAGCAGGAACCAGTTCGGCTTACAGATTTTTAGATTTGTTTGTTTGTTTTACTTAGTGCTTGCTGAGGCATCATGGGAATAGGTGAGACATAGCTTTCAACCCAACCCAAAGATATTTATGGAATGGTCCTTGTTCCTAACTTCTTAGCCTAGCTTCCAAGATCCTCAATAATTAACTGAAAGTAAAAATACTTAAAATATTTTCTTTCCTTTAAACCAGTTTTCATTTAGATACCTCTCTACCTGTCATTATTTTGGGTCACCTAGACTTGATTCAGCAGAATAATATCAGCAGTTTTATTCAGTTATAAGTTAATATTGTTATTATTGTTAATGTAAGAGTAAGTTAATTTTAAGGCATACATTAATGATTGTTGAATTCTGCCCACCTGCCAGACACAATATTAAAGAATTTATATCCCACTTAGTCTTGATAACCACCAGATGAGATATATATCATTTTGTTCCATTTTACAATTGAAGCACTGAGGCTAAGGAAAGTCAAGAAAATTACTGAAAGTCCACCATTAAATAGAATGATTGAGACTTGGACCCAGGGCATCTCTCATTTTTTATTACTCTACATTCTTGCTTCCTAAATGGACCATCTTTGGCTCTTGATTCTGCTTTCTCCATTTACATCCACTGTACATACAGTTAAGGCAGTCAGTGGTCTAAGTTTTCATTTATTTTTTAAACCTGTCACTTCTTTTGTTCTGGACAGTCACCATCTTTACACAGGCTTCCATCAACTTACCACTTATTTAATATTACTTTTCTAACTTACCATCCTGCAAACTACCACTAGATTAATCATCCTGTAACTCTGTATGGGCGCCTCCTATCTGCTTTGCCAGAGTACTGGCTCCTTAAACTGGCTTTCAATGACCCTTCTGGCTTCACCCTATTTATATACTCTAGTTCATCTCAGTGGTGGGAATTCTTAAGTTCTCATGATAATTTCATCCTGAATGTGTAATTCTACCTCTCAGCCTTTTCATACACATTTCTCCCTTTGTGAAATGCCACCATTTATCCTATCTGCTTATTCAAATAAAAATATTCTCCACATCCAGTTCAGTAAGACTCCTTCTAAATATTTTCCCTTAAAAAATCAGCCATAATTCATCATCACTTTCATCTCAAAACTTATGGTTTATTAAAGTTCCCTTTTGGTACTTTATATACATGCTATTATATAATTAATATCATTATTCCTTATTCACTTATATGGTAAATATTCATCAAACACTACAATCAGCAGACTCTGTGTTTGATTCTATAAGATATCCTAGGATAATTCAGATAATCCTCAAATAATTTTTTGTCCAGTAGGGAAGTATAAACTTGGTTATACCTAATTATAAAAATACTATATTTTCCCATAGCTAATAAGCCAAATATCATATGAGATACCATTTGATTTATGTAAGATTTAGATTAAGCCAAGTAATAAATTCATTACCACATGGTCAGAAATACCCTTATTTGAGAATGGCAGTGGAATAGAATGGCTATGGACAGAGTTTCAGAGCCAAACCTTTTGGGTGCACCACTCCCTTAGGGATAGGATTTTTGGAGAGACGTTGAATTTTTCTATATTTAACTTTCCTCATATGCAAAATGTGTATCATAAGAGAACTTACCATAGAAGGTTGCTGTGAAGATGGAACAAGTTAATATATGTAAATCACTTAGAAAATATATGGAATATATTTATATATATAAGGGCTGCATGTTAGTTACCACCACTTTAAATTATGAATGATCTTACATGATAAATTACACATCATAGAATCGATGGTGTTCAGTTAAAGAATAATTGAATGGGGAATAAACACCGTGCAAGAATGTACATCTAGTTGGGTGAATCAGTGCAGGTGTACAATTAGTAGCATATTAAACAGACCTTGATAGCTAGGAAGACCATTAACCTATATCTAAGTCCAGAGATGTGACAGCACAGATTATGTAGAAGTAATTTGACATTCATAACGTTTTCCCCTAGGGAATGTGTAATTGCTTTTAAAGTCAAGTCCTTGCTCTAAACTTCTTTTTCAGATTCTAAAAATTCATTCAAGTATTAAGCCTATAGTAGGCCTTCAGTGAAGTTTTCCTAAAAAATAAAGTTTTAATGAAAGTAATTAGTTATCCTAAAATTACTGGAACTATACACATTATAAAATCATCAGATTTTCAATGGCAAGGCAATTTATATAGGTAATCATGATTTGTGCACTTTACAGTTTTACAAAATGGAAAAAGACAGTTAGCTTTCTTTACAAGCACAGGATTTTTCTCCCTCAAGGTAGTAGTCTTTTAAAGTGGGAATTAAAGTAAACTAAAAAATTAATGGGAAAGTTCACGGCCAAAGGCAAGGACATTTTATTTGCCAGTATATTTTATAGGTCAATTGTCCTTACACCAGTGGTATTTTAAATACAATTTACCAGAAAGAGAAGTAAATGAAAGAAAATATGAATACCCATATACTGTCCTGTAGAACATTCTAATTTTATTTCCCACTTTCTACTCATTAGAAATTACCCATAATTATCAAAGATGAATGAATCATTTAAATTAGTTAAACCCAGACCCTTTGCTAAAATTTTATGCTAAGATTTTTTTCTCAGAGAGCCAAAATTAAAAATTAAGTATAGACATATATTTTATTTTATTTAAATTCCTGAATGTTAGCTGTAGCTAAGGACAAAATTAATAAATAGAAATGCTTTCTGCTTTCCTCCATCTTTTCAGTAAAAATCCCCAGGTGCACATTGTACAACAGAAAACTAAAATATTTTCCTTACTTTCAATTTTCTTACAGAAATACTACCTGTGTTACTACTTTAGGAATTAACATCTTAGGTGTGCGAAGTTCTCAGAAAACAGAGTAGCAGTCACAGGTAAGAATGAATTAAGGCTCACTCACCACTTTATATGAGAATCTACAGTATATAAGGTGAAGCAAATGAGTCTGAATGGTGCAGTTTCCTTACATACTGGTGCCATTCAAATGAGTCTTAGAAAACAGAATTATCTTTATAAAATTATGTTATGATAATAAACATCATTTTGTACAAAAGTAGGCATGTAAAACAGGATTTTTAAATATGTTTTGATGGTTCATGTTAGCCTAAGATATTTGAAATTTTTCTTCCAGAATTGGCAACATTTTAGAGCTCCAACAACCCTCTATTCTCTATTTCCCCGTAGTATGTAACATGTAAGGCATTGCCTAAGAAGATGGAAAACTCTGTTGTCAGCATTATAAATAGTGTATTTCCATCAGAGAGACCAGTTGACTCTTTTTATCCAAAGTTTATACAAGAGATTTTTATCACGATGATCTGTGGTCCCATTTTAGCTTTGAAAACTAAATGCTAAATATGGATTATTTAATGTATAGGAAACCACCCACCATAATTCTTATTCTTGACGGTTGGAGATGAAGAAGACTGAATATTATCCCTCTTCAAAGAAACGGAGTTTAAAGGAAATATTAGAGTCCCCCAGAAGGTGTCTGAAGTTGCTTTTTTAGATATATATTTTGATGTTTTGTCAATGGGTTTTGACATCACAAATCAAGCATAAATATCCTTCGATACTTTAAACCTCTGTTTGCTAGATTGACATGGCCTCCCAAATGCTACTTTATACCAACACAGAGAAAATAATCTCAGTTAGACAAATCACATATATTAATTTTCAGCAATCACATTTAGACTTGCAGTACATATTCTGGCACCTTTAAATTTGTGCAATATCCTTCTCTGGCAATAAATTTTAATCAGATACTTTGTACCTAATTGTACTTTTGTCTGAAACCTTCCAAAATGCTATTGTTGCCAAGGAAACCATTTCCTTTTTATCTGTGCATTCAGCACTGTCTTACTGTCTCACTTATTTTTCTCTTTTTCTTTTTTCACTCTTTCCATGACTTAACTGGAAATTTTATGTCATGTGTTAGTTAAAATAAAACACATTGTTTTCCTCCTCAGAGTACAATTCTCGTTTAAAAGATGCAGAACGCAAGTTTCAACAATGGCTCCTTGCTATATATTATTATTTTTTTGTGTGCGAGAAAAAGAGGAAGAAACCAGAGAAACACAACTTTTCCAAGCTTTCTTTTTCAGGCTACTGTACATTTGATAGGCTGAAAAGTATATGAAGTTTTTGTTTCATTCTCTGAGCTATATATGAGTGCTATGAAAATATGAAACAGTGTTCTTGAATAATTTTTAGCCCTGACTCTTTGCATATAGTATGAAAAAGAAAAGGTGGTAAAGGAGATACAAACATGAAAGACAACTTTAAAATGGTAAACTGGTTTAGGGTCAGATGTTTTCTAAATAATTTCTTTCCTGCTTACCCTTTCACACCCTTTTCCACTCCCCAAAGTTTTCCATTGATGGACTACTTCATTTTTAGCCTCTTTGCAGAATGTACTTGTGTACATTTTAATTAAGTAAAATAATTCTCAGTAATCTTTTGACGACAGGATGGATTTATCATCTAACAAGCTGTACATGCTTAACGCATTCAACAGCACCACAAGCATAATTCTGCAAACCTGGATATATTGCCCAGGATGTGAATGCTACCTGTTGAAGATTAATGCAGAATGAGCATTTGGTTCACAATAACAATTTTATAAGAGAAAAGTCTAGAAAAATTTAGAAGGTATAAACTCTTGATACACACACACAAGATAGGCACACTATTTATCTAATTGTAGTTTCCACATATTCTACAAGCATACAGAACTGTTTCAAGCAATAAGACATTTTCTTGGAAAAATGTTTTGTAAATGACAAAGCTCATACAAATTGAATTTATTTTATTTCAATTGCATACACACACACAAAGAGATAAAAACTTAATCATGTGAAACACAGGCATAATTTATTCTGGATAGCTAAATTTATCAGATTACTAATGGTTGCTCTTCCTTTTAGAAAATTTAGTTTCAGTCTTAAAGGATTTAATTTTTTTGTAAATGTAGCTGTTTTAACAATGATGAGTTAACTCAATTAAAACTGTATCATTTTAAACTTAGAAGTACTAGACAAAATATTAGTTTTGCTTGGCTGATTTATACTTTCAACTCTCCTTTGGAACTAGGGGGATGAAAACTGGAATTCCAATGAGGAGCTATTCTGGTAAATATCACAGACTTACAATTCAGACTTGTGATTTTCTAGGTTGCCATGCCCTAGCAGTAAGAAGCCAAAAATAGACCATCCATCACAAAGATAGAAACTCAAGTTTGAATCAACTTTTCCCATGATCCAGATGCAAAAATAAATTATCTCTGAGGAAAGGTAACAGCATGTAGAGCTTCAAATTATCTATGAATTTAATTTTTAAAAAACAGAGAAGGTCTGTAATTTAATAGGAAAAATTAACCTTGCAAAAACCAAGACATAAATGAAGATTAAGAAGAGAAAAACATAATACAAGTAGATATTAGTTTTATCAGGCAGATGTTTAAATAATTGTGAGGAATTTGTTTAAAAAGTAAAGATGAAGAATTTTAGCAGAGTAGAAATTTAATATATAAAAGTACCAAATGGAAAATTTAGAACTAAAATCTATAATATATAAAATTAAATACTCAAGGAAGGATAAATGTTAAAGAAGATTAAATCCAGTTGAAGAGAGAATTAGTAAACTAGAAAATAGATTAGAAGAAATTGTCCAGACTGAAGCAAAGAAAGAAAGAAAATGGAAATATGGAAAAGAATATGAGTCATATAAGGCAGAAAAGTGCTATTATAGCCACAATTGGAGACCCAAAAGCAAAATACAGAGAAAATCGGACAAAAGTAACATATGATGTGATAATGGCTCAGAGTTTTCCCCAAATAATGAAACACAATCAAGTCAAGATTCAAAAATTACTACAAACCCCATACAAGGTAAATAAAAAAAAAATCATATATAGACACAAAATAAAACTGCTAGAAAGCAAAGAAATGAGAAAAAAAGAAGCAGCTAGGATAGGGAATAAAATACATATAAACAGACACACTGTTTTATTACCATTGGAGCTATAGGAAAAGAAATGGTTAATTTTTCAAAAGAAATGCTAGGGGAAAACTGAGGTATACCTTATAAATGCTAAATGAAAGCACCTGCCAAACTGGAATTCTGAATCCAGCAAAATTTTCCAAAAAAAAAAAATGCTGAAACAAAGACATTATAAACAAACAAAACTGTGTCAGCCATAGATTTGAACTAGAGAAATGTTTCATAGAGAAATATTAAAAAAACCAAAAAGAAGCAAAGATTTAGTAACAAATAATGAAAAATAGAGAGATTAGCCATTTGCACTTGTTTTTTAAATATTGGCAAAGAACCCAATAATAATAACTTTTGACTATTAAAGCAGCAAGGTAATTAAAACACATAATAATAACACTGAATGAAGGGGAAGGGAATTCTAATGAAACAGGAGTATTGCTGGAAATAAGGAAAGGTTATTGCATTATCTAAGAAATGGTAAATGTACTAATTTCTCTAAGACATTAATAAATCAAGAATGCATGTTTTAATCTATAGGGTAACTACTAAAAATAATAAGAGAATGTGTAGTACCATGCTAATAGAAAATAACATAAGATAACAAAAATGTATAATTAATCGTAAGAAAGCAAAAAGTGATAGTAGGAACAAGGGAAAAGTATGACAAATAAAAAACATATAGTAAGACAGTTGACTTAAGGCCAAGTAATTAGGTGCTTACACTCAACGTAATGGATGAAAGGATCCAAGTAAATGACAAAAAATGCCAAGACAGAGAGAACAGGACAAAGCAAACCTTTTACAGGAAACACCTGAAATAAAAGTACTGAGAGCAAAAAGTGGGAAATAGTTATTCATGTAACCCAAAACAAAATAAAGCTCGCATTCCTATCAAAATTTCAAAAGTGAGACTTCAGGGTAAAAAAGCCTGAGTTAAAGAAGACAATATCTCATTTCTTAATTTGTATGCATATAATAAATTATCTTTAATATTTAAACAAAACAAAATGGATAGAACTAAAAGACAAAGCCACAGTAACAGTGGGGAGTTTGACACATGCTTTCAGTAGAGTGAGGGAGAGAAAATAATCAATGAAGCTATACACCTTACATGCATCAAGTTTATTTCTGTTCTCCTTTCCTTCTTTCTTCTTACTTAAGTTTCTATTGTAAGCATTTATCAAACACCAACTGTGTTCTAGGTAATATTTCAGCTTTCCATCTAGCAGTACAGTGATCAAAAACACAGGCAACTATTTTGATTACATTAAGTTTATGTTCTATTGGGGAAACGTGAGAGATAAATAATCAAATAAGATAATCAGAGAAGTGCTATGAAAAATTAAAATCAAGTGACAGAATGGTAAAGATATGTGGTCGTGGCCCACGTGACATGAAACTCAAGGAAAAATTCTTTGCGGAGATAGCATTTGAGTAGAGACATTGTAAATGGGGAGAAAAAACTTGACATCTTTAAACAGATCACATTAAGTACAAATGAATAAGTATTCGAAGTTTCAAATGAGCGCATTTGAAGAATATGATCATGATTTATTGGAGATGTTACTAGAAAGTAGCTGTGATACAACATCCTAACTATGACCTCTTCCCTGCCAATCTCCCATAATAAACCTAGGACCAATGACTGTTTATTATTGTTTTTTTTGTCAGGATGGAAGAGGATGCGCAGATACTCTGTAGGACTATTAACTGCAGTTATCGTTCTTGTCTTCACATATACGATTGAAATATTTTAGGAACTGTAGAGACTTATACTTTTGAGGTACAATTGACAATTAGCTTCTACTTCTTGTGATTAGGCTGAGCACACCTGCAGGCAATATGGGAAGTGGGATGGGTGTCCATATTCCTTCTGATTCAATATATCTTTATTGCTTTTAGTTACCTTATTATTCACTGCTAAACAAACCTGCAAACCTTCACTGCCTCTAACTGGAACTCCTCTTCAGTTATTTTCTGTATTCTGTGGGAGTTGATGCAGGTGCTAGATAGGCTATAGAAATTCCTGCCCTGTACATCTCTCTCCTGTTTTGGAAATGTATGTAAGATGAAGTCTCTATGTGAGATAAAGTCAACAATATTTAAGGACATCAATGTTTGGGGGAAATATATACAGAATATACCAAAGAAAAAATCAAAACATCCATTAATATATATTTTTTTTGTAATTCAGGACTGAAGAAATTTTACTAAACCCATTAATCTTATATCTGTATTTCCTTCTTCCAAAGCCAAAAATCACATTTCTACTGACACCAGCATATTACTCATTTGCTTTACCTCCTAATACATGTGTGGCAGCCTGTAAATAACAGTACCCACACTAGCACTAAGGTTATTACGTCTACAGTTCAAGACTTTTTCCTTCAAATCTTTTTGTCTTTAGGGTATATACCACTGAGGATGCATGGTTAATTTACTGTATCTTAAACTCACCTGAAATAGTCCCTTTCTGTATGGTTATGCTACTTCATGATAAACAGATTCATTTGATTAATTTTGCTTTCCATTTTTAGGGATTGTTTTTTAAATTCAGTTTTATATTAATTGTAAAGTTATAATTAATTGTATAATTATCTAAAATGTTTATAAGATTCTGAAGTCAAGTCTGTAAAACAAAGTATCTTTAGAGAGGTTGAATTTCTATCCCTCCATATGCCATCAACTTTGTTCTTCTCATGGGTAACCATTGTCATTAATATTAAGATTTTGTTTTTTTCTTCCATTTAAAAATAAGCAAATTAAATGTGTGTGTGCATGTCTGTATATGTTTTCATCCCTTTTTCTTAGTTGTTCATTATATGCACTTTTTTTCTGCTTTGCTTTATTCACTTAACAGTATAATCTAGTGTCTCACATTGCCTAGTGGCAGCATACAGAGATAGTTCTCATTGCTTTTCACAGTGGCAAAGAACCCCATTGTGTGATTGTACCACAGTTTATTGAAGCCAGTGCCCAACTGATGGACATTTGGGTTGTTTCCAGTTCTTTTCCATTACAAATGGCACTGATATTTTTAAATAAATATTCCACTTATCACAGTCACGTTTTCTTTGCTTTACTTGCCCATCCATCTGGTTTGACTTCAGACATGGAACTGAACTTTGATGCTTCTGATCCTACAAAAAGTCAAATAATGGTTCCTTCCTTGATACCCATGTCCTAAGCAACAAGACTGGTCTAGCTGAAAGGAGAGAGGTCTCCAAGAAGAGAGCTAAAGAATTCTCAGACGCTCAGGACAGCTTCATGTGGTAGCATATTTTACCTATTTTCTTTTTTCTCTTTTGCTTCTCATTGGTATTTTCTACATTATTATAAGGAAGGCATAGTAATTTCATGATAAAAATAAATAAAATGTTAGAAATGAAGAAGTTACACAGGAAGAACTCTTACATTGCTAAAAGAAAGAAGACAGCAACAAGCTAAAAACACAAATAAAATCGACATCCAGATGCTGCTGTTGGTCATGGTCATAGACAATTCCTATCACCGATGGTCGCTTTGAATGCTATCCCACGACCCTCAAGGTAAACGCACTTTCTATGGAAAGGAAATGAGGTGGTGTTATTACTCAGACCCTGTTGTCTTAATCCCTGATCTGTTTGCCTTCAACAGTCAGCTCGTGACTGAGAAGACTGGCCTTTCATAAGCTTTACTAGTGAATCTCTACATCCTGATTCCTTTGCACAGTGAACTGAACAGCTGTCCATCAAGTCTAATTATAGGCTCTGCAGTGCTTGGCAGAATTGTGTGTTCCAGGGTGCCCAAGTGTTGTTTAATAATCTTTTCAAACTATTTCCATGCTCTGACCCAATCCTGAATCCTGAAATTCCCAAAGGCTGATGTCTGAAGAGGTATGCTCTTCAATTTATGCATAAACACACAGATGTGCCCCCTTAGACAAACTTTGAATCTTGAAAGAAAAAAGAAAAATGAAGGAGAAGAGGGGGAAGGAGAAAATAGGGAGTAAGGGATAAAAGCAAACTCTCAGAGGCACAAAATGAAACGTGGGCAAGTCTATAATCAAACTATTTTTTGAGGAGGATTTAGATTAGGATATTTGTGAATATATCAATAATATTAAGTATATTAGGAAGAAAAATGTAATAAGGCTTTCTGCTTCTGTTTACCCTTTCAAAGGTTTCATTTCCATCTGCTTTGTTAAGACAAAATACATCCAGTATGTCATTTCCAACCAATACTGCATAATAATGTAATTATTTTTCCTCTAGAGAATAAGTGAATCACTAGATTTCTATAAATGCTGTTTTTTATTTCCTAGGTGTTACCATCTCCCCCGATGCATATCATACTAAATGATAAACCTGAAGAAATAAATTATAGACCACAAAGTGACAGAAACTCTCTATTTCAACTTTGCTCATTGGAATTTCACTGTTATAGGATCACCAATAATCCTGAAAGTTCAGCTATTCTTGTCCATAAGCTGAACTTTGGGAGTATTCTTTGGCATAGTTCTCCAGTAGAAAAAATGGATACTTCATGCACGTGAATTGACACCTTCTACCTGTTGACATTTATTGACAAAAAAGAAGGGGAAAGTAGGAGATAAAAGGAAAAATGGGAATATATTTATTTGTAAACTTTTATTTTTATACTCAGAACTTCAATTCTCAATTTTATTTGTCAATTACACCCTAATGAAGCTGGAAAAAAATTCTCAATTGTGCCATCTGGAGTTGGAACAAGAACGATTTCATCAACATGACCATCATGCATTGTTAGGAATGAGGGGCTGGAAGAACAGTCCATAAAAAAGGTACAGTAACAAGGACTGAGAGTAAAGAAAGTTGAGGGAAAGAACACAGTAATTTTGTAATAATCAGATTTTAGATATAAGGCTTAACGTCCAAATATCATTCCCCAGATATTCTCATTGCTGACCTAAGTCATCTCAAACACTAAGCAAGATTTTGACTTTCATTTTTTACAAAGCACTTAATATGATACCTGACACCAAATGGCAGCAAATACTATTTGCAGTGTGTTCTGGGTTCAATGTTCAGGTGCTGCTTTATGTAGAAACATAGCACCATATAACCAGAACAAATGGCAACATCATTTTAAGTCATTCATTTTTCAGTTTTCCACTTAGTAAAAACTACAGATGATCCATTTACTTCTTCCTCTGGAAATCGA
The DNA here is from genome assembly GCA_029783875.1 of Phataginus tricuspis. Classification (NCBI taxonomy): domain Eukaryota; kingdom Metazoa; phylum Chordata; class Mammalia; order Pholidota; family Manidae; genus Phataginus; species Phataginus tricuspis. The sequence goes on from JAQQAC010010508.1 coordinate 28,211,195, forward strand.
AGAGCCTTATCCCCTTTGGCCCATCTTTAACAGTTTATTTCTACAGACTCATTTTCATTTTACCTTTTTTTTTCATTTCTGTCTTAGAAAGCAAACCTGTTTAGCCTTAGCTAACAGAAGAAGTGTCCATATGAAAGCAGTCATATGTAAATGACCATTTTCAATTTATTGTTGAAAATATCGCTCCGATCCAAGGACAGTTCCTTCATGAGGTTTGCCTTGGGGAGTGGAGCAGAAATGATTTAGTGTGAAAGCAAGGGCACTGTTCTCTGAGCTCTAAGTAAACAAATTAATGGGAAATATTTCTTTCCTGTATTTTGGAGCAAACTGTCTACTGTTTGGACCCTTGTAGCACCTTGGTCCCTTCGGATATGTGGATTTTAGCCTCTTTCACACCTTAATCCCTTGACCCTTTTACTGTACAGAAATTAGAATATATCTTTCAAACTTCATAGTTCTATTCTAATGGCACCTGGTTAACAGTGGGTCTGGACTTCAGAAACTGAATGCTTGAGACTTCCGGAAAGATGGCGGCGTGAGCAGGGGGGTGGAAATCTCCTCCTCAAACTAAATATATCTATGAAAATACAGCAAATACAACTATTCCTAAAAGAGAGACCAGAATACACAGGAAAGCGCACACTGCATCTGCACCTGAGAGGATTCGGCAATCCGTGAGGCGGTCTTAAAGAGACCAGCTGACACACGTGGCACTTGCCAGCGACCACTCCTATTGCCATGAGAAGACAGAGGAATATAGTACAGACCAAGTTCATCCAGACCCAGACCACACCAGAGAGGGAGACTAAATGGATGGAAATGCACAATCTTCCTGAAAAAGAATTCAGAATAAAAGTTATAACCATGTTGATGGATCTACAGAGAAATATACAAGAGCTGAGGGAGGAAGTGAGGGAAGTCAGGAAAGACAATGCAGAAATGAGACAAGCCATTGATGGGTTTAGCAGCAGACTGGAGGAGATGCAAGAGACTTTTAATGCAATAGAAATCAGAGAACAGGAATACAGAGCAGCTGAGGCAGAGAGAGATAAAAGGATCTCTAGGAATGAAAGAATATTAAGAGAACTGTGTGACCAATCCAAACGGAACAATATTCGCATTATAGGAGTACCAGAGGAAAAGAGAGAGAAAAAGGGATAGAAAGTGTCTTTGAAGAAATAATTGCTGAAAACTTCCCCATGCTGGGGAAGGAAATAGTCTCGCAGTCCACGGAAGCCCACAGATCTCCCAACACAAGGGACCCAAGGAAGACAACACCAAGACATATAATAATTAAAATGGCAAAGATCAAAGATAAGGACAGAGTATTAAAGGCAGCTAGAGAGAGAAAAAAGACCACCTACAAAGGAAAATCCATCAGACTATCATCAAACTTCTCAACAGAAACCCTACAGGCCAGAAGAGAATGACATGATATATTTAACGTAATGAAACAGAAGGGCCTCGAACCAAGAATATTGTATCCAGCATGATTATCATTAAAATATGGTGGAGGGATTAAACAATTTTCAGACAAGCAAAAGCTGAGAGAATTTGCCTCCAATAAACCACCTCTACAGGACATCTTAAATGGACTGCTCCAGAGGGAAGCACTCCCAAGGCTAAAAAGATGTCACCAGAGAAAATAAAATCATAGTAAAGAAAGCAGACCATCCAAATACTGACTAAAGGAAAAGCATAAAACACCTAGTATATAAAGAATGGAGAAGGAAGAATAAGAAGGGAGAGAAATAAAGAAACAACAGACTGCGTTTACAATAACTAAACAAGAAAGTTAAGTTAGATTGTTAGATAGTAAAGAAGCAACCCTTGAACCTTTGGTAACCACGAATCTAAAGCCAGCAATGGCAATAAATACATTTCTATCGATAATCACCCTAATATAAATGGACTTAATGTACCAATCAAAAGACACAGAGTAACAGAATGGATAAAAAAGCAAGACCCATCTATATGCTGCCTACAAAAAACTCACCTCAAACCGAAAGATATACACAGACTAAAAGTGAAGGGATGGAAAAAGATATTTCATGCAAACAACAAGGAGAAAAAAGTAGGTGTTGCAGTACTTGTATCAGACAAAATAGACTTCAAAACGAAGAAAGTAGCAAGAGATAAACAAGGACATTACATAATGGTAAAGGGATCAATCCAACAAGAAGATATAACCATTATAAATATATACGCACCCAACACGGGAGCGCTGGCATATGTGAAACAAATACTAACAGAATTAAAGGAGGAAATAGATAGCAATGCATTCATTTTAGGTGACTTCAATGCACCACTTACTCCAAAGGACAGATCAACCTGAGAGAAAATAAGTAAAGACACAGAGGCACTGAACAACCCACTAGAACAGATGGACCTAAAAGACATCTACAGAATTCTACACCCAAAAGCAACAGGATACACATTCTTCTCAAGTGCACATGGAACATTTTCCAGAATAGACCACATATTGGCCACAAAAACAACCTCAGTAAAGTAAAAAATATTGAAATTCTACCAACCAACTTATCACATCACAAAGGTATAAAACTAGAAATGAATTTTAGAAAGAAAGCAAAAAGGTTCACAAATACATGGAGACTTAACAACATTCTCCTAATCAATCAACCAAATCAAAACAGAAATCAAAGAATATATGGAGACTAATGACAACAACAACACAAAGCCACAACTTCTGTGGGATGCAGCAAAGGCAGTTCTAAGAGGAAAGTATATTGCAATCCAGGCCTATTTAAAGAAGGAAGAACATTCCCAAATGAATAGTCTAAAGACACAATTACTGAAATTGGAAAAAGAAGAACAAATGAGGCCCAAAGTCACCAGAAGGAGGGACATAATAAAGATCAGAGAAGAAATAAATAAAATTGAGAAGAATAAAACAATAGAAAAAATCAATGAAACCAAGAGCTGGTTCTTTGAAAAAATAAACAAAATAGATAAACCCCTAGCCAGACTCATTAAGAGAAAAAGAGAATCTACACACATAAACAGAATCAGAAATGAGAAAGGAAAAATAACAACAGACCCCACAGAAATACAAAGAATTCTAAGAGAATATTATGAGAATCTATATGCTAACAAGCTGGAAAACCTAGAAGAAATGGACAACTTCTTAGAAAAATACAACCTTCCAAAACTGACCAAACAAGAAACAGAAAAACTAAACAGACCAATCACCAGCAACAAAATTGAAGTGGTAATCAAAAAACTACCCAAGAACAAAACCCCCTGACCAGAAGAATTCACCTCTGAATTCTACCAGACATATACAGAAGAAATAACACCCATTCTCCTTAAAGTTTTCCAAAAAATAGAAGAGGAGGGAATACTTCCAAACGCATTCTATGAAGCCAGCATCAATCTAATACCAAAACTGGGCAAAGACCTCACCTAAAAAGAAAATTACAGACCAATATCCCTGATGAATGTAGATGCAAAAATACTTAACAAAATATTAGCAGACCAAATTCAAAAATACATCAAGAGGATCATACACCATGATCAAATGGGATTCATCCCAGGGATGCAAGGACGGTACAACAATCGAAAATCCATCAACATCATCCACCACATCAACAGAAAGAAGAACAAAAACCACATGATCATCTCCATAGATGCTGAAAAAGCATTTGACAAAATCCAGCATCTATTCATGATTAAAACTCTCAACAAAATGGGTATAGATGGCAAGTACTATCAACATCATAAAGGCTATATATGATAAACCCACAGCTAACATCATACTTAACAGTGAGAAGCTGTAAGCTTTTCATCTAAGATTGGGAACAAGACAGGGATGTCCACTCTCTCCACTGTTATTCAACATAGTACTGGAGGTCCTAGCCATGGCAATCAGATCAAAGAAAGAAATACAAGGCATCCAGATTGGTAAAGAAGTCAAATTGTCACTATTTGCAGATGACATGATATTGTACATAAAAAACCCTAAAGATTCCACTCCCAAACTAATAGATCTAATATCTGAATTTAGCAAAGTTGCAGGATAGAAAATTAACACACAGAAATCTGTTGTCCTATACACTAACGAGGAACTAACAGAAAGAGATATCAGAAAAAACAATTCCATTGACAATTGCATCAAAAAGAATAAAATACCTAGGAATAAGCCTAACGAAGGAAGTGAAAGACCTATACTCTGAAAACTACAAGACACTCCGAAGAGAAATTAAAGAAGACACTAACAAATGGAAATCCATCCCATGCTCTTGGCTAGGTAGAATAAATATTGTCAAAATGGCTATACTACCTAAAGCAATCTATAGATTCAACGCAATCCCTATCAAAATACCAACAGCATTCTTCAATGAACAGGAACAAATAACTCTAAAACTCACATGGAACGACAAAAGACCCCAAATAGCCAAAGCAATCCTGAGAAGGAGAAATAAAACAGGGGGAATTACACTCCCTGACTTCAAACTCTACTACAAGGCCACAGTAATCAAGACAATATGGTATTTGCACAAAAACAGACCCACAGACCAGTGGAACAGAATAGAAAATCCAAACATTAACCCAAACACCTACAGTCAATTAATATTTGATAAAGGAGCCTTGGATATACAATGGGGAGATGACAACCTTTTCAGCAGCTGGTGTTGGAAAAACTGGATAGCTACATGTAAGAGAATGAAACTGGACTATTGTCTAATCCCATACACAAAAGTCAACTCAAAATGGATCAAAAACCTGAATGTAAGTCATTAAACCATAAAACTCTTAGACAAAAACATAGGCAAAAATTTCTTGGACATAAACATGAGCGACTTCTTTATGAACGTATCTCCCCGGGCAAGGGAAACAAAAGCAAAAATGAACAAGTGGGACTATATCAAGCTGAAAAGCTTCTGTACAGCAAAGGACACCATCAGTAGGACAAAAAGACATCCTACATTATGAGAGAATATATCCATAAATGACGTATCCGATAAGGGGTTGACATCCAAAATATGTAAAGAACTCACGCACCTCCACAAACATAAGTAAATAGTGCAATTAAGAAATGGGCTGAGGACATGAATAGACACTTGTCCAAAGAAGAAACTCAGATGGCCAAAAGGCACATTAAAAGATGCTCCACATCACTAATCATCAGAGAAATGCAGATTCAAACCACAATGAGATATCACCTCACACCAGTGAGGATGGCCAACATCCAAAACACAAACAACAACAAATGTTGGCGAGGATGTGGAGAAAAGGGAACCCTCCTGCACTGCTGGTGGGAATGCAAATTAGTTTAACCATTGTGGAAAGCAGTATGGAGGTTCCTAAAAAAACTCAAAATAGAAATACCATTTGACCCAGGAATCCCACTCCTAGGAATTTACCCTAAGAATGCAGCAGCCCAGTTTCAAAAAGACAGATGCACCCCTATGTTTATTGCAGCACTATTTACAATAGCCAAGAAATGGAAGCAACCTAAGTGTCCATCAGTAGATGAATGGATAAAGAAGAAGTGGTACATATACACAATGGAATATTATATAGCTATAAGAAGAAAACAAATCCTACCATTTGCAACACCATGGATGGAGCTAGAGGGTATTATGCTCAGTGAAATAAGCCAAGCCGAAAAAGACAAGTATCAAATGATTTCACTCATATGTGGAGTATAAGAACAAAGAAAAAAAAAACTGAAGGAACAAAGCAGCAGCAGACTCACAGAACCCAAGAATGGACTAATAGTTACCAAAGGGAAAGGGACTGGGGAAGATGGGTGGGAAGGGAGGGATAAAAGGGTAAAAGGGGCATTACGATTAGCAGAAGTAATGTTGGGGGCGCACGGGGAGGGCTGTACAACTCAGAGAAGACAAGTAGTGACTCTATAGCATCTCACTACGCTGATGGACAGTGACTGTAATGGGGTTGGTAGGGGGGACCTGATGAAGGGTGTAGTCTAATCACCATAATATTGCACATGTAATTGTAGATTAATGATACCAAAATAAATAAAAAAAACACATCACAAAATAAATTTTAAAGAGTAACTATATACTCATCTATGAGAAAAAAAATGATACTAATAATTCAAACAGTCATGAAGACAAGAACATTGAAGACCTGATATTTCTATTCCCAGTTTGAAACACATTTTTGAGAACATGAAAGTTTAATTATACCTGAAGTTTCCCAAAAGAAGCTTTCTGTCAAAACCCACAAACTTATGAAGAAAATTTTTGAAAATTATGTATCTGATTTAAACACAAAAATAAATAGACATATATTGAAAAAAAAAAAAAACTGAATGCTTGAACTTGAATAGTGATGCTATACAAGGTGACCAGGGGCAAAACAGAACTTCGTTTCAGGTGAAAAGACAATCCAGAGCAAATTTTTCAATATTTGTTGGACATTGAAAGTTACTTTTTTATCTATTTCTTGACAAAGCTTTGCTCTTTGAGACAAATAGAGACTAACTATATGAACATCACAGTTGTGCCTTTACCTAGAGGTCTCAAATACCATTGAGAGGTTTTGCCAACTTGCTGCCAGAAAGCATCATTATTCATTATCTGGTTTTTCACTGGCATGTGCATGTTATGAACTAAAGAAAAAGAAGGATCATTATGGAAACCTAGCCTAAGGAAGCAGGATCAGCTTAAGTGTATCTGTTAAAAATGTAATTAAGGGATTGTTTTCTCTATAAAGTTGGACTGGGCTAAATTGACTATCTGATAGGGTTGATTGACTTGTACAGAGATTTCATGAAATTTGTGCTTAGGGCAATCTCTTTCCTACAGTGGTTCACATTGCTTTGTGTCGATTTACCCAGAGACAAAGGGAAGCCAAGTGTTCAGACTGATATGAAGTCTTAAAGATTTCCTCTGTGTGATCTTTTCTAGCTTTTGCCTTAATGCAATGTTTTTTCATTGGGTAAGAGAGAGGCAGGGCCTGAGCATGTGGCTGGGTGGAAACATGCTTCACTTAGTGTCTCTGTGTAGGAGGCTTCTAGATGGCCTCAATAAGTGAGGGCAGGTCAGGGCATATCTCCCTGGTGCATTAACTTTTGGTCAATTCTGCAGCATTTCACCATCATAATATTAAAACCACAGCAGGTTGACAAGCAATATCCTTTGTCTCTTAACAACTACCCAATTCCACCCCTGCTTCCACCAGTCCAATTCTCTCTGTTTAGCTGTTTCAGTGGCAAATGAAATAAAAATCCATGGTATTAACCTGTCATATTAAAAACCCTTTTTGCTCTGGTGCATACATTTGGCACAGTTGTGTATTTTGCATTTAAATATCTCTCCACCAGTGGGCTGTTCGAAACTATTGCTTTTCTATGGGAAATTAAACAGGGAGCTGCTTAATGCTCCTTGTTAGTTTTTTAATAAAAATGAAAGTGAAGCCAGCAGTACTAGGAGCAAATGTCTGCAGGACCCCATGGCTGTGCTAAAAGCACAGAGGAAGAACCAAAATGCATATTACTTTAAACTACCCTGCGCCGGTAGCTCTGCAATACCCACTCCACTGTGGCCCTATGAAATTGCCTCTCAAATGTTGTTTAGAGGTTCTGTTAAATTGGGAAAGTCTACTCCTGGGATCATTAGGTAGCTCTCAATTTGGTTTCCTAATAAAATATTGAAAGTCACAATGGAGAAGTAGAACTACAGCTATTGAACTTGTGTGGCTTCTATGGCTTAAAGAATCAAGAAGAGGAGGACAAGAAAAAGGGGGAATGGAGAGAAACAGAGGAAGTGAGGAAAAGAGGATGGCCAGCACTCTGAACATGAGTGTCTGGATGGCATTAAACAAGCAATAGTTTTTCTAGACTTAAGCCTAACAATTTGTTAGGCTGATGCAAAAAGAATGAGAACTATAAAGAAATGCTTCCTTACTGGACACCCAAGCCATTTCTAGTGCCAAATATCAAACTTTCAGGGGGAAAAAATTCCATATTGATCTAACTGCAGCATTCTTATTTCAAGGCAGACCATGTCTGATAGAACATTGCAGAGTTTTGTAATTATAAACATGAAATTAGTCATTAGCAGCAGTGCCCCAAAACAATAAACATTTTATATATTTTCCTGCCTTACCTTTTTCATTTCTATGCTAACATGCATATAATTAAATTTACTGAGATGCCCAAACCTAATTATCTAATTTTAAAAATAGTGGTATGATCTAACTTTAAACTTTACAAGTTTACTGCACAGACATTGGGTAGTAAGCTTCTGGGAGGAAACAAATGTCCAGTAAGGAAGCTTTTCCTTATAGTTATAACTTTTTTTGTATCAGAGAACCAAATGCCTTTAAAATTTCTGATACTGAAAAACACTCATTCAGCACTTTCAGAGCACTTACAGATGCATTTGACACTATTGAAAAGTAATCTTTATCTACCTTCTCAAAAGTCTCTGTCCATGACAAGATTCTGAGTGATAATTTTGACTGACTATGCATTATTTTAGCTTCTACCAATTTAATACTTCACTAAACTCCTTGATAATTTTTGTTTTTGTATTTTTTTCAAGCTCTCACTTCAGTTGTTCAATCTGTGTATCTAAATTATCTTTTCAGTATGCTTTGATATATAAAGTTTAAATAAAATGTTTTTTAAAAATTCCACAAAATAATATACATAAGATGTCATAATTAGAGTGTATATGGGCCATAGTTTTTCACACTTAGTTGTTATAGTTAGAGACAACATCCTAATCACTGAGGCCATCTGGATATGCAGACATTTTTCTAAGAAATATCTTGTGTTAATATCAAATATTTGAGGAAGAAGTTAAACTGTGTCAATTTATCTTAGGGGTTCCTTTCCTAAGATTAAAGTTTCTCAGTGTGTTTTTTCAAAAAGCCACACAAAAAGATGTTTTACTTAATAATGAGTTGATATTCATTAGTAACATTAGGAAAATTCTATGTTGAAACATTTAGAGTTGGACCAAAAATCATGTAAATTCATTTGATAACTATGTCTTGGAAATTAGCAAGAGAGCCTAACATTAGTAATCAAACCGTGAATCTTTAGACAACAAACACTATCAGAACAAGGTGATGGTGGCTTTTTCATCACTTCTTCAAGATGACAGAAGATGTGAGTTCTGATCCAGGTTGGTGACATAGGTGATCATAGGACACCTTCTCCCACAGATACACTGAAGCTAAATACACACAGAAAAATTCCCTCTAAAAAATCTAGAAACTATATGAGTTAATCCTACCTATCAAGCAAGTGTTAAAATACCCACATCACCATATCAAAATGGGTAGAAAAGTCTGAGACACACTCTCACAATAAACCCTACCCTTGGCATAGAACTATATATTCAAGAGGGAACTCAAGACTCCTAGCTTCACTCTGAAGAGAAAAGGATTGGGACCCCATGTCTAATGCCCTAACATTTAAGAATCCCAAACACCTAACTCTGAAAGCCAACAAGCTTGCATCCACAAGGCCCTCACAAGACTTTAGAAAAAAAATAGCAATTCTTAATGGGCTCACAAGGACTTTCTATAACTATCCCTCCAGGACTCGGCATAGAGCTAAAGAATACAATGACTAAGATGAAAAACACAGTAGAAGAAGGGATACAACATCAAATTAGATCAAGCAGAAGAAAGGATCAGTGAATTCAAATACAGGACAGTGGAAATCATCCAATTAGAAGAATCGAAAGAAAAAAGAATGAAAAAAATGAACATAACACCATCAGTCAACCAATATATGTATTAAAGTGGTCCCATGTGGAGAACTACCTTTGAATCTCAGCTGCGCCACAAAGATGGCCGCTGAGAACCCTTTGAATTTCAGTTGCGCCACAGCTTCCTGCCGAGTGTTCTCACTCAGTTCCACTGCTTACGTCAGAGACAACTGCGCATGCGCACAACTCTGTGAGTGATTGGAAATTTGAAAGTCGCCTTATTAGCATAAGGTGTAACCAATCAGAAGAGACCACACCCTATATATTCCGTGTTCTGAACTGCAATAAATGAGTTCCTACTTTGGCTGAGCTTCATGTTGGTCTGATTGTCTCCAGGGATGGCGGAGGCTGCGGAATGGGCTCTTGCCTCCCTTGCTTCGCCTTGTCGGGGCGTGCCTCTCCCTCCCTTCCTTTCTCTCTGCTGGCTCGGAGGGTCACAGAAAGAGCTAGTAATCCTGACGGTGAGCAGGACCGGCAGGGGAGAGGCTAGAAACCCTGACAGTCCCAGAAAGAGAAGAGGAAAAGGGGCAGAAAGCTTATTCAATGATCATGGCTGACACTGACCTGGAGAAGGAAACAGACATCCAAATCCAGGAATCCCAAATAAGAGGAATCTAAAGAAACCAATACTCAGCTTATAATCAAATTGTCAAAAGTTAAAGGCTTAGAAGCAACAGGAAGAAAAAAGTACTTGCTACACAAAATGAGACCCCCTACACGACTATCAGTAGATTTCCAGCAGAAACTTTACAGGTCAGCAGGGAGTGAAATGATATACTCAAAATGCTGAAAGAAAAATCTGCCAACCGAGAATATCTAGCAAAATTGATCTTCAAAATTGAAGGTGAAATAGTTTTCCAGACAAGCAAAAGCTAAAGGAATTAATCACCAAAAGACCAGCCTTGCAAGAAATGTTAAAGTGACTTCTGAAGCTATACCAAAAGGATAGCAATTTGTAATGGCAAAACATATGAAAATATGACTCTCACTGGTAAAGATAAATATATAGTTAAAACCAGAGTATTCTAATGTTGTGATGGTTGTGGGCAAATTGTTTATAAATCTAGAGTGAAAGTTAAAAGACAAAAGTATTAATAATTATAACTACTTTAACTTATTAATAGATACACAAGGTAAGAAGATACAAATCGTGGCAACAGAAACAAAATGTTGTGGGTGGAAAGTAAAAATGTAGAGCTTTAGTATGCACTCAAAGCTAAGTTTTTATCAACTTAAACGACTGTTACAAATGTAAGATGCTATATGTAAGCCTCATGGTAACTATAAAGCAAAAACGTATATAGTAGATGAAAAAAAACGAAGAGGAATCTAAGTTTCCCACTATAGAAAAATCATCAATTAACAACGGAAGACAGAACAATAAAGAGAAGGAACAAGAGGAATACAAAACATCTGGAAAACAATGAACAAAATGGCAATAGTAAGTCCATACTTATTTTTAAATGTAAATGGTCTAAATTCTCCAATTATAAGACATGGAATGACTGACTGGATAAAAAATAAATAAAAGACCCAACTATACACTGCCTATTGGAGACTCATTTCAGCTTTAAGGACACACACAGGCTGAAGGTGAAAAGATGGAAAAAGATATTCTAGGCAAATGGAGACCAAAAGACAGAGGCAGAGTAGTTATATTAGACAAAGTAGATTTTAAGGCAAAGACTAAGAAGAGACAAGGAAGGTCACTATATAATGATAAAGGATAAATCCAACAAAACGATAAAACATCTGTAAATATTTATGCATTGAACCTAGAAACACCAAAACATATAAAGCCAATTATAACAGACCTAAGAGAAACAGATAGTAATACAATAATAGTAAGGACTTTTTTTTTTCCCCCGTTTTTTTTTTTTTT
>JAQQAC010010508.1:28222892-28439077 GCA_029783875.1 Phataginus tricuspis
TTTTTCTTTGTTCTTATACTCCACTCTACTTTTAACATTGGTTAGATCCTCTAGAAAGAAAATCAGTAAGGAAACATTGGTTTGAAACTACACATTAGACCACATGGATTTAACAGACATGTACAGAGCATTCTTTCCATATCTATCCTTATACAATATGCAACAGAATGTATATTCTTCTCAAGCATACGTAAAGCATTCTCCGGTATAGATCATATGTTGGGCCACAAAACAATGCTAAAGTTAAGAAGACTGAAATAATATTAAGCATCCTTTCCAACCACAATAGTATGAAACTAGAAATCAATTAAAAGAATAAAACCAGAAAATTCACAAACCTGTGGAGATTAAAAACATGCTCCTGAACAATCAATAACCAAGGAAGATATCAAAAGAGAAACCAAAAAATAACTTGAAACAAATAAAAATGGAAATGCAGCATACCAACTTACAGGATGCAGCAAAAGCAGCTCTAAGAGGGAAGTATATACTAAATCAACACCTACATTAAGAAAAATTAAAGAACTCAAATAAACAACCTAACTTTACAACTCAAGGATCTAGGGATAAAAAAGAACAAACTCAGACCAAATTTTAACTCAGACCTGAAACCGTAAAACTCCTAGAAACAATAGGTGATAAGCTTTTTGACATCAGTATTGGCAATGATTTTTAGATTTGACACCAAAAGCAAAAATAAACAAGTGGGATGACATCACATTTCTGCAAAGCAAAGGATGTCATCAACAAAATGAAAAGACAACCTACACAATGAGAGAAAATATTTGCAAATTCTATAACTGATAAGCAGTCATATTTAAAATATATGAAGAACTTACACAACTCAATAGCAAACAAATAAACAATCTGATTTCTAAAAATGGGTAGAAGTAATGAACAGACATTTTTCCACAGAAGGCATACAAATGACCAAGAGGTAGATTTGAAGAGAAAAGATGGTCAGCATCACTAATCATCAGGGAAATGTGATTTGAAACCACAGTGAGATATCGCATCACACTTGTTAGAATGGTCATCGTCCAAAAGACAAGAGAAAACAAGTGCTGGCAAGGATGTAGAGAAAGGGGAACTCCTGTTCACTGTTAGAAGGGATACAAATCAGTGCAGCCGCTATGGAAACAATACAGAGATTATTTGAAAAAATAAAAATAGCACTATTATATATAGTAGTTTTGGATATAAATCCAAAGGAAATGGAAATAGGATATAGAAGAGATATCTGCACCCTGTGTGGCCTTATCGACTATAGACTATGATCTATAGACTATCCACTATGGAAATAACCTAAGTGTTTGTGTTTGTGTGTGTGTGTCTGTGTGTGTGTGTATAATGAAATATTCAACCATGAGAAAATAGGAAATCTTTTTGTTCTGACACTGTGGATGGACCTTGAGAGTGTGATACTAAATAAATAAGCCATGCAGAAAAAGGCAAATACTGCATGGTATCACTGATATGTGGAATCTAAATAAAATGTCAAACTCATAAAAACAATAGCAAAGTGCTTGGCAGGAACTGGGTCATGGGGACATAGGGAAAGTTTGTTAAAAGGGTAAACACTTTTAGCTATTATATCTTTCTGAAGATCTAATGAATAACATGGTGACTGTAGTTAGTAGTCAACAGTATATTGTATAATTGAAATTTGCTAAGAGAATAGAACTTAATTGTTCTAACACAGACAAAAAGGTAAGTGAGGTGATGGATGTGTTAACAAGATGAGAGGAATCCTTTCACAATGTATATATATATATATATATATATATATATATATACATATATATATAATCAAATCATTATGATGTACACTTTAAATATCTAACAATTTTGTGTGTCAATTATACTTCATTAAAGCTGAAAAAAAAAACAAAAAAATTATGTCCAAACAAAAACTTGTGCATGAATGTTCATAGAAGCATTATTCATAATAACTAAAAGGTGCAAACCATCCACATGCCCATCATGTCCAAATGGATAAACAAATGTGGTCTATGTCACAGTGGAATGTCACTGGCTGTAAGGGGCGTGGAGCCCTGATGCATGCTATGACACGGATGAACCTTCGAAACATTAGGCTAAGTGAAAGAAGCCAGACTGAAAAGTCCACATATTTATGATTACATTCATATGAAATGTCCAGAATAGGCAAATCCATAGAAACAGAAAGCAGACAAGTGGTTATCAGAGGCTGGGGGCAAAGGGGATGCAGAACGACTGCTAAGGGGAAAGAGGTCTGAAAAATGATTATTTTAGTGTTATGAAATTTTACTCTAATTTAAAAATGGATGCAATAGGGATGAGCCTTGAAAACATTATGCTGAGGGAAAGAAGCCAGTTCCCAAACACCCCACATCATAGGATCCCATTTCTGTGAGATGTCCAGAAGAGGCAAATACAGTCAGAATGTAGAGTAATGGTTGCCTAGGGATGGGAGTGGAGGTAGGGAAGGTTGGAGTGTAATAGCTAAAGAGAATCGAGTTTCTTTTGGGGATGATCAAATGTTCTAAGAGTGCTGTGATGGTGGTACAACTGTGTGCGCATACTAGAAGTCCCTCAGTTGTACATTTATCTCTTCTAAAACCTTGCTTCAGTAAGATGTTTGTTTTGTTCTTAAAGATATGAGTATACCCTAAATATAACAATATTTTCTAGCATTTACTGAAGGAAAATAATATGTGAAATTTAAGACTAAAGATAGATACTTCGTGAGAGAAAGGGAAAGAATGCTCTTTACATATTTCCATAGAAAACCACCTGCGTTCCTCAGTTTCCTCATCTATTTTCCTGGCTTGGTTAAGATTTTGTCATGGGGGGCAATGCTGAACACGTTTTCAAATGGCTTTTACAAAGCTTTGAGTTCAATTTAAAAGTTGAACGAGAAATCTCACGTTCAGGCTTTCCTACATATATTAGCCTAGGCTGTGAGCAAAAAGTGTAAAAGACAAAAAGAATTTCAGCTCGAACCCAGGATTTATAGAGAGTGAAGCCACAAACGGAGGGGCCTCAAGGATCTCAAAGCCACAGCCCGACCTTTGGGCTTCTCGTCTTCTTAGAGAAGACACGTCAGACAAGTCAGCATGAAAGAGAAGAATGACCGGGAGAGGGTATTGGAAGGGGAAGATCAAGAAACATATCAGAGGAGACGATTTTGAATAGCTCATATGGAGTTTGTTCTTCCTTTACCCTGAATGGAAATTAAAATCTATCTGTGAGACTGAAAATCAAGCAGCATGATGTGACCCATACAACGGACAACCAAAGACGCTTTTGAGAGAGTCAAGAGTTTTGGAATGATACAGCTTTTCAGACAATACTCTTGAATACACTTATAACAATATCTCTGTTTTTCCACATTTTCTGGTGATAGGATACAAAGGTGCACCTGACTGCAGGCTTCCTTTGCTTGGTTCTTTTGTATCCAGTACCTTGTAATTCTTCAGTAGTTAGTCCAATAGGCCAACTTTATTCAAGGAACACAATTTCTCACCTATGTATTTCTCTATATTTGCCTTCTTCTCCCTCTTCCCTGAACTACACATACACTAGCAAATCCTTTATTTATCTCCCTCCTGGTGATTTAGGATATTTTAGGATTTGTCAGGTTGTAATATGTATTCAAATTGTCTGACTTCATATCATAGGAAGGTATGCACTGAGAGAATTTTGCAAATGAAGTGGCTTCAAGACAAGATGATGATGCATCACAAGTTTCCTTTCCTAGTCATAAGCACTACAGATGCAATAGGTGGTTAATTATCAATATCTCAGGAAGACACAGTAGCTCAAAACTGCTACAGCCCAGTAAGGTGCTACAGTTGGGAGAAAAAAAAGAATAAAACTGCCAAAAGAGCACAAAGGGAGTTGAGAAAGTGAAATAGTCTGAAAGCTCATTTATGAGTGACAAGTATATGGCTTTTTACCAACTCATTTGTAGAAAAGTTGAAAAAAAATGCTGAAGTTATGATTTTCTACTATTCCCTTTACTATTATTATTATTATTATTAAATGATTCCAGCAGCAAAACCTTTTCTTTGGGGGAAATTCCTCATTTCATTAACTGATTTCATTTCAGTCAGTTATTTTCATCTCCAGCCAGCACATGATAGCAGTTGATGCCTGGTGGCTGACCTCCCGGTAACTGATGCAGCTTCATTTGATGATTAATTATTCCTTGAGCAGCTACAGCACCTAGGGAAGGCTTTGCACTCGTGCTAGAAATTTGCAGCTCAGGAGGCAAACACCAACCAAAGGAGGCAAACAAAGATGTGACAAAAATGTGAAAAATTTACAAATGTATGTTCTGGATCCTCAAAGGGGGTGTGTATTTCTAAGATGGCATGAGGGGTCGCCTCATTCTAGAGGTTTAGCAAAATCACTGAAAATGATTAGTGTGGCAGAGTAAGAGCTCTGCAAATCAGGGACAATTCCATGACATAGACTTTCTTTAGCTTTTCTTTGTATATGTGTCTAGGTATCTATGTATGTAGGTATCTATCTATGTATGTATCTATCTAATCATCTATCTATCTATCATCTATCTATCTATCCACCTATCACTATCCATATATAAATATGAGGTCCACAGTAAAGGAAAAAAACAAAAAAATTATTCAAAGATAAAATATTTTCAACTTTTGCTTATGATGAACCTGAGAGAACTGGCATGGCATTTTTGTATGACTCTGAATGCAACATGAAAGCGTTAATACCATTTATAAACAAAAGTGCACCCTAAATACAGGGCGGCAGAATGACTTAATTGTGAAAATCACAACCTGAAGGATACAGGGCTTCTGAAGCCTTTGCTAGAGGAGACACAGGTAACTAATCCACGCACCTGGGGATTCAGGGAAGCTTAGTTTCCCTTTGGTACCTCTTTCCCCAGACTGGTGGTGGAATGTTTTGTCATGATACCTGAGTTCTCTGCATAGATTGTTGTAACAAGCCACCTTGGTGTCTGGTACATATGATTGCAAATGTTTCAGAGAAGCCCGTAAATTTCAGGGAATGTACAGAGCTCTGATGTTCTTTCTATACTGCTCAGCAGTTTACCAATGAGAAAATGGAGGTGGGGGTGGGGTGTTGCTCTTAAATTTAGAAAGTAAGTATATGTTCATAAGCATGAGGCTGGATAACACTTGTCATTCATTTCTAGCTGGGGTGATGTTTTGAACTCCATTCTTATTAGCTTAAATGTCTAAAGCTACTAGGTTCCTTTAATTTTTTTTTAAATGTGCACATTGTGTTCATTTTCTCATCTGTCAATGCTATAAAATGTAAATGACATAGCTATGCACAGAAATTCAGGAATACTATTTAGTTTCTAAGTCCTAGATATCCTTCAAAGCAAAGCTTATGCATATACAAAAACACTGATCAAAATGAAGTCTGCAGTCAAAACCAAATAAAGATCGGGCCAGTGACTCTCAGTAATAAAGGTTAGAAAACCCAGAAGAGGAAATAGATGTGATATATGTGTCTTTGCATCTTCAGCAAATATGGCAGCACCATTTACAGAAAGCACTGCATTTTCCTCGGCAGAACTGGAGAGAGAGTAGCCACCTCGCCCTTATTTCAGGGAACTGTCATTTCTTTCATGCTTAATGTACTTTGGCCCAGACAAATGTTAACCCATGGGCTAATATATTAGACCTTTATTTTGATATATCCATTTTCTTCCTGAGGAGTACTGAACCATCATCTTATTTTTCATATTCCCAAAATGCCTTCTAGTTGATACATTTTTTGGAGGGATGGCAAATGAAATATAGGTGATTTGAATTTCAGATAAACAACGTATTTTTTTTAAATGTAAGTATGTATCATGCAATATTTTGAGCATACTTACATTAAAAAAAATTCATTCTTTATCTGAAATACTTATTTGGCTGGGTATCCTGTAGTTTTATTTGCTAAATCTGGCAATCCTAAGTATGGTAACTTAGAAAAGCTACATTCATTTTTAAAGCATATGTTTATCTTAGCCAAACCTATCCCTCCTTCCTTAGCCCTCCTAATTGATTATTAAAAATAGGAAGACAGTCATTGATGAAAATGATGTTTGTATTTCTTTCCTCTTGGCCCTAGAAGCCCCAAAGAATCAAATATTTTCACTTCTTGTGATACAGATAGATATCTTTAGCATAACTATTTGATGCGGAAGCCATTGTCTTCTGTGGCTGCAAAGTGCAGAGGCAGGAGTTCATTTGACCTTTTCACGAACCAGAGCCATCCAGAGCCATCTATGTATTTCCACTTCATTTATTTTCATTCCCTGAAGTAACGGCACAAATAGAAAAACTTGAGTAGAGTAATTATGTGACAGTGGGTGCAAAGGAAGGGGCCCAAAGAGACATGCTTTGGAGTGTTAAAAATATTATTATCAATAAGACTTCTCACTTGATGTGATTCATTTGTTTTGAAACATCTTGTGGCCTCATGTGGTCTTAGGCTGGAGGCAGAATCGCACAACCAGCTTTTGGGGGGACTTCGTAGAGACTTGTGATCTTTACCTCTTGGAAGAATTGTTTTTGAATAGTAACTGCTGATTCCTACCTGTGTACATTTCTGATAGTAAAGTCTCTTGCATTTGCAAAAGAAAAGTAATAATAATAAAAAAAGGATACTTCCTTTCCTAACAGTTTTGAAATCTTTCTCTAAGATCCTTTTCTTGATGTTATCCGCCTGGATCTGTTCTTTAATGCTTTTATCCATGTATTTTAACACAATGATTTTTGGCTCCAGGTTTCTCATTTGTAAAGCGCGGATAACAGTGGTTACTGCCTTTACTTGTCATGAGGGTTAAATGAGATGAATACCAAAATTCTTAGCTTAGTAGCTTATCGTTTAACACCAACTGAAACACTGTAGCTTATCATTTGACACAAGTTGACTAAATGCCTTCAGATGCTCAGATGCGCTACTTACACCTTGTTGAACCTTAGTAGCTGATTAATATGCTTTCTATATAATGTTAACTGTGCAATCAACCTGCTTCTTGCCTCCTCATGGAAGTTTGGATTCTGCCAAGTTTGGGACATAATTTGGAGTTAATTGTAATTTCAGTGTTATTATGCATATGTCCTAAACAACTCATGGCTTGTGTTTGCTTTTATTTGTTTTGTGTTATTAAATGTCTTTATTAAGTTAAGCATGATTTATAAGTATTACATTCCCAAACTTAATACACATTTAGATTTCCATAACTGATGGAAACTTTAAATGCTATTAAACTGAACCTTGCCTAATTGTTACCCTTTATTGTTCACAACAAACACTTTTCAAAGAACACCTTCGCAAAGTATTGAAAAATAATAGATGTCTACACTGAAGGCACAGTCTAAGGAAGGTGATTAGTTGACAGGAACAGGCACATTTATTATAAACAGTAAATCAATAATAGAAACAATTACCTAAAGATATTCCCATTCTCCTTAAGGCATTGGCAACTTGAAGAATGGAGTTTATTCAGAATAAAATAACAAAACCATCACAGAAGGTATTACTTTTTAGTAATACAAGATTTTTATAATCTGTACAGTTAGGAATATCAATAAATATCTCAATATTAGACATAACGTTGTTCATGTTATATAACTCGTGAGCTGTATAACACTGAGTTATTGTGATGGATAAAGAAAAATAAGGGGGCCAAAAGAAGCAGATAGCTTTTAAAAACAGCTAGTGATTTCCTTATGAACTCATTTACATTTTAAGAGACTAACAGCAGTTTTTAATCTTGAAATTTAACTGTCTTCTACAGTAGCTATGTTTTATGACAATGCAATTACCTAAAACTTGTCATGACCACTGAAGAACATTAAAAGTTAAATTTAAATCTCCTGTTCAAAAAATGAGATAAATACAGGGTCTTTAAATATTAGTGAAATACATATCTCCTAGGACCTCAAGTGTCAAAAAAAATGAATATAAAAACTCAATGACATAGAGGAGAGTGTTATAAAATGCAACCTCAATTAAGACTTTTGTTCTTGGTCCAACTGCACCAGTTGTCAAGGTCTGTGATCACAATGTCTTTAAAATACTCAGATACACAGAAAATTTGCTGAACCTGGTCAAACAAAAGAAATGAGTAATTACTTAATAGTCTTTAATTAAAACAGAATTCTTTCTTGAAAGGTAACTCATTTTTAAAAATTATGTTTGTCCTGAAAGGGGTGGTGTGTGGCTTCTCTTTCCATGAAATCAATATTAAAAGAGAATGAAAACTCCACATGCATCAGAAATAAAACTAACTAATGCAAGAGACACTATTTTTATAAATATGACTTATTATATGGGCCTAGTATTGCCCAAACTTTCTGGAGATATTGTCTCACTCATAACTATAGGTGTGTGAAATCAGAAGTCAGTATACCCTCATGAATACATTTGAAAATTAAGGGAAAAAACAATAAGAACTCACTTGGATGAGTTATCAAATTAGGAAGGACCCATGAAGAATATTTTGGCAAAAGACTTAAAGCCAAGGAATTGAAGGGCCAGGGAGGGGGTCAGTATGAAAAGCAGTGCTTTTAAATAGGTGAGTGGAGAGCAGCCTCGTAGAACACTTACTGGAGCAATGTTCCTACATGTAACATAATGATTAAGAACACAAACACTAGATTAAACAGGTCTGTTTAAAAATTGGCTCATCTCTAACTATGGGACTCATCCCAAGTTCTAGAAGTCTTGGGAACCATCTATGTAATGAGATGCACAGGTTTTCATATAATGAAGTTGGAGGATGTATGCAGAGAACATAACACTCATTAATGGGATAAATGGTAGCTCTTTCTGTTCCATGGGTGGCAAATCCATTTAAAGAGACCTGGAATGAGCATATTTTTGTTATTTATATATTATGTACAGAGAAAAACAAAAATGGTCATATTGATGCTCATTTAAAAACAAAATTCAACATGGAAAAAAGTTTAAGCACAAAAAAACAAACAAATGAAACTAGTGTGTGTTCAGTATAAAAAGTATCCAAACACAAATATTTAGAACTATGTAATATAGGAAGTGAAAAATCACTTCCAAAATATGTAGATAAAGTCACTCGCAACATTTTAATTTTATTTTTAAAACTTGCAGACTTTTAGAAAGTGTTATATTCATATATATACATACTCATTCTTGCTACTTAATTAATTTATTTACTTATTTGCCGAGATACTGGCAAAGAAGTAAATATCTTGCCTTTTTGGTTATAGACATATTTCCATGTCAATATGTATGTTGATATTGACATATAATATGTTACATATTAATCCATTGCATAAAATGTCATACTTTAGCTAATTTCAAAGGATGGACATCTAAAGTATTTTCAAAATTGTGTCCTTATAAGTGATATTAAAACTCTCATAAGTCCATACTGATGTAAATTACCGAAAAAATAAGTGGAAAAGAGTAGATGATTCTTCCTATGCAGAATTCCAAAGAATTTATGTCAATACCCTGCCTTTGAGGAGGTAGGGCTGCACATAGTGCCTTTCTTCCAAAGAATATAGTATGGAAAGAGTAAAAAGTGTTACAGTAGCGAAATCTGACCAAAACTTCCTCATCCAGGTGAGCACATTTAACATGGATAGTGAGAAGTTGTGCTGATAGTATATACCCCTGTGATGAAAATGGAACTTTACCTCTGTGGTCTTTCTCAGAAATACGTAACTCCGGCAAATACTTTAACAGTTCTCCTCAAAACTGTGAAGATCATAGGAATAAGGAAAGTCTGAGAAATCCATAGCCAAGAAACACAACCTAAGGAGACATGATGACTAAATGCAATATGGTAGTTTGGAAGGGATTTTGGAGCAGGAAAGAGACATTAAGTAAAAACTAAGGATATCCGAATCCAGTACAGACTTTAGCTAAGCATGAGGTACCAATACTGGTTCATTAATGAATAATGGGGAAACTCGGTGTGGATATATGGGAAATCTATCTTTGTAACTTAAAAAAAAACCCCGAAACTGTTGTGTAACAAAAATTTTACTGAAAAATAAACCTTCTTAATCAAAGATTTCCTACTAGCAAAAGTACTCAATATGATTTTGAAGACTGGAAAAATTGGGGGTAAAAACATATTCACATTTGAAAGCTTTGAATATGTATTTTCAAACTGTCCTCTAGTAAGTTGTACTATGTATATGAACTGCAGTTGTTAATACATATTTACCAATATCATCTTCTATGTGGAACATAATAATTCTTTAAAATAGTTTTAAAATGCTAGATAAATATTGGATCACTTTTAAAGGTTGAATATGCATTACACATATTTAATCATGAAGTTGACTCTTTTTATATGTTATCTGGACATCCATATCAATTTATTAAGAATTATTGCATATTCTATATGTGAATTAAAAATAATATTTTAGCATTCAAAATATTTCCACAGTTTGAGATTGTTTAAATTCTTGCCTATATCCTTGTTTAAAACTATAACTTACTGGTGCCTGGCAGTATATCTGGGATGAGACGAAAATCTTCTGAATGCTGTCAGTGAGAATGCTCATATGTTCTTTTATTTTTCATATCATTCCTGCCTCTGGGAAACACACTTGAAACTGCCTTCCATCTATAATTCTGCTGTAAGATATCAAGGAAAATTGTACAACTAACTGATGACTGCAGTAGATTTATGTTCCTTTTAAAATTAGACAAGGAAACTACTAAGTATTTTCCTATAATCTCTATTTTTGGTTCACAGTGGATAATTCTTTACAAGAACAAACTAAATATGATAATTAATTCAAAAGGAAAATCAAGATAATTGTTGAGTGAATAATTTTCAGAGCTACCAGATAAAAGATGCAAAATATCTGTTATCATCTTTTATTACAATTCAACTGTTATATAAATTGCTTATTTCTAGACTTTGTAATAGTTTTTCCAGAAACATATTGATGTGAACTAGAAAATTCTACTATTATCATAATCATTATCAAAATATATACCCTATTTAAATATACAATCTAGAATAAGTACCCTCTTTATGGAAACCAATTAAGCAGTTTTTACTGTAAGTTAACACCCAAAGCATGGCTAGAACTACAACCATCTGCATAGACTTTAAGCATTTATACCCAAGATGAATTGCTGACCAGTATTTTGTCATTTTTCTCTTTAGAAGTGCCTGACGATCTGGGATGACTTTTTTTTTCCCCTGTATTTCCCATAGAGTTTATGAAAACTGCATTACTGAGGAAAGATAAATAGTTTTGCAAATCAGTTTTTTGGATAGTTTCCAAATTTCTGCTACTGAACTCTTCGCACTGACTAATCGCTCACAAGTGGAGCATCTTCACCCAGTATTGCCCTGTATATCTGTAACTCCAGGAGGAAAATATGTTCCCAACCCAGGGCAAATTACTTTTGAAGTTGAAATCAGTCAAAGGGAGAAATAAAGTGGGAGAAACCCCTTTATTGCTTACAAGCAGTTGTCCACTTCTGCTCGCCCATGTCTCTCACAATCCGGCTGCAAAACAGGACCTCACTCAACTTCTCTGGTCCAGATATGGTCTCACTCCTCTTTGTAATCACCTACTGATATGGAGATGGACTACTTCTCTCCACCCCTTGGAAACACCTATTGATATGGAGATGCACTAAAACCGGGCGATATTCTGGAAATATTGCAATTTTACCCACAATATTCCTTCAAATGTTCCAATGCATGACAAATCTGATCGGGAATATTTGCTAATATTTATTAAGCATGTATTCTGTGCTTTTCTAAGAGCTTTACATGGACAATTCTATTTAATCCTCACATAATCTCATAAATCAAATTATTAATCCCTATTTTTACAGATGAAGGAACTGAAATAGAGACAATTTAAGTAGATTATCAAATATCGCAAACCTAGGAAAGTACACAAGTAATTTGAAACATGCAGCCTTCTTTAGAAAACATATTCTTAACTTTGTGCTTTGCACCCTCAAAGATCATAAAAGATATTGAGGCAACATTGTAAGAAAGATGCTATTAAAGTTATGATGTGGAAAAATGGGAGAAAGATAATATGGAGCAACTATGTTTATGTGATTCATCTTGATGATATACAAATAAACCAGGTCTTTCCTAGAGACTTTTTTTTTTACATTTTTTATTTATAATTTATTTTGGTATCATTAATCTACAATTACATGTGCAATATTATGGTGATTAAACTACCCCCTTCATCAGGTCCCCCCCACCAACCCCATTACAGTCACTGTCCATCAGCGTAGTGAGATGCTATAGAATCACTACTTGTCTTCTCTGAGTTGTATAGCCCTCCCCGTGCCCCCCCAACATTACATCTGCTAATCGTACTGCCCCTTTTACCCTCTTATTCCTCCCTTCCCACCCATCTTCCCCAGTCATTTTCCCTTTGGTAACTATTAGTCCGTTCTTGGGTTCTGTGAGTCTGCTGATGTTTTGTTCCTTCATTTTTTTTTTCTTTGTTCTTATACTCCACATATGAGTGAAATCATTTGATACTTGTCTTTTTCGGCTTGGCTTATTTCACTGAGCATAATACCCTCTAGCTCCATCCATGTTGTTGCAAATGGTAGGATTTGTTTTCTTCTTATGGCTGAATAATATTCCATTTTATATATGTACCACATCTTCTTTATCCATTCATCTACTGATGGACACTTAGGTTGCTTCCATTTCTTGGCTATTGTAAATAGTGTTGCAATAAACTTAGGGGTGCATCTATCTTTTTGAAACTGGGCTGCTGCATTCTTAGGGTAAATTCCTAGGAGTGGGATTCCTGGGTCAAATGGTATTTCTATTTTGGTTTTTTGAGGAACCTCCATACTGCTTTCCACAATGGTTGAACTAATTTACATTCCCACCAGCAGTGTAGGAGGGTTCCCTTTTCTCCACATCCTCGCCAATTTGTTGTTGTTTGTGTTTTGGATGTTGGCCACCCTCACTGGTGTGAGGTGATATCTCATTGTGGTTTTAATCTGCATTTCTCTGATGTTTAGCAATGTGGAGCACCTTTTCATGTGCCTATTGGCCATCTGAATTTCTTCTTTAGAGAAGTGCCTATTCATGTCCTCTGCCCATTTCTTAATCGGATTATTTGCTTTTTGTTTGTTAAGGTGCATGAGTTCTTTATATATTTTGGATGTCAACCCTTTATCAGATACATCATTTATGAATATATTCTCCCATACTATAGGATGTCTTATTGTTCTACTGATGGTGTCCTTTGCTGTACAGAAGCTTTTCAGCTTGATATAGTCCCACTTGTTCATTTTTGCTTTTGTTTCCCTTGCCCAGGGAGATATGTTCATGAAGAAGTCGCTCATGTTTATGCCCAAGAGATTTTTGCCTATGTTTTTTTCTAAGAGTTTTATGGTTTCATGACTTACATTCAGGTCTTTGATCCACCTTGAGTTTACCTTTGTGTATGGGGCTAGACAGTAGTCCAGTTTCATTCTCTTACATGTAGCTGTCCATTTTTTCCAACACCAGCTGCTGAAGAGGCTGTCATGTGCCCATTGTATATCCAAGGCTCCTTTATCAAATATTAATTGACTGTAAATATTTGGGTTAACGTTTGGATTTTCTATTCTGTTCCACTGGTCTGTGGGTCTGTTTTTGTGCCAATACCAAATTCTCTTGATTACTGTGGCTTTGTAGTAGAGCTTGAAGTCAGGGAGCATAATTCCCCCTGTTTGATTCCTCCTTCTCAGGATTGCTTTGGCTATTCGGGGTCTTTTGTGGTTCCATATGAATTTTAGAATTATTTATTCCAGTGCATTGAAGAAAGCTGTTAGTAGTTTGATAGGGATTGTGTTGAATCTGTAGAGTGCTTCAGGTAGTATAGACATTTTGACAATATTTATTCTTCCTAGCCAAGAGTATGGGATGCATTTCCATTTGTTAGTGTCTTCCTTAATTTCTCCTAGGAGTGTCTTGTAGTTTTCAGAGTACAGGTCTTTCACTTCCTTGGTTAGGTTTATTCCTAGGTATTTTATTCTTTTTGATGCAATTGTGAATGGAATTGTTTTTCTGATTTCTCTTTCTGTTAGTTCATCGTTAGTGTATAGGAAAGCAACAGATTTCTGTGTGTTAATTTTGTATCCTGCAACTTTGCTGAATTCAGATATTAGTTCTAGTAGTTTTAGAGTGGATTCTTTAGGGTTTTTTATGTACAATATCTTGTCATCTGCAAATAGTGACAATTTGACTTCTTCTTTACCAATCTGGATGCCTTGTATGTCTTTGTTTTGTCTGATTGCCGTGGCTAGGACCTCCAGTACTATGTTGAATAACAGTGGAGAGAGTGAGCATCCCTGCCTTGTTCCCGATCATAGATTAAAAGCTTTCAGCTTCTTGCTGTTAAGTATGATGTTGGCTGTGGGTTTGTCATATATAGCCTTTATGATGTTGATGGACTTGCCGTCTATACCCATTTTGTTGAGAGTTTTAATCATGAATGGATGCTGAATTTTGTCAAATGCTTTTTCAGCATCTATGGAGATGATCATGTGGTTTTTGTTCTTCTTTTTGTTGATGTGGTGGATGATGTTGATGGATTTTCGATTGTTGTACCATCCTTGCATCCCTGGTATGAATCCCACTTGATCATGGTGTATGATCCTCTTGATGCATTTTTGAATTCGCTTTGCTAATATTTTGTTGAGTATTTTTGCATCTACGTTCATCAGGGATATTGGTCTGTAATTTTCTTTTTTGGTGAGGTCTTTGCCCGGTTTTGGTATTAGAGTGATGCTGGCTTCATAGAAAGAGTTTGGAAGTATTCCCTCCTCTTCTATTTTTTGGAAAACTTTAAGGAGAATGGGTGTTATTTCTTCTCTATATGTCTGGTAGAATTCAGATGTGAATCCATCTGGTCCAGGGGTTTGGTTCTTGGGTAGTTTTCTGATTACTGCTTCAATTTTGTTGCTGGTGATTGGTCTGTTTAGTTTTTCTGTTTCTTGCTTGGTCAGTCTTGGAAGGTTGTATTTTTCTAAGAAGTTGTCCATTTCTTCTATGTTTTGCAGTTTGTTAGCATATAGATGCTTATAATATTCTCTTATAATTCTTTGTATTTCTGTGGGGTCTGTCGTTATTTTTCCTTTCTCATTTCTGATTCTGTTTATGTGTGTAGATTCTCTTTTTCTCTTAATGAGTCTGGCTAGGGGTTTATCTATTTTGTTTATTTTTTCAAAGAACCAGCTCTTGGTTTCATTGATTTTTTTCTATTGTTTTATTCTTCTCAATTTTACTTATTTCTTCTCTGATCTTTATTATGTCCCTCCTTCTGGTGACTTTGGGCCTCACTTGTTCTTCTTTTTACAATTTCAGTAATTGTGTCTTTAGAATGTTCATTTAGGAATGTTCTTCCTTCTTTAAATAGGCCTGGATTGCAATATACTTTCCTCTTAGAACTGCCTTTGCTACGTCCCACAGAAGTTGTGGCTTTGTGTTGTTGTTGTCATTAGTCTCCATATATTCTTTGATTTCTGTTTTGATTTGGTCGTTAACCCATTGATTCATTAGGAAAATGTTGTTAAGTCTCCATGTATTTGTGAGCCTTTTTTATTTCTTTCTAAAATTTATTTCTAGTTTTATACCTTTGTGATCTGAGAAGTTGGTTGGTAGGATTTCAATATTTTTGACTTTACTGAGGTTATTTTTGTGGCCTCGTATGTGGTCTATTCTGGAAAATGTTCCATGTGCACTTGGGAAGAATGTGTATCCTTCTGCTTTTGGGTGCAGAGTTCTGTAGATATCTGTTAGGTCCATCTGTTCTAGTGTGTTTTTCAGTCCCTCTGTGTCTTTACTTATTTTCTGTCTGGTTGATCTATCCTTTGGAGTGAGTGGTGCATTGAAGTCACCTAAAATGAATGCATTGCTGCCTATTTCCTCCTTCAATTCTGTTAGTATTTCTTTCACATATGCTGGCGCTCCTGTGTTGGGTGCATATATATTTATAATGGTTATAGCTTCTTGTTGGACTGACCTCTTTATAATTATGTAATGTCCTTCTTTATATCTTGCTACTTTCTTCATTTTGAAGTCTATTTTGTCTGATACAAGTACTGCAACACCTGCTTTTTTCTCTTTATTGTTTGCATGAAATATCTTTTTCCATCCCTTCACTTTTAATCTGTGTATATCTTAGGGTTTGAGGTGAGTCTCTTGTAAGCAGCATATAGATGGGTCTTGCTTTTTTATACACTCTATTACTCTGTCTTTTAATTGGTGCATTCAGTCCATTTACATTTAGGGTGATTATTGATAGATATGTTCTTATTTCCATTGCAGGCTTTAGATTTGTGGTTACCAAAGGTTCAAGGGCTGCTTCTTTACTATCTAAGAATCTAACTTAACTTTGTTGTTAAGTTATTGTGAACGCCGTCTGATGTTTCTTTATTTCTCCCTTCCTATTCTTCCTCCTCCATTCTTTATATATTGGGTGTTTCATTCTTTGCCTTTAGTTAGTATTTGGATGGTCTGCTTTCTTTGCTATGATTTTATTTTCTCTGGTGACGTCTTTTAGCCTTAGGGATGCTTCCCTCTAGAGCAGTCCATTTAAGATATTCTGTAGTGGTTGTTTATGAGAGGCAAACTCTCTCACCTTTTGCTTGTCTGGAAATTGTTTAATCTCTCTGTCATATTTAAATGATATTTGTGCTGGATACAATATTCTTGGTTTGAGGCCCTTCTGTTTCATTATGTTAAATATATCATGCCATTCTCTTCTGGCCTGTAAGGTTTCTGGTGAGAAGTCTGATGATAGTCTGATGGGTTTTCCTTTGTAGGTGATCTTTTTTCTCTCTCTAGCTGCCTTTAATACTCTGTCTTTATCTTTGACCTTTGTCATCTTAATTATTATGTGTCTTGGTGTTGTCTTCCTTGGGTCCCTTGTGTTGGGAGATCTGTGGGCTTCCGTGGACTGCGAGACTATTTCCTCCCCCAGCGTGGGAAAGTTTTCAGCAATTATTTCTTCAAAGACACTTTCTATCCCTTTTTCTCTCTCTTCTTCCTCTGGTACTCCTATAATGCGAATATTGTTCCATTTGGATTGGTCACACAGTTCTCTTAATATTCTTTCATTCTTAGAGATCCTTTTATCTCTCTCTGCCTCAGCTTCTCTGTATTTCTGTTCTCTGTTTCTATTCCATTAACAGTCTCTTGCACCTCATCCAGTCTGCTGTTAAGCCCGTCGATGGCTTGTCTGAATTCTGCATAGTCTTTCCTGACTTCCCTCACTTCCTCCCTCAGCTCTTGCACATTTCTCTGTAGACCCGTCAGCATGGTTATGACTTTTATTCTGAATTCTTTTTCAGGAAGACTGTGCATGTCTATCCCTCCAGGTTCCCTCTCTGGGGTTGTCTGGGTCTGAAGCTTTGTCTGTACCATATTCCTCTGTCTTTTCATGGCTATAGAAGTGGTTGCTGGTAGTTGCCACGTATGTCAGCTGGGCTCTTTATGACCGCCTCGCGGGGTGCCGAATCCTCTCAGGTTTAGCTGCACGCTGTGCACTTTCCTGTGTATTCTGGTCTCCCTTTTAGGAATAATTGTATTTGCTGTGTTTTTGTGGATAAATATAATGTTGGGAGGCAATTTCTGCCACCCTGTTCACATCGCCATCTTCCCGGAAGTCTCTCCTATAGACTTGTAAGAACATTTTTGGGTGTGTAATATGTATATTTCAGGCACTAAATTATCATTCAGGTGAATACAAATAGATATGAATTTGCCTAAATGAAGGCAAACATGTGTGATTATGTTATAACAATAGTGATAAAAACTAAACAACTATGATTTATAAGATGTTATAATGGAGCTCTTTATAGGCTGTACAATTGGCTAGCTCACCTCAGGGAGAGATGATGGAGCTGAGGTGATGAAAGAGAAAGAGGTAATTTACATAAGGTGGCCTTGTTTCAGGACAGAACTTGTGTAAAGGCATGAATGGGAAATCCAAGTGGAATTTTTAGATTTAAAGAAACCATATATAGATGACATACAGAACAAGAGATAAAGAATGATACAAATTACCTAGAGAGATAGTCATGGGTTGAATTTTGAATATTTATCTCAAGAACAATGGGCCATCTTTGGAAGATGCTTAGCAAGGGAATAACATGAATATGTAAACATTTAAAATATATAATTTGACCCCAGTGTGAGGACAGATTCAAGGTGGTCAAGATGGGAAAGGGAAAGGTGAGATGGAATCTATTCTAGTAGTCTAGGTGAGATAGAGGCTTTACCAGAATAGTCATGTTAGGGATGAAACATGTATTTAGAAAATATAAATGCAAAACATGAACATTTATCTGGTATGGGGGATTAAAGAAAAGAAGAAAGAGTTGATATCTCTGAATTTCTAATTTGTTTATCTTGATGGATGTTGTTCCTATTTACTAAAACAGAGAATGCTAGAGGAGGTCATAATATTTCAGGGAAAAAACTGAGTTCCACTTAGGATATGATGAAATAATATTGCCTTTGAAATGTCCAAATGCAGTCATCATGTAAAAGAGTGTGATAAAAGCCTAGAACTCAGAAGTGAACTCTGGGACAAAGAAATTTAGAATATAGTGAAAAGGTGAGAAATAGGACCAAATCTTGGGAACTTCAAATATCTAAAATCTAAAAAGAGGAGAAAACAGTAAAGATGAACATGAAAGGGTCAAAAAGGTGAAGACTGTGGTAGGTCAGAAGAGTATATTGTTCATGAAAGCAACTGGAAAAAATTTCAAGAGAAAGAGAATGATTAATACTACTTTATGCCATTGTGAGTTCAAATAAAATAAAGACTTAAAAAGTCCATTGAAAATATGAAGCAAAAGATAACAGGTAATCTCTTCTTGGATAAGCTGCTGGAATAACTTCATTATTCTTTCACTCTTGTCTCTTCCTCTTTCCCACCCCTTCCCCCCCATAAACTGTGTATTTTCTTTGTTAAGAGAGGTAAGTAGAGGCAGATTGGAAAAGGATATAAAACTAGGCTACTTCTGGTTTGTGCAAAGCAGTATCTATCAGTGCTGTAAGTTAGCTGTATACTCTTACCATTCATTTAGACCTTAAGCCTTAGAAAAAGGTGCTTATTCTCAAATTAGCTATAAATGGCCCCCAGGAAAGGCATTTAAAATGTGATTTTCTCAGTGTGTGAGAATTAAACACTTAGTCTTGCAAAGAAAATCATGCTGTCCATCAGGTGGGTGACTGAGCAGCCATCACCCTACCTGGCCATTTAGCATGCTGCTCATGGTCAAAAGTTGGGTAGTGATGTAACCTGAAAATCTGGAGAATTGCTGTGCCCAGGCAGGGAGCTGATCTAGGCCAGAGAACACACTGAGATAAACTGCAGCAACTGACAGTAGAATTGTTCGGGAAGCTACTCTGGCTTCGTGTGATGGTTGTGGAGACCATAGCGATTTGCTTTTCATCTCTACTCTGATTCAAGGCCGCAGAACTATTTCCTTTCACTTCCTTATCCCCTCGAACTCTGATCCCACGTGTTCTTCTTATGAGACATAATCGCTGCTACATGTGGATTAGTCATTTTATTTTACTGGGCCGAGGCAGAGAATTTAATCATTACGTTGTATGAGTTCAGCCCCTCAGACCTCCACAGAATAGGTTAATGTTATAAGAAATGAGATACCCTCAAACACAAAATAAATAGGGAAAATGGGATTAGAACTCAGAGCTCTGTCTCAACAATCTTTTTCTCATCATTTAGCTACAAAAATAATGTTACATTTATTCCCGGCCATGTAAAACAGCACAGAACATATTGCCAGAGGAGGATGTGGGTGTGTGTGAGGCACTGTTGTCCAGCCAAATTTCAGATTGGATACATCTCTACCAACTTCCTGAAACTTTCTGTTATTCTACAGAGGCAATATCTGTTCGTTCCTTCCCTCATTAATAAGTGTTATTTGCTGTAGTGTATTTTAAAGCTGATCCACCGATACTTGAAATTGTAAAGTCCTAGATACTCATCTGAAGGGTAATAAAGCAAACCCATGTACATAAATTGACTATCTCCTTCAAGCAAGACACTTTGAATCAATTAGAACATCTGCAAGTTTGTTCTTTCAAACAGAATTTCATATTTAGGCAATAGAGTTTTTCAACAGTGCTTTAATTCCAGAACAGATGCTGACATCCATTACTATCAAAGAGGAGTGCACAGGCTGGGGTATCTGTTTTGAAAGGCGCTATCAGTATTTGAATTCATATCTCCAACTTAAACCTTTCTACTTTGCTTTACCGCCTTCCTTCCATATACTTTTAACAGATGCACTCAACTACTTGGATGGAAAAACTATCTTGCCTTCATATGAAGACCAACATCATAAGTGGTTTCCAAGTTGTTTTGATGGATATTGTTTGTCAAGTCATTTCTGTCTCTCTGTTTAAAATACACAAAACCAAATGTACTCCAGGAGACAGTAAAATATATCAAATAATATATATTTCAGTCCTTTCTGAAATTCTTGAAAGAAACAAGCACAGCACTTCCAAAAAAATGACAAGTGCTTTGCTGGCTTTATCGTTTTCTTTCGTTATCAGGCTTGGAATCACTTCTGAAAGGAAATAAAGAGTCTACTGTGGACACTTGTATTTTCACAAGATAGCTAGCTTTTCTGCACTAAGTAGCATCAGCAAGGTAAATACAGGAAATAACTTTAAATGGACACATTTTACTGTAAGAATCTGAATGCAATTGATACACTTCTAAGAGGCAGATTCTGAAGCAGAAAAAAATTGTAATTACTCCACTTTCCCCAGGAGAAAACGGAATGTAAGCAGAAAAAAAAAAATCATTGGCTTCTGTATATTAAAAGCTTTTAAAACATTTCATTGACTAATTGGCAAGACATTCATTTTAAGAATTTTTTAATCTGCCACTGTTTGATAATTATACAAAAATATCATACATTTAGTTATTTAGAATAAATACAGCAAAAGCACTAAAAAGAATAAGATGTTACCTAAAACATGATGTTACATCTCCACATAACCAGGATATGAACGCTTTTCAAGCACTGTGTTAGTTCAGATCCCCTTTGAAATACCTGAGTTCATGAAGTTCTAATTCCAGCTAATAGAAACTGATGCAAATATTCATGTGGCCAAAACATGCTGCTCTGTAGGTCTGCAGCCACCTGCTAATGTCTAGCTTTTTCATTGTTCTAAATTATACCCCTTGCTCTCCTCCAGCATTTGTTTGGTTTGACCTCTCTGCATAAAATGAAACTTTACACACACTTTCTCCCCTTCCTCCTCCTCTTCCTCCTTCAAGTTCTAATTCACATGCAATGATAATACTGTCTTTACTTCAACAAATCAAATATTCTCAATTCTTCCTTGGTAACTTTGAACTCTTTCTCTGACTTTGGCAACTAAAGCAGAGATTTACCATGAATCCTTTGTGCCTGCAATTATAATCAACATCTGTGCTTTATTTGTATAATCATTTGGTTGTCTGCATCCTATGTGTACCTATCAGTGTATGTACTGACTACACCTGCTTTAGGTTAAGCCATCCCTGTGTGTTAATGATATGTGATGCTATAACCATTTGAGAATATTTCTTTCTTGCTCTTTTTCTCATTGCATATTAAATTACAAATAGCTGCTCTGACAGATTACAAAACTAAAAACTATCAGCAGCTAAGAAGCCTCTTATCTTTGCTGTCTTCAAATGATGACGATGAATAAATGAGGGAGGACAAAATCAGTGCAAACACGGAGCTAAGAAATACCACGTTGTGCCTACTTAACCCACTGTATGGAAAGAATCCTGGTAACTTGTAACAGAGGTTCTGCAGAATTAAGTGAGAAGTTCCATTATTATATTTTTTTCCTGGTTATACATCTAACAAAAACTAACAGAGGAAAAAAAATTCAACAACTAGGGTCACTTGTGTGTTCACAAATCCTGTGCCCAGTAGAACCATTTGAACAGTCCCCACTGTTTGGGAGTCAGTAGCTATTGCTGAGAAGTCTGGAGAAGCAAAGCAAGAGGCTGTCATTGGTGCCAAGAAGCCCATAAGAGAGAATATAAATTATACCGATCTGCTTAACTAAGAACTCATGGTATAATAGTGTCCCAGTTTAAGTATCACTGAGAAGAGTATTTGATTCGATATTACCTATACACAAAAATATGATATTTGTATTTAAGTATATGAATTTGTGTATATATATGTATATACTCAAAGACATATATCTGTATCTATTATTATAGTTAAATGTTTAAGTTTTGTGCAGTCATCTTACTAAATAAAATCTGATTTCCTTAGTCTTACTTATTTGGTTGAAGACTAGCCCTATTTCAGTCTTCTTCCTTGGACAGGATAATTTTGCTTTGGTTTCTTTGGCATCTTATTCTGCATCATCTTATCTCCCAGTTAAACAGCCACATAAGTTTCCATTAGAAAAGCTGCAAATGGGGCAGAGGACATGAATAGACACTTCTCTAAAGAAGAAATTCAGATGGCCAACAGGCACATGAAAAAATGCTCCACATCGCTAATCATCAGGGAAATGCAGATTAAAACCACAATGAGATATCACCTCACACCAATTAGGATGGCCAACATCCAAAACACAAACAACACCAAATGTTGGCGAGGATGTGGAGAAAGGGGAACCCTCCTACATTGCTGGTGGGAATGCAAATTAGTCCAACCATTGTGGAAAGCAGTATGGAGGTTCCTCAAAAAACTCAAAATAGAAATACCATTTGACCCAGGAATCCCACTCCTAGGAATTTACCCCAAGAATGCAGCAGCCCAGTTTGAGAAAGACAGATGCACCCCTATGTTTATTGCAGCACTATTTACAATAGCCAAGAAATGGAAGCAATCTAAGTGTCCATCAGTAGATGAATGGATTAAGAAGATGTGGTACATATACACAATGGAGTATTACACAGCAATAAGAAAAAAACAAATCCTACCATTTGCAACAACATGGATGGAGTTGGAGGTTATTATGCTCAGTGAAATAAGCCAGGCCGAAAAAGACAAGTACCAATTGATCTCACTCATATGTGGAGTATAAGAACAAAGAAAAAAAAAAAATGAAGGAACAAAACATCAGCAGACTCACAGAATCCACGAATGGACTAACAGTTACCAAAGGGAAAGGGACTGGGGAGATGGGTGGGAAGGGAGGGATAAGAGGGTAAAAGGGGCATTACGATTGGCAGACATAGGGTGGGGGGGCACGGGGGGGACTGTACAGCTCAGAGAAGACAAGTAGTGATTCTCATCTCACTACACTGATGGACAGTGACTGTGGTAGGGTGGGTGGGGGGGACCTGATGAGGCGGGTAGTTTAATCATCACAATATTGCCCATGTAATTGTAGGTTGATGATACTAAAATAAAATAAATTGTTAAAAAAAAAAAAAAAAAGAAAAGCTGCAAATGGCTCTTCTCAATTCTTAGTCAATATTCCTTAATTATGTCTTGTGCCATATAGTAATTGTGTATAGCTGCTAGTAAGAAAATCATCCTGAGTCAAACAGATATAAAGTTGATATCACCCTTTCATAAAGCAAGTAGAGAATTAAGCACTCCAGGACTGATAGAAAGGCTATATATAGTCAGCAAAGATGCAAACACCTTCAATATGTGTCTCCAACGTGATTAGCACTCATCTTCCATTCTCAAGGTCAAGGTCCAAAATAAGTACAGTTTTTCACCCATTGGGTCAAAGTTCTAGACAGAAAGAAAGAAATGGAAGAGAGTGGTAATGAAAAGATGCACATTAGCCCTCTGTCCCCCTCTTAAGTGCCATCTGTCAACTCCCATTTAAGGCTAATTGACCATCTTAATTGTAAAAAAGCCTGAGAAATGTAGTCACTTAGTTGAGCACATAGCCACATGGAATAAAATAATGATCCATTCCTAAAGAAAAACAGAATAGACTTGAAGTAAGAAACTAATATTCTCTGATTAAACTGTTTTCTTCCCTTACCAGAAAAAAAATACATATCTATAGTATTGCAATGAATATTCTGGCTTTCTCTGAATATTCTCTCTCTTTAAATTTGTAATTACCCAAAACACTACAATATCAAAATGTTTCTATTTTAATTTCTGTAACTTTTACAACACAGGAGATGTAATTTGATGAACTCAGTGGTTTGAGAAAGAAAAATAATAGCTTCCTTTCTACTAGAACTGTAACAAGTGTGGCTGATTGCATTATGATTCCAAATCATTTGCTTCCCTCTGTCCTTTTGTATTAGAGGTTTATATACCTTGGCACATGGCTGTGTGACTTGCATTACCTCTGTGTAGATAAAATATACCTCATCTCTGCAATGCCAAGTGTCTGTGTGACTTAATTCAGCCAATCAAATAAACCAGAAGTGGTACAAACCTATTCTTAGAGGAGGCTTTACTTTCCACTTCTTACGTGTCCACTGCTTCTGTTTCCACTAATTATCTTGCTCTTTGCCATTTGCCATTAGAATAGTGCATCCCAAGGGGAGTTCTTGCTTTAACTTGTTTTCTGGAAGGTGACAGTGGAGTAGAGCAAAGCACAGAACAGTCACAGGCATGTAACACAAGTGAGAACCAAACTCATGTTATTATATATTAAAAACATATTAGGGTTACTTATTATCATTGCACAAGTTGGTGAAATTTGACTAATACTCAAGTACATAAGTGACTTATTCTAATACACAAGGATGCAAATGAAAATTGTAGTATTTTTGGCCTGATGTTATTCAAATTTCTTGATAAACAAACATGATCTAAGTGTTCACCTGAACCTGAGGGGCACCTTTCTTCTTCCTCATACAGGTAGGTTTTAACCATTAATGTACTCGGTGAATTTATCTTCTATTATAGTGTGCTCACATTAATTTCCAACACAGGTGAGGTGAGGTAAAGGAAAATAAAATGTGTAGAATTGCTCCTCCTATTTTCTCTCTTTCTTTTTCAAATGTGAATTTTCATCTTTCTCCAAATTCTCCTAATAATAAAGGAACAAAAATGAAGCATAGTGGAAACCAAGTAAAGAGCATTCAAGTGGGACTTCCATTTTTTTAGAAATAGTTGAACTAAATCAAAGTTGCCTGAGGAAGAATAAAAATGTAATTTTCTCCCATTGAGCCCCACTACATTTTATGAACATGCCTCTAAAAATCTAGTAAACAATTTTGCTGCTACTAATTAAAAAATGAGGAAAAAGCGTAATTTTTTGCTTTTAGGGAGTACCAAATGAAATTGCTTTAAAAAAGATCTTTGCATGAATTGGCAAGACACATCTGATTAGAATTCAAAATCACTGCATTCAACATAAAGAAAAGAGATGATTTTAAGAAAAATAACTATGGGCACTAGTTTAACCCTCTGACTTATTATATATACTTACAAATATATATTTTTTCCTTCTTTTTCTCCCACTCCAGTTTAACTTCAGTGATTCAATCTTCATGTAATTCAAATAGCTGTGTTCCTTTCAGAAACAAGATTAGTCACAACAAAGGCAGAAAAAGAGATCCAGGGCTGAGTGATTTAACAGACATTCTTTAAAAATCACAGTCCTATGTCCTGAAAAGGAAAACATTTTAGGGAGGATGTATAAAGGGAAATGGTCACCAGAGCTGTCACTGGAGCCCATGATTTCCATGACGCAGCACTGTTTAATTAGGACTAATTTCTTTCAGAAATTAAACTTCTTTGGGTAGAATTCATGAAAGAAATATTTTATACTAAATCTCATGATATAGAAAATTGTAGTGAAAACAGTGCCATAGGCTTACCTTGGTAGGCAGAATAATGGCTCCCCAAGATCCATATCCTAACCCCTGGACCTGTGCACATATTAGTTTATATGTAAAAGGACAATGCAAATGTGATTTAGTCAAAGGCCTTGAGATGAGTCTATCTTGGATTATCCAGGTTGGGAAATATAATCACAGGGGTCCTTACCATCTTTGCCAGCTGTGGTCAGAAAGAGATGAAGCTAGGGGAAAGTCACAAGAAAGATGCAAAATTGCTGTCTGAAGATGAAGGATCAGCCCATGAGCCAATGTATGGGCTCTAGAAGCTGGAAAAGGCACAAGTGAATAAGTTTTCCCCTAGAACCTCCAGAAAGCACCACAGCTTTGCCAACAGCTTGATGTTAGCCCAGTGAGACCCATTTCAGACTTCTGATCTTCCTAACTGTAAAATAATAAATCTGTATTATTTAAGCCACAAGTTGGTGGTAATTTGTTACAGCATTCCTTTGTTTGTTAATGTACTTATTAAACACATTGCCTTTCTCTGCTGGATACACAGTTGGATCCCATTTCCCAGCTTCCCTGGAATGAAACATAGGGCCATATAACCTGTGCTTAGAAAAGCCCTGTGCTTAGTTTAATGCTCTGTTGCCAGTCATGAAATTCTTAATAATGTTTGAACAAGAGTCCTCACATTTTCGTTTATCACTGGGCCCACAAATTATGTAGATGGTTCTGTTGAGACTATAGGACTGAGATCTGCTCAGTGACATTGGTAAAGTGCCACTTTGAAAGATGGACCCAAAATAAAATTATTAAATTAACTGAAATCAAAGCCCAACCTTCCAATTCTCCACCATGTCTCTCTTTCATTGGCCAGCTGGAATAGAGGATCCAGTAAGGATGCAGAGGTCCCAAGAAAGGCTGGACCCACTAGACTAGGAAAGGTAAAGGAAATTCTGTGCCCACTGGGCACTGAGAACACTGTAGGGGTGGAACGGAGCTGCAGGGAAAGGGGGTGGGCACACACATTGTACACCAAGCCTCCCCACATGTGCATGATCCACTGGCCTTTGACTTAACTTAAAAAACATATGTTCAAGATAAAATTTTTAATCATTTCAAGATGACAATAAAAGAGCCCAAACCGGTGCCCTTCTGAGTAAAGAAATTTCTGCAACTACAAGGTCACAACCCCATGAAACCAGCCTATGACTGGTTTCTTCTTCTTCTTTTTTTTAGAGTAAAAGAAGAGAACTCTTAATTCAGTATAATTATGGTTCTTTTAGGATAAGAAAGATTGAAAAGATTGAAAATAAAGCCTGGAAAATAAAAATAATGTTTACAGTTATAGACATATTGTTACAGAGCCAGAATTTTGGCTAGTCAGATATCCGATAGAAATAATAAGCAAATGAAACTTTTTAAGAAAGATACCAATGATCAAAACAGCTACTTCTGCTCCACCAGATTCAAAGATCTATTTTTTTTAAATGAAAACAAAAACCAAAAGATGAATTCCCTAATTACACTGTGGAGCAAAGCCTTGATTTGGACTGTGATTAATCAGAAATAAGATTTCAATATGGAGGATTAAAGATGGTGGTGTGAGAGGTGAGACAGAAGCTTCCACCTAAAACCGCATATAATACGAAAATATAAGTAATACAATTAAT
This sequence comes from Phataginus tricuspis, assembly GCA_029783875.1. Lineage (NCBI taxonomy): Eukaryota > Metazoa > Chordata > Mammalia > Pholidota > Manidae > Phataginus > Phataginus tricuspis. The sequence continues at coordinate 28,250,329 of JAQQAC010010508.1, forward strand.
CTTGAAAGAGCAACAGGAAAGAGGACTGCACCAAACTGCATACACCTGGAGAAAAGAATAAACCTCATGGAACAGGGTAACTACCACAGCGGTGGCCCAACAGGACCCAAGCCCTTCCCCCACCCCAGCTCAATAGCAGGAGGAAGAGAAACAGCAGGGAGGGAGTGGAGGCCTGGGACTACTGAGTACCTAACTCTGGAGATCTGCTCTGGGAGCACAAACCTACATTTCATGGTGCTTTTATGGTACTCTCGAGATTAGGGGGTTGGAAAGTTAAGACAGGCAGAATTCCTGGAAAGACTGAGATTCCAGCTGCTTGTGGAAAGCAGGGATCGATATCCGTCTGCTCTGGGACAAAAGAAAGGTGGGCAGCCTGAGAGACTTCCGAACAGCTAGAGGGCTGCTAAAGGGGCAAGGATTGCACAGAACTTACTATTCAGGAGAAAGGACAGGTAGATAAAATTGTCTGGGTGCACTCTGCCCAGCAGGTTGGGAACTTTCATGATCATCAGGAGCTCCAGCTCCCCGGCTGGCTACAGAGCTCCAAGGACCCTCTCTGTGATACGCAGCCTACTGAGCCTTTCTCCTGCCCAGCCCCACCTGGTTCACAAACCAGCAAACCCTACCCAGGCATTAGGCCAGCCAGAGGGAAGCCCCATCTACAGCAACTACAAAGGGAAAGCACAGAGGCTTATACCTGTGTTCTTGGCGCACTGGTTCTGGCAGCTGGGAAGCAGGAAACAGCCTTTTCCTCCCCCCAGGCAGCAATACTGCTCCCTGTGACCCCCGATATTGCTTCAGGGGCTGAGGAGCTCCAAGAGTAGAGATTCTGGGATTCTGGGCACTAGAGGGCGCCATATACAAATATAAAATGCCAAAGGAACCTGGTTCAAAGTAAAATTATGAATACAACCACCGCTGAGAAAAATTCAAGTGAAATCAACCTCATGAATCTGCCTGAAAGGGATTTCAAAATAAAAATAACTAACATGTTCATGGAGGTACAGAAAAATATTCACGAACTCAGGGTTGAATTCCAGTCGGAGATCTAATCATTATGGAACACAGTATCAGAAATGAAACATACAATGGAAAGTTTTAAAAACAGATTAGATATGGTGGAGGAGACGATAAATGAAATAGAAACTAGTGTAGAGGAATACAAAGAAGCTGAGGTCCAGAGAGAAAAAAAGGATCTCTAAGAATGAAAGAATATTGAGAGAACTATGTGACCACTCCAAACAGAACAATATTCACATTATAGGGGTACCAGAAGAAGAAGAGAGAGAAAAAGGGATAGAAAGTGTCACTGAGGAGGTAATTGCTGAAAACTTCCCCAATCTGGGGAAGGAGATAGTCCCTCAGGCCATGGAGGTGCACAGATGTCCCAACACAAGGGACATAAGGAAGACAACACCAAGACAGATAGTAATTAAAATGGCAAAGATCAAGGATAAGGACAGTCTATTAAAAGCAGCCAGTGAGAGAAATAAGATCACCTACAAAGGAAAGAAGAAATAAGATCACCTACAAAGGAAAGCCCATGAGGCTATCATCAGACCTCTCAGCAGAAACCTTATAGGCCAGAAGGGAGTGGCATGATGTATTTAATGCAATGAAGCAGAAGGGCCTTGAACCAAGATTCCTTTATCTGGCAAGGTTATTTAAATTTGAAGGAGGGATTAAACAATTTCCAGATAAGTAAAAGCTGAAAGAATGTACCTCCCACAAACCCTCTCTCAGTGTATTTTGGAGGGACTGCTATAGATGGAAGTGTTCCTAAGGTTTAATAGCTATCACAAGAGGTAATACAACCACAGTAAAGAAAGTAGAACAGTTAATTACTAAGCCAATGCAAAATTAAATCAACTATCCCCAAAGTCAATCAAGGGATAGACAAAGAGTACAGGATGTGATACCTAATATATAATGGAGGAGGAAGAAAAAGGAGGAGAAAAAAAAGAACCTTTAGACTGTGTTTGTAATAGCATATTAAGGGAGTTAAGTTAGACTCTTAGATAGTAAGGAAGTTAACCTTGAACCTTTGGTAATCACGAATCTAAAACCTGCAATGCCAATAAGTACATACCTATCGATAATTGCCCTGAATGTAAATGGTCTTAATGCACCAATCAAAAGACATAGAGTCACTGAATGGATAAAAAAACAAGACCCATCTATATTCTGCCTACAGGATGCTCACTTTAAACCCAAAGACATACACAGACTAAAAGTGAAGGGTTGGAAAAAGATATTTCATGCAACTAATAGGGAGAAAAAAGCAGGAGTTGCAGTACTTGTATCAGACAAAATAGACTGCAAATGAAGAAAGTCACAAGAGACAAAAAAGACATTGCATAATGACAAAGGGGTCATCCAACAAGAATATATAACCATTATAAATATCTATGGGCCCAACACAGGAACATCTACATACGTGAAACAAATTCTAACAGAATTAAAAGGGGGAAATGGAATGCAATGCATTCATTCTAGGAGAATTTAACACTCCACTCACTCTGAAGGACAGATCAACCAGACAGAAAATAAGTAAGGAGACAGAGCACTGAACAACACATTAGAACAGATGGACCTAATAGACATCAACAGAACTCTACACCCAAAAGCAGCAGAATACACATTCTTCTCAAGTGCACATGGAACATTTTGAAGAATAGGTCACATATTAGGCCAAAAAACAGCTTCAGTAAATTCAAAAAGACTGAAATTATACCAACCAGTTTCTCAGACCACAAAGGTATGACACTAGAAATAAATTATGCAAAAAAATGAAAAATCCCACAAACACATGGAGGCTTCACAACATGCCCCTAAATAACCAATGGATCAATGACCAAATAAAAACAGAGATCAAGCAATATATGGAGACAAATGATAGCAATAATACAAAACCACGAATCTATGGAAGCAGAGAAGACCGTTCTAAGAGGAAAGTGTATTGCAATACAGGCCTACCTCAGGAAAGAGGAACAATCCCATATGAGCAGTCTAAACTCACAATTAATGAAACTAGATAAAGAAGAACAAATGAGGCCCAAAGTCAGTAGAAGGAGGGACATAATAAAGGTTAGAGCAAAATAAATAAAATAGAGAAAAATAAAACAATAGAAAGAATCAATGAAAGCAGAAGCTGGTTCTTAAAAAAATAAACAAAATAGATAAACCCCTAGCCAGACTTATCAAGAAAAAAAGAGTCCATACACATAAACAGACTCAGAAGTGAGAAAGGAAAAATCACTATGGACACCACAGAAATACGAAGAACCACGAGAGAATACTATGAAAAATTATACGCTTACAAACTGGATAACTTTCCAGAAGAAATGGAAAGCTTCCTAGAAAAATACAACCTTACAAGGTTGACCAAGAAAGAAACAGAAAATCTGAACAGAACAATTACCAGCAATGAAATTGAACTGGTAATCAAAAAACTACCTAAGAACAAAACCCCTGGACCAGAGGGTTTACTGCTGAATTGTATCAAACATTTAGTGATGACCACCCATCCTCTGTAAAGTTTTCCAAAGAGTAGTAAAAGAGGGAATGCTTTCAAACTCATTCTATGAAGACAGCATCACTCTATTACCAAAACCAGGCAAAGACACCACAAATAAAGAAAATTACAAACCAATATCCCTGAAGAACATAGATGCAAAAATACTCAACAAAATATTAGAAAACTGAAATACAAAATACATCAAAAAGATCATCCATCATGATCAAGTAGGATTTATTCCATGGATGCAAAGATGGTACAATATTGGAAAATCCATCAACATCATCCACCACATCAACAAAAAGGACAAAAACCACGTGATCATCTTCATAGATGCTGAAAAAGCATTTGACAAAATTCAACACCCATTCATGAAAAAACTCTCAAGAAAATGGGTATAGAGGGCAAGTACCTCAACATAATAAAGGCCATATATGACAAACCCACAGCCAACATTATACTGAACAGCGAGAAGCTGAAAGCTTTTCCTTTAAGATCAGGAACAAGACAAGGATGCCCACTCTCCCCACTTCTTTTCAACATAGTACTGGACGTCCTAGCCACAGGAATCAGACAACACAAAGAAATAAAAGGCATCCAGATTGGAAAGGAAGAAGTCAAACTGTCCCTGTTTGCAGATGACATGATATTGTACACAAAAAAACCCTAAAGAATCCACTCCAAAACTAATAGATCTAATATCTGAATTCAGCAAAGTGGCAGGATACAAAATTAGTACACAGAAATCTGTGGCATTCCTGTATACTAACAATGAACAAGCAGAAAGAGAAATCAGGAAAACAGTTCCATTCACAACTGCATCCAAAAGAATAAAATACCTAGGAATAAACCAAACCAAGGAAGTGAAAGACCTTAACTCTGAAAATTACAAGACACTCATGAGAGAAATTAAAGAAGATACCAATAAATGGAAACACATCCTGTGCTCATGGATAGAAAGAATTAATATTGTCAAAATGGCCATCCTGCCTAAAGCAATCTACAGATTCAATGCAATTCCTATCAAAATACCAACACCATTCTTCAACAAACTAGAGAAAATCATTCTAAAATTCATATGGAACCACAAAGACCCTGAATAGCTAAAGCAATCCAGAGAAGGAAGAATGTAGTTGGGGGGATTACGCTTCCCAACTTCAAGCTCTACTATAAAGCCACATTACTCAAGACAATTTGATACTGGCACAAGAACAGACCCATAGACTAATGGAATCGACTAGAGACCCTTGATATAAACCCAACCATATATGTTCAATTAATATATGATAAAAGAGAAATGGACATACAATGGGGAAATGACAGTCTCTTCAACAGCTGGTGCTGGCAAAACTGGACAGCTACATGCAAGAGAATGAAACTGGATAATTGTTTAACCCCATACACAAAAGTAAATTCGAAATGGATCAAGGACTTGGATGTAAGTCATGAAACCATAAAACTCTTAGAAGACAACATAGGCAAAAATCTTTTGAATATAAGCACGAGGAACTTCTTCCTGAATGCATCTCCTTGAACAAAGGAAACAAAAGCAAAAATGAACACATGGGACTACATCAAACTAAAAAGCTTCTGTATGGCAAAGGACACCATCAACAAAACAAAAAGTCATCCTACTGTATGGGAGAATATATTTGTAAATGACATATCCGACAAGGGGTTAACATCCAAAATATATAAAGAACTCACACACCTCAACACCCAAAAAGCAAAGAACCCAATTAAAAAATGGGCAGAGGATATGAAGAGACAATTCTCCAAAGAAGAAATTCAGATGGCCAAAGACACATGAAAAGATGCTCCATATCGCCAATCATCAGGGAAATGCAAATTAAAACCACAATGAGATATCACCTCACACCAGTAAGGATGGCCACCATCCAAAAGACTAAGAACAACAAATGTGGTGAGGATGCGGAGAAAGGAGAACCCTCCTACACTGCTGGTGGGAATGTAAGCTAGTTCAACCATTGTGGAAAACAATATGGAGGTTCCTCAAAATACTAAAAATAGAAATACCATTTGACCCAGGAATCCCACTCCTTGGAATTTACCTAAAGAATACGACTTCTCAGATTCAGAAAGACATATGCACCCCTATGTTTATTGCAGCACTTTTTACAATAGCCAAGATATGGGAGCAACCTAAGTGTCCATCAGTAGATGAATGGATAAAGAAGAAGTGGTACATATACACAATGGAATATTATTCAGCCATAAGAAAGAAACAAATCCTATCATTTGCAACAACATGGATGGAGCTGGAGGATGTTATGCTCAGTGAAATAAGCCAGGTGGAGAAAGACAAGGGCCAAATGATTTCCCTCATTTGTGGAGTATAACAGCGCAGAAAAATCGAAGAAACAAAATAGCAGCAGACTCACAGACTCAGAGAAGGGACTAGTGGTTACCAAAGGGCAGGGGTGTGGGAAGGTGGGTGGGGACAGAGGGAGATTGGGATTGAGGGGTATTATGTTTAGTACACATGGTGCGGGGGGTCACAGAGAAAGCAGTGTAGCACAGAGAAGGCAAACAGTGAATCTGTGACGTCTTACTACACTGAGGGACAGTGACTGCATTGGGGTATGGGAGAGGACTTGATAATATGGGTAAAAGTAGTCATCACATTGTTTTTTCATGTGAAACCTTCATAAGAGTGTATATCAGATTTCATTATGTTAAGCCCCTGATATTTTAGGATTGTTTCTTACAATAGTTGGCTTCTCTGGAGGAAATATAGTTTATACTAAAGAAGTTCTATCCTAATTATTACCTGAGCAACAATTAATATTTCTAGATATAACAATGGAAGTAACACCAAGAATACAACTGCTTATTCAGTTGTGCTTTGTTGATAAGTAGGAATAATCTTGAAATATATTAGAATAACCTAAACTCTTTCCCTACCTTAACCTGCCTCCACCAACCTGGAAGGTCTACAGACAAAATAAAAATTAAATTCAAATTTTATTTTTCTATAGTTTACACATAGGAAGTAAGCCATTCCCTGGCGTAAGCCTGACTTTGAGGTAGTTAAATCTTCACAATGACTATATAACTACAAGGTTACAATAGGTTATTGCTTCAAATTAGGTTTTTAATTTTTTTTTTTCTGCAAGGCCTTATTCACTTTTTTGAGCTATGGAAAGAAAGAAGAAAAAGGCACTATGTCAGTGTTTAGCTATTAAAGTCAAGCTGCCGTAACAGAAAGTTTTCTATTCCCCTCTTTCTTCACTGCTAATTAAAGTTTACTAGTAGACATCTAAATGATAAGTAATGTTATACTTTAACATAAACCTTCACGGAAAGTGGAGTGTCCATGAGAGATTTTTCTCATGTGTTTTAGCTGTTTTCCTTCATTATTATTTTCATGAGTGCCTCTGCCCCAATCCTCTAATCAGGAACAGAGTTACACAAAATCACAAAATGGCCTTACTGAGACATGGGATGTCAAGCAGAGAAAAAAATAAATAAAAAAGTGTATAATTAAAGTTTTGTAGCTGCTAAGAGATTGAAGGGCTCAGAAGATATTTTGCTATTACTGGCATGGTTAAGATGACTTGGATGTTCTGGTTCTTGAACTAAATGAAATAAATGTATAATGTGTCAGTGGTTCCGAACAATGACTCTGCTTTCACTTTTCTGCTCCACTGCGATGAATGACTTTCCTGCCCATGAAACTTATGAAAATTTGGAAGGTAGATTGATTTTAGGTTGGGCGGGATAATATTAGGAAACCAACTGAGATTCACAGAACACAACACTTCACATCACTGTACATTAAAATTACATTTGTGGTCATCTACAAACAATCGAGTATTAATTGATTGAATGCCAGGTGCCTGGCATTGACTCAGGAACAAATCATATGGGAAAACACTTTTCTAGATAAACACAACTATTTCTAATAAGGATTACAAAATACTTTGGAAGAAACTGAACGTACTTATTTTTGATCATAAAAGGCTAATAGCTAAAATCACCTAAGTTGTAAGGTGAAAGAAATCCATGATTCAATTACTTGTTAGCTTAGCAAATATAATTACGGGTTTAGTTTTCAATGTATATTTCTGGAAGAAAAGAAAAATATTTATTGATTTTTAAATGACTACTGGTAAAAAATGTACAACAGTTATGTTTTTATGCCAAAAATATTTTGATGGTGACTTATGTTTAAAAATTGCAGATAATACAAATACATATTTCCTCTTTTTCTTGATACATCATTAAAATAAGAGCAGGACAATAGATAGTATAAACCACAACAAATGGAGGCCATGAAAAAAAGGAGAAATTTTAGTAAATTTCCAGAAAACAGAAAACTGTAGGCACAGTGTTGATGGATGACATGAGAAAGCGAGTCTAGTTGAAAAGCAAAAGAGGCTGTAACTGATGAGCTAGCTAAGCTGACTGCCAGGCTATATATGGCCAAACTGAAAAATAGCATTGACTACAAGGTCACAGGAGTATCTGCCCATGCTTACCTGCAATTCCACCCTATGAATGGGCAATCTAAAATCAGGTTTCACTGATTTAAATAAAACAACACATTAGGGATGATGGGCAGAAATAGTAGGTATTAGTGCCCCATTCCCATTCTTGCACTTAAGGGTTCTCCAACAAAATAACCAGATATCAGGCCTTCACTGGGAAGATACATCCTCCAGATGAAGAAACTTGTAAATAAATACAGCTTCAAGTCAACCTTCCTTTGGCTTATTTAAAATGTGAACAATTAACTAATGACCAACAAATAAACTCTAACATGAAAGTAAAGACCGAGATCAACAAAAGAAAGATAATTCTGGAAACAGGTTAGGAAACAGAAAAAAAAAGACCCTAAATAACACAGAAACAAACTTTAGTTAAAATCTTCAAAGAGAGAGAGAGAGAGAGAGAGAGAAAGAGAAAGAGAAAGAGGAAAGTTGAAAAAAAGTATCCATTTAAAAAGATACAGTGAAAAAGAAATAATCACATTTAATCATAATATAAATTGGTGACAGAGTTGGAAGTGTAGAATGGAGAATATAGCTAATGATTTGGTAATGTCTCCCTATTTTTGACAAACAGTAACTGCATAAGTTGGGGAGAGGATTTAATTAAGTGGTTAACTGTTGAACCACGGTGTTTTATACTTGAAATTAGTATAAGATTGTAGATCAACTATACTTCAATAAATAAAGAGAAATAATCACAAGATCAGTGGGGTTTCCTGGAAGCTGAAAACAAAATTTAAAAAGATTAAAAGATAAATTTGAAGAAATTTACATGAATCTAAACCATACTAACCCGCAGTAAAGCACAAAGAGAGAAACTCAGGTGTGAGAAATGGAAGAAACAAATAGAAAGCAAATAAAATGGCATATTTAAACTCACATATCAATAATTATCTTAAATATAAATGCTCTACATACAGCAATCAAAAGGCAGAGATTGTCAGGGTGTATTTAACGAATGACCTAAACTGTGTTATTTGCAGCAAATAGCGAACATAGGAGGCCTGAGGTTGTTTTCCTTCAAAAGCCGTCTTCTAAGATTGGCTTTTTTCTGCCTTCTGGGAATGTGGTTTTCCAACCGTGCTCACTAGTCTCTGATAAGAATGTCTCAGTACATCTAAACTGTTCGTGCAAACAGTATGGACTGAACCCAATACCTGCTTTCCTTTTGGGAATCTGGAATTTTGATTTGTGCCTGGCAGAAGGAGCCTCCATGATAAGTTCCCAGTAAATAACCTCTGGTTACTGAGTCTCTGATGAGCTTCCCCAGTAAAAAACATTTTACATGTGTTACCAAACACATTGCTGAGGAAACGAGAGCTTGAAATGTTTTTTTTGACAGTCCCCTGGGAGAGGACTCTTCGCAAGCTTTCCACAGCGGTTGCTCAAAGTATTATAATATCCCTATGCGACTTGTAACAGGCAAGTGGTATCAACATTTCACCACTTTGAGTGAAGTGTGGACATCTCACTTCTGTTTAGGCCCCACAGTTAAATATCATTGTCTTCAGTATCAGATGGTGTTATAATTTTTGTTTCTATTATCATATATGATTTATAAAACTCATGAAAAAAGAATAGTCTATTGTATGTATCCCTATTTCTTCTCTTTTCATTGTTCTTCTTCCTGATGGTCCATGATTCCTTCTTTTATTTACTTTCTGTTTGCAGGATTTCCTTCAGCCAGTCTTCAGGGTAGGTATTCTACTGACAAATTACTTTGGTTTTATTTTGTTTGAGAAGGTCTTTATTTTCTATTTATTCTTGAAGGACAGACTTACCAGGTATTATAGAATTAGTAACTACAGTTTTTTCCTTTTAACTCTTGGAAAATATTTGCCACTTCCCTCTGGCCTCTACAGTTGAGATGAGACATCAAATGTAACCCAAACTGGTGTCCCCTGCAGGTAATGTACCACTCATCTTGACTGCTTCAGTATTTTTTTCTTCTTTAGTTTTCAGAAGTTTACTTATGATGTCTTCATATGGATTTTTTTGGGTTTGCAGGTATGGGATTTGCTCAACATCTTATACGTAGGTTTATCTTTTACCAAATTGGGTAGTTTTCAGTATCATTATTTCAAATACTTTTCCATGCCAATTTCTTTCTCTTCTTCTGAGGCTCCAGTGCTACAAATATTGGATCATTTGTTCTAACACACAGGCCCTGCGTCTCTGTTCACTGTTTCCTTGTTCTGCCTATTTTTTCTTTATTTTCACATTGTAATAATTACACTGTTCCCCGATTCTACCTTCTGTCATCTCCACTCTATGCATGAGCCCACCCAATAATTTTTTGCTGTTACTGTGTTTTTCAGTTATATAACTTCAATTTGGTTCATTTTTATAACTTTTATTTCTTTGCTGAGATTTCCTATTTTTTAATTTGTTTCAAGACGTTTTGTAATTGCCCATTGAAATGTTTTTTTGACAGCTGCTCTAAAAGTCCTGTCAGCGAATTCCAACATCTCATTCATCATGGTGTTGGCATCAGTTAATTGTCTTTTCTTATTCAACCTGTATTTTCTTGGTTCTTGCTATGGAGAGTGATTTTTTTTTTAATTGAATTGTGGGGATTTTGTCTATTTTGTTAGGAAAATCTAGGTCAAATTTTTAAAATTTTAGCCGGGAGTCACCCTGGCTAAAATTTAGCATGTGGGGCTGGGCCTATGCCTATGGGCTATGGTTCCAATGCCAGTTTAATTATCAGAGACTTTGTGGCATTATTGTGATTCACTTGTTTTTTTCTGGAGCTACAGTGACTCCAACTGTCCCTGCTGGGACTGCCTCAGGATGCAGGGGGGTTTTCCGACACCTGGCTGGCAGCATCTCTCCACAGGGCAGCTTGCAGGACCATTCCTTACCAGTGCCTCTATGTGGGACCAGAGGGTCTCATGCCTGCAGGGATAAAGGCTTCTTAGACTGGGCTCCTTGCTGCTGCTGGACTCTTCGTCCACTTGCACATCCCAGCGTGACTCAGCAGGGAGGTGAGAATCTGGCCCCACTGATTGAAAGGCTTCCCGGACGAGGCCACTTGCTGCAGTTTCATCTGTTTTCCCAGTTCTACCTGCCCTCTCATCTGTGCTGGGCAGGGGGTAAGTCTGGGTATATCCCAGGGACAGCAATAACACTAGAACAGTCTTCTTGCTGTGACTTTGCCCCTTTTGAAGGTACTGCCCGCCCACTCTGTCCTATTGTCGTAAACCAGCTGGAGCTGCTTCTTAACACCTTCGAGGGTTCTTTGGTTGTGTCGTGTACCATTTCCAGGGTATAATTGTCCTCAGAGGAGAGATGCAGGGACAAACGATTCTCCACCATCTTGTCTGGATGAAAAACCTCTTACTTGATATTTTAGCATGTATGGATATTATATAATAATTCAGAAAAATCATTTTGCGAAAGAGTTGTTGAATTTTTGTTTTTGGAAATCAAATAAAAAACATTCAGATTTGACAGTTTCAAAACCTAAATACTTATTTTTTTTTAAAGCCCACATGGTTCTTTAACTTTTTCTTCCAGTGCTTTCTCAGATTAAAGTGTTCTAACCACAACTGATATTGAAATACAAGTAACAGCTATCATCTTTACAAAACCCATGAAAGGTAAACACTATTTTGCCCTTGGATAGAGGATAAAAGTGAGTCTCAGATACTCTCGCTGAATTGTATGGAGTGTGAGACTAGATAGTACTTTCACGGACGGAAACTTGAATTTAGATCAATATAGCTTAATAACTTATTCTCTCCTTGCCTCCACATTTCATGATTTTAGACTCAGTCTCCTAAAACCCCCTAGAGATGTATAAGAAAACATTCACCCAGAAATCTTCAATATACGTGAGGTGTTATTTTTTAGCTAGATGTACTGAGTGGGAGTATGAACTTGTAAAATGTGGTTTGAAGTTAGACTTTTCTTTCCTCACATTCAAATTTCAGTACTTACTATGATAAAACCTTGGATAAATGATTCATCTTTCTGATTCTCAGTTTTTTAACATATTAGTTGATTTAATAATCTCTACCTCATTATGTCATTATAGTAATTAGCCAGAAAAATATTGAAAATACATGTAGAATGATTCCTGACACATAGAAGACATATAATAATGTCACTCAATAGTGATACATTATTATTATTTTTATTATTGTTATTGCTCTTGGTGTAATGGTGATGTTAACAATGGTAAAAAATAGGAGAAAGAGAGGAAGTTTCTTTTAAAATATTGAGGCATAGAAAGGAAATATTCTAGTCTGACAAATCAGCTAAAACTAATTATGTTGGTGTGGATGAGAGATATGATAAAATTGGAATATATAGTGAGAAAAGATATAGGTTAAAGTGAATGAAGCAAGGGGAAATAAAAATAATTTTATAGAGCTAAATTAAATTTTTCTCATCAGCATTCACTTTCCATGTAAAGGCAGAAAAAGGAAGATCACATTGGGAATTCAAGGGGAAGGAAAAGTATGAGTGAACACATTTAAATATTCACAAATTCTTATCAACAACTAGTTAGAGGCTAAGAATGGATCACCGGCATCAGCTTTTTGACTGTGGAAATTTCACGTGTATCCTGTTAAGTTCTCCGAAAGGGAAAGTCACCACCATCGTGGAAGAGCTGAAACATTTTAACAATATTTCCATTAAGTAAGGAGCAGAAATTTAAATGCTTATGGCAAATGTAAGTGGGGGAAAATGACACTCAAATTTGTGCTGCTGCCAGAGATCACATGAAACTGTCCAGCGTATGACACATATTAAAAATTAAATGGAACATTAGAAATGATCTGATCTATTGGAATTATTTTACTGACACAGGAACTGAGGCTAAAAATGTGCAAGATGAAAAATGTGGCATTTCGCACTGGTGCAAATTGGCTGAAGGACAAGGAAAATAAAGCAAAAGCACTCTATTTCTGGAATCAGGCCACTGATAATATGAATTACAGAAGCCCATTTGTAAAAATGTCGATACAGATTACTAATCATGCTGATACAGATACACTGAAAGTAGACTATAAATAAATTCTGTTTTAAAATATGATGAAAATTTCCCGGGGTATTTCAACGTGAAAACAATCAAATAAACAAATAAAAAATACTTGGCAATCAACCTCTTCATAAAGTAAATAATTATTCCTAATGTAACGAATTCTAAATGATCTGTTTTAAAATTTTAATTTTCATCTTTATTCATTAAACGTATACATTTTGGACAATAAATATGTGTAATGGTATATGGTCCTACTACATAAGGAAGTAGCCTAACAACTAGTGAAATAGATATATCACTAACTATAATGTTTAACCATTATATCATTTCCATAGGTTTTCAGAATAAAGAATAAAACAAATATGAAGATAATGTTGGGGACATAGTGATTAGCAGAAAGGCTTTCCAGAGGATTTGTTTTCCAGCTATGGTATGAAGGATAGTACAGATACAGTGGTGGAGATGCAAGAAGAGAAAGATGTTTCAGACATGAGCAAAAGTACAGTGGTGTAAAAGTAACTGTGTAAATAACCTAAAACTTGGGTTGGGTGGTGGGAGCTCAAGGTTCTTGGGAGTAGAAGGGCATTGATACCTGAAATAATGCTAAAATTCCAGGTTGGAGCCAGTATTTAAAAGTGTTTGATACATTTTTAGGAGTTAAGATTTACCTTTAGTACAAAAAGAATCCACAAACAGACTGTGAAGAAGAAATGAAATCTGATTTTTGGTTTTGGAGGAAAACTGAGTGCTACACAATAGATTAATATTAGAGGGTAGAAATTAAAGACAAGAGTCTATCTGGAAGTCTCAAAACAATTTAGAAATGATCCAGGGATGATAAGGACCTGAATTCAAATAGCTACTGTGAGAATAAAAAGCGGGTGGCAAATTATATCCTCAAGAAAGTAAAAACCTACAGAATGGAAGTGAATATTTGCAAATCATACATCTGATAAAGGACTTGTGTTAAGAATATTTAAAGAACATTTTAAATGCAATAATAAAAAGATAAATAACCCAATTAAAATGTGAGAAAACATTTGAATAGGCATTTTTCCAAAAATACACAAATAGCCAGAAAAGATTCTCAACATCATTAGCTGTTGAAGAAATGCAAATCAAAAGCCCAGTGAGATGTTATTTCATACATACTAGTATAGTTATAATAAAAAAGACATAATAACAAATGTTGGTAAAGATGGGAAGACACTGGAATTCTCATACATTGCTAGTGGACATGTAAAATATACAGCTACTTTTGAGAAAAGTTTGGTAGTTCTTCAGATATTAAGCATGGAGTTACCATATAACCCAGCAATTCTAATTTTAGGTCTATACCCTAGGTAAGTGAAAACATTACATTACCTGAAAGAAGCAAGTTAAAGAAAGATTTTATGTATAATTTCATTCATATGAACTGTCCAGAAGAGGCAAATCTATAGAAACAGAAAGTAGATTAGTGATTGTCCAGAAGAGGGAGGGTTAAGAGGAGAGTGGGAATAACTGGTGATGGATACTGTTTTGGGGTGGAGTGATAAAATATTCTAAATTTGTGATGATGGTTGCACAACTCTGCAAAAATACTAGAAAACATTGAGTCTTACTTTTTAAATGGATAAATTATGTGATGCTGAATTGTATTACAGTTCAAAAAAATTGTTTAAAAGAAGTGAGTGGAGTGGAATGATATTTCAGAGGTAAAATTGGAAGAATTTAGTAACTCAAGAATTTAGAGTGTTGAGAATAAGCTTGTCAATAAAATGCCATCTTCTGATTTTCTGTGTGACTGGAGGTGTGGCGTTGTCACTGTCTATAATTTTTTAAAAATCAGATGGAAGAACATGTTTGGGGAGAAAAATTAAATTTCATTTCAGGCATGTGGAATTGAGGTGCTGATTTTGTGTTTTTCTTTGTCATTCATGACATTGGAAATTTTGCTTAGGGCAGGTCAGTTACCTTGTAGAATAGGACTAATTTCTGTTATGTGCTTTTTGCAGGAGGGCCACAGGAGAACAGAAGATATTCTGTTCTTGGGACATGACATCAAGATGCACATGACATGGATTTGTCCTGTTACCACTAATGTTCACTTTAATCAATCATTGATTGAGGTGGCTTCAGGGAGGTTACTGTACTACACAGTTTCTGTTTTTGCCTTGTAATTAATAAGTATATAGTGGAGAGATATTTGCATTTAATTGGTATAATTTCTTCCTTAAGTGTTTGGTTGAATTCATCAGTAAATCCATTTGTCATGGAGCTGTTATTGTTGTAGAGGAGAAAGAAAGAAGATATTTTTAATGATAAATGCAATTATTGAATAGACAAGAGCAATTCAGCTTATCTATTTCTTCTCGTGTGATCTTGGTAGTCCATGACTTCCAAAGAAATTCTGTAACTCATCCAAGTCATCATATTTATTAACATGACGTTTTCCATAATATTTCCTTAACATCTTATAAATAAATGTCTGTGTACACATTCTCTCTTTATTAGTATTATTTCTCTTTTTCTTGATCAGTCTAGTCTGAGGCTTATCAATTTTAATGAGTCTAAAAGATAATCAAGCTTTCATTTCCTGGTTTTCTTTTTTGTTTGTTTTAAATCTCATTAATTTTTATCCCTATCTTTATTGTTTTATTCCCTCTGCTTGGTTTGGGTTTAATTTGCCCTTCTTTTTCTTGTTTCCTAATGCAGAAGCTTAGATGACTGATTTAAGAACTTTTTCTTCTCTAGTATAAGCATTTTAGTGCTACGAAGTTTCCTTAAGGCACTCCTTTAACTGAGTCTCTTAGATATTGATATTTTGTGTTTTCATTTGAATTTGAATCATTTTCACGTTTTCCTTGTGATTTCTCCTCTGATGTATGCAGTATTTAGAAGTGTTTTATAATTTTAATTTTATTTGTTATTTACTTTTATTTTAATCCAACTAGTTGATTGTATGATTTATATCTTTTTTAATTTCTTGATTTTGTTAATGCCCTAAAATTTTGCTTATTATGGGGAATGTTCTTTGTGCAATTGAAAAGAATGTATAGTCAGTTCCTGGTGGGAAGTATTCTACAAATATCAATTAAATAACACTGGTTGCTAGTATTATCCAGGTTGCCTCTATTTTTACTAATTTTCATACTTTCTATCAGTTATGGAGAGTGGGTTATTCATTTAGCCACCTGTTATTTACTTGTTATTTTTTATTTTGCTTTATCAATTTTTGCTCCCCATATTTTGAAAAACTGTTTTTAGGTGGATACACATTTAGGGTCATTTGTCATCTTTATGAATTCAACTCTACCTCATAATGTAATGCCCCTGTTTATTCATGGTAATATGCTTTGTTGTAACTCTATGTATTTGTTATTATAACCATGCCACTTGGATTTTTATTAATGTTTGTATGGAATATATTTTACCCTTCTTAATTTATAATTAATCTGTATTGTTATTTAAATTGGGTGTCATATGACACATATTGTGTCTTGCTCTCTTATCCATTCTGCAACTGTCTGCCTTTTAATTGAGGGTGTTTAGGATGTTCACATTTGATGCAAACTAAATTATATCTTATGTAATTTGATGTAATTATAGTTGGACTTAAATCTACCATTTTGCAAGATGTTTTCAACTTATCATATAGGTTCTGTGTTTCTTCTGTTCTCTTTTTCTGACTTTTTTCATATCAGTGGAGTATGATTTTTCATACTCCACTCTGACTCCTTTACTGGCTTATTATATGTGCCACTTAAAAAATTTTTTTGATGTTATTTCTTGAATAAAGCACAGCACCATTGACACTTTTGAATGATACTATTCTTGCTTTGTTGTAGGGGCCACCAAACTTCCACATCATAAGACATTTAACACTAGACTTGTAGTCACTCATCTGCAATGGCTAAAAATGTCTCCAGACATTGCCAAATACCCACTGGGTGTGCATGTACACACACACACATACACACACACACACGCACACACATGTATCTATATACTCAGCTGAGAAACACTGTTCTGGTGTTGTCACAGTTTAGTTTTAGATAATATACCATTTCCATATAGTGTAAGAATCAAAACCACCCATCCTTGGAACTATTGTTGCTAAATGTTTTATTTTTGCATATGTATAAACACCATAATACACACTTATAATATTTGTGTAGTCTTTTAATAATTCAGAGTATAAATACAATAAGGAATTTATTGTAATTACTTTGGTATTTTACCTTTTCCAGCCTTGTCCATTTCTTTGCCTACATCTAATTAGCTTTCTTGATAATACTTCTGTCTGAAGAACTTCTGTAGATAAGTTTTTTAGTTTTTTTTTTTAATCTTTATTATTTTTAGAGCAGTGATGGGTTCACAGCACAGTTTAGGGGAAGATACAAAGATTTCTCATGTGCTTGCATGCCCTCACACATGCACAGCTTCCCCCCTTATCAGCTACCTACCAGAGTGCTAAATTTGTTACAACTGATGAGCCTATATTGACATATCATCACTCAAAGTCAATGGTTTATGTTACTTTCACTCTTGGCTTTGTACATGATATGAATTTGGACAAATTTATAACAACATGTATCCATTCTTATGATATCACACACAGAACATTTCACCCTAAAAATCTTCCATGCTCTTCCTAGTCATCCCTCCCTCCCTCACCCCTCCCACAACCCCTGACAACTACTGATCTTTTTACTGTCTCCATAGTTTTGCCTTTTTCAGAATGTCATATAGTTGGAATCACCTAGTATATAGACTTTTAAGATTGGTTTCTTTCACTTAGTGCAATGCATTTAAGTTTCCTCCATGTCTTTTCATGGCTTGATAGCTAATTTCTTTTCAGTCTTGAACGTTGTCTGGATATACCACAGTTTATTTCTCCATTCACTTACTGAAGGACATCTTGGTTGCTTCCAAGTTTTAGTAATTATGAAGAAAGCTGCTATAAACATTAATGTGTAGGGAATGGCTTTTCTATTCTCTTGGCTAAGCCTGTCTTAGACAGGTCCTACGTCTCTGTACTTTGGGGTTAGGATTTTGTCTATCAGCATCTCTGATCCTTACCTTCAATGACAGCCAAACTCTGCCTTGTATCTATTTTGAGTATTGAGCAAGACAGTTTCTTTCCTTACTTCCAGCAGTAATGAAGCTCTAAGATTTCTTGAAGCTGAACAGTAGAAACTTTATTTAGAGAGTTATTTAATTTCTCAGAATCTGCTCCCTTACCTAATGTATACTTAGGCACTCAACATAGGCCATATTCTCTCATTTAACTTTACCTGTCCCATCCTGCTTGGACATTTCAGTATGGAACCCTAGATATAAATAATTCCATGGGAATTCCATTAGATAAAAGCTATCATATTTGGTACATTCCCAATACTAAAGAAAGTTATGTTGAGAGAAGAAATCTTGCATAATGGACATGTAAATTGTCTAGGATCAAAGAAAAAAACCAAAACTCTAAAGTCTACCCACATCTGAGTCTCTGTTAGTCATTGAATACATCACTTAAGTTCTTGGGACACAGTTTCCTCATTTTCAATTCAATTCAATTAAAAAATTAGGTACACTTGTGCAAGTCACAGTATTGATCTAAGGATGAAGAAAATACAGTATTTATTCCAAAGGAAGTTTTATTTCAACTTATATATGATTTGATTAATGCCTAAGGCCTCTCTATGCTCACAAATTACATGACTCTAGATTCTTATATATGAGAAAAAAAAAACTCAGATAAAAATAAATAAATTAAATCATTTAACCACACTAGATAATATTTGAAGTTAATAATACAACATTGCTTAATTCAGCCTGACAGAACTCTATTGATTTTAGTTTATAGGAGGAATTTGATTTATGTTCCTTTGTCTCTTTTGATTAATAGAATGCCTCAGCTTATTCAAAGATTCAGTCATCCAAATTCCTCTTGTGTATTCTTATTTATTTCAAATAAATTGAGAGTTCTGTTCCAATAAAAGTTGGTTTAGTAAATAAAAGAATCTCTAAAAGTTAGTTTGTACGTCTAGAATTCAGATAACAAAAGCCTTTTAGCAACACTACATACACTTCTCAGATATTATCATTATCTCACATCTCATTTTAGTTAGAAAGAAAATAGAAAGTATAGTGGATGGCCACAGCTTACTGCTCTCTACTGCAACTTCCATGAGATTATGTTTTCTTAGCATAGTTTGTCCTAAGATACTACACTTATAAGATACTAAAATGACTACTCATGATATCTTGCAATGTAATGGCTGACATTACCTAAATAAATTATGTATATCAATAAAATGGCATCTATTCCATTAAAGAAAATATTTTCATAATCATGCATTGCCAATGAAAATATCTGATGCTATGATCTTAATTCATTACAAAGCTGTTTGTGTGTGTATGTTTTTGAGGAGAGAGTAGGAGTACGTGCCTGCATGTATATTTTGATCTAGGTATCTTAACTGCTTATCTTGGGTATGAGAGGGATTTTGTTTTAGTTTTCCTATTTATTGACTCACGGGTTTTTTTTCCTCTTGTCACCAAAACCAATTCTGACACTAACTGACTGTCTTACAATTCAATTCAATTCAATTCAGTTATGACACTGTAATTACCTGGAGTGATTTTAACACAAATTTAAGGGCTGAGTCCCATTAGACTGTCCCACCCCAGGAGTCAATAATGAGTCCTAGGCCACCATACTTCTGACTACCTAGCTATAATTGGAGGGTCCCATAACTACCTCCTCAGGTTCAATGATTGCTAGAATGACTCAAGAATTCTCTCAGGAAATTACTTACTTTTACTGGTTTATTATCAAAGATGCAAATGAACAGCCAAATGAGAAAGTACATAGTACAAGGTCTCAGAGGGTCTCAGGCACAGGAGTTTCTATAGTTATGGAGTTAGAGTATGCCACCCTTCTGTCATGAGGATGTGTTTGACAGCTCAGATACTCTCTGAACCCCATTATTAGAGATTTTATGGAAGTTTCATTTCATTGGCCTGATTTATTGTCATTGGCCATTGGTGACTAACAATGTCCAACTCCTCCTCCTTTCTGGAGGTTACAGGGTTGGGGCTGAAATTTCCAACCTTCTAATCAAGACTTGTTTTTTCTGAAGACAAGTTACCAGGCTGATGCTATCAAGGGACTAATCAAGAGTGCACTAGAACAAAAGATGATCCTATCAGCCTTGTCACTCAGGAAATTCCAAAGGTTTAAGGAACTCTATGCTAGGAACCTGGGACAAAGACCACATCTTTCTACCATACCACACTCTCTAGTTTCTGAAAAACTGTAGTGCACCTATATTGTTTTTGTAAAAAGAAAACTAATATAAAGAACCTGCTTTTTTAGCAAAAGAGACATTTTACAAATATTTGATTTATGCAATGAATATCTGTGAACTAAACTACTTCTTAAGAAAAGTTTAAATATATTAGAATATCTGTAGGGTGAACTGAATCAAGTTTATAGGGTCACCCTTGTGGTATGATCTGAGTGCACAAAACCACCACTTTCTCACTCCCACCATCAACACTGTCCTGGCCACAGAGGTTCAGCTGCCACATACCATGCATTTCCTTTATGTCTGTTTCTTGTGTGGGACAGCATGCAAAAGGAATATCAACATTGAAAATAAACCCCAAAACTTATTTATATTTTAGTTATAAGCTTGAACCCTTTAATGGCATCTCTTCATTCCTCCCACCCCTAATAGCCATCAAAAAAGAACACTTTTTACATGTTCAGCTTTTTTTAGATTCTACATATTAGTGATATTATATAGTGTTTGTCTTTCTCTGTATGACTTATCTCACTTAGCATAATTCTCTCAAGGTCAATCCATCTTATCCCAATATGTCTTTTGACTGAGTCTTTAACCACAACAGCACAGACATAAAACTTTTGAATTAGAAGTAAGCTGATAGATCTCCTACTCTACTTTCTGGTGAGTGTTCGATTCCCTGTAGACCATAGATTGGCAAATTATAGTCCTTGGGTTAATTCTGTCCTGCTTCCTGTTTTTATTAAAAATCTTACTGCAACACACACACACATGGGAAGGAAGGAGGAAGGAAGGAAGGAGGAAGGAAGGAGGGAAGGAAGGAGGGAAGGGAGGGAGGGAGGGAGTGAAGGAAGGAAGGAAGGGAGGGAGGAAGGGAGGGAGGGAGGGAGGGAGCCTGAAAAGCAATGTTTTCCATTCCAGTTTGTTGTTATTTTAATCTTCTAAATTCTATGTACAATCTGTTTAAAATTCAGAATTTGCTGACTTTTGTCTAGTAAGCTTTGACTTCAAGTCCAATAATTAACTGCTGTGTGTCTGGTGGCTCTGAGATCTTGCCAGTGACCAGTCTAGCCTATTTCCTGTCTTTTGAATTATGGCTCTACTGAATTTGGTCAACTCAATCAACAAAACAGAATTTGTCAGAAGCAGCAAAATATTTTTCCCTCTTAGAAGGCAGGGAAAGGGCTAAGGTTGCGACTGTTCATGATTCTTTTGTTCTTTAAATTTATTTTTCATTGTTTTAATACCAAACTTTGGTTCAGGACAGCCCAGGCCCTAGTTAGTTCACATGTTTAATTCAGATTAGAATACACATTACCAAACAAGTAACTGCTTAATTTTGGTGACAGATAAATAAATAAGGCATAATTTTGTTCTCAGAGAATTCACAGTCTAGTAAATGGCAAAACAATACAAACATAACTTTAATACAGAGAGAATAAATATCATACATTTAGGTCATGCAGCAATTTCATACTTTATGAGATATATTTCTTGGATACCTTGACCTTGTACTAAACAGACCACTCATAGTGTGAAGTTTTGGTTTCTGGAAGAGGTTGGGCAAAGATTCAGAGCATAAAATGTTCTCTGAGAGACAAAACTGAGAAGCTGAAAGGAGAGAGTGCACGGGGCTCTTCTGTGTGTGAGTAGAAGCTCGGACAAGGAAAGGAGCGGAGGAAGAAAGGTCAGGGAGATGGCCCTGGGTAAGTAAGTGCCGTGGCAGAAACAGATCTAGAATTCCAGGTTGATGGACCAAAGATAAAGATCAGTTTTTTACTGTCAAGATTAGTTGGAGAGAGTTGAGGGGTGGAAGAGAACTACTTTAAAACACTCAGATGTTTAGCTTCACTTGGTCACTGGAAATGTTGGACTATTTAGGTTCACAGATCCTGAGCTTTTCTTTTCAAAATAGCTTTATCAAAGTATAATTCACCTAAGGAATACTGCTCATCTTTAATATACGTAATTGATGAACTTAGACATATGCATACATCTGTGAAATCATCTCCTCAATCAAAGGAATAACCATATCCATCACTTCTAAAATTTTCCTCTTGCACCTTTATTTTTGTGTATGTATATATATGTGGTAAGATCATTCAACACAAGATCTATACTCTTCACAAATGTTAACTATAGATGTTATGCTATAGAGAAGACCCTTCGAATTTACTCACTTGCATAACTCAAACTTTGTGCATACTGAAAAACCACTCCTGATTTCTCCCTCTCCATCCCTCCATGCCTCTAGTAACCACCTTTCTACTCTTTACTTCTATGAGTTTTATTAGATACCTTATAAAAATGGAGTCCTGCAGTATCTGTCCTTCTGTGACTGGAATATTTCACTTAGCATTAGGTCCTCCAGGTTCATTCATGTTGCTGCATATGGTAAGGTTTCCTTCTTTTTTTTAGGCTGAATAATACCCCATTGCACGTGTATATCACATTTCCTTTATATACTTATCGTCCAATGGACATTTTGATTATTTCTACATCTTGACTATTGTGAATAATGCTGCAGTGACATGCAGATTATCTTTAAGATCTTAATTTCAGTTATTTTGGACATATACCCAGAAATGGGGTTGTTGGGTTATATGGTAGTTCTATTATTAATGTTTTACCTGAGCAGTGTTTTCTGTAGTGGGTATATCCTCTTATATTCCCACCAACAGTACACAAGCATTCCAATGTCCCCGTCTACTTGCCAATATTTGTTATGCTTTGTTTTATTTATTTTTTGTCTGTTTTGATAACAGCCATCCTAACAGATGTGGAGTGATAACTCATTGTAGTTTTCATATGTATTTCCCTGGTGATTAGCGATGTTGAACACCTTTTTACATACTCTGGATTTTCTTCAAGAAATCAGTAAATTGGTTTAAATATTTCCAACAATACCAAGAAAAGCACAGCAAAAAAACAAAAAAAATAAAAACACGAAAACACTTTGCACGTGATTTTCATAAAAAGTGATGCTTTTCAACTGTGGATTATGAGAATGTTTGCCTGAAATCTGGGACAGCATAACCGAGACTACAGAGAAGAAAATTCTGACTCAGAAATCTGGAACAGCCTGCACAGCTGTGACGCCAACTTTATGGGGCTTATTAGGGCAGCAGCTGGGCATGGACTAAACAAAAAAGGATAATTCCGATGCAAAGAGTATGATGAAAATCACAGCTCAGTCTTCTCCTGGTAAGGCAAGAAAATCGTATTTTTTTAAAAAAAAATCAGCACTTTAAATAACAATGTCATTTGTAAGGCATTCTGAAAAGTTCATGTTCCTCACCTCCTCCACACTCATTACTGTCATTCACAGAGCATTGCTACTTCAAATCTTCAGATCCTTTTGATTTTGAAGCTGGGCATGGGAGTGACTTAAATATGTTGCAATTTGTTGAGAAAATTTGATTTAAAATAAGAAAGACAAGGTTTGAGTGTATAGCATGACTTTTAGGAAAGAGAGATTAGGGCATTTGCCATTTCCTGTGTGTGCCTAACATTGTATTTTAGGGCAAAATGCTTAAAAACTGGAGGAGGAAGCAGAAAGTCTGTGATAAAGCTGTATGAAAATTTACTTAAGTTGAAGAATTATCCCTTCAAATGTTCTGTTTCAGGATTTCTCAGCCTTGGGCTGATTATCAGAGGGGTCTTGGAAAAAAACTGGTTGAGTATTGCCATACTGCCATGGGGTGTTAACAATGTGTCAGGTCATGAATGAATACAACTAGAGAGTATATTACTCAAGAGCTAGAGTCTATTAAGTCCTGTACAGTAGGTAAAGCTTCATTGGTGTTTCATACATCCTTTTCTAAATCCTACATTTCTTCTGTAAATACTCCCGTTCCACCTGCTTTCCAATTGTCAGAACCCTTAAACTTGAAAGCATCAACAGAAAAATCTGAATTTAATTCATTCAAAAGAATAATACAGTTTGAAACAGAGCTGTATGTGTGGAGAAGGATTCATCTATTTTATGGAGGTGTATGAGCAGCCTCATTATTTTTAGGAGAATCTGATGTTTGTATGTGTAGTGATGATCGTATGTTGCACCTGGACATGACAAACCTTCAGAATATTAGCTAACTGCCGGGGCAGAAACCCACTTCCTGGCCAGGATAGTGGAAAAGGAGATTCATCAGGCCCCAGGGTATCTCCTGCCCTAAATGGCATATACATAGATGCTACTGGGAAAACTACTCCCACAAGTATTATTGAATGTAGGGAGAGTATACTTGGTGAACATACATTATGAGATATATTTGATCAATGGCTACATGCCTGAGATAGAAGATGTATGCAGGATATGAGGCTGTGGGATGTCAATTTAAAAGTGTCCATCCCTAGGAAATGGGCAAAAGGGATCATCATGCATCCTTTCAGAGGAGTGATGTGTTGTCCAGTGGGGCCTTGAGGAATATCTGATTCTATAGGGTGTACACTGTTATGGACTCTCTGTAGACTACTTTATAACTCTGTAGGGCTAGAAGTTAAGTTGTGGAAAAATAATAGTAATGCAAAGGTTCACTGCCCAGTATTAGTAAATGTATCACTTGCTTAGCCGGCCATAGCAAAGAACCACAGAGTAAGTGGCTTAAACAACAGTCCTGGAGGCTAGAAGTCTGAGATCAAGGTGCTGGCAGAGCTGGTGTCTTCTGAGGCCTCTCCGTGGCTTATCGATGGTCATCTTACCCCCATGTCCTCACACGATGTTCTCTCTGGGTGTGCCTGTGCCCTAAACTCTTCTACTCAGGAAACTAGGTGTATTGGGTTAGGGACCACCCAAATGATCTCATTTTCCCTTAAATTACCTCTTAACAGTCCTCTCTCCAAATATAGTCCCATTCTGAAGTCTTGGGCATTAGGACTTCAACATATAAATTTTTAGGGGAACACAATTCAGCCCATAACACCATATTACTTAATATATTGAAGGAAAGCTCTGAAAGTGGCTCATTTTTAATAGCATGATGTCATTACAGTTTTCCTTTTCTGAAAATGTTCATTTATTAGGAGAGAGATAAGGAATATGCTGGAATTTGTTAAATCAGGTCCTATCTCCAGACTATAGAAAAACAAGCTCCCACTCTAGATGGAAATACATGTAATTTAAAATTACGTTGCTCATTGTCTATGTGTGTGCCTAACATCTATTTTTCAGACGAATTTTCTTGATGCCCAGTGGTCAGGTTTGGATGGAATCTCAGAAGAGCCAAAAATTTTCAGACAGATTCTGAAATTATTGCCTCATCAACATGGAAAATGAATCCTCAAGTTGAAAAGAAAACCCTGACCTTAAAATCGCAAATCACCTTCAGCAATTCCTCTTCTGAACTATGAAAGGAGAAAACATGCAGGCAAGGGAAGTAAGTCTGATACTTGTTCTGATAACAGACTGGCTTTCTGCAGAATTCTGTAGTTGTCAGTTTCTGTTACCTTCCTTTATTAAAACCTGCTTTATTAAGGCCCACTAGGACCAATATTGGGTGGGCTGCCTGGTAACCTTCTGCAGGAAATAGCTGACACTAGAGGGCTGATAGAGCGAGGAGACCAGTGAGAACAGGAAGTACAGAGAGAGTTTACCAGTCTCAGGTCCCAGACTGGAAGAGAGCATGACTCACAACTTCGCAGAAATCTATACTCCTTGTATAGATCATCCCCGTGCTAAGAAAAACTGGATATAGTTCTGCCCCAGTTATTGAAATTGTCATGCTCATTACTTATTAAAAATAAGTCATATCATAAAAGGTAATATTTGGGAAATTTCCAAAAAGTCCATCAAAAAAATTTAATGCCAGTAAAGTAAAAAAAACAAAATATTGTAATAAAGCACCACAAGTAATGTCTTACTAGTTTTAGTCTGAAATTGTTACAAATTCCTAAATTGGTTTTAAAGTTCCCAGTGACAGCATAATGAGTTATTGGAAAGATGGTCCATGCCAAAGAACCTGAAACAGTTTATAGTCTTTTAAATAGAATACATTTTGCCTGTAAATTTGAGCTGGGAGCTCCTCCAAAAATAATCTCAAGGTGATTTGTAATCTGTCAATCAAGTAATTTCTAAGAGAGGATTTACTCTGCAATGGGCCAAACAACTCATTTTCACTCTATTTGCTCTCCTCAAGCCTCAGTTTCTTCATGTGTGAAAGAAAAACGATGACAAAACCTAACACATAGGGTGTTATAAAGATCATTAACCTTGTCCATAGATGTGTTCAATAAAGGTAATTTCTCCTATCTAAATGAATATATGCATTTTATTATGTACGGTGATAATATAAGTAGTGGACCCCATATTTTGTCATGTTTATTTTATAATATCACTGAGGCATCAGTTTGCATGATCAGAGTTGATATGCATGATAGTAGCCTTAGAAACATGTAGGAAGACTACTGTATTGTAATAGTCCGGATAAAAGATTATGAAGCCCTAATTTAAGACACTAAAAGTAGGGAAGAAAAAACATTATATGTATAAGAGATATTAAAAGTCTCCAAAGCCCAAACTTGACCACAGAATGGCAGAGCAAGTGAAAGGAACAAAGAAGTAAAGAATATCCAGATTTCTGGAATGTAAAATGGAGAATGCTAAGAGGGAAAATCTAAATACTTTACAGGTTCTTAATGATGTGATTCTTCCCTACCTCTTTTATCTTTTTTTAAAGCACAAATGATAAAACAAAGATAATTAAGAGTATAAACCAAAGCACATCACTAATCAACTTAAATCCCTCCATGAATACCACTGCTTTTAAGATAAAAGTCCAAAATCTCCATATAGTCTAAGATTGCCATGACCGAGTTCCTGTGCTTTTGTCTCTGAGATTATTTTATGCCTTGTCCCTCCTCAATTTTCATACCTAAACCACACAGCAATCTTTCCATTCCTAAAACACAGCAGGCAATTCCCCAGTCCAGGTTTTCCTCCTGCTGTCCATCTGCCTGGAGGTCACTCTTCCCATGGCTGGCCAGTCCATCCCCATCTGGCCTCCCCTTAAATATCATCACCTCAGAAAGGACAAGCCTGGCCACCCCATCTAATATAAACCTCCAATAATATTTTTATTAAAGAATTGTATTTTATTATAGAACTATTATAGAATTGCATGCATTTTTCTGGAGGACATCTCTTACAACATGTTAAACTACATTGTTTATTTGTCTGGTTGTGTACTTTAGAGCACTTCTGATGATTTTTTTCAACTGCATGAATGCAGGGACTTGTCCCTTGGCTTTAGCCACTGTGTGCTCATCACTTATCAGGACACATGAAATGTAATAGGCGGGTAATACATAGATTGCTGCAAAAGCATGAATCTCCAGCAGGAAATACAAAGATCTGTGACTTGAAAAAATATCCAGAATGGAAATATGGATTGTAATCATTGCCATACAGAGAGTGATTAAAATCTTTGGAAAGAAATAAAAAAGAAAATGATATTCAACATAACTGCCTCCAGATAGACCAGGATATCTTTCATTAGACAACTTAAAGTAGAAAATAAGACCTCCTAAGGGACTGAAAAAACTCAAGTACGTGCAAAATAAGAAAGGACTTTTAGTGAAAAGGGGGAATAATTTGTCTTTACCTCTGAGGAAAATAAGAAATATAAAAATTTGAGGCAAGGACAAGGAGGGTGGCCGAAACTTTTGAGATCTAGCAGCAGAATTCATCTCCTCTGCCTCCTCCTAAATTTTAAGAATTCCAAAAGAAAAAAAAAAAGACTTCAGGGTGTGTGTGTGTGTGTGTGTGTGTGTGTGTGTGTGTGTGTGTGTGTGAATATGTGCTCAAACCTGTCTTTATTCTTGGCAGAGATAGAAAATGTGGAAATGACATTTTTGTCCCAGACAACAGAACTGTGTAACAAGCTGAATTTTATAAAATTTCCTAGCAGTGTGTGGAAATTCACTCCATGTTAGCATATGTAGAATTTTTAATCCTTTTTTTAAAACAGATGAATCAACTATTGTCCTTCATTGTGCCATAATTTATTTCTTATCCCATATTTATGGACTCTGAAATTGTTTCCATACTTTGTTTACTACAGATAGAAGCAATGAACAACTTGAAAAATATTTCTGTGCTCTTTGTAAATATTTCATCACTATATCCTTGAAATAGAATCAGGTTTGGCGAATTTAGATTTTGATGAAAATTTTCTCTCCAGAGGCATGCTAATTTTTACATTCAACAAAAGCATGTGGGAGTTCCTCTTTCATCACATCCTCCATCCCTATTTCACTACACCAGTATTATTTATTTCCAACGTTGCTTAAAATAAACTTTGCCAATCTGATAGATGAAATAGAGCTTGTCATTGTTTTTTAACAGCAGTACTTTAATTATGAATTAAGGTGATCATCTTTTTATATGTTTATTTATTATTGTTTTGGCTGCTGTATTGGATCCTTTCTGTTTACTTCCCAGACCCACCTGCTCTCCTCTCTTCTCTATTTTGTTTCTTCCACCCCAGTGTGGAGACATTACATCAATTGGTTCTGACTTCCATTTGGTGTCAGCTGAGGCTGAGCCTCAATATGGCAACATACCTTAATAGTGCAGGTGGGTAGTGGAGACCAGCCTCCTAGCTGATGAAAAGTTAATTATATGGATGCTACCTGTCAAAAGATGCCATCTTTTGTCCTCATGAGATAAAATATATTCAATTTATGGATTTGCCTTCCTTCTCAAAAAACTTCTGCTAATTTTAGACTTCACCATGCTACCCCACACAGCATTTCATCCAACCAAAGGACTTTTTTTTTTTTGATAAAGGACTTCGTGGCAGTGGCTCAGCCCTGCATATACACTGGTCTAGCGAAGTGTCCTGTCATCCATCCATAAGTGGCTGGCTTGATGGAAAGTTTAAATAGCCTGCTGAAGTTTTAATTGCCATGCCTGTGGAGGACCCTAGCAATTTTGAGATGCAGTCCTACAGAATATAGTATATATCTCAAACTATTGACTAATATTTTGTGCCTTCTCCAGGCTAAGATATGAAAAACAAGAAGCAAATGGTAGAGGTGAGAATGGCTTACTGGAAGAATTTTCCTCCCTCTTCTTCATGGCTTTTGACTGCATGGATTTGGAGTTCTTGTGTCCAAAGGAGGAATGTTTCTATGAGAGGATATGACCATGTTTCCCATGAATTGGAAGTTGAGACAGTCTCCAGATGAAATAGCCATTCCTGAAACGGAACCATTTGTGAGAGAATCCAAACCATTGACCTGGCTAGGATTGCCGATCCAGCATCAAGAATGTAGACTAGTTTGAGAAGTCAATTTAAAGCAGAGCCAAGGGATAGAAGCTACTAGAAATGTATATTAATTCCAAGGAGATTAGATATGTGTTCAAATCTGATAAAACAAAAGACTGAGTATGTGATAGAATTCTCATTTAAATCTCTTTTCCCAGGCTAATTGGATCTCCAGGGTAGGAGTGTGTGTATAAGCAAATGAAGAGGAAACAGCAATAAACAGAAAAAAGAACCAGTGTGGCTTTTTCTTCCTTAGATTACTATGGACTTCCACTGTTCCCAAATCAGTTCCATGAAAGTTACAACTTTTAATATTGTACAAAGGGTCCTGGGTGTTGGAAACTGGCAATGCTTTCACTCCCTCTGCAAGTGAACTTTGATGCCCTGATCACTTGAGAAAGAGAAATCACTGTGAACATCACTTTTAAGACAGGTATGATACATATTTTGAAGATGTGACATATGACAGTAGCAAGTGTATAATCATTTTATCAACATGAAGTCAGCATTTATACTTCTAAAAATAAAACACATCCTAGACTATGGAACTGTTTGACCAGAAATTTGAAGAAATTTACATATGGGTTTTAATATAATAATTTAGTCACTTAAATGCATACCATATCCAACCGAGAACACTCTTAAACTACATAATTGCAACAACTCTTCTGTTGCCATCTGCCGTGAAGACGTATTCACTGAAAAAGTACCAGATGTGGTAAACAAATTAACATGTGCACCATTGTCAAATGCTGCTGTTCTAAAGTGTATAAGCGACATGGCAATTAATGCTTATGAACAGCTGGTTTTAAAGAGTATGGAAAGTGATTACTTTGCCCCATAAATGGACAAATCCACAGATGTTTCAGGTTGTGCCCAGTTGTTGGCATTTGTAAGATATATTTTGGAAAATGTGAATGAAAGCATGCTGTTTTGTAAAACTTTGCTGATGGCAGAACAGAAGAAGGAAATTTTCTGAAATATTTCAAGTGACAGCATAGATTTCAGGGTGAGAGAGATGCAGTGTGTAGTTCTTAATATGGACTCAAGCAAAACAAAGATTGGGGAAAAAAAGCTTTCCTGTGCCCAATGCTTTCTGGATATATTATACAATCCACCATAATTATATAAATGATCACGTCTTTGGAAAGATGTGAAAAAATGGCATTGCTTGTTGAAATCTCGTCTTCTTGTAGATATTCATGGCAGTGATGGAAGAATTTAAAGTCAGCTAATTAAAATGTGCTCAAGTGTTGTTACCTTTCTTCCTTTATCAAAAATTAAGCTTGGCAGACTAGTTAATGGTTTATTAAGGTTTACAAGGTCAGCTTCATGAAATACCTTTTTTATTCAGTTTTTGGATGATAAAGGTATTTTTGCTATAAAGAAAAATGCATCCTTATCATTTCTGACAAATTTGAAGTTTCCATAGAAGTTACTTAATGAAATTAGTAGACAATATAGTGGTATTTTCTGCTGAAAAGTATATATACAATCACCTACCAGATTTACCACTCAATAACCATTTATAAACCAAACTGGAAAATATTGTATGTTAAGAAAATAGAGTTGACTTTCTCAAAATAATTATATATTTTTCCTTATAGAATTACTTTATAGATATGAAAGCTATTTTTTCATATTTATCTTTAAATGTTAATTCATATTTATCAAAATAGAATCTAAGCCTTACTATTACCCAACATCAGACAGATCCATTTGATATATTGACTCTATTCTAAATGCATCAGAAAATATATTCAGATTACATATAGTGCTGACTTGAGGAAAAAGAATTTCAATGAACTGCTTCATATGTCAAGGAATTATTATAATTTTTGAGTTTAGTAACATAAATTCATGTCCATAACTGTGAATTAAAGAAAGAAGATTTCAGCATTAAAATCAAAGGGGAATTGGGTGTTGTTTTTCACCAAAATCAACCAGAGTTCATAGATATAAAATCAGTCATTTGAACTAAAGATTCTTAAATAATACAGATGGAGATAGTGATGCATGAAGAAGCGGGTATAAAGCCATCTAAAACAAATTAGGGTCCTATTTTTCTACTCATCTCCCCATCACAAACACCTGTACCACCTGCAACTTCAGCTACTTTCTCTTAAGATTCTAGTTGAAAAAAAGATCATAATCCCTTTGCTTTTCATGTCTCTGAATCAAGAAATAGATATCAACTGATTAGAAGAAACTATTTCAAAAAATGGAGTAAAGTCAAACATCAATATTCTATATTTGCATTAGTATGAAGGGAAGAACTAATATATCTAATGCTTCCTAAAGACTAAATAACTATATACCTATTACTTCCCCTTATGGATAAAATAGAATAGCATCATATTTTCTCTTCTACCTTAAAAAATTAAAAAATAAAATATATAAAATAATAAACCTTGGACCACAAGTATACCAGGATGATTATCTTTGAGAGAAGAATAACAAAAAGAAGTGAGCTCCTTGATGGCTCCAGGAGACTATGCAGAGAGCATTTTCAGAAACGTGAGTTGAGAGACACAATTCAGATTTCAAGGAAGACAAAGCAGGTAGAATTGCAAGATTCTAGAATGTCATAGAGTACAGAGCTAGAGAGAGGGGAGGGGAGAAAGAATGAGAGAGAGATCTCTGGGGATCTGCAGAGGTTTTCCCTTAAGGTTTCACCTGAGTGTGGTTAGTACATGCACATGCTGGGGAAAGAACCACTGGAAAGGAACTTTTAGAGCATCCCTCAGAGTTTAGACAGGAAGGGGAGAGTTTGTCCTCACTAGACAATAGTTTGGTTTCACTAGAAAGGCCTTCAAATGCATGTGATGTTGAGTAGAGTTTCAGAAGCATATTGCCTCAGTAATAAGGTCATGTTAAAACTGTACTGTTTTTGATCGACCTACCATAGCAAACCTCAAACAATCAAACTATTTCCAATTAACTTATCTGCATACAGAATAAGATTTTAAAATATTAAAGGCATACAAAAGTTGTACCACCCAGTCACAAAATTCATGACTGGTATCAAAAGAAATTACCAGGCATATAAGATGTTTATAACAGAGAAAACTAGATGTGCATACCTGAGAACTCTTTGTACTACTTTTTTCATTCACAGCTTTTTGTAAATGAAATACTATTTTAAACTGTAAAGTTTTTTAAAACAATTAAATGGAGGTTAGTGAGCCTAGGGACAACATCAAGCCACCTTCCAAGAATGGTAGAGGCAAGAAAAAAATATTTGAAGAAATAATGGTCAAAATCTTTCCAAATTTGATGAAGCAATAAACCTACATATTCAAAAAGCTCATGGAAGCCCAAGCAAAGAAACATGAGGAGAACCACTCCAATATGCATCACAATCAAACTGTTTAGTCTATGAGAAGAATGTCCTTAAATATTCTCATTTTCTCCACATCTGTTCATAAATTGACCTCTGACTTCCTCTCCAGACTCTCTAGCAATTTTGTATGACTAGAATTTTCCAGAAAACTTCATAGTCTTACTTCTTCTGCATTAAATGATTTCCTATTCTTATATAACCCAGGACCACCTATTTGTTCTAAACACTCTGTTCAAATGTCACTTCTTAGTAGTCTTCCCTGAGCTCCTTCTATGATATTTGTGTAGGTGCTCAGAAAAACGCTTTTTGAATGAATGAGTGAATGAATTAATGAAAAGGTGGATAGTAAGGAAAAAGAAATGGTAACTGAGAAAGGTTAGATTATAAATAGTCTGTCTATTGGTACAAACTCTTACTCCTTGGAAATCCCTTGAGGAATGAGGGCCTTTGGACAAGTAAGAGTCTATTCTAGTGTATGGTGTAACAGGAAAAGTTGAATTCTTTCATAGAAGGTTTTCTCAGTCTTCTCCGATTTAGAGTTTCATCTCTTGATGGATGATCGGGTGAGAATGGAGACATTTTCCTACAGTTCCTTAAGTGTCTGTACAGAAATCTACACACAAACCCACTCACACATGCACAGAGGTTTCTGCAACCTTGGAGACCATGATCAAGAGTGTAGCCAGGTTTCACTGATACTCCAGTTTTGAAAATCTAGAATTTGTGTAATAACAAAAATAGTCACAATCACTAATAATTTTGCAGCCAGCCTTATTCTAGGGTCCTGGGCCATGGACTAGGGTGAAGGATGTGAGGCTCTTTGCCTGGGCACACAATTTAAGGAAGCACCCACAAAGCCAGTAATCAGGATAAATATATTTTAATGCAATTGTTTTAAGTATGATGAACGAAATATCAAAATTTTAAATAAAAACAGAATCAGCATTGTGATTTTTATTTTCCTGAGTTCCTAGTATATCTTGGAATGATGCTTTTACTGGTTCTTTTACTGGTTAAGAGTGATGGTTTGACCAAAAAAACTGTGCTAACAAACCTCATTTGAAAGTTTATTTTAAATGTATACTTGTTATTTCATTGGGGAGAGTTACCACATCCTTTGACACACCTTCCTTTGTAGCATGAAAGTGAGAACAAATTCCGTGTCAGGGTCAATATTCATAGTAAGCTCACAGTGTATAGTCCGTATAAACATCATAGAGAATATAGACTCTTGTCTGATTTTGAGTTTCCTTAAGAAAACCATACCTCTCTGGATCTTAATTTTCTAATCTTTTAAACCATCAGAAATAGTACTTTGCAAACCAACCAACCAACAAGAAATATAAACAAAACTTCCACTGTTTTAGCTCAGAGGGTTACTGCACTGTAAAATAAAAAGAAAAAACATTTACGTCACCTGACCTTTATTGACATCAAATATATGTTCTCAATTTCAAAGTTAAGATGGATTTGCCAGGACAAAGTTCTGACCTTAGCCAGCTCACCGATCTTGAAGCACATACTTGCAGAACCATAGCTCTACTTGGCTGAGTGTGTGCAAAAATACCTGACATTAAGGGTCAGGCGACTTCAGGGCAGTGTGCTGAACGCGGCTAGAAGTAATACCATAAATTCAAACTCACACTCCCCTTTGAGCCATATGGCGTAGGTATGGAGTGTGATATATGTCAGACCAACAGAAGGGGCAAATGAATCAGCATTGAATTGATTGATTTTTAACAAACACACTACGGAATTTGCCAGAGACTCAAACGTACAAGTTGAGAACAGCTTCTTCATGTTACTGCCTAATAGCTGTCTTTTCTGTCACTTTGTAGCCTCCAAAATGTTTTCACAAACAACCCCTTTGCCTCCTAGCTCAAATATAAGAACTGATGTAAAGAATGATATCTTGACGTCACATGCTCCATGAAAGAAAACTGAAACCTGAAGTAGATTTGTCTCTCCTAGATTTTTAGGGAAGAATAGAATTTAGAAACCAAGTTCTGGGTTCAAATTGTATGTATTACTCTTGCGATGTCCATGTTTCCATGTTTTCACAATGGAAAAAGCTAGAAAACACATAGATAAACATGAACATTTACATCTCTTTTTATTCCTGTATTTACTTCTATGTTGAAAACCATTAACTAACACCAATACTTTTAATTTCAGTACCATGCCATAGATTTCACACCAGTTTTCTCCCTTTCCATACTTATAATTTCCATCCGATGATGAGAAGCCCAATAGCCATTATCCCTAGAAGCCCAATAGCCATTATCCCTCCCTAACACACTTATTTATGTGATCAGTTCCTGGCTATATAACTGGTCTCCCAATACTTCTGCATCCTCCTTGTGCACGGACACCTTTCTCACCACTTGGGCTCAACACCTTGCACCAGGCTGCACTGCTTCTCACCACATGTGAATGCCCTCCTGCCCCATCACTGCTCCAGTTCCCTGAGTGGTACTGCATCCCAGTGCAGAAATCCTGCTCACTTCATCCTCCTCACCCACTTAGGGTCTAATATCTCCTGACCATATGGTCTCACAGATGGACAATCTCCCTTGGTGAGTGTCATGACACCCCTGCTGGACAGGCATCCCTCATAGATGCTCCATCAATCCACTCCTTGTGGAGTATCTTCTTCTTATGCTGTTCATGATCTGATTCTCCATGCCAAGTTCTTCCCCTCCCCAGCCCCACACACTGGAATGTCCTTCTCGGTTCACTTACTCAAACACTGACACTGCATTGGGTTAACCCCTTCTCACCCCAGTTGTGCTCCAATACCCCATGCAGACCACTTGGCAATCTACTCCCTTATACATGTCTTCCTCACCTCGATTGAGCCCCACATCTTATGTTGACCCTCCCTCCCCCACCAATGGATTCCCTCCTCATCTCTCGTAGGACTCAATATCTCACACAGGACTACTCTCAATGCACCAGATGAAACCCTTCTAACTTGTTTACATAAGAAACCCTATAACTAGCTGTACTCCCGTGTAGACACCTTCATTACCTGCTTTGGTTCTGACACCCCACAGTTTGCTTTCCTCAACAGGTTTGGGTCTCAGTGCACTTCACTGAGTCACCTTCCCTCGGAATGTCCCCTTTACTTGAATTAATTCCAACACCCCACTCCGAGTGCTATGACCCTGCCCTTGGCATAGGTACCTATTGTCTCATGGCTGGTGGATTGAAATTTCATGAAGGGAACAAGAAATGGAAGGGGAAGAGGAAAAATAAAGTGTGTCTTTAAACATAGACAGAAGGACTTTCCCTTACCACTGCTCTCTTTGTTTTTCAAAAGGAATCGTTATTCACAAAAGTGATTTTCATGTTCTTTCATCCTGATCAAATGCATGAGTCTCAGGTTGTTTACTAAGTCACATCCAGGAAATGATGTAAGTAAACTAAATGCTGGAACCATATTCTGTAATACACCAACAATATGCACACATATATAAAAATATATCTTAAAAGATGACTTTGAAATAATACTTTTTATGAACCAAAGATTGGAAACTATTTTTCATGATGTTGATTCATTTGATAGAATGATTTTCCATTGACAGTAATTAATTAGAATACTTTTGTATTAATTGGACAAGACTGTCTTCATAAATGAACAAAACCAATTGGTATTTTGCTTTATCACAAAAATATGAAAACAATGAAAAAAAAATTTGAAGTTGTAACATCATCAGGGAATTATTTTGACAGCACATTTTATAAGGAAAAGTATGTTCAAAATACACTGGCCTACTTACTGTTTTCAGTACCTTATTTCATTTTTATTTTTAGACTCTTTCCTTACTGAGTATGCTCTTGGTCTTTGAAATTTATTGTGTGTATAAGTGCACACATGTGTGTGTACCTTACTTTAAGGAAATTGAATATATGTGAGAGCACAGGTCTCAGAGTGGAGACCTAAAACCTTTCAGGTTTCGGAGTCTGATGTATCTGATGGTTAGTGGGGCCGGATCACCTGGGACCATTTGGGGATGATCCATGGTAACTAAGGAGAAGCCTTATTACTAAGCCACCAGTGCTAAGCCACCTAACCTGCTCAGAATCATGTCACCCTTGTCTTCCAGGCAGCATACCAGAGAGAAAAAGGTCTGAAGTGTGATGGGTATGAAGACAATCTCAGTGTCACCTTTTTAACTCTGTTCATAACATCACAAACAATATTCTTTCTCCCACAGCAGCACCTTTGGATCAGGACAAAGGGAGGAGAGAGGCTATAATATTTAAAGTGCTGAATAGCTAAGACTTCTAAATAAAACAATGGTCACAAAGCACTACTGTTTTTATTACTGGACCCAGAGAGTTAGATCAGCAGCAAGGATAACAAATGAATTGTAAAATATTCCAATCCACAGTGGCAGAAATGTCCTTAGAAATTAAGGTAGAACAGTGCAGCACTCACGCCCCTGAAAATGGCGTAAGAAGTTTGGAGCACAGGCGGTTATAGCAAAACATGGCATCTAAACATAATTGCAAGTGGTACAAACCCAATACTGCTCTTCAAATCTCATACAGGAATTCCCAGAACTCTCCATCTCCATCTGTGGAAGATTTAGAGAGGCCTGAATGTGCAGATTCCAGCGAGCTGGGACATGTCAGAAAGTCTCCACTTTATTCAGGCTCTTAGGTTTGTTGTTTACCCTGCCACTCATACCCCAAATGTATCAGACTTACTTTGTTGTGGCGCAAGAAATACTTGTGATAGATGAACATCCAGATTTACTCAAAATATAAATTTATGAGGTTTTATTTATTTAAAATTTTCTATTTAGATGGTTTCCTAAGTAATGAACTTCCTGCAGACATTTCATAGGAATTATCTTACTCTGATCCCAACTTTGACAATAGTTATCTCCCACTATCTCTTCAGGTTTTGATGGCCATCTGGGCAGACTTTTCTAGATCTCAGCCAATCCTCTTGACTTGGTTGCCTTGAAGAGATCTGCCAGCTCCAGCACAAGTCAAATCCTCCTGGATCATAGCCGGTGGGTCTTCCCCGCCACGCTACCCTTGAGGGACAAAGGAGTAGAAGCTCATAGGGCTGGTTGTACTTACTAATCTCAAGTGAGGCTGAGTAGGATTTTCCCTGTTTACCTAAAAGTGTGACGCAAGCAGAGGAGACAGTATAAAAAAGAACTGTGAAATGAGATGAGCCCTTGGGGAATGATGTGAATGTTATTAGAAAAAAGTGTTCCCCTTTCCAAAGCCAAGCAAATCTCTTCTCAAGAATGGGTGCCCCGAAGAAAGGGAGAGAGAGTTTTGTTCCCCAGCGGCTGTCTACCTGGGCAGTGCACTTGCTGCTGTGCTCCTGACACAGGCAGACAGAGAGAATTAGAAAGATATGGCACAGCTAAGAAAGAGGGACTGAATGGAGCTGCTTGTCCTTCACCATTTGGCAATGTCTGCTGAACAGACCAAAGGCTCTTCATCAGTAAGAGGCAAAGGGACAGATTGATGCTGGTGAGGATGGAAGAGGTGTAGGCAGAGCTTTATCTCTGGCATTAGGAAATTGCCTTTGAACACCACTTTGGAAGGGATTCTTAGTATCTGATAGGTGTGCTTCCCAAGAAAGCCAGCATTTAGGTAACTGCTTCCTAGAGCAAAAGTAGCCAGTTTTAGTTATCCAGAGAAAGAATGATCAGCTTAACTAGACTGCTACTTCTCCGTCAGGTCAAGAGACACTCTCATTTCTCGTCTCCATTCCTCCTGGTAACCAGACTAACTAGCTCTAGAAGAGGAAGAAAGGGAATATGTAAATAGTGATCCTCTTGCATCCTCCCTATCCTTGCTCACCTTCAAAACACTAAAGCCATGAAAGATTTTATCTGGGATGGTGGCAGAGTGAGCAAAGTTTAAACCTTTTTAATGTGAACTTTTCTAAAATGATGGTACAGAATACTAAATAATGAAATGAAACTCTTCTAATTACTAAGAAATAATTATACATTTATTGAAAATTCCAAGATACTAAGGGATTCCCTACAAAGCAGTATTTACATAAATAAAATTGTTATATTGTTTATGTCATCAGAAGTTGATATTTCTAATAAATCATTTTATTAGTTAAGTGGCCCTGGATATTCAGTTATACTTTTTGAATTTCAGAGTTGAAAGCATGACTTTAAATTTAGACAGCTAAAGTTATAGACAATGGAAATCCATGAAGGATAGCAAAAAGCTGACAGGGTGGATTTTTTTTTTTTTCCTTCTGCCTTCAGTCACTAAGAAGAAAAAGGGCTCCACTGTATGGATTTGAAGGTCAATGTTGTATGGTTAAAAAAAAGCAAACTGAACTTAGGACTGAAAGAGAACACTGAAGGAAGACCTATCTCAGGCATGAGAAAGTAAGAAATGACACTAAGTGGCCAGAGTTAAATATGACAGGTCACAAACAGGGGAGAGAGGGATATGGCAAACCTAAAGCCAAATGTCAAATCAGAGCAAGTTTTGGAGTTAAAGAAAGCAGAGGCACAAGGCTTTCAGGGCCCATAAGACAATTACATCGAAATATTGTTGCAGCATATTTTCATTTCACTGAACAAATACCAATGAATGTCAAATATGCTAATTAATGGGACTACAAAAATGAACTTGATGCAGTCAGATTGTTACCAGAGATGGGTCCTTGGTATCCTTGCAAGAAAGAATGCAAGTACTGATGCAAAAAGCCGTTGGGCATTAAGAGTTTATTTGATGAATGAAAGAAATTTTAAGGGAAGACAAAAGTAAATACCCAAAAGTTGGGATGTGGGCAGACCGAGAGGGGGTTGCACCAAGGAGACAAAAGGGAGCCTTTTTTACATATTCGTTAAGTGGGATTAGGTATCAAAAGGGAAAGGTAGAGAATTTTTGGAGTTTGGGCTTACTCAACCCTCATGTTGGGTGGAGGGATTTTTTTTAGCACATTTGGTTTCCCTTGGAACTGTCGTGGTTCAGAGAGGTGTGATTTTTTTACTATACTAATGACAGAGAGATGTAATTTTTACTATGTTAATGGATCTGGAGGGAAATTTGGATCAATTTCTCTGCCGTGTTGGAACTAGCAGGTTTTGGCCAGTCTGTTATCTATATTTTCACTCCCTTCATCCAGGAGAACAGCTTACACAGAATGTGTAGAATGTAAGCAAGCATCTAGCGGAATGTAAATACCAGCCAAAGTTCCCTCCTCTGCCTGCTGATGTCTAACCATCTACCTACTCTAACAAAACCCTGCCCCCAAATTGCTTATAATCAGAGAAACAAAAAGATTCTGATGTTGCCTCTCTCCCACTTCCTGGCAATGAAAATATTTCAGAAATTTTTATATTACCAAGGTATTTCTGGTTGTCTCAATTGATCACTTTCACTTCAAATTGAGTTTTTAATGTTTTAATTAAATTCTCCAAAATCTTTGTTATTGGGGCAATGCTTTTTATAGGTAGTCACTCTAGAGAGAATTAAGTCTAAGACTCAAGTAGAAAGCTAGATATATATGTGAAGGCTTCCTAATTTTGTCTACTCTGACCAACAATTCTGACTATCACAATCAGGCAGAGTTGCCTTAAACCAGGGTTGCTAAGTATAAGCATTCTGCAGGCATTCATGTACTTGAAAAATCTATATGGACTATGTGTTGGTAATTACATCGGCCCAAACTCTAGGGGTGGGAGAGAACTATAACCATTTCCTGACAGATATACCTATCGGTGAGGTTCTGATTTCTATTTTACAAAATATGTAATGAGAGCTCTAATTGGGAAGGAAGTCTAGGGGTTACATTTCTATAGAGATTTGGTTGGGCTACCTTTCCTCTCTGAAATGTCCCAGTTTTATTATTTATGTTCTGATTTCCATACTATTCTATGTTATCATGTAGGAACCTTATTACTACTTGAAAATAACTTTTGGTTCTTACATTTGCATTTATTCAAGACAACATCCATTAAGTATAGACGTTTTGCTTTAATACTACAAACTTCAAAATCTTAGTTATTTGTTTTACTTATTATTGGGAATGACTGCATATACTGTCCTCTTCTTCTAGTTTAGTTAAACATACTATTCGTACTTTATTCGCTACATACTTTCACCTTACCACAATACCATAAGGTGTCCTCTAGTAAGGGGCTCTTTCACAGAGTCATATAAAACTTGGAGTTCTTTGCTGAAAACAAATTCCCCAATAAATATGTGCATTACCTTCAAATGACCTTTTTTACATTCTTAGCAATTGTAGTGCATTTTGCTGTATGCCTCTCAAGTCCCTCCTTCAGGATGGAAACATCCAGTCATGAGTATTGGCTCCAGATAGCTTATAATCAGTTCACTTTGGAAATTACCCCCATCTTAAGGAATCTGCCTCTCCCAAGGTCATGCTCTTTGCTGTAGTCAGCTTACATCAATGACTGGTACTTGCATGTTTCTGAAGGCCTGGCCCTAATTCTTTAATTTAGGACAATACTGAGGAGTTAACATATCCCACAGATGCCCTTGGGGCTGGCGGAGGCATCTGCTGCACCTGTACCATAGTTCAATTTCTCTCTTTGTCCAGTCCTGCTTTCTTCACTTCTTTACAGGTATTTCTCCAATATGTGTTCCCTAGAACAGCTCTTGCATACAAATTCCTAATTCAGGTACTTTTTCTGAGGTGCCTGACCTAAGCCAATTGATGCCAAGACTGATTCGAAAGAGCAAATTGTAAAATGGGACATTAGAGTCAGATTACCCACCGGCTGCCCAACACTGTGAATCTCATGACTCACGGTGTGGGGAACACTGATGAGCCCTGGCATGCTAGAGCAATGTGGTTACTGAACAAGTGAAGAGAAATGTAGTACCATTTCTCAGGCATGTAAGACGTGAAAGAAAAATGGTGGTATATGCCATATTAGTAGATGCCAGGTGGCAGAGCTTAATTGTCAGGAGAAAGATGACTGAAATTATTGAAATGTGTGTCAAAGTCAGAGTGGAAGCCAGGAACCAGACCAATCATCCCCATGGTGATTGTTAATAGAACACAGCGCTCCTGTAAGCGAAATGGGCAGCCAACAAGGATGTTACTTGATTTATAAAACAAAAACAAAATGAAAAAAATCAAATCCATGCTGGTTGATCGGAAAGTCAAGTAAAGTAGTCCTAAGGAAAAGTCATGATACCTTGCCCAATTTCCAGACCAAGAACTCACAGCACAACTCAGTTTACAGACCAAAGACCCACAGACTCCTGACTAGCAGGCTCTTTACAGAAAAAGCTGGCCAACCCCTGGCTTATAGTATTAGTAGGCCGTTTATATACTCCAAAATACCGACATTTAACATGGTATATCATCTGACAGAATCATAAATATTTTATGGAAAAGCTTTAGGGACCGCCAAGAAAGACACATCTTGAATATAAATGAGCAATCACTTGAAGTCAAATGTATTTGAAGCTATAAAATTTCAGACAACATTATGGTATTCATTAAAACAGGGTGGATTCTATTGAGAGGTTAAATGAATTGCATCTCTCCCCGTCCCCTACACCTCAACAAGAATATGTCTGGAATTATTTTATTTTGGCCCTTCCTAGCATGTCTTTATTTTTGAAAATGTGGGGAAAATCACTTGGCTCTGACAATTCAGGACAGTTTTTTTAAACTTACTTTTTCATCAATTTGTCTAGTTTAATAAAAGCAATTGCATTTTAGTTGTACAAATATTCTGAGCTGGGAAGTTTTGTTTTCCCCATTTTCCCCATATAACACCTTTACCAAAGAAGTTCGCTATATACATTTATATTAAGACATATTGAGAAATTTTGAAAGTAGAAGAAAATTTACTTCACAGAACAGACTTTTTATAAATTTTTAAGAGTTTTTGAGTATTCAAGATAGCTAATTATATATGTGAAGGGAACCAGATCATCTGAGCCGTTTGACAGAGTCCAGGCCCAGAAGCGACCCCAGAAGAACTGGAGGAGCCCGACCTGTTT
This sequence comes from Phataginus tricuspis, assembly GCA_029783875.1. Taxonomy (NCBI): domain Eukaryota; kingdom Metazoa; phylum Chordata; class Mammalia; order Pholidota; family Manidae; genus Phataginus; species Phataginus tricuspis. Next base: position 28,293,247 of record JAQQAC010010508.1, read on the forward strand.
CCCCTCATTTCTCTCTATTTTAGTTCTTGCTGTTCTTTGCATTTTTATAATCTGACCATCTCCCCAGTCTGAACAGCCCTCACTAATCAGAAAAAGCCCCTAGAGAAAAGACTGTTAGGAGCCGTAGAGCACTCATAAACCTCAGCTTGTGACTCTGCACATTCCCCTCAGGCCTGTAGGCTATTATCCTTGGGTTAGAAAATAGAAGAAAGTTCAGGTGACTTCAGAGTACCCCTCTTTGGTCAATTTAGCTCCTAGGAAAAATAAGAGGTGACTGAGTGTGGGTCAGGAAAACAGGTGGAAAAATATTGGTAGAGTTCCCTTATGAATTATTACTATAGAAATTACAGTAAGCATTGTTATACTCAAAATTAACAGAATGATTGTTGCTCATTCTCCCATAAAAAGTTTCAGGATATTATTGGAAGGAAAAAACATGCCCTCACAGTAAGCCTAAATGAGAGTCCGGTCAAACAAGTTTTAAGACACAAAGCACTGTAATGCCTTGTAGAAATTTAGCCTGAGTTTGGGATCTAAAGATATGAGGGCAACAGAAAAATCTTGGAGAGGAAAGCATGGTGACCTTTCATGGTCGAGAAAGCAGGAGGACATTCCAAGAATTAGATTATGCCATAAATCACTGAATGACACATGTTTTATGATGATTTTATGATGATTCTTTGTAACCAACCCCCTATATATTGCTTGAGGTTTCTGCCAATAAACAGGCCAGACCAGCTTAGCATCTTTGCTAGTGTCTGTGTCCTCACTACCTTCGCCGACGCCGTCTCACTCCCCTTCAATACCTCACCCCAGCTGGAGCTGGACTCCGGCATATATGAATTTACATTATTATTATTTTGGAATTTGAAAGAACATCACAGGTGATGATATTAAACAGTTTTAATAATTTAAAAAAATGGAAATTGAAGTTGCAGAAGGACAGCAGAAATTTGAGCTCTGTTAGTGTTACACTCTGGTCCTCTGTGTCCATATTAGTTATTGTCACTATCAGAGTCTCAGTGCTGATGACAGCACAAGATAAAAAATTAATCCCCATATGGAAGTGTTACTCAAGCAGCCCTATTGAACAATATGAATATTGAGTTATGTCTGCAAGAAAATGATGAAGAGGAAGGGGAGAGAGTCTACCAATATACTTTCATACCCCTAAAACAGCTATTGAGACTTTTACTTTCATTTATTTTCACCTTGCTGTGTGACTTTGGGTAGTGTACTTAACACCTTTAATCAGCAATTTTCTCATCTGTAAAATAGAGGTAATAACAGTATTTACCTCACATGTTATCTTGAGAATTAAAAGAAATATTGCTTATGAAATGCTTAATACAAGGCTTGACATAAAGTGCTCCGATAGGTATTATAGCCTGTGAATGAGCTCTGAGTTCAGCCAGCAGTCACTTAAAAAAAAGCCGAATACAATATGATGTGATCAGTATTACAGAAGTCATTTGAGGCAGCGAGCAGTCATGAGCCACTTTACCTATTGACCATAATCTGCTTTCTGAGGCAATCAGGTGAATAACTTCTCATCTTGCACTTTTTGTCAAATTGGTTGCTCACATACCCTAATAATGCAAAAATATCAGGGACAGCATGACAGAGGAAAATTGTAGATTGGGAGCCAGTAAGAAAAGCTCCTAACACAGATAAAAGTCAAGGGAGTAGAGGATTTTCTGTGTGGCAGCTTTTCAAGCACACTGTCTAGCAAAAGAAGACCTGAAAGAATAAATTCTCCTTTCCCATGCTCGTCAGTCCCTGGAGATAGAAGCTCTTTCCTTTTTTCTAGCAGAATCATCACTAAAGCAGAGAAATTTGATTTGCAGTTGCTTCCCTCAACATGTGGAGATTGAAAAGAACCAATACAAATTAGCTGACCCAGTTCTGAGAAGCATCAATCAGCCTAAAATGAGGGAAAACATACATGATACTGAAAAAGATTCTGATAAATTATTTTGGCTCAAGATAGAAAACAAAACCACAATTTGGAATGTTTTATTATTAAAAAAACAGACAATAATTAGAAATAGACTGTTTTTTTCAATATATTGAGCTGTCTCTTAAAATCAAATAAGAAATGAAAAATGAGATAAAGACATAATTGAATATAGAGTGAAATATGATTGAGGGGAAGTGAGGTAGATTGAACAAAGTTGTTTAAAGAAAATAAAGGAGAAGAATTAACATCTGCATTACAATTAGGAAGGTAGACATAAAAACACTAAATAATCAGACAGGTAACATGGAGAACAAATCTGACATGCTCTCCCAGAAAGGTAAATAATAGGATAAAGTCATTTAAATGATTAGAGAGAGGATGGAGGACTTTTATAATCAATAATAAAAATACCTACATCCTAAAATTAAAATGGGGAAAATAATTTTACACGCACCTCATAAAAAAGATATCCAAATGGTCTAAAACAGTGGTCAATATCATCTTTCATCAAGGAAATGCAGATTAAAACCACAAAGGGATACCACAACATACCTTTTGAAAGGATGAAATGTTATAGAGACTGACCATACTAAATATTGACAAGGATGTAAAGCAAATATAATTCTCATACACTGCTAGTGGGAATATAAAATGGTACCATTGTATGACTCTTTGGCATTTTCTAATAAACATAAACATGCATATGATATATGCAATGTCCATGTCAGAGAAATTCCACTGCTAGATATTAAAATATTTTTATCTATCCACAAAAAGCTGTTGCAAGAATGTCATAGTGACTTTATACACAATAGCCAAAGAAGGAAATCATCTCAAATGCCTGTCAATGGAAAAACGGATACATGATTCATACAATGGACTACTACAGACTAATAAGGAATAATAAACTATACACAACTTGAATAAACCTTCCAACTATCATGCCAAATAAAAAAACAAAAACAAAAGAATAAATATTGTATGATTTCATATATAGGCAGTCAAAACAGGGAGAACGTATCCATAATATGTCAAAACACTGCTTATTTCTGTGGGTATGCTCAGGATTACCTGGGAAAGGTCAAGAGGGAAATTTCAAGTATAATGGAATAGTCTATACTGTGATTTGGGTGGGGTCTACATGCTGAGTACAATGCAGTACAATAAAACTTACCAATTTTAAATATACAATTTTGTAAGTTTTGACAAATGTGTTAGGTCATGTAACGATCACCACAATCATGATACAGAGCTATTCTGTTCCATGTGGTGGCCAGTGCCACCTGTGGCTAGTGAGCACTTGATACTAAGATGTGCTGTAAGTGTAGAATACCCTTTGGGTCTCAGAGATTTAATACAAAAAAAACGTTATGTACTCATTAATACTTATACATTGTTTACATGCTGAAGTGATATTTTTTATATTGAGGTACATAAAATATATTATTAAAATTAGCTTCACCTCTTTCTTTTTTTTCCTTTTCAATGTGGCTAATACAAAATTAAAATTCCATATGTGGTTTGCATTATATGAGGAACAGTAAGAAGAATAGTTAATGGAATTATGGATTTGGTCTGTTTTAGCTCACTGTGATATATGATATGTGATATAAGGTTTTAGTCCATTCTCCCATCCTATGTATTGCTGTCATATATTTTACTTTCACATATGTTATAAATCTATGATACATTGTTATTATTTTTGTCATAAAGAGACAGTTATATGTTAAAGACAATTTTAGAAATAAGCAATATCTCTTGCAGTTAATCACATAAGTATTATTTTTTTGTGCTCTAAATGTTTCTGCTTCCAGAGTAGCTTTATAGACATATCTTTTGGTGGTCTGCTGAGCCTCACATTTTTATTATCTGTAGAGCTTTATTTTGCTTTCACTTTTGAAAAAAAAATAGCTGGATATAGAATCCTGGGGTGGCAATTTTTTCTTTCAGTACTTTAAAGATGTCACTCCATCACTTTAATCTTTGCGCTTACATTTATTTCTCAGAGTGCTTTTAGATTTTCTCTTAATCACTAGTTTTTAGAAGCTTCATCTTAATGTGCCTTGGTATGATTTTCTGTGCATTTATACCACTTTGGGTTCTTAGAATTTCTAGGATCTCTGACTCTAGGTTTTCATTAGATAATTTCTAATGATTAGGTGTTTAAATTTATTGATTTCTTATTCAATATCTAATAGCTATAAATTTCATTTATTTTTTTTTCACTTCCAGTATTGAATTTTATTTCATTAGAATTCCTTTGTGCATTTTTTTTAAGATTTGGATTTACTTTATTATTTTTTTTCGCTTTGTTTTTTTTATAGTTTATTTTGGTATCATTAATCTACAATAACATGTGCAATATTATGGTTATTAAACTACACCCTTCATCAGGTCCCCCCCACCAACCCCATTACAGTCACTGTCCATCAGCATAGTGAGATACTGTAGAATCACTACTTGTCTTCTCTGAGCTGTACAGCCCTCCCCGTGCCCCCTCACACTATATCTGCTAATCATAATGCTCCTTTTTCCCCCTTGTCCCTCCCGTCCCACCCATCCTCCACAGTCCCTTTCCCTTTGGTAATTATTAGTCCGTTCTTGAGTTCTGCGAGTCTGCTGATGTTTTGTTCCTTCAGTTTTTTCTTTCTTCTTATACTCCACATATGAGTGAAATCATTTGGTACTTCCCTTTTTCGGCTTGGCTTATTTCACTGAGCATAATACATTCTAGCTCCATCCATGTTGTTGCAAATGGTAGGATTTGTTTTCTTCTTATGGCTGAATAATATTCCATTGTGTATATGTACCACCTCTCTTTATCCATTCATCTACTGATGGACACTTAGGTTACTTCCATTTCTTGGCTATTGTAAATAGTGCTGCGATAAACATAGGGATGCATATGCCTTTTTCAAACTGGACTGCTGGATTCTTAGGGTAAACTCCTAGGAGTGAGATTCCTGGGTCAAATGGTATTTCTATTTTGGTTTTTTGAGGAACCTCCATACTGCTTTCCACAATGGTTGAACTAATTTGCATTACCATCAGCAGTGTAGGAGGGTTCCCTTTTCTCCACATCCTCGCCAACATTTGTTCTTTATGTTTTGGATGTTGGCCATCCTCACTGGTGTGAGGTGATATCTCATTGTGGTTTTAATCTGCATTTCTCTGATGATTAGTGATGTGGAGCATCTTTTCATGTGCCTGTTGGCCATCTGAGTTTCTTCTTTGGAGAAGTGTCTATTCATGTCCTCTGCCCATTTCTTAATTGGATTATTTACTTTATGTTTGTTGAGGTGCATGAGTTCTTTATATTTTGGATGTCAACTCCTTATCGGATACATCATTTTTTAATATATTCTCCCATACTGTAGGATGTCTTTTTGTTCTACTGATGGTGTCCTTTGCTGTACAGAAACTTTTCAGCTTGATATAGTCCCACTTGTTCATTTTTACTTTTATTTCCCTTGCCCGGGGAGATATGTTCACAAAAAACTCTCTCATATTTATGTCCAAGAAATTTTTGCTTCTGTTTTTTACTAAGAGTTTTATGGTTTCATGACTTACATTCAGCTCTTTGATCCATTTTGAGTTTACTTTTGTATAGGGGGTTAGACAGTAGTTCAGTTTCATTCTCTTACATGTAGCTGTCCAGCTTTGCCAACACCAGCTGCTGAAGAGGCTGTCATCTCCCCATTGTATATCGAAGACTCCTTTATCAAATATTAGTTGACTGTATATGTTTGGTTTAATGTTTGGATTTTCTATTCTGTACCACGGGTCTGTGGGTCTGTTTTTGCACCAATACCAAATTATCTTGATTACTGTGGCTTTGTAGTAGAGCTTGAAGTCAGGGAGCATAATACCCCCTTTTATTCCTCCTTCTCAGGATTGCATTGGCTATTTGGGGTCTTTTGTTATTCCATATGAATTTTAGAATTATTTGTTCTAGTTCTTTGAAGAAAGCTGTTGGTATTTTGATAGGGATTGCATTGAATCTATAGATTGCTTTAGGTAGTATAGCCATTTTGACAATATTTATTCTACCTAGCCAAGAGCATGGGATGAATTTCCATTTGTTAGTGTCCTCTTTAATTTCTCTTAGGAGTGTCTTGAAGTTTTCAGAGTATAGGTCTTTCACTACCCTCGTTAGGTTTATTCCTATGTATTTTATTCTTTTTGATGCAATGTCAATGGAATTGTTTTTCTGATTTCTCTTTCTGTTAGTTCATTGTTAGTGTATAGGAAAGCAACAGATTTCTGTGTGTTAATTTTGTATCCTTCAACTTTGCTGAATTTAGATATTAGTTCTAGTAGTTTTGGAGTGGAGTCGTTAGGGTTTTTTATGTACAGTATCTTGTCATCTGCAAATAGTGACAATTTGACTTCTTCTTTACCAATCTGCATGCCTTGTATGTCTTTGTTTTGTCTGATTGCCATGTCTAGGACCTCCAGTACTATGTTGAATAACAGTGGAGAGAGTGGGCATCCCTGTGGTGTTCCTGATCTTAGATGAAAAACTTTCAGCTTCTCACTGTTAAGTATGATGTTAGCTGTGGGTTTGTCATATATAGCCTTTATGATGTTGAGGTACTTATCCTCTATACCCATTTTGTTGAGAGTTTTTCTCATGAATGGATGCTGAATTTTTTCAAATGCTTTTTCAGCACCTATGGGGATGATCATGTGGTTTTGTTCTCCTCTTTGTTGATGTGATGGATGATGTTGATGGATTTTCGAATGTTTTACCATCCTTGCATCCCTGGGATGAATCCTACTTGATCTTGGTGTATGATCCTCTTGATGTATTTTTGAATTTGGTCTGCTAATAATTTGTTGAGTATTTTTGCATCTATGTTCATCAGTGATATTGGTCTGTAATTTTCTTTTTTGGTGAGGTCCTTGCTAGGTTTTGGTATTAGAGTGATGCTGGCTTCATAGAATGAGTTTGGAAGTATTCCCTCCTCTTCTATTTTTTTGAAAACTTTAAGGAGAATGGATGTTATTTCTTCTGTATATGTCTGGTAGAATTCAGAGGTGAACCCATCAGGTCCAGGGGTTTTGTTATTTGGTAGATTTTTGATTACCGCTTCAATTTCATTGCTGGTGATTGGTCTGTTTAGTTTTTCTGTTGCTTGCTTGGTCAGTCTTGGAAGGTTGTATTTTTCTAAGAAGTTGTCCATTTCTTCATTTCTTCTAGCTTTTCCAGCTTGTTATCATATAGATTCTCATAATATTCTCTTATAAATCTTTGTATTTCTGTGGGGTCTGTCATTATTATTCCTTTCTCATTTCTGATTCTGTTTATGTGTGTAGATTCTCTTTTTCTCTTAATGAGTCTGGCTAGGGGTTTATCTATTTTGTTTATTTTTTCAAAGAAACAGCTCTTGGTTTCATTGATTTTTTTCTATTTTATTCGTCTCAATTTTATTTATTTCTTCTGTGAACTTTATTATGTCCCTCCTTCTGGTAACTTTGGGCCTCATTTGTTCTTCTTTTTCCAATTTCAGTAATTGTGTCTTTAGACTGTTCATTTGGGAATGTTCTTCCTTCTTTAAATAGGCCTGTATAAACAGGCAATATACTTTCCTCTTAGAACTGCCTTTGCTGCATCCCACAGAAGCTGTGGCTTTGTGTTGTTGTTGTTGTCATTAGTCTCCATATATTCTTTGATTTGGTCGTTAACCCATTGATTAATTAGGAGAATGTTGTTAAGTCTCCATGTATTTGTGAGCCTTTTTGATTTCTTTCTAAAATTTACTTCTAGTTTTATACCTTTGTGATCTGAGAAGTTGGTTGGTAGAATTTCAATATTTTTGACTTTACTGAGGTTCTTTTTGTGGCCCAGTATGTGGTCTATTCTGGAAAATGTTCCATGTGCACTTGAGAAGAATGTGTATACTATTGCTTTTGGGTGTAGAGTTCTATAGATGTCTGTTAGGTCCATCTGTTCTAGTGTGTTGTTCAGTGCCTCTGTGTCTTTACTTATTTTCTGTCTGGTTGATCTGTCCGTTCAAGTGAGTGGTGTGTTGAAGTCTCCTAAAATGACTGCATTGCTTTCTATTTCCTCCTTTAATTCTGTTAGTATTTGTTTCACATATGCTGGCGCCCCCGTATTGGGTGCATATATATTTATAATGGTTATATCCTCTTGTTGGATTGAGCCCTCTATCATTATTCAATGTCCTTGTTTATCTCTTGCTACTTTCTTCGTTTAGAAGTCTATTTTGTATGATACAAGTACTGCAACACCTGCTTTTTTCTCCTTGTTGTTTGCTTGAAATATGTTTTTCCATCCCTTCACTTTTAGTCTGTGTATATGTTTCGGTTTGAGGTGAGTTTCTTGTAGGTGGCATATATATGGGTCTTGCTTTTTTATCCATTCTGTTACTCTGTGTCTTTTAATTGGTGCATTCAGTCCATTTACATTTAGGGTGATTATTGATAGGTATGTACTTACTGCCATTGCTGGCTTTAGATTCGTGGTTACCAAAGGTTCCAGGGTTGCTTCTTTACTATCTCAAAATCTAACTGCACTTTCTTGTTAAGTTATTGTAAACACAGTCTGATGTTTATTTATTTCTCTCCCTTCTTATTCTTCCTCCTCCATTCTTTATATATTAGGTGTTTTATTCCTTGCCTTTAGTTAGTATTTGGATGGTCTGCTTTCTTTGCTATGATTTTATTTTCTCTGGTGACATCTTTTTAGCCTTAGGAGTGCTTCCCTCTAGATGTATTCCTTTAAGATGTCCTGTAGAGGTGGTTTATGGGAGGCAAATTCTCTCAGCTTTAGCTTGTCTGGAAATTGTTTAATCCTTCCATCATATTTAAACGATAATCATGCTGGATACAATATTCTTGGTTCGAGGCCCTTCTGTTTCATTACGTTAAATATAACATGCCATTCTGTTCTGGCCTGTAGGGTTTCTGTTGAGAAGTCTGATGATAGTCTGATGGGTTTTCCTTTGTAGGTGATCTTTTTTCTCTCTCTAGCTGCCTTTAATACTCTGTCCTTATCTTTGATCTTTGCCATTTTAATTATTATGTGTCTTGGTGTGGTCTTCCTTGGGTCCTTGTGTTGGGAGATCTGTGGTCTCCTGTGGAGTGCGAGACTATTTCCTTCCCCAGCATGGGGAAGTTTTCAGCAATTATTTCTTCAAAGACACTTTCTATCCGTTTTTCTCTCTCTTCTTCCTTTGGTACTCCTATAATGTGAATATTGTTCTGTTTGGACTGGTCACACAGTTCTCTTAATATTCTTTCATTCTTAGAGATCCTTTTATCTCTCTCTGCCTCAGCTGCTCTGTATTCCTGTTCTCTGATTTCTATTCTATTAACAGCCTCTTGCATCTCATCCAGTCTGCTGCTAAGCCCGTTGATGGCTTGTCTCATTTCTGCATTTTCTTTCCTGACTTCCCTCACTTCCTCCCTCAGCTCTTGCATATTTCTCTGTAGATCCATCAGCATGGTTATGACTTTTATTCTGAATTCTTTTTCAGGAAGATTGTGCATTTCCATCCCTTTAGTCTCCCTCTCTGGTGTTGTCTGGGTCTGGGTGAGCTTGGTCTGTACCATATTCCTCTGTCTTTTCGTGGCAATAGAAGTGGTTGCTGGTAGGTGCCACGTCTGTGAGCTGGGCTCTTTAAGACCACCTCGAGGGGTGCTGAGTCCTCTCAGGTGCAGATGAAGGCTGTGCACTTTCCTGTGTATTCTGGTCTCTCTTTTAGGAATAGTTGTATTTGCTGTATTTTCATAGATATATATGGATTTGTGAGGAGATTTCCACCGCCCTGGAGATTTCTTCCCGGAAGTCTGGATTCCTTTGTGTCTTTTTTTAATCATTCATCTCTTTTATCAAGTTTGTTTTTACCCTCAATTTCCAAACATGTACAACATATTTTTTTTTTGGATCTCTGTTTTAACAATAAAAATTTAATTGGAACTTAAATTTAAAAATTACTTCATCTATGTAATTTCATGGTCTGTTTGTATTGATTGAATTTGATCCTAGTTATGAGTCATATTTTCTTATTTCCTAGCATGTCTTGAAATTTGGATGCTGGATTGTATGATTCTTACATTTTTAATTTCTTGATATTATTGTATTCATTTAAATAGTATTGGTCTTTTTTTAAAGACTTTGTTAAGTTACTTGGACTTTGTACTTGGAATACTTGGAATCTAAAGCTAATTGCACTCTATTACTAAGGTAATATTTTCTGAGGACTTTATCTGATGCCTTATTCATTGATATTTTTCCATTTTGTCTAGGGGTAGTATGAAGTATATTTCCATCCACGTATGAGCTTTGGAAATTGCTCAGCCTCCTCTTCTGTTAGGTCTTTCCCTAACCTTCTTTTGATTAGTACCAAGCTGGAGAAGTGAGAGGGTCCCCTTCAGATCTCTTTACTCTTACCTTTGTGCAACAACCCCTCTCCATTGTTATGCTACAAATTATAATCATTGTGGCTTCTGAAAACTTTGATTTCTGCCTCCTCATATTAGTAACCACCATGCTCTTTGCAGATTTTCTCTCCCTGTACTATAGCCCCAAAACTGTCTGTAAGCATGAAGCTGAGGCAATCAGAGGGCTCACTTTGTGTGTTTCCTTTTACTAGGTATCTCAATCCTTGCTCCCTGTTGCCCAGGATCCAAGAAATGTTGTTCCTAAAATTTTATCCAGTTTTCCTATTGTTTGAGGCAAGGACATAAAACCTTTTATGTCATACAGACCTGAAATGAAAATTAATAATTATCTTGTGATTGGTTTGTTTCCATATTCAGCAGACTATAGATTCAGATAGTGTTTTTTGAGAGGACTGTACATTCTTATTAATTTATGCAAATAATGCAAAAAAAAAGTGCCCTAGTAAACTATGTAAACATTGAGTAGAGAACCGTGAATAAAAAGACAAAGTTGAAAAACAGGCTGGTAAATATTAAAATATTTACAAGGATAATTTACCAGCTTGTCACTTCTCAAAATTTTGGATTTGATATTAGAAATGTTTTCTGAGAGTAGAGATGCTTAAGAAATAATGTAAGTTATTAAGGTACATTGTTCCCACATTATTTTTCTCTAGAAAATATTAAATGAAGGATGAAACTTTTCTCTCATAAATGTTTTAAATGAAGTCTCTGGAAAAATAAGGTTGAACAGGATAACTGAATTTTTCCAAGTTCTGTATTTTTGTAATGCGTTTCTTCCACACTCATCAAGGAATACTTAATCAGCTAATTTCTATTTTCACTAATTAGCCCTCCCTGTTCCTAGCTTACTAAATAACTCAGTCAACATTGACACTTTGAGAATGGTGAATCATGACACATATACTACCAGCCCTTCTTCTCCAGGATCTCCTGTTCATCGTGGTCCTCTTAATGAAAAAGTAATTTATTGTGGAATAAATAACATGATATAAAATTTAAGTAAAAATGAATATTCTACATGATTGAAATTTATTTCTGTTTACCCACACTTTAAAGTGTTATGCAGTTGTGATTGTCATCTTAGTTACCCTCTTAAACAGAATATTACTTGATATCAGAGTTACCCATTTGTGAACACCAAAAGCTGTATAAGAGTCTCATATGCAGTATGTGGGCTCTTGACTCCTTCCCAGATGGCTATGACTGCAGAAATTTGATTTCTGGATGAATGTCAAGTTACTATCTAGGTGAATGCTTATGAAACTATATGGAATGTTTTTATCAGGAGAACTAATATTAAAAGTCATATTCATTAATTCATGTATTCAATAAATATTTATTGAGTACTTGCTATACTTCAGAGATTGTACAACTGTGTACATAATGATAAATATAAATGCCAATTATAAATGTTGAGCCATGGTTAACATTAACACCCTTGTTCCTTGCATCTAATTTTCCATAATGGGTCAGCTACATTATATTTAATATGTGATAGTAAAATTGAGTTTTTAGTCAAGAAATTTTTACCACTCTAATTTATTATATTTACTCTCCTAATCCCAAGTATCAAAGTGCTTGAAGTCTTGGATTGTTTTGAAAAATAAATTTAAATAGTGATAGAATGTAGTTTTATCACTATGGTTAAAAAAGTAAGCACCATTTAACTGGCTACAGGAGAGATGAAGCCACACTTTCATTTTCATAAAACCCTAACTTTACACTGACACTCTGCACTAGCTAGCATCACTACTAGAGTAATAATGAATGAAGATGGTTTTTACACCTGCAATAAAAGAGAAGAATTGGGGAGAAGTTATCTTCAGCAAAACCCCTTCACCACACATGATCTGGTTGATGATGGCTACTTGGCACTGCACATTTTTTACCATCAAATCCTGAAAAAAAAATCTCAAAAGAGCATTTCTGTGAAGTAGCTTCAGATTATTTATGGTTCTTTAAGAATGCCAGATTGCCTCATTTTGAAACAACTAGAACAGGAATTTAGGCAGCCATTATTTACATCTTTAGGAGAAAAACCCATTAGCACAGGCCAGGAGATCACTGGGGCCTGGAGAAGCTACCTTGAATAATAATCCTGGATTCCAGTAAACTCTAGCAAGTGGAGCTAGTGATGCCTGTTAGAGAAGTCTGCGTGTAGATGGACACAGAAACAGAAGCTGAGAGTCTTTTAGGATGATAACTGATATATTTTTTATGAGGCAGACTGAAATAGACTCCAGAGAGAGCAACAGAAAAGACTGATCAGAGGGAGTAAAACTGGTGACAAGAAGATTGGAAAGTAGAATTCATTGTAGAACACATAAATAACGGGAAAAATCTGCACATAGAGGCAAAATAAACTAAAAAATCCACATTTTTGATAGAGGTCAGTTTAATGAATTATCAATGTGAATACTCCAATTCTTTAATATTTTACTATATATGCAAGAAGGTCTGTTGTTGATTAGAAAGAAAAAGTCATCTCTCTGTCAGGAGGTTTATTATCATATTTGGAAATACCTGAACACAGATTTGGAATACAGAAGACAAGAATTCTTTCAAATATGCACTTAAAAAAAATTAACAGTTCTTGGTCTCTGAGTTAGCAATTGACATGCAAATTGGCCCACTCCCACAATTGATATTGTCACCAATAGTCCCGCTTATTGAAGTAAAGATTTAACTAATGTAGATGAAATGCAACCAATGTATTTTAAGAGTCAAGGGATAGATGTTTCTAGTAGGGATAGAAACGGTAAGGGGGGAAGGTGAAGTGAAGAGACCATTTTTGTAGAAAATTATCCATGCTTGGCCTAACTACTACTCCTCATATAAAATTCTACAAATAAACTACAATGGACCCTTGAAGAATGTGGGTATTAGGGGTGCCAACGTCTTATGCAGAGTTCTTTTCACTTTCCTAACACTTAACTACTAATAGCCTACTGTTGACCGGAACCCCTACCAATAACAGTCAATTAACACATATTTTGTATGTTATATGTATTATATACTGTGTTATTACAATAAAGAAAGATAAAGAAAAGAGATTCCTCAAAAATTAAAAATAGATGCTATTCTACATGGCACTGACATATTTTTCAGAAAATCCTTTGTTAGCATGTAGAAATGCTACTGATTTCTGAAAGTTAATTTTGTATCCTGATAATTTACTTGTTTCATTGATTATATCTAACAGGTTTTTGGGGTGAGTCTTTAGGATTTCCATATATGAATTCAGATAATCTACTAATAGAAAAAAATTCACTTCTTCCTTTCCAATCCTCATACCCTTTATTTCTTTTTCTTGCCTAATTGTTCTAGCTAGAAATTCTAGTAAAATGTTTCTGTGGCAAGAGTGGGCCCCTTTTTCTTGTTCCTGATCTTAGAAGAAAAGTTTTCAGCTTTTCACCACTGAGCATGACGTTTGCTATAGGCTTGTTATGTGGCTTTTATTGCAATAAGATATGTTCCTTCTATTTCTAATATGTTAAGAGTGTATCATGAATGGCTATGGAATTTTGTCAAATACTTATTCTATGTCTATTGAGATGATTATGATTTTCTTTCATTCTATTAATATGATGTACTGTATTGATTGATTTGTGTATGTTGAATCGTCCTTGCATCCCAGGGATAAATCTCACCAGATGATTGTGTATAATCCTTTTAATGTGCTACATAATTTGGTTTGCTAATATTTTATTTAGAATTTTTGCATCTTTATCCATCAGGGATATTGATCTATAGTTTTCTTTTCTAGTAGAGTCCTTTCCTGGTATTGCTATCAAAATAATGCTGGCCTCATAAAATTAGTGGGAATGTTCCCTCCTCTGCAATTATCTGGGAGAGTTTGAGAATTGTCATTAATTCTTCATTAAATGTATGTCAGAATTCACCCTAAAACCATTCAGTTCTTGGGTGGTCTTCATTGGAGATTTTTAGGTACTGATCTAGTCTCATTAGTAATTGTTCATTTTAGATTTTCTATTTCTTTCTGATTGAGTCTTGGTAATTTGTATGTTTCTAAACATTTTTCCATTTCTCCTAGGTTGTCCAGTTTGTTGAAATACAGTTATTCATAGTAGACTCGAATGATTTTTAAATTTCTGTGGTATCTGTTGTAATTTATTCTTTTTCATTTAAAATTTTGTGGATTTGACTCTTTCTTCCCCTCTTTGTTAGTCTAGATGAGCATTTGTTAACTTTGTTTATATTTTCATAGAACCAACTCTTAATTTGGTTAATCTTTTCTAGTGATTTTAAATCTTTAATTTTTTTCTGCTCTAATCTTTATTATTTGTTTTCTTCTGCTAGCTTTGGACCCAGTTTATTCTTCTTTTCCAGTTCTTTCAGGTGTAGAGTTAGGTTGTTCATTTGGAATCTTTCTAGATTTTTAATTAAGGTGTTTATTGCTATGAACTTCCCTCTTAGAACTGCTTTTGCTGCATCCCACAAGTTCTGGTATGTTGTATTTCCATTTTTGTTTGTCTTAAGAGAATTTTTATCTTCCCTTTAATTTCTTCTTTGATCCACTGGTTCAAAGAGTGTTCTTTAATTTCCATGTGGGGGTTCTCATATAATTTCTCTTTTCTCTTCATGCTTTTAAAATTATTTATTTGTCTTTGACATTTGAAAATGTAATTATAATGTGTCTATGTGAAGCCATATTCAGGTTCAAACTATTTATGGTCCTTTTGGCCTCATGGATCTGAATGCCCATTTCTTTCCAAGGTTTGGGAAATTTTATTACTTTAAATATACTTTCTGTCTCTTTCTCTTTCTTTTCTGGAATTCCCATAATGTAAATATTGTTTCTTTTCATTGTGTCCCATAACTCCTGTAGGCTTTCTTTACTCTTTTTCATTCTTTTTTCACTTTGCTTCCCTGCCTGGACAATTTCCAATGTTGTCACTAATTCTTTCTTCTGCGTATTTGATTCTACTTTTGAAACTGTGTATTGAATTATTCAGTTCATTTGCTGTATTATTCAACTCTAGGATTTCTTTTTTTGATTGTTGCTTTTTTCCTTGTTGAACTTCTTATTTCATTTATGCATTTTTCCTACTTTAGTTAATTCTGTATTTTTTGAAAAGTAATATGTGAGTTCTTGCATGTCCTCTCCCTTAAGTGATAATCTCATTTGTTAAGGATTTTGTGTTTAAGATCATTTGCTCCATAGAATTCTGAAGATGTATTTTTACAATCATCTTACAGCAAACACAGACAATAAAAGGTTTGTTTTAATGTCATTTAATTCCTTTAATATGTCATGCCAGTTAAAGTAATTCCTCTTTTAATTTTGGGTGTTCAGAAATGTTACTTCAATTCAAGGTAATTTTATTTATTTTTAAAGAACATTTGGCCATTTTTATCTCTCCAAATCTTCTGTAATATTTAAAAAATATCTTAGGAATCCTGTGTCTCTCCTTTATGTGTTTCTTTGTTTTTGTATTATTTAGTGGCAATATCCCTCTATAAATAATTTAGCTCATTAATGTAGTCAGTTATCATATTAAGCACAGATTTTGAGAGTTTTGTTTTTTCATGTTAGAATTTAAAATTTGACTACTGCTGATATCTAGAGATAATGACAATCTAAAATATTATTATTTTTGCCCTGTTAAATCTACTTTCTTATATGTTAGTTATTCTATTCTCGAATTTTGTGCCTCTATTTTATATTGTTGCTTTTCCTCAAATGGTTTAGGATTTTTGATTTCATGATAAGGTTGTATTTGTAATGCTTTTTTATACTACCTTGAAGTGCTTGATTTTGGTTTCCATGAAGTAATGGTAACAATATGAAGCTTCCCCAGCTCTCAGAGTTACTATGTGAAAGAAAAGAGTGTACAAATATTTAAATGTTCAGTATAATTAAAGCAACATGGAGCATATTAAGTAAGAAAATGACTAAATATCTACCCATTTTGAAAAATAAATACAGACCTACTCAAATTCTTGGATCAAAGGTCTTCAACACATTATAATTGCTTACTTAGAATCAGTGTCTTTTTCTCCTCTTCTTTCATGGTTAGGAAAAAACACAACTGTTTTTAGTTTTATTACTATTATATGCTAATATATGCACATTAAATTATTTTCTTGTGTTGTTTTATGTTTCATTCCTCATATGTCAGATAATTCTTTGAATGACCAATTTTTTTAAATATCTTTATGGATTTATTAAATTGTGTTTTAAAACTTAATAGCATTAATTAAACTGTATACCTTAAAATGATTTGCCCTACATGCATGTAAAATCTCTGCAGTCTAAAGCAATTTATTTTGCTGTTTTGCTCTTTTTTCACTATGTTTTTATCAATAAGTTCATTACCTTCAGAAATAGATTTTATCTTTTCTTTATGCTCAGATGCTAAATATGTTTATCACATATTTTTAATAATTTCATTGACAATAAAGCTTCAAATATGAGGAAAGCACCACCATTACGACCTTAAAGTCACTGTTCAGGGACTATTTTATACAAAGAACAGGCACATATTTACACAAAAGATCCCTTAGGGTTGCCTTGACCAATAACTACAAAAACTACAACACTTCACTCATTGCAATTTACACACAGGCACTATAATAACATCCATGCATTTCATCATTCTTCAAAAAAAATAGTTACAAATCCAAAATTTAGAATATATTATACAATTTAAGATGAAACTATATACAACCAAATTGGCTGTTAATACACTAAGAATCCTTTTCATTCCAGGAACACATTTATTAAGAAACAAAGTACATGTTTAAAGCTGGGGGTACAAAATTTAAGGTAGAATCCCTACCCTGAATATATTAACTGTATGTTAGCTACTGTCACTTAAATAAAGATACCACGGAAACATTTAGAAGGAATTACAATCAAAATTGGAGAAGGATTTTGGAGGAAAAGATACTTAAATTGGTTCTAAAATATGAGTATGGGTTCTATTTGAGATGGTATAGAAAAAGCTGATTTTTTTTTTATCCCTAATGGGTCATTTCTTTGTGGCCTCCTACACACTCTCCAACTTTAAACCTCAAATCCTTTGAAAACATTCTTCTGCCTGCTTGAATACTGAAAAAATTGTTGAATTCTGTTTTCTTTTTGGCTTCCAGTTAAAGTACATTTTAATTTTGGGGAGCAGTAGTATATATTTAAATGTGTTACCTCTAACACCAAACCTAAGAAGATTTTATCAGGAGGACTACTGAACTACTTTCTGTGCAACATTAATCAGGGCATATCAGAATGTATGGACGTATCAAAAGCAATGGGGGAGGAAGTAACAGAAGCATTTAAGAGCCAGGGACCTAGATCCCATGAGAACTGCAGGTTCAGGGAAGGAAGATTCAGAATCAAAGGAAAAAATAATGGAGCCAACGTTAATCAGCTCTCATCATAGAGAAAAGGAATTTTTCTTTCAAACTTGTTTTGTAGTCACACTATGTCTGAAAGGTGGCGTCTGTATGCCTGTGGCTCAAAGAATTCTAACGGGTTCTTGCTGTAACAGAATGGGCACAGATATTAGAATCAGTGTTCTAATACCAATTTTATGACTTATTAACTGTGTAAATTTAGAAAACTATTCACTAAAACTAGCTTACTTTTTCTATAACAGACAAAATATAGCTAACAATACTTTAATCTCACCATATTGTTATGCCAATCAAGTGGAGTATTGAAAGAAACATGTAATCAGGGTTTAATACATTCCTTCCCTTCTTCTCTTCTGATAAATAACGTATAGACTCAGGACTTGGTTTTCCAGGACCTCCTATACTCACTATCTGCTGATATATTGATGTGCATAGCAGTATTCACAATGTTATGGTAGAGAAGAAGAGGATGCAACAGGTATATAGGATCTGATTATAAGGAAATAGTATCTCGGATGGATTGCTACTTCATCTAGTAAGGTAACTCCTTTTTATTTGATCCCCAACTCTTGTGGGTTTCACACTTATACTTAAGGGATAAGAAAAAGCTTTGAGTAAAGAATTCCTGCCTGATGAGCCTCACCTCATCCCCAACTTGCTTGCACAACTCATGCTGTCTCTATGGTTTTTGACCTTCTTTATTTAATAAATCTCACCATCTCATCTTTCCCTGTTGCAAGCAAGAAGAGATAATTTTTGTTTAAATATCATCTTAGGTAAATTAGTGTGTATAAGCATAATTTGTATAATTACAGCAGTCAGTAATTAGTGTAAATGGAGATCATGTTTCAACTAGCAAACATAATTAAAACACATAACAAGTCTAGAAAAAAACTATAATTTTTGCAAGAAAAAATACATTAGATGAATTCCAAAATTGTGTTTTGGAGCAAACTTGACATCAAATATATTACACTTCATATTTAAGTAAAAATTATATTGCACAAGAATGGCCCTTAAGAATATTTTTCTTTGTGTAATTTAAATAATTTTTAATATCAGGGAAAGTAAAATGCTAAAAACAAACTTTTTTCTTCTTTTCCTTCTGTTTCCCTGTGAGGGAAATATGTGTTAGTTACATTACCTCTTTGAAAGAAGTTTTCATTTATGGTTTCACTTTTCTTAGCACCCTAATAAAATTGCTTTCTTTGTTTATAGTTTCCTACCTTATATTTCTATTTTAGAAATTTGAATGCCAAATTCCTCCACTTAAACTTCAAGCTCTTTGGATCTTTATAGATTTTACATTCCTTATGCTCACATCTCCAAGTATGATGACTTCCAAATATCTTGAAGTTGCTGAGTCAATTTATTTTAAGGGAGAGTAAAGTATTTACACTAGCAATAATGATTTATGTATATTTAATTTTCCTCAAAAGATAAAATCTGTATCATCAAAAGATAATTATTTGCTCAACATTTTAGAATTTAGAAAATATTTTCTTTCATATTAGCTCTTTAGGTCTTTAAAACAGCCTCATGAAGAAATTATGTATACAGAGGGCAAAAACTCAACGAAGTTGGAGATGATATAAAGTTGTAGCAGGCCATTTGGGATGTGACTGATACAGGTACAAATTAAATCCAGGAACTTATATACCTAAACACCTGAGTCCATGTAACTGCAGATTAACTTTATTTTCTGAAAACATATTAAATTGCATTTGTGAAAAAATGTGTCTAACTAGCCTTATTAATAATAAATACATCTTTAAAATAACACTTATTCAAGAACAATATATACATTTGATTTTTGTTATTCTGTAGTTATGTTCTGTAAAGCTGCTGTAAACAATGAATTAACAAATACTGAATCATTGCTCCCAGAAGAAATATAAGGTTAAATTTCTGGAAGCCTTGGCCACAGCGTTTTTGCACACATAACCTTGTTTTATGTGTGTTTTGTTTAAATACACCTTATTTAATATATATTGAGTCATTAGCATTAAACTCACAGTCAACAGCACTATAGCTCATGCCTGAACGAAGTTTGTCTAACACATGCACTTTTCTCAGGGAGGCACATCACAGCCTTTTGTTATTAGGAACAGTAGAGAGCACTTCAACACTCTGCTTGGGGGCATTTTAAACAGCAACATCACCAGCAAAAGGCACAAAAAATTAGAAAAATGTGGCATTAAATAGCCCACAAAAAGTACATTGTTTATAGTATGAAAGCAACAAGAAGGAAGCTATCTCTATGTTCAGTATTAGCTGGGCAAGTGTGTGTTGAGTGACTCATATTTCTCACCTTTCCTTACATATATGCGTGTCTTCAGGTTACTGTGAAAGCATCATGAGTATTGATTTTGGGGTTCCAAATAAATTTTAGTGTGTTGGCAGATTTTCAAATACAGAATCCGTGAATAATGAGGATCAACTGTAAATTTCCCAATAATAAATATTGTGCTATGCATTAAAAATATTGGCGGTTGAGTTTATTCTCCTTGGGTCTGTCCCTGCCACAACAGAGTTGAAGGGCAGAGACACAGTAGTGAAGCAGAGTTAAGGTTTTATTTGAATACAGTCTGAGGGAGGAGCCAGTGAGAGTCAAGGCAGAGAAAGGCAGGTTTACTTAAATAAAGCAGAGAGGAAGGGAAAACAGGGAGGAAAGGGAAGCTCGCTGAACTCCTACTCGGCATAGGGCACATCCTCTGTCAACTCCTAAAGCTAGTATCACCTGGCATCCAGTGTCCACTTGAACCTGCAAGGCATGGGAACTGAGTCCCTACCACCCCAGGATTTGGGGGAGCCGCAGAGAACTGGATGGAGTGAGATTATGTTCTGAGAATTTCCCAAAGGCAAAGAAAATAGGCAGGTTACTAAGAAGCATAATTGTATAGCCACAGTTTCTGTCCAGATCACCCGGGTGATGGGAAATTGCAAGCCCCTATCAGAGTTGTCAGCAAGCCCTCCCTAATCTGGAGTAAAACAGAAAAAGTGACACACTCAAAGGAAGGTGAGTCATGCAGGTAACCTCAAACAGGAAGCACACTTAAGTGTTTGGTTTATGGGGTTTTATAGGGCTTTTTGGGTAATGGTCAGCATAAGGCATGATGTATACAGGTGATTCATAATTCCTTTGAAGTTTTATTGTAAGAATAGGGTTATTTAGGTGACTGTATTGGCCTGGATCTCAGCATTTTCTGTACACACAGGTTTAATTACACTTCCTAGGTCTGTCTTCCGCCCTGGTTAAAAGTTACTTGATTAGAGGCTGAAGGAAGGGGAAAAAACAGCATATAGGTTAAGTTAAAAAAAAAGCTGGGCCTTTTAGCAGGCTAAGTAGATTTTACAATGGCATGATATAAGTAATACAATGAAGATATGAGCTGCACTTGGATATTTTTCTTTATCTGGGAATTATCCAGACATTCTAAGTTACTCCTGTCCTTTGAAATTTCACCTAATTAACTCATTAACTCTGTGAGTCCTTTCTGGTTCTCTAGTTTTATCTGGTTAACTCTTTGAATCCCTTGTAGTGGACTTTACCAGCCTTATTTTCTATCCACCCAACTCATGTCTATTTTTTTACTTAACAAAAATATAAGGATGAACAAAATATTACTGATGATTTTGAAAGGTGCAAATTCTATCTGGAGAGATGGAATAGCAACAGATAAAGACAGTTCAATGTAACTGTGTTTAATTGCTAAGGAATCACAAAACAGGAAATAATTTGATCTTTAGTTTGCTATGGCTGTGTCTTTCATTCCTGTCTTACAATATTATACATATGGAACAGTATGGTGAATTTTGCCACAATTCTTACCCCTTTCAATTTATTTTTTTATTTTTTTGTTTTGGTATTGTTAATCTACAATTACATGTGCAACATTATGGTTACTAGACTCCCCATATCATCAAGTCCCCCCCATGTACCCCATTACAGTCACTGTCCATCAGTGTAGTGAGATGCTATAGAATCACTACTTTTCTTCTCTGTGTTGTACAGCCCTTCCTGTGCCCCTGCACCTACATTATGTCCACTAATCATAATGTCCCTTTTCCCCCCTTGTCCCTCCCTTCCCACACATCCTCCCCAGTCCCTTTGCCTTTGGTATCTGTTAGTCCATTCTTGGATTCTGTGAGTCTGCTGCTGTTTGTTCTTTCAGTATTTTTTTCTTTGTTCTTATACTCCAAAGATTAGTGAAATCATTTGATACTTGTCTTTTTCCATCTGGCTTATTTCACTGAGCATAATACCCTCCAGCTCCATCCATGTTGTTGCAAATGTCTGGATTTGTTTTCTTCTTATGGCTGTATAATATTCCATTGTGTATATGTACCACTTCTTCTTTATCCACTCATCTACTCATGGACACTTAGGTTGTTTCCATTTCTTGGATATTGTAAATAGTGCTGCGATAAACATAGGGGTGCATATGTCTTTTCAAACTGGGCTGCTGCATTCTTAGGGTAAATTCCTAGCAGTGGGATTCCTGGGTCAAACGGTATTTCTATTTTGATTTTTTTGAGGAACCTCCATACTGCTTTCCACAACGGTTGAACTAATTTGCATTCCCACCAGCAGTGTAGGAGGGTTCCCCTTTCTCCACATCCTTGCCAATATTTGTTGTTGTTTGTGTTTTGGATGTTGGCCATCCTTACTGGTGTGAGGTGATATCTCATTGTGGTTTTAATTTGCATTTCTCCTCTGCCCATTTTTTAATGGGATTATTTGTTTTTTGTTTGTTGAGGCACATTAGTTCTTTATATATTTTGGATGTCAACCCCTTATCGGATACGTCATTTATGAATATATTCTCCCATACTGTAGGATGTCGTTTCGTTCTACTGATGGTGTCCTTTGCTGTACAGAAGCTTTTCAGCTTGATATAGACCCACTTGCTCATTTTTGCTTTTGTTTCCCTTGCCCGGGAGATATGTTCATGAAGAAGTCGCTCATGTTTATGTCCAAGAGACTTTTGCCTATGTTTTTTTCTAAGAGTTTTATGGTTTCATGACTTACATGCAGGTCTTTGATCCATTTTGAGTTTACTTTTGTGTATCGGGTTAGACAGTAATCCAGTTTCATTCTCTGACATGTAGCTGTCCAGTTTAGCAAACACCAGCTGTCGAAGAGGCTGTCATTTCCCCATTGTATATCCATGGCTTCTTTATTGTATATTATTTTACAGTATATGTTTGGGTTAATGTCTGGACTCTCTATTCTGTTCCACTGGTCTGTGGGTCTGTTCTTATGCCAGTACCAAATTGTCTTGATTACTGTGGTTTTCTAGTAGAGCTTGAAGTCAGAGAACGTAATTCCCCGTTTTATTCCTCCTTCTCAGGACTGCTTTGGCTATTCAGGGTCTTTTATGGTTCTATATGAATTTTAGAATTGTTGTTCCAGTTCATTGAAGAAGGCTGTTGGCATTTTGATAGGGATTGCATTGAATCTGTAGATTGCTTTAGGTAGTATAGCCATTTTACAATATTTATTCTTCCTAGCCAAGAGAATGTGATGAATTTCCATTTGTTAGTGTCCTCTTTAATTTCTCATAGGAGTGTCTTGTAGTTTTCAGGGAATATGTCTTTCACTTCCTTCGTTAGGTTTATTCCTAAGTATTTTATTCTTCTTGATACAGTTGTCAATGGAATTATTTTTCTGATTTCTCTTTCTGTTAGTTCATCATTAGTGTATAGGAAAGCAACAGATTTCTGTGTGTTAATTTTGTATCCTGCAACTTTGCTGAATTCAGATATTAGTTCTAGTAGTTTTAGAGTGGATTCTTTAGGGTTTTTTATGTACAATATCTTGTCATCTGCAAATAGTGACAGTTTGACTTCTTCTTTACCAATCTGGATGCCTTGTATGTCTTTGTTTTGTCTGATTGCTGTGGCTAGGACCTCCAGTACTATGTTGAATAACAGTGGAGAGAGTGGGCATCCTTGTCTTGTTCCTGATCTTAGATGAAAAGCTTTCAGCTTCTTGCTGTTAAGTATGATGTTAGCTGTGTGTTTGTCATATATGGCCTTTATGATGTTGAGGTACTTGCCGTCTATACCCATTTTGTTGAGAGTTTTTATCATGAACTGATGCTGAATTTTGTCAAATGCTTTTTCAGCATCTATGGAGATGATCATGTGGTTTTTGTTCTTCATTTTGTTAATGTGATGGATGATGTTGATGGATTTTCAAATGTCGTACCATCCTTGCATCCCTGGGATGAATCCCACTTGATCATGGTGTATGATCCTCTTGATGTATTTTTGAATTCGGTTTGCTAATATTTTGTTGAGTATTTTTGCATCTACGTTCATCAGGGATATTGGTCTGTAATTTTCTTTTTTGGTGAGGTGCTTGCCTGGTTTTGATTAAAGTGATGCTGGCTTCACAGAATGAGTTTGGAAGTATTCCCTCCTCTTCTATTTTTTGGAAAAGTTTAAGAATGGATGTTATTTCTTCTCGATATGTCTGGTACAATGCAGAGGTGAATCCATCTGGTACGGGGGTTTTGTTCTTGGGCAGTTTTTTTATTACAAATTCAATTTCATTGCTGGTGATTGGTCTGTTTAGTTTTTCTGTTTTTCCTTGGTCAGTTTTGGAAGGTTGTATTTTTCTAAGAAGCTATCCATATCTTCTAGGTTTTCTCGCTTGTTAGCATATAGATTCTCATAATATTCTCTTATAATTCTTTGCATTTCTGTGGGGTCCGTCATTATTTTTCCTTTCTCATTTCTGATTCTGTTTATGTGTGTAGATTCTCTTTTTCTCTTAATAAGTCTAACTAGGGGTTTGTCTATTTTATTTATTTTTTAAAGAACCAGCTCTTGGTTTCACTGATTTTTTTCTGTTGTTTTTTTCTTCTCAATTTTATTTATTTCTTCTCTGATCTTTATTATGTCTCTCCTTCTGGTGACTTTGGGTCTCATTTGTTCTTCTTTTTTCAGTTTCAGTAATTGTGTCTTTAGACTGTTCATTTGGGAATGTTCTTCCTTCTTTAAATAGGCCTGGATTGCAATATACTTTCCTCTTAGAACTGCCTTTGCTGTGTCCAACAGAAGTTGTGGCTTTCTGTTGTTGTTTTCATTAGTCTCCACATATTCTTTGATTTCTGTTTTGATTTGGTCATTAACCCATTGACTAATTAGGAGAATGTTGTTAAGTCTCCATGTATTTGTGAGCTTTTTTGATTTCTTTCTACAATGTATTTCTAGTTTTATACCTTTGTGATCTGAGAAGTTGGTTGGTAGGATTTCAATATTTTTTAATTCACTGAGGTTCTTTTTTGTGGCCTAGTAAGTTGTCTATTCTGGAAAATCTTCTATGTGCACTTGAGAAGAATGTGTATCCTGGTGCTTTTGGGTGCAGAGTTCTGTAGATATCTGTTAGGTCCATCTGTTCTAATGTGTTGTTCAGTGCCTCTGTGTCTTTTCTTACTCTCTGTCTGGTTGATCTGTCCTTTGGAGTGAGTGGTGTGTTAAAGTCTCCTAAAATGAATACATTGCTGTCTATTTCCTCCTTTAATTCTGATAGTATTTGTTTCACATATGCTGGCGCTCCTGTGTTGGGTGCATATATATTTATAATGGTTATATCTTCTTGTTGGACTGACCCCTTTATCATTATGTAATGTCCTTATTTATCTCTTGCTACTTTCTTCATTTTGAAGTCTATTTTTTCTGATACAAGTACTGCAACACCTGCTTTTTTCTCCCTGTTGTTTGCATGAAATATCTTTTTCCATCCCTTCACTTTTAGTCTGTGTATATCTCTGGGTTTGAGGTGAGTCTATATAGATGGGTCTTGCTTTTTTATCCATTTTATTACTCTGTGTCTTTTGATTGGTGCATTCAGTCCATTTACATTTAGGGTGATTATTGATAGATATGTACTTATTGCCATTGCTGGCTTTAGATGCATGGTTACCAAAGGTTCAAGGGTTGCTTCTTTACTATCTGACAATCTAACTTAACTTTCTTGTTTAGTTATTGTAAACACAGTCTGTTGTTTCTTTATTTCTCTCCCTTCTTATTCTTCCTCCTCCATTCTTTATATACTAGGTGTTTTATGTTTTGCCTTTAGTCAGTATTTGGATGGTCTGGTTTCTTTGCTATGATTTTATTTTCTCTGGTGACCTCTTTTTAGCCTTAGGGCTGCTTCCCTCTAGAGCAGTCCATTTAAGATGTCCTGTAGAGGTGGTTTATGGGAGTCAAACTCTCTCACCTTTTGCTTGTCTGGAAATTGTTTAATACCTCCATCATATTTAAATGATAATCGTGCTGGATACAATATCCTTGGTTCGAGGCCCTTCTGTTTCATTACATTAAATATATCATGCCATTCCCTTCTGGCCTGTAAGGTTTCTGTTGAGAAGTCTGATGATAGTCTGATGGGTTTTCCTTTGTAGGTGGTCTTTTTTCTCTCTCTAGCTGCCTTTAATACTCTGTCCTTATCTTTGTTCTTTGCCATTTTAATTATTATGTGTCTTGGTGTTGTCTTCCTTGGGTCCCTTGTGTTGGGATATCTGTGGACTTCTGTGGACTGCGAGACTATTTCCTTCCCCAGCATGGGGAAGTTTTCAGCAATTATTTCTTCAAAGACACTTTCTATCCCTTTTTCTCTCTCTTTTCCTCTGGTACTCCTACAATGTGAATATTGTTCCATTTGGATTGGTCACACAGTTCTCTTAATATTCTTTCATTCTTAGAGATCCTTTTATCTCTCTCTGCCTCAGCTGCTCTGTATTCCTGTTCTCTGATTTCTATTGCATTAACAGCGTCTTGCATCTCGTCCAGTCTGCTGCTAAGCCCGTCGATGGCTTGTCTCATTTCAGCATTGTCTTTCCTGACTTCCCTCACTTCCTCCCTCAGCTCTTGCATATTTCTCTGTAGATCCATCAGTATGGTTATGACTTTTATTCTGAATTCTTTTTCAGGAAGATTGTGCATTTCCATCCCTTCAGGCTCCCTCTCTGGTGTCTGAGTCTGGATAAGCTTTGTTTGTACCATATTCCTCTGTCTTTTCCTGGCAATAGAAGTGGTTGCTTGTAGGTGCCACATATGTCAGCTGGGCTCTTTACGACTTTAAAAAAGTGAGAGAGAAAAATAAAGATAGAAGGGAAAGAAAAGAAAAGAAAAGAAAAAGGAACACCAACAAAAAAAACAAAAAAACAAAAAATCGCCCACCTGGAGTAGATTCTGTGAGGAATCTGTAGGTGGTGTTGTTGCCCCACTATTCTGCAGCTGCAGCTGTGCTGCTCTGCAGGCCCCTTTGTAGCTCTGGCAGGGACAGGAACGAATGGGAGGCTGCTGATCTCTGTGGAAAGTCTCAGTGCGACTATTTCCCAGTCGCCAGCCAACGGGTCCAAAATTCCCCAGGACTCCCAGCCTGCTAAGGTGAGTGTAGTGGGACAATCGTGCTCCTCTGTTGGGCCCCTGTCTCTTTTAGACCACTAAAAATAGCACGCGGTTTTCTTTTGTCCCAGGGAGCCAGCTGTGAGGACCTGGTGCATTCCCTGGCTCAGATCCTGCACCCCCTGTCTCTCCAATCTCTGATACACCATCTGATGTGTGTCAGTGCTCCTGGCGCAGATCACCAGGGCTGGTTATTTAGCATGCCTGTACTTCCACTCCCTCCTGGCTCTGAATCCTCTCCTCCCACCGGTGCACTGGGGTGGGGGAGTGCTTGGTTCCCGTTGGGATGTGGCTCCGTATTTTACCCGACTTGCAGGGTGCCACGTCCTCTCACGTGTAGCTGCAGGCTGGGTGCTGTCCTGTATCTTCTGGTCTCTTTTTTAGGAATAGTTGTATTTGTTGTATTTTCACAAATATGTATGGTTTTAGGAGGATATTTCTGCTGCCCTACTCATGCCGCCATCTTCCCAAAACTCCTACCCCTTTCAATTTATTAACCAATTCTTCCTAGTGAATGTGAAAGAAGCTCCAAAACCGCTCTGCCTCATTGCTCCTCTATCTTTTTAGTGCTCAGCAAGGCAAATTAAGAGTTTGTGGAAATTTTAATTTAGTAAAGAAAAACATTCCTTACAACTCTATATTATACACCATCACTTATTATATATATTTTCCCTGAAGTAGTTTTATAAACTATTAGAAAAAAATCAGCAATACCCTCTTTCTCTATGGAAGGTGGTAGTACACTATAATATTATTTCTCTCTTTTCTTCTTTGAATCTCAATCAAACAAAGTCTATTATTTCCATGAAGCCTTAAATTCCTCATCTTTCTCAACTTCCCACTTACATTTTTTGGGGGCACATAATGCTATTTTTAATGTACTTTTATGTTCCAGATCTGAGATCCAAGCCCATAAATATTATATTTTATACTTGTGTACCTGGGAATCTATAATCCTAATTTTGTTTTCCAATTTTCTTACCTGGTGCTGACCAACAAAATGCAATTATTTTGCTATGCATTTTTTCCTATGACACACCTATTTTCCTCCAGGATTTATTTTGGGTTTGTTTTTTCAATTTTTTCTGAGAATTGTTTTTCCCTCCAAGTCATCCTTTATATTCTCCACCCCATCTACAAGAAAAGAACACTAACAGCCCTCATAACTATTTAAAACTCTATTATTCATGTAAATAAGATTCCTTCATGATTATCTTTGGCAGAACTCTGTCTCTTTTTGGGAACCTCTCATTCATTAACACCAGTGCTTAGATGGCAAAACATAGTTTAAACTCATTTGAGTGTAATGGTGGGCACCTTTTAAGCTGGTTTATTGTTTTAGAGGGCCATTGCTCTCTATTAATCAAGTTTAAATTTTATAATGAGCCACGAACCCCTTTTTTTGTCTGTCCTGATTTTAAATGACCTCTCATATTATTATTGTGTAGAATTCATTTTTTTTTACAGTGCACATTTTTCTGTGTCTTCATTGAAATTAGCTCTTTAACTGATCTAACATAAAGACTCTCTGAGTTTGGATTCTCTGAATTTGGAATTAACCTTCAGCTCTTATTTGAAAAAGTATGTCTTTAGTTGAAGCTGAAATATATATTTACTTTCTGTGCTGGAACACTGAACCTGCAAAAGAACCTGTTAGCCTGACCCCAAAACTGTGCATAACCTAAAGCACTTTGAATGTTACCCTCTTCAGCTACCTAACAGCTCTGTTATTTGATCCCATTTACTTGTTGAAATGGGATTCATTTTGGTCAAACTGAAGCCCTTTTAATTGATATTTACATAAATTTTCAATTCAGTTTGATTATTTATGATCACCTATGTGGCATGAAAAGAGATTATGGTGAAGTTCTGTAAAACCTCACAGCTTATTTACCAGTACTAGCCTCTCATTTGGAAAGTTGCAAATTGTTCTGGGATGTGTGGGCTGAGAAAATATATTAATATTTTATAGTTTTGTGTAATTAGAGAAAATAGAAGCTTTTGAAATCCTCTTGTTAATCAGTTGATCTTTCTCCTCAATAATTAAATCTTTCAATTTACTTCTAAAGTTACTGGAAATACTATTTCAGGTTATATAAAGTAAAATTCATGTAATGAAAAAATGACATTTGAAAATAATATTTTCTTTTCTCATACTGAATTCAATTCTCTCACTACCTTTGGTGGCTAATTCATTGCTACTATCATTTAAAACTTTGATCTTCTAATTTTTAATGGGTTAGAATTGAGATAATTAGAAGTACCTAATAATGACTAATTAGAATATGAACAGCACTTTGCCTGAAGCACAAATAATGAGTGAGAAATGTGTTGAATTTTTTTTAATGTTTAGAATTATATTGGTATTTAAGAAATGCAATTATCATTTTTAACAGCAATTTTGTTCACCCAAAATAATTTTGAAGTCAAATTGCAGCTTGAGACCTCCAAATTTGTTCAAACATGTTAAAATCATACTTATGTCCTTTTAATTTTGATATATATATAAACTGTGAATTTGAAGCTGAGATTTTTGTCTATTTATAAAAAGGAACATCTGGGGTTACATTAAAATATGTATCTCATCTCATTTCTGAAGTGTATTAGACAGCAGGCTAATTTATTATGGGCCAGTTGGCAGGCATTGGGGTAGGAAGGGGGCCTACTCAATGAATATTTGGAAATATATTTAACTAAATTAAAGTTCTTGCTATTTACTTACCCTCTAACTGAATGACTTAGGGTGAAGGTTGTATTTATAGCAGCCATATCATATATTTATGTAGAGAAATATTTTGGTAAAATTGTAATCCTAAGGAATATGGGGATATTTTTGGATGAATTGTTGGTTGTTAATGAGGATGCCTGGGCAGAAAGGCTTATCTAATATCCCCAAATGAACTTCTGGAAACTGATGTAGTCCTTATTTGTTCATTTGTGCTTTTGTTTCCTTTGCCTGAGGAGATGTGTTCAGAAAAAAGTTGGTCACGTTTATCTTCAAGAAATTTTTGCATACGTTTTCTTCTAAGGGTTTTATGGCTTCATAACTTACCTTCAGATCTTTGATCCATTTCGACTTTACTTTTGTGTATGAAGTTAGACAATAATCCAGTTTCATTCTCTTACATGTACCTGTCTAGTTTTACCAACACCAGTTTTTGAAGAGGCTGTTGTTTCCCCATTTTATAGTCATGGCTCCTTTATCATATATTAACTGGCTGTATAATTTTGTGTTTATATCAGGGCCTTCTGTTCCATTGATGTATGGATCTCTTCTTGTACCAGTACCAAATTGTTTTGATTATTTTGGCTTTGTAGTAGAGATTCAAGTTGGGGAGCATAATCCCCCCAGTTTTGTTCTTCTTTCTCAGGATTCTTTTGGCTCTTCAAGGTCTTTTGTGGTTCCATATAAATTTTGGAACTATTTGTTCTAGTTGGTTGAAGAATGCTGCTGGTATTTTGATAGGGATTGCATTGAATCTGTAGATGGCTTTAGGCAGGATGGCCATTTTGATAATATTGATTCTTCCTATCCATGAGTATGGGATAGATTTCGACTTATTGGTGTTATCTTTAATTTTTCTCATGAGTGTCTTGTATTTTCAGAATAAAGGTCTTTCAGCTCCTTAGTTAGGTTTATTCCAAGTTATTTTATTCTTTGTGATGCAATTGTAAAAGGAGTTGTTTTTCTGATTTCTTTTTTCTAATTTGTTAGTATGTAGGAATGCAGCAGATTTCTGTGTATTAATTTTGTATCCTGCAACTTTGCTGAATTCAGTTATTAGTTCTAGTAGTTTTGGAGTGGATTCTTTAGGGATTTTTATATACAATAGCATGTCATCTGCAAAGAGTGACAGTTTAACTTCACCTTTACCACTCTGGATGCCTTTTATTTCTTTGTGTTGTCTGATTGCCGTGGCTAGGACCTCCAGAACTATGTTGAATAGAAGTGGTGAGAGTAGGCATCCTTGTCTTTTTCCCAATACTTGTCCTCCATACCCATTTTGTCGAGAGTTTTTATTATGAATGAATGTTGAATTTTGCCAAATGTTTTTCAGCATCTATTAAGATGATCATGTGATCTTTTTTCCTTCTTTTTGTTGATGTACTGCACGATGTTGATGGATTTTCGAATATTGTACCATCTTTGCATCCCTGGAATAAATCCCACTTGATCATGATGGATGATCTTTTTGATGTATTTTTGAATTCAATTTGCTAATATTTTGTTGAGGGTTTTTGCATCATACTTATTTTTATAAAAAGGATGAAAATGTTATATCCTTCTATTTCAATTAGCAGTCAGATTGAGAATCTCCTCCCATGTTTATTAGTGATTGCTTTTGCAAATGCAGAAAAATCTGGAATGTAACAGTGTATATAATATAGTTCATTGGCATGTACATTGTGTGTGTTGAATAGTTACAAAAACATATACAGCAATGCTATTCCCCAAATTCTGCATAGTAACTATATCCTGTAAGGGCTCAAGCTGGAGTGAGCTTAAGTATGGATGAGAGATTTTTTCACAAGTATTCTCTCCTTTCTCCTCCATGAAACATAAAACATGACAACCATGAAAAGAGTAAATTAAGCTGCCCTACTGATTTAGGGCTAGTCTGTGTGATTTTGATTTGAGCAGTAGAAAATGGATAAAAATGAAATTATATCAACTCTTAAGAGAAACCACGTATTTCCACTCACCTCTTTGAGAGCTTCCATTTCCTCCAGAAAAAAAAGTAAATGTTCCAAGAAATTGCTGTCACTCAACCAAAGCCCAAAATTGGTAAAGGTGTAATTGATCCAAACTCAGTGGCAGCCTAGAGCAGAGCTGACCAAGCCATCCCTTAGACCCACACAGGAAAAAATTCACATCGTATAACATATTCCTACAAAACAATAGAACAAAAAGACAAAGGATATAAACAGATACATCACAGAAGTCAAAATATAAATGAGCACCATAAGGAAGTTGCTCAACTTTGTTAGCAAAATGTGGAAAAAAAATCTGAATTGAATTGTCAAATGAAGTAGCATTTTTCTCTTACCAGGCTGGTAAAATTGATAGATGGATCATTTATAATGTTAGTGAAGGTATGAAGAATGAAACCATATATCTTTGCTGGAAATATTACAGTCCTTTTTGAACACAATTGAGCCCCTTAAGTTCCACTTCTAGTTCTATCATAGAAATATATGTGCACATGGAGAGTCGTACAAAAGTGTATTTATTGTAGCAGTATTGGTGAGAACTTAAACATATCTTCCTGTCCTATTGTTACACAATATTGAGAAAAGGCAAAATAACTTAGGTACTTGCTCCAGGAAGACCAGACTAGGAACCAACTATAATAGCTTATTTATCAAGAATAACCAAATTTTTATCAAAATTTGCTTCTAGAATCTCATCTCTCTGTGTCCACCAATTCAAAACTGTTATGTTATAAATTCAGCCCAATCCCATTCGGATTCTTACTTCAGACTTTCTTTAAAAGTCATCCAGACCAATCTTTAAAAACCTTGATCCTTTTTTCTGGGACATTCCTAAGATTCTGTCAACTTTATATTCTCTTACCACAATCAATCTAATCAACTCAAATTTTTCTGGTGGTCTTTTGAGAATTGAAGATCAACATTCAAAATAGCAGTATCAAAATATTTGAAATAACAATGAAGAGCATAACCCTGGCATCAGATTTAACTGGGGCTGAGTCCTGAAATCATATACTCTTAGCAGGGTGACCTTGAGAAAAATTATTTCATCTTTCTGGTCATCGTAAAGTAGGGAGAATAATGTAATTTATTTGTTGAATTCCTATGAAAAATAAATTGGGTAATTTTTTTAGATTACTTAGGATAAGGGCATAGAGTAAGGCCTCAGAAAGTGTTAGCTATGAACAGCAATAATAAATAAATGACCTAAATCTGAATCACTGTATCGATGGTTGATTAAATAACCTAATATATTCAAAGTATGTGCAGTTAAAAAGAAATATACATCAATAGCTATAGAATAGCAAATTGCAACAAGAAACATCACATATTTAAGTAAAAATATAATATAGGTATATATTTTATATTCAGTCAATATTTTAAAGTGTTATTTAAGGATCTCATCAAACCAAAATAGTGTTCATTTCAGGGAGAAAAGAATGAGATTTCAGATTTTTGAAAGGGATTATATCCTTTTCTCTCTTTCAAAAGAACATATTTGTGTATTAAGTGAGTGATTTTTCTCACAAGGGACATGTTTTCCTTGAAGTTTTTTTAACATTATTATGGTGAGAAACTATGCACATAGTATATGGAATTTTTTAAATGTATATAAAATGCCTGTCTTTTTCATCCATAAACTTCTAAATAATTTACAAGTGAATATACAGAATACTTTCAAATGACTCTTTATTTACAATTATCCAATAGTCACTTCAGAAAGAAGACTTATCTGTTTTTATTGACTCACTAAGCAACTTTGAGTCATGAAGTGAGGAGTAATTCCTTAACCAATGAAAATGTCAAGAGGAGTTTAGGTAGGCAAAATATCATTCTGCCTGGATGGTTAGATTGCATGTTGCTTCATTTAATTTTTGGCAAATTGATCCATTTTGCTTTTGTGAATACATTTCTAGATATCATAGGAAATTTTACATTAGCTCATAAGGAAATATTTTCCTCAATTAAACCAAGAGGCATATTTTATCTTGTTTTTACTTAGAACAAGGAGAAGGAAATTTGAATCATTAAACTTTGAGGATTAGAACAGAACTCTCCTATACAATTTTTACAAGTATCATGCAAATATAGTCTAACACCATACTATGGATAATTACCTCAAAGGCCAGTTAATGGTTTCTGTGTAATTTTGTTTAAAAAAATAATAATTCATTCTTTTCATCATTTTAGAGTTTACAAATCTCCTTTAGATTTTTTAAATACAGGTAATGCCATTGAAACATTTATAAAGACATAGGTTTAAGAAAAAGAATACTAATCAGGGAATATTAAGTGCTGTATTTAATTCTGCTAATTACTTAGCTTCTAGATGTAATTAATAATTTTTCCAGCTTAACTGAGATATAGACACATAAGGTAATATTAGTTTAAGCTGTGTAATAACATAATGATTTGATATAAGTATATATTATGAAACTATAATAGCACAATAAGTTTAGTTGTTATGCATCACCGATCATTTTTCTTGTGATGAGAATTTTTAAGATTTGTCCTCTTAGCAACTTTCAAATACACAAACAATACTGTGAACTATAGTCACCATGCTGTACATTATGTCCCCAAGTCTTTTTTATCTTATGACTGGAAGTTGGTATCTTTTGAACAACTTCACCCATTTTCCTCACACCCTACCCCACAACTCTGACAACCACCAATCTGTTTCAGTTTCTGTGAGTTCTGATTCTACACATAAATGTGATCATTTGTTTTTTTCTGTATGACTTATTTCACTTAATGTCCTGAAGGTCCATCCATGTTGTCATGAAAGGCAGGATTTCTTCCTTTTTATGGCTGAATAATACTCTAGTGTGTGTGTGTGTGTGTGTGTGTGTGTGTGTGTGTGGTGTGTCTGTGTATCATTTTTGTTTTATCCACTCATCCATTAATGAATGCTTGTTTCCATGTCTTGTTTTTTGTAAATCAGGCTGAAATGAACATACTGATTCAGATAATTTCTTTAAGATCTTGATTTTGTTTCCTTCAGATATATACACAGAAGTGGAATTGTTGGATCATAAGGTAGTTCCATTTTTTAATTTTTGAGGAACTTCTATACTGCTTTCCACCGTGACTGTACCAATTAACATTCCCACCAACAGTGCACAAGGGTTTCCTCTTCTCTACATCCTTGATAAAATTTGTTACCTCTTGTTTTATTGATAATAGACATTCTAACAGGCATGAGATGATGTTTCATTGGTTTTGATTCGCATTTCCCTTATGATCTGTGCTCGTTGAGCACCTTTTCTGGTACTTGTTGCCCATTTGTATGTCGTCTTTGGAAAATGTCTATTCTGATACTCTACATATATTTTAATTGGATTGTTTTTTGTTGATGAGTTGTGAGCTTTTTATATATTTTGCATGTTGCCCCTTTATCAATATGATTCACAAGTATTTTCTTCCATTCTGTAATTTGCCTGTTCATTCCGATGATGGTGTCCTTTGCTGTGCAGAAGCTTTTTAGACTGATATAGTCCTGCTTCTTTATCTTTGCTTTTGTTGCCTGTGCCTTTGATGTCAAACCCCAAAATCATCAACAAGACCAATACCAAGATGCTAACCCCTATGTTTTTTTCTAAGAGTTTTATGGTTTCGGTCGTACATTCAATTCTTTAATTTTTTTTGAATTGATTTTTGTTTATGGTGTAACATAGTGGGCCAGTTTCATTCTTTTGCATATGACTTTCCAATTTTCCAAAAAACATTTATTGAAGAGATAGTCCTTTCTCCATTGTGTTTCTTGGCTCCTTGTTGTAAATTAATTGACCATATATATATATGGTTTTATTTGTGGGCTTTCTATTCTGTTCCATTGGTTTATATGTCTATATTTATGTCAATACCATACTGTTTTGGTTACCATACATTGTAATATAGATTGAAATAAGGAAGTGTTATGTCTCCAGCTTTGTTCTTCTTTCTCATGATAGCTTTGACTATTCAAGGTCTTTTGTGGTACAAATTTTAGAATTTTTGTTATATTTGTTTCAGTGAAAAATACCATGGTAATTTTGACAGGATTACACTAAATATATGTATTGTTTTGGATAATTTATTCATGATTCAGAACTTGGTAAATTTTATGTTTCTAGGAATTATCTATTTATTCTTAGTTGTCCAGTTTGTTGATAAATAATTGTTCAAAGTAGTCTTTTATGATGTTTTTATTTGTTTGGTTATGATGCCTCCTCTGTCATTTCTAATTGTGTTTATTTGGTTATCTCTTTTGTCTTGGTTAGTTAGCTGAATGTTTGTCAATTTTGTTTGTGTTTTCAAAAAACCAGCTTAGTTTTATTGATCTTTTTTATTGTCTTTTTAATCTCTACTTTAGTTCTGATCTTTGCAATTTTCTTCCCTCTACTGACTTTAGGGTTCATTTGTTCTTTCTATTTCCTTGAGATTTAACACTAAGTTGTTCATTTGAGTTCTTTCTTTTTTCTTAATGTAAGCATTCATCAATATAAACTTATCTCTTAAAAATGCTTTTGCTGCATCTCATAAGTTCTGATGTTTTGTTTTCACTTTCATTTGTCTCGAGATACTTTTTCCTCTTTTAATTTCTTTCTTTAACTCATTTATTGTGCAGTTACATGTTTTTTAATCTCCAAATTTTTGTGAATACTCCTGTTTTTGTCTTATAATTAATTTCTAGTTTCATAACATTGTGGTTGGAAAAGATGTTTGATATTATTTCAACCTTGTTAATTTGTGGTCTCTGTCAAAATTCTCACCTTATTCATGCATTGTTCTGCTGACGTTGGTGAATATATTTTTGAACACTATTTTGTATTCTTAATGAGGTAGCATCATAATTTATCTGTTTCATTCTGTCCTTTTCTGGAGTTTTATCTTGTTCTTTTGTTTGGAACATATTCTTCTGTTTCTTCATGTTCCTTGACTCTCTGTTTTGCAGCCACCTCTCCCTGTGTTGACGGAGTTATCTTGTATAGGAGATGAACTTTATCAGCCAGTCCTGTCTTATGTCTTCATTGTCTCTCAAACATCTTTGTGGTTGTCCAAGCTGCCTTCTTTGTTTTTACTAGCTCTCAGTACTTGAGGGTTAGCCAAGACCTATTTTGATATGGGTATTTTCTCATTTGCTTGATATATAGTAGTGGTTCAGATCATTTGTCTAAATATCTTTGAGAGGGAACTGCTTCATATGTAGCTGTAGAATCTATGTGCCCATGAGGGGAAGTGAGTTCAGGAGCCTCCTATGTAGCTATCTGGGACTGAAACTCTTTGTGATTAATAATTTTGTTCTGTGCATACAGTTTCCTCAACTTGATATGAACTTTAATCTTCCATATCCTTTTCTCTTCCAGAAATGTGTAATGAAATTTATGATGTATTAGTTCTAAGTGTTAGGTTATGGGAATGCAAAAATGTAAGGCTAGATAAAATTTTCAGATTCTTAGTTCTGAGGCAGATATTTTCATTGATCATGAGAAAATACCCAAATGTTGATTTTCAAAAGAAGTATGGTAAAAATACTGTGGGTGGCCAGAGAAGGGAAATCAAGTTAAAACTACAATGAAATGCTACTATACATCCTTTAGAATGACTATCATTAAAAATACTAGCCCCACAGTGTTGACAAGTATCTGAAGGAACTGAAACTTCCATTTCTGATGGGAATGGAAAATCATACAATCACTTTGTACACTAACATTCTTCTTTTTAAAGCTAGTTTTTGATTTTGAAAAGTGAAACCTGTATCTAACATGAGACCTAGCCATTTCCCTCAAGGTAAATACTCAAGAAAAATAAAACCATTAAGCACACAAAGATTAACAGATAGCAACTTGAACACAGCAACTTCATTCAAATAGCCCAAACTGCAAACAATCTATATGTCCAACAGTAAATTAATGGATAAATAATTTGTGATATAGCCACATGGAATGCCATTCCAAATGGAATACCACATGGCAATAAAAAAGAATATTGTGTCATAGTACTGATGTATGCAGCAACATGGATGGATCTCAGTAACATTATATTGAATAAAAGTAGCTGGGTACAAAAGAGTACCTATTCTTTGATTCCATTTATATGCAATTTTAAATAAAGCTAGGCAAAGCAGGAGAAAGCAGAAATGAGGGAGCTTTTGCCGTATTGAACATTTTCTAAATCTTGATTGTGAAAGTGGTTACTCAAAGTGAGTACATTTTATTGTATTTTCCTAACAATGTTGAAAATGCGTTCATTAAAATTTCATGACAGGCTGCTCACCTTCTGTAGAGCAAGTTGCCTACATATTAAGGGACTGATATTCAGGATAGATATGAGTTAATCTTGTGCGATAGTTGCTTGACTAGTTCTCCATTATCTCTTTTGAAATTTAATAGGTTGCTGATGCCTATTACTAGTTTTCAAGGTTATTGTAGTTTGGCATTTCAGTTTTTTTTACTTTTACACATAGTTTAAGAGAAAACTGGCTTTGCTAACTAGCTGCCATCTACATGTGAGTGTTGCTTTTTTCCCTCAAACCCAAGGGATTTATTTGCATTCATATGGACAAAGGCTTTCAAATCCATAGTTTCATTCATCTAGAACTTCAAAAATAGCCCCTTGCACATTTTTTACCTTCATTACAGCAAGCGTTTGGTAAGTTTGCACAGTTATGACTTTTCCATTAAATATTTGCACAAATTTCTCTTCACCTGAAGGTTTATTGTGTTCTTGTTTTTCACACATTTTGAATATTTGAGCTGCCTCTGTAGCTTCTCTATGGTTGAATAACCAATTCGAATTGTTATCTTGTATTTTGCCTAAACAGAAAAGTCCTGGAACCTTTTAAAATCACACATAAAACTACAAACACCCCAATAGAAATAATGACAGAACAGGCAAGTTACAATAAATATGAAAGGACTTAACTTCATAAGTAATCAAAGGAATACAAATTAAACAGTGAGATATCATACTTGTCAATTGTGACGATAGTTGGAATATAAATTGCTTGCTGAAAGGGAAATTTGAATAGATATATATTTAAAACCTTTAATATGTATTATCTTTTGTCCAGAAATTCTACACCTAGTAGCTGTTTCTAAGTATTTAGACAGGGGAACACATATGTAGGCATAAACATATTTACCACACTGTTTTTCAAATGATAAAAATCCTTACACTTCTAATAATGGGAGGAACTGATGGTGCATCTTATGAATGATATCTGTCCAGTTTTGGTGGCTCAGAAAACTGTTTATCTAGAGCATTTCATACTGATGTCAGGGACATTTTTTTGTTTACATACATGTACATTTTTAAATAAAACATAAAATAATATTAAAATTGGAAAATAATTATGGGTAGAAAGAAAATAAACATGCTAAGCTCTTCAGGAAGAATCAGTATATAGCATATCAATTGAACTGATAATAGAAATGTAGTTCAAGTTTGCTTTTTAAAAATAAATGTAGAATTACAAAGCTTTTTTATAGCTATCAGGTAAGTAAAGCAAAAAAAAAAACAGAAGAAATTTTATCCAACATATAAAGAGGAAAAAATAACAAAAAGTTAAAATCTTAAAGCAATATTCCAAGATTAAACACGTAAATAGGGTAATGCAAATATATTAAATGTTCTTAATAAAAAAATAGATTCTTATTTTTGTCAAACATATTTTGAGGCAGATTCCTGGGATATGGGATTATTTACATTTACTAAAAGCTTAATGATTTTTTGCTATAGACACTAAGTAAAAGATTTACCTCACAACTCAGTGCTCAAATGTCTTTATGTCATTTACTAGCTGTTTACAATAAACATGCTAAAATACATCTTTGTGCTGTGGTTCCTTTACCCGTTAAGCTAATACGATAGTATCTACCTCACAAATTGCTCTGAGGATCACCTGAGTTAAAAGGCACAAAGTGCTCAGAATGCTGCCTGTGTTTAGGAAGTGTTACATTAAATTGTTGTGTAGAGAAATTCAGGAGCAGAAAAACTTGAGAGAGTGAAGTCCTTTTAGGTGTGAAAACATTGAAACTGCCTGAATGGGGGCTGGGACTGGCCAGGCATGCAGTTTTATATGACAGGTGCAGACACATGTTATTCATGGTTACAGCTCCAGACACCTACTTGGAGGCACTGAAGGCTCTGGTAAGATTTTCTCAAGCCTGTTGGATACATATCTGAAATAATGTTAAATTTTAAGGGATCAGAGAGGGAAGATATGGAGTTGGAAGGCTTCATTTAAGAATATTAAATCCTGATCGTACTGGGTATTGTGAGTCTGTTAACTGGAGGACTTTTAGAGAAGCAGCAACTTTTAAGAACAAAAATATGACTGTTCAGTTGACCGATGAGAAATCTAAATTCTTTCTAAAGGGGAAAGAGTTGCTATGTATTATGTATGAACAAACAAATAATTATATTCTTCAACAAAATACAAAACTTTGCTGAATTATGTCTTGGATGCTAAAATGCAGTTGCCAATGTGACAGGCAACCCCATAAGAAATGGTGGTTGTAACTCAGGGGGAGAATAAGTTCCCAGCCCAGGGCAAAATACATTTGAAACCGAAAACTGTCAAAGGGAGAAAAAGTGAGAGAAACCCATTTATTGCTTACAGGCAGTTGTCCACATCTGCTCACCCGTGTCTCTCACAATTCAGCTGCAAAAAGGGAACCCACCCAACCTCTCTGGTCCAGATATGCAATCGCTCCCCCTTGTAATCACCTATTGATATGCAGATGGACTACTTCTCTCTATCCCTTGGAAACACCAATTGATATGGAGATGCACTAAGGCCAGGCAAGAGATTCTGGAAATATTACAATTTTATCCACAACCCACCCCTTCAGAAATCTTGCCTCACAATCTGCTCACTCCCCATCTTCTGCAATGGTCTCTGTGTGAGGAAATTGGACCACTGTAACCAGACTAATAACATACAATAACAAGAGCAATAAAATCATGATAATCCTCAAGCTGGAGGATACAGCTAGGTTCAAAGTCCTATGCAGATTAAGTCCAAAGCTCAACCATTCCATAGGCTCCAGTAGCTGAACAGGTAGAGAGTTCAGAGCAATCATCACACAGCAGCTGCAGCAATGGGGTAGGTTCAGGCCACAGGGACTGTAGAAGAAAATAACCCTAAGGACAATAAGATACAGGTTTTAATGACACCAGCATAAGCAAATCTTGTCCATTAGGTAAGGATGCATGCAAGAAAGTAGTCCTGTGATAGGACAATGACAGGAATGGGATCTTATCCTGGTCTAGTATACCAGACTTTCACCTTCTTCTCTGTGGGAGTTACAGGTGGGTCAATATGTAGGGCTACAGGAGATACATGCACTAGAAATAAAGATAAAACAAAACTTCCCCATAAGATGCTCTTACCTCCTGGATGTTTTGGGTACACTACTGTGATCTTTGGAGGCCACTCTGCTGTTACTCCAGGAATACACAAAAGGCCAGCTTCCGGGCCTTCTCCCCAAGGTGCCAGAAGGGCCAGCCATCGCTGGTTCATGTGTGGAAATGTACTGGGCCAAATCCAGTCAACAGTTTCCAGGGTTTAATGCAGTTGGGGCTGGCAGCAGGGTATTGCTCTGCAAGCTATATCATGGCTTCAATAATTCCTATTTGGTTTGCACATACAGTTGTTTCAGAGAGGCAGCAATATGTGTTGCATGCCCAAAAGGCTCATGGTTCCTTTTCAGGGCTTCTCATTCAAATGCGGTAGCACTATCCATAAGCAAACTGACCAGTCCCATAGACTATTGGTGTCTGACTTCAGGACAGATTTCAACAAACCATTGTACCTCTCTACCATGCCTGCCCTGGTAGAGTTTTATGTTACGTGAAACTTCCACTTTATTCCTAACTGCTGCACCCATTCTTGTAATGCATGTCCAGTAAAGTGGGTGCCTTGGTTGCTCTCAATCACCTGCGGCTGGCTATAGGCTGCAAAGAGATGCTCCAGGCCCCTCTTGGTGGTTTGCTGATCTACACGACATGTAGGAAAAGCAACCAATAGGCCAGTAGCCATATCCACACAAGTCATGGCATACCAATACCTTTCTGATATGGGCAGAGGCCCAATATAGTCTATCTACCACCTGACAAGGGGTATTGGCCCCTTTATTTTGTCCCAGGATGCTGCAGGAATCAGTGTAAGTCCCTCTTAGAGAACACAAGGCCCTCCTTCAGGGTTCTGCTGACTTCTTCAAGGGTTCAAGGGTCAAAAGCAAGCCCCACTAACAGGCTACAGCCCACATTGTCTTTTTTCCCACTTGCCAAAGCTGATGCAACTACTGGGCTACATTAGAGCCATACTTTCCTTCTAGCTAATGAACCAGGGCCAATGTGTCTGCTTCATCATTCCTTGGGGATGCCAAAGGCAAATGGCAGTCACATGATATATGGTAACAGCCTTAGTCTGACCAGAGGCCTAAAGGGGCTGGTGACCAGCCATCCAGTTGGCATGGTACCAGGTTGGTAGCCAGAGGGTCAAGCCCCAATAGACGACCCAGCTGTCAGTGCAGACAAACTATAAGGGAGGATTCCTGCATGATCATGAGCCATACTGCCTGCAGCTCAGCCCATTGACAGCTCTTCCAATTTCTGTCCTCCATCCATATTGTCTCAGTCTTAGGATGGAAAGCCACAGCCCTGCACTTTGGAGGCTGCCCATGACTGGAGCCTGTATACCACGAATCTTCAGGTATAGACTTTTCCCTACTGATAAGGACTCTAGGCTACCTATGGCTCAAAAGCAAGTTCTTCCTGATTTTTACTAGTATACATTACTGGCCCCAATAAGTGTTGGATTTCTCCACTTAACAGGCTATTGGAGAGGGTGCTATGCTGCTGTAAGTACGCATCCTATTAGCCAGTGTATACATCTGTGCCATGCCACTCCATGGCCTTTGGGTCCAGTCTCACAACAACCCCCTGATGGGATAGGTGGTTATTGCCTTGGTTGGAACTGTTCTGGTGATGGACTCTGTAGCTAGGAGGGCATGGTACACAGCAGCCAGTTGCTTCTCTGTCAAGGTGTACTGGACCTCTGCTCCTTTCCATAGTTGTGACCAGAATTCAATAGGTTGGCGTGTCGGTTCAAGCAGCTGACAAAAGCCCCATTGATAACCATCATCAGTTGCATGAACATCCAGGTCACAAGGCCTTGATCATTCCACTACACTCAAGGCCTGTACAGCTTTGACTAATTGCTAAGCAGTAGTAAAAGCAGCTGCACTTGTTTCACCCCAGTCCTACCTGATACTCTTTCATACCAACTGGTATAAGGGCTTCAGAATTTGTGCCAAGTGTGGGATAAACATTGTCCAGTAGCCTTATAGACCCAAAAACTCTTGTAGTACTGCCACAATGGTAGGGGTACAGAAAGCCTGGAACTTGTCTATTACTGCTTCAGGAATAACTTTAGTTTTACACTACCAGAAAACCCCAAAGAACTTTACTGACAAACCAAGTCCTGAACCTTGGTACTGTTCACAGCCCATCGTTTCTCCTGTAAATGTTGCAGCAGTCTAGACACTACTCTTTCTATATCTGCAAGAGAATCAGACATGAGCATATCATCAATGTATGGATACAGCTGCACTGTTGGCAGTTTCTTCCATGTGGCTAAGACCTGGGCTACAGGTATCTCTGTGGAAGGACAGTGAATATCCACTGCCGGCCTTCCCACATGAAGGCAAACTGTTCCTGACCTTCCTGTCCCATGTCGATAGAAAAGAAAGCATTAGCAAGGTCTACAGCATAATGATATATCCCTATTTCATGACTGAGTGTGTCCATAAGTGCTGCTATAAAAAGGATAGGAGCATGAAAAGGGGTGTTAATATTTTTCATTTCCCTCTAATCCATGGTGATATGCCAAGAGCCATATGCTTTTTTCACTGGCCACACTGGGGAATTAAAAGGACTATGAGTATGTTTTGTGATGCCCACCTTCTCCAACTCCTGTACAGTTTCTCCAATTTCCTTGTGCCCCTGGGCAATTTATACTGCTTAGTGTTTGTCTCCTGCTGAGATACAAGCAGGTGGGTGCTTAGCATGTCCTGTCAGAACTGCCTTTACCACTTGTACCCTCAGTCTGAACTCACCTGCAGTAGTCTGTAACCACAGGCCCTGCAGGATATCTACCCCCCAAATATATTCATGGATGGGAGGAATGTACATATTATACTCCTTTGGGGGTAAATGCCCTATGACTAATTGGATTTTGGTTTTCTTCACTCTAATTGCCTTAGCCACATATCCATCTATCATAGCAGGCATCCCAGGAAAACTCTCAGGGTTGCTATAAATCAGAGAACATTAAGCTCCTGTGTCCACCAGTGCCAGGACATGTTGTACATTCACAGGGGACCAATGAATTGCTAATTCTACATGTGACCTCGGGTCCCCACTATGGCTCTCAAGGAGGGGCCTTGACCCCCCTCTCAGTCAAACCATGACACCCAATCATCCTCCTGTGGGGGTGAGGACCCAGTCGGATCCTGGGTATTGTCCCAAGGAGCTCTTGCAGGGACACAGGCTGGACATGGGGTTTTGCCTCTGGTTTCTGTGTCCTGGACCTCAGTGGCTGGAACTGCTGCTCTGGCTTTAATTGATGCCACAGTTTTAACAAGATCATATTGGGCTGCCCATCAGGTTTTTCTTTCTCTACCCCTGCTTTTATCAAATCAACCCATACCTATGTCC
The DNA here is from genome assembly GCA_029783875.1 of Phataginus tricuspis. Classification (NCBI taxonomy): domain Eukaryota; kingdom Metazoa; phylum Chordata; class Mammalia; order Pholidota; family Manidae; genus Phataginus; species Phataginus tricuspis. The sequence goes on from JAQQAC010010508.1 coordinate 28,337,861, forward strand.
TCAATACCTTCATAGGACACTTTGCACCTCTTCTTTCAGTCATAGCCCATACTTATCCCATGAGAATTGCTTCAATCTCCCTCAGATCTGCTAAAGTATGAGTAGCCTCATTTCTGGGTTGCTTTATGTGGGGGGCAAGAATAGTCACTCAGGACCCAAAGAAAGATGGAGCTGTATGGAGCACCAGATTTCTCATTCCCACAGCGAACAGCATCAGGGCGCTGGGATTCCATATTATAGATGATATTTTTCATGCCCAGCTCCCATAACACCTGCTAGAGTTCTGCATGTTTTCCAGCTAGTTAGTAAGTATGGCAAATCACCCTGATTAGGCCAAACCATTCTGATGGCTGCTGCCAGCCAATCCAGAAGTGCCTGATTCCCTGAAGTGTGATGGGCACTTTGCAACTGCTGCCGGAGGGAAGGGTGTCATTAGGGAAGCCAGTCTACCCATCTCAGAACCCCACATAACAGTGTTCTCCACTCCCATATCCCAGAGATGCAAAACCCATGTAGGGATGTCCACCAGCTCATCCTGGGTATAGGGGCAGAACATGGAGTGCTCCACAACCTTGGGAGGGGGCGACTCCTTCCCCTGAGGAGCCCGCAGTTGTTGCGTTTTTATTTTCTTAATTAAAACTGGGTGGATCTTTAATATGGGAGAGGCTGGTACCTTGGGCAGTGGCTTTAGCAACAGATTGGCCCTCGTATACACCCCCTCATCCTTTCCTGACTTCTCCTCTACCATCTCTGGGGCTGAAGGCACCACTCTTTCCTTCTCCTCCCCCATGGCCTCTTACAATGCAGATTCTCCTGCTGTTTCCCCCATCACAGCTGCTAAGAAATCTTCCAGGAGCATGAGTGTCTTCTCAATAATTGTCTCTCTTTCTTAAGGGCATCCTATAGGACATCGCCAGTTCCTCCAAGCTATGATGAAGTGTGTCTCTCTCCTGCCAAAGTCTCTCTCTCTCCGCTCGATAACCCTTTCCACTCTCTTGAGAAAAGACATTCAAAATTCCAACTGCTACGTGGCCACTCAGGGCCTCTAAGCAGTCTTCTATCTCATGGAGGGCTAATTCCACAGCTTCCGGTGTCTCCACCTTCTCCAGTTCTGGGTAAGGCCCCATTCCTCTAGGAGGTGCTTTACCCTAGACCAATTTCCCACTAGGGGCTCCACAATTGAAAGCCCCACAGATAGGGGGTTCATGGGTGATGCTGCACCCTCTACCACTGCAGCCACTGGGGCCTCCCCACTATCCACAGGGGAATTTTGGGCATCTCTCTATCATCTCTAGGGGTAGCTCACCCAAGGGTTGCACCCATGTAGACAGATTTTGGGTTCAGGGGTCCTGCCGACTACTTCCAGGTACAACTCTGGGGAGAAAAATCCCAGACAAATACCTTTGGTACCGAAATCAGTCAAAAGGAGAAATAAAGTGGGAGAAACCAATTTATTTCTTACAAAAAGTTGTCTATTCTTGCTATCCCATGTCTCTCATGATCCAGCTGCAAAAAGGGACCCTATCCAACCTCTCTAGTCCAGATATGCCCTCACTCCCCCTTGTAGTGGACTACTTCTCTTCACCCCTTATAAACACCGATTGGTATGGAGATGCCCTAAGGCCAGGTGAGAGATTCTGGAAATACTGGAATTTTACCCACAGTGGGTGAAGAAACAAAAGTGACAAAGGGAGTGGGGTCAAGCAGGTCATTTAGCTTCCACTCTGATTATGGATTGACCACTCACTCTAGAGAAATGCATTCCACACTGGAAAGCAGTATAGTGGATAGCTGACAAAAGGAAAGTAATAAGCAGGTTATATTCATCACACAGGCCTTGTGTTGATGTTTCTCTAATTGAGAAAAAGAAAGGGAGACATATTTAAAATGTATAAAGAATCACGCCAGAGAATTTTAAATGAGAGTCAAAAGAAGAAAAGGTAAAGTTAGAAATTTGATAAGTACAAGTTGTATAATTTGTTAAAGTTGATAACAGGAATAAAAATACTTGCCATACACACTATTAGGAAAAGGGTACCAGGTAAATTTGGAAAACAGAAGAAAAGTATTATGTGCTTTGTAAAATAAAGTGTATTACCTGTGGTCACACACAGACAATATTAGTTGTCTTGAATATTAGTTATGGGTGATGAGTACCAGTTCCATATACAATCTTGCAGACTCTGCCTTCTGGAACGGCAGGACACAGTCAAGCCAGCTGCAGCTTATGAGCCTGATACCACAGGTGCAGGGTTAGGCCAAATCAATATAGACTTCTGTTGCAGTTGATTAACTTCTGTGTTGCAACATTATCAGGAAGATGACAATGGTTAAAAGGGAATTTTCTAGTTCTTCCTACTAATGTTGAGACTTTGTGAAGGGACTGCTCACTGAAAGCAAAGTTTAGAAGTCAAAGAGGCACACACTGTGAAAAGGGCTTTGTAAAGATAAGAAAGTAGAAGATAAAATGGAGGAAAGAAGCAGACACAATTTATACACTGATAGTGATTAGGAAAGAATGATGTGAGGAAGACCTATCTAAGAGGATGGAAGAAATCAAACCAAGACCAGGAGATGGCATATGGCTTCTTAAAATCTTCCCTTAAGTTTGGGATTAAATAAAATGCATGTGCTTGGAAGAAAGATTTCAGTGAGTAGGTAGAAGAGCTAAAGCTATTAAACCTCTGAATGTGTAAAATGTAAGACTTTGGACCTCATTACTTTAATAGAAAAGAACAAACTGTAGTTGCAAAGAAAAAATATTTAGGAGGGAAAAGATGGATATGCTAATTACAGTTTGGGAATAAATAATCTGAGTAGCATATACATGCAATAAAATGCCTAGAGACAAACATTCCAGAAGTAACTAAATTAATTTACTAATAAAACAGGAGAATAAGAAAGGTAAAGGAAAGAAACTTTTGACATACCATTATACAGGTTAAAGTAATTGATATTCAATTTCTGTAGAAACTTTGTTAGACTGGCTCATGGGAGTTGGATTGTAAATATGTATAATATGTAAATAACTTTTAATATACTTGAAGGATTTAAAAGGAGGGATAATAGATATGAAAGTGCTCTACAATGAATATCATTATAGACACTGGGAATGATGAAAGGAAGACCCAAAGAACATTTCCAATTCTTGTCTCATATCTGCTTATATGTATTTAATTTCCTGCATAGGGTCACTTATAAAATGTGAGACCTTCCGTATTGAATTTATTTTCTTTCAACTAATCTTCTTTCACGGCACTTCCTCACAGGATATCTATATAGTGGAGATTCATTTGACTGCATTTCAGTGTTTATGTTTATTGTTTGTGCCATCCATTTTATGCCCAAAGATTCTAAAAGGCAGGAAACATAGCCATTTACATTGCCTGGCCCAGAAAAAGTACATATTACATGATAAGGATTGTCAGAGATTAATTCACTAGGCAATATTTAAAACAATTCCATTTTGGAAAATAAATTCAATTTCTTATTCATAATTTATATCTTCTAATAAAATTCATGGTAAAACTAGGTAAGATGTTTTAATACATAGCCAACTCTCAATTACGAGGGAGATCTTGTTTGCAAATACTAAATGTTCTTCCCAAAATGTCACTTTAATCATATTTCAAGAGTCTTCAATGGTTCTCAGTCACATAATAAATATGAATCCAGCACGAAAGGCTTTAAGAATCCTATGAATATCACCTTAGTATCACCATCAAACTCCTTGGTGGTTTTGTTTTGATTACATTTTGCCAGAACTATTCATCACAAATTTTCTTCAGTCTGATGCACGTTCTCATTTTTGTTTGTTAATATTTAATATCATGTCTTTACTTTGTACAGAATCTAGTTCCTGGAATTGCACTTCAGTGCAATGTTTCTTTGCATCAGTGATAATCCAAATTTTCAACAAATAAACATCAATTTAGAATATTTATATTTTGGAATAATTTTAATAGTAACAATTATTAAGGTCATTTTAAATGTAACCAGTAACTAAGTTTAACTGGAAGGATGAGATAACAGAATATTCTGAAATGGAACCTGAGAATAATAAAACAATCATCAAGTTTTGTCTGGTGAGCATAAGAATCTCTCTTTTCTCCCCATTTCTCTAGATATTCACTCCTACTGTTACAGTTTAGACCATTATCATCTCTTGCCTGGATTTAAAAGACAAGATTTATAAGGAAAGGATTTATAAGAACTCCTTACATATAATTTCCCCATTTTGTATTGTCTTTTCTGAAACCCGTTGTCCATGTTTTTCAATCAAAACAATATTTCTAAAATGTAATCTAACTGTATTATCCCTTTCCTTTAAAAACTCTTCAGTGGCTCCAGATTATCTTCAAAATAAATTATGATTTTTTACATTGCGTCCACAGTCTTTCACTACCTATTCCCCAATCACTGCTCCGTATCTTCTGTGAACTCTGTGTCCCATTCTCTTGAATCTATTGGCAGGTGCATGAATGAACCATGTTTTCTATCATTCCAGGCCTATTTTATTTGGGAGGGATGTTAAATTGGACAAAAATGTTTTGTCCTTCTTATAATCTTCAGGTGTTCTTAACTTCTTTTGTGACTTCAATAACTTTGAAAAGACATAGTGGTAAATTGGTAGCATGAGAAATAGCATTTTTCAAAAACATTTATAAATTAATTAATTAATGTGACCTTATTCAACCCAATTATTTATATAGGCAGAATTTGTATTTTAAACATGAACATTTCCCAGTGTCATTAGGTTTACCCTTCACTTTCTTCTTTTATTAAAAACACTGTGCTAAGAACATAATATGAAATTTACCCTCAACAAATTTTTTAAACATTTTTCTTTTTTTCCCCAGTTCTACTGAGGTGTAATTGACATATCACTGTATGAGTTCAGGTATACAGCATAAAGGTTTGACTTACGTATATTATTAAATGATTACCATGATAAGTTTAGTTAACATCCATCATCCTATATGTATTTGATAAAAATAAATGAAAAAAAGAAAAAAGATTTCTCCTTGTAAAGCAAACTTTTAGGGTGTTCATATATGTTATATAGCAGTGGTAATTATGGTCATCATTTTGTTCATTACATCTCTGGCATTTATTTATTTAACAAAATTTTAAGTGTACATTACAGTGTTGTTAAGAATAGGCATCGTGTCATACAGCAGATTTCTAGAACTTACGCATCCTGCGTAACTGATATTTTATACCCATTCAGTGTTGTCTTCTCATATCCCCCACCCCCAGTCCTCAGCATTCACCCTCTGCTCTCTGCTTCTGTGAGTTTGACTAATTTCTCTTGTAAGTAGAATCATAGCTATTTATTCTTCTGTAACTGGCTTATTCCTTAACATCACGTCCTCAAGTTTCATTCATGGTGTCATGTATGACAGGGTTTCTTTCTTTTTAGATACTGAATAATGTTCTATCATATGCATATACTACATTGTCTTTATCCATTTATCTGTTGATGGACATTTAGGTTGTTTCCACATCTTTGCTATTGTGAATAATGCTGCAATGAACATGAGAATGCAGACATTTCTTTGAGGTCCTGATTTCAATTTTTTTGGATATAATACCCAGAAGTGAGACTGTTGGATAGCATGGTAGTTCTGTTTTTCAATTTTTTGAGGGATCTCCACATTGCTTTAGAGAGGAGCTGCACCATTTTATATTCCCACCAAAGTACACAAGGGTTCCAATTACACCACAACTTTTTTTTCCCTAATAACTACCCTAACACATGTGAGGTCATATCTTACTGTGATTTCAATTTTCAGTTCCCTGATGATTAATGATTTTGAGTATCTTTTCATATACCTAATAGCCATTTGTATATCTTCTTTGGAGAAATTTTTATTCATGTCCTTTGCTCATTTTTTAATGGTTATTTTTATTATTTATTTATTTGCTATTGATTTGTAGTAGTTCCTTATATAGTTTGGGTTTTAAAACCTTATCACATATGTGAATTGCACATATTTTGATCCATTCTGTAGGTTGCCCTTTCACTCTGTGGATTGCTTATTTTGCCGTGAAGATTTTTAGTTTGATGTGGTCCCACCTGTTTATTTTTTGCTTTTGTTGCTTGTGCTTTTGGTATCATATCCAAGAAATCACTACCAAGACCCAGGTCATGACACTTTCCCTTTGTTTTCTTCAAGGATTTTCTTTCTTTTTTTCTTATGTTTAAGTTTTAAATCCATTTTCTGCTAATTTTTTTAGTATGGTGTAAAATATGGGTCCAATTTCATTCTTTTGCATGTGGATATCCAGTTTTCCCAGCACTGTTTACTGAAGAAACAATCTTTACTCCATTGCATATTCCTGGCTCCCTTGTCAGAGATCAGTTGACTGTGTATGTGTGGATTTACTTCTAGACTCTCCATTATGTTCCATTGGTCTATATATCTGTCATTATGCCAGCACCAAACCTAGGCAATTTTTAAAAAATCTGTTTTTGTATCACTATGCCTTTATGAAAGTAACTTCTTTTTAGTATTAATATTTTGTTTTATCCATTGTCTACTCCTAGCTAGCCCTTTCAAGTAATTTAATCGGAATAGGCCAGCTATATGATACTTGGCCAATGTTACTCAGCTTGTTAGTGATAAAGCAGGAGTCAGAACCCTGATCATATGAGTTCTTGCACAGTGTTCTTACACTACATGACTGAACATTCTTTCATATGATGATAAAAAACTTACTTGCTGATAGCATATTGCAAAATTTTCCATTTTCTGGGCCTAATTTCATAATTAAAGAGTAAAAATATAAACAGCAGATGGAAGAGAGAAGAGACAGCCTACTTTTGCAGCATTCCTTGGACAGCTGGGCGAGCAGATTGTGAGAACTGGAAAACAATGATCAAATTGTTAATGATGAAGTCACCAATCAGTCATAATCAGTTGACTGTCAAACCACAACCTTGTTCAGATTTTTCATGGACCTTAGTCTCTTTATTATTTCTGTGAGCAAAATATCCAAAAGACTAAATTTTGAGTAAAACAGATTTTGAGCCTAACATTTAAAATTCCCTTGTGCCTCAATACTTCCCTGTCTTCAATCTTTTGTCTGTACAATTCATTTTATTCTTAGCTAATATAAAAAGCCAAATATTTATAGTGTGATGAAAACTGAGTTCTTTACTTATTTACTATATAGTTTGCATTGTACAAACAAACTCTAAGTACCTGATAATTTGTGATTTAGGCATTACTGGGAGAAAGGGGAAAGTTATGTTCTTTTAGCTAAGGAAGGCTGCTACAAATTTGCAGAATGTATAAGAGAAAAAAAGGTAACAAGGCAGAGCCAATTGCCTGATCCTAAGACTTATTTCTTATTCCTTTACCTAGTCTTAATAAATACGTTCAATCATTTACTTAAAAAATACTTATAAAATGCTTACTAATGCTTCCACATTAGGCAAGGTACTCTTCTAAATTCATAAATCCAAACCAGAACAAAGGAAAAGAAGATCCAAAGTAATTTGTAATAGTTTAAGATTGCTAAGCCCAAATCAGATTTCTATTGTTAAACTAAGTGTGACCAGATGGCTACGGACATGTAAGAACATAGAAACTCCTGCAGGAAATTTGTTGATGAAAATGACAAGAATGGCAGGTCTGTGAAGAGACATGAAAGCTGAGAAGTATGGGAGCAAAGTAGACAATAAATCAATAGATGTGCACATAGTGTGTTAAAGGAAGTGTATCAACAAGATAGGCCTTGTCAAAGGACCAGGAGACAGTGGAATAAATGTGCTCCCTACACTGGACATTAATAGTAATAATACTAGTAACAATAAAAACAATAGCTATTACCTATTATTTACTTAGGTCATTAAAACTTCACAATTAACTTGATGAGCTGCTGTTATTCCCCATCTGCACAGATGAAGAAATGTATATTTTTTTGTGGTCAAGCCATGTGTCCAAAATTGTAGCACTTATAAATCATAGAATTTAGATCTACCTCAAATTCTATTCCTTTAATCTATAATACTTCCTGTAGATATATGGTCATATTTTTGAATTGCTGCAGAACAACGTTAAGTCCGTGGTGGATGAATAGAGATGGAAAAGATAGATACTAGAACAGGTTAATAAATATTAAAATGGTAGAAGGGTAGAGGGTGGGAGTCAAAATGGAAGACTTAAGCAGTCTTATTTGTGGATTTCTATTGTTTTACAATTGAACACAGGATTGGTTGTCATCTATAAAGAAGAATCTTTACTTCCTTGTATGGTAAAATTATCTTTAATGTGTTAACAACACTTCTTTGTTTCTTTTTCAATAATCTATCATCTCTGAACTGCCCTTCTGCCTCTCTCTCCGACAACTTCTTCATTAGTGTTCTTTACAATGGCAAGCCAGAGTACACCATGATAAACACAAGCAACTCCATGATTCAGAATACTAAAAATTACCTAGAATTCTACGTGCTTACAGAGAGTGATCTAGATAATAAACAACAAAATAAAAGCTTCACCTTGGATAATTAAATGTTTTATTCAATTATCTGACTTAGCTGTCTAACCACTTTGGAATGAATCCTTCCACAATGCACACAGATTAGATGCCTCCAAAGTGGCTAATGAAAAAGTCAATAGTTGAATAAATCTATTTTTAAAAGGAAACACTTTATTCTCTCAGAGCACATTCAAGATAATGCATAGTTTCCTTGAGTAATCAGCCTCTATATGGCAAAACAATTATTATACATTAAAAAACCTGTCTTGTTTTACTGTAAGGTAAGTACGAGCCAATTAAGAATTAAGGTTGCCAAAACAAAAGCTATTGCAATCTTAGGATGAATTTATAGAAGCATAGCAGAGGAGGCGATAATTTACATTTTTCCCTGCATCAATCAGACGATATATTTGGGGGTACATAGTATGTGAAATAAAAATTGATTAGTGTAAAAAAAAGACACAAGGTAAAAGGAAAAGGAGGGAAATTTTTCTAGGAAATTACATTGCAAAAAATAGCATGTGATACCTGCATTAGACACCTTATGCAATTTACCCATTCTGAGTCTCCCTCCAGGGAAGGGATAAGAGTTAAGAATGAAATAAATCTTAGGTATATCTGAAGCACATTTTACAAAAAATTAAAATACTATGTATATATTTTTAAGTGGAAAATCAAAGCATCAGTGCCTACAATCAGAAGTATATTGGTTTATAGCTGCTTCATGTTAACAAGGAATTTTTTAAAAGTTGAGTACTTGAAAACTGAAATAATCATGATAATGTGAGTCTTCAAAATCTTTTCAGATAAGAGTACAGGGGAGCAAGGTAGATAACAAATCAATAGATAGATGTGCACATGGTGTGTTAAGGAAAGCATATTGATGAGATAGGCCTTTTCAGAGGACCAGGAGACAATGAGATAAATGAGCTCCCTGTACTGTATATTAAGAATGGTAATAATAGCAATAATTAAAACATCACCTATTATATATTATTTACTTGTTTATTTAAACTTCACAATAAATTGATGATTTGGATCACAGGACCAGTAGTGAGGAGAAGAGATGAAAGATGGACCCACACTAGTTTCTGCTTGTCTTAATTATGAAATGGAAAAGATAATAATAGTCTGTGCTACCAATTCTTAGCATAAATTACCACTAGTTTTAATACTCGTATACCTCATGAAATTTATGCTGCTCAATAAATGTTAGCTACTCAATAATCACTGGACGGATAGGTTTAGAGCAAATGGATTCTAAATGAAAAGAGTACCTGAAGAGGTGTTGTCAAGGGCAGAAAATTTAGTTTGTGAACAAATTTCATCTGAGCTGGAAAATTTTTAAGGCTGGTCTCAACTATATCTTGATAGGTAAACAGTTGTGGTCATTTAATTCTAGACAGAATTGTAACTGCAGCTAAAATTAATTGGTAGGGTAGCAGAACTGTTTAGTTTTATTTTGTTTCCAAAGAAAAAATTCTATTGCTGAAGTTTACTTAGAGGATTAAAGTTATAAAACTTTATGAAGTGCAAAGTAGCTTTATGTGAAAAAATGTGAAAAAGATATCACCAGGGTTTTCACAAATGTTGAGTCATTCATTTATTTACTCAGCCAACAAAGTTCTTATGAATCTACCATATGCTGGGCTCTACTTATATAAGATGTAATAAAAAAAGAACTGTTCTGTCTCTAGGTATTCACATTTAATTTTAGAAACAGTTATGTAACCAAATAACTATAGGAAACTTATACTTGCCACAACAAAATTTGAGATGGAGGTATTATAACTTATGCAGGATGCACCAAATTTGCTAGGATTGGTCAGCAAAGGCTCCTAGGAGGATACAATGTTTAAACTAAGTCCTTGACCGGAAGAATTCGCTGCTCACCAGCTGGGCATTTGGAGAATGAGAAGTCTGGCCACGAGTGGGGTGAGGAGTAATTGCTCTCTTGTTGCGGTAACACGAGTGTGATAATAACAAGAGTGTGCAAATGTACATAGGAGCTAAAGGAACAGACTGTGGAAGGCTTTGGATGTCATGCTCAGGAGTTTTATTTATGCTGCTGAAACAAAATAATGAATGATTTTGCTTAGCATGGTCAGGTCTCTGTCTCAGAAAGACTACACAGTGAAAGGTTAGTGGCCACATCCTATGGAGCTGAAGGCACGGAATCTGTTAGCTAGTGCCTACAACAGCCCTGGTGAGGAAAGAGGGGGCTAACCACATTCATGAAAACAGTTTGTCTTTTCAGACATCAGTCGGCGCACGTTGACAAATACCAACATCTCCTTGTGCCTTATCCCCTCCTCCCCACTGGTCGGACGCCTTGGCTTTGGCCAATCTCAGACGTTCCTTCCACAGAGTTCTCTTTTTCTCTAAGTGTATCCAAAGTTTCTGACTACCCCTTTTAAAAGTTTTTGTAAACGTTAATCTTTCCCATCTACCAACCAAATATCCTAGTTTTCATAATTATCTGTAATTCAGGCTGTTTCTTCCTTTGTGCAGATTTGATTTTTTTACAAAGCACAGTAAAAGTTCTTACCTAAGAATGTGTTTCCTTGACAATTCAACTAATATTTGTTCTGCCCCTATTTCTGGTAAAATACCATTTTTGATGTTTGGCATGTACAGCCTGCTTGTCACACTTACCAGGGAGAGGAGTGTCCCTGAATTTATCACCTGTTCTTACTTTAAAATTGCTATCAAAGAAATTAAGTACTAACTACTAGATTAAGTACTACCTAATTAACCATTTCTTCATTTTATAACTTTTCTACATATAATTTTATTAATGGAGTTACAAGATATCCTAATTATCACAGGATATCTAGAAATGCCCATTTTTTATATCAAGTGAGCTGAGAGTTATCAAAATATCTCTACGTATTAGTTAACATACTGCTTATTGTGAAATATTCAGCACATTCTGATGAATACCCATGGTGGATGATGGGCATTCTCGGATTCTGAGAGTCTATGGAAATGATCCACAAATTCCTCCAAAATCTACATTTTGGAGAAAGAAATGATTCTTTCTTGATTAAATATTTACTCCTCTAATCAGACTCATTCTACAGTGCTTCATCATGGAAATGTGGTTTCAAATATAAGATGTCATTTTTTTATATTACTTACTCATTATTTAATGTAAATATGGTGATGGATCAGCTACATGGAAAGTATTTCAAAAAAAGAGGACATGTCAGTTGCTTTTGAAAGACCCTGAAGCAACAAATTAATAAAATGGTATGCCACTATGAATTGCACAATCAAGATGGGAAATACTAGAAAAAAAGGAAAGAGAAGTGTGCAAGTAGAAGAGAGGACAAGGCTAAGAAAGTGATCAGGTGTATATTTTCTGAGGTTCTGGCACCAGGATTGTACTACTACTTTATAAACTAGTTTCATCAGTATAGCAAAGATTTTCTGGAAAACTTCATTTCTTCTTTGGAAAAGCATTTATTAATTGTTAGTATGTATTATTAATTTACAGGTGTTTCATTAATTAAGGTCACCTACTACCATATAAATTCTAAAAAATATTTTTAAACTTAATTGTTCATTATATTTTGTTTCTAGCAGATACAGTAACCAAATATCAATGGTGTATTAATTGATCAAATTAAGAATTATTTTTAAAATTTAAAATATAGATTTAAATATAGATTAAATATTTAAATATAGATTAAGTAACCTAAGTTAAAAGACATATAATTGACTTTAGTATGTGGATGTTTCCTTTATTAAAAACATTAATTTTCATGTAAACTAGATCTTTCCTGAAATATATATTGTTCCATTGGTTTGTTTTCAAATTGTGCACCATTTCTATATTGCTTTAATTACTGCATAAGTTGAATACCTAAAAGATAAGTTATTTCTTATTAGGTTTTTGAAATATTCTTGTTATTGTCAACATTTATTATCCAAGTTGAACATTAGCATCACTTTACACATGTCCTTCCACCAACCCCCCACCTGCCAAATGCTGTTGGAATTTGAATTGGCCTTCAATTGTGACGTATGATTCTGCAAAAAACCTAGAATATCTGTGAAAAATATTGTAGCACAAATGAGTTTTGAACATATTTTCAAAGTGATTATAAATTGCTCTTTAACACCTTTTTATCTCTTACAGTACCTGAAAGCATATCTCGCCCCCACCCTCCTTACCCCAGCACAACTCAGGAGACATGGACCCATGCAAGAGATTTTAATAGCTGAAAGAGAGAATGGCTGCCTCTGAGCAGAGAGCAGCAGCTCATGGGTGAGGAAGCACGTTTTTAAGGAGTAGGGTGTGTTCTACTATGGGGACGTTGGTGATTGGATCTTAAGGGGTGGGGCGAAATGTTTAGAGATAAGGTGAGGCAAGTCCAGACAAGATTTTCACCAGCCCATGTGCTTGGGACTATGGGGTAAATGGAGGATATACTATATTCTTACATTCCTCCCTTTTCTGTTTTATAAATTGTAGAGGACTTGGGGAAGGGGTGAAGGTCAGTCTTCAGTAACTGCTTCCTGCTGATTAGGAGCCATGAAGTTCATTTTCGTATTGATGGGGGGTGGTCCTTGGATGAGCCCTTGGTCTGAAGTGGTGATGGTGTGTTCCAGGTTTAATAAGGATCATCGTCTTTGGAGAGGGGTTGGTAATCCTGTAATATAAGCTGGTTAAAGGTCTGGTTAGAAATTTTTTGCATTTGGGAGTGGAGTGTTTTTTTAATGCAATTAATAAGACAAGGGGTTATGAGCAGGATCAGAAGGATTAGGAGAAGAGGAGTAGCAAATGGGAGGAAGATTTGCCATAGTTGACTAGGAATAGACCAAGAGGTGTTTTGGGTTAGCTGTTGTCTTCTCTTTTCCAAGTCTTCCTGTAATTGTTTGATTCTGTTTTTTACTATTCTGGACTGGTTAACATAAAAGCAGCATTATTCCTGCAGATATAGGCAGAGTCCCTCTTTTTCTGCCATTAGGAGATCTAATCCACAGCGATTCTGAAGGACTACAGCAGCTAGAGAATCCAGTTGGGTTTGAAGGGTTAATATGGATTCAGCTACTTGTTGAATATTCCCTATTAGTTAATTAGAGAGTTGATGATAATAAGTAATGGATGTGGTTATTCCAGCAGTTCTGGTGGCTATGCCTGCTGTGACCCCTAAGGTGGCTAGTAGGGCAATAAGTTGAATGGTACGTTTGGGTCGGGGTCTTACATTGCCCATTATAGGGGTATAGGGACTTCTTCGTCCCCTGGGACAATGTCTATGGATGGAAGTAAGAGGACCAAAGTTCATGTGCCTCTCCATCCAGGGAGAAGGCAGCAATAGGCAGTTGTCCCACACAGGAGGGAGGTTTCAGGGACTGGAGGACAGTGAGCCTTTGTGGATGGTGAGTAGGTGAGAGTTTGTCTACACTGTTCTTTCTGTAATTCTCCTACAGAGGTGTTTTCTGTTGAGGAAAAACACCTCTGGGAGAACTGAAAAAGGGGCACTCTCGAAAGCTTGGGTGAGCTTTCAGCCAGGTCTGGGAAGTCTTATTGAGCTGTATTGAACTGTTGAATTGTAGAGGAGTAGCTATTAAATGAGAGAAGCCTGCTTTCAAACACATCCAGCACCCCTGAGCCAGAGAGGGATTGGTAAGGTTAAGTAAGTGATGGGTAGTATTAGCTATTTGGGTTAGGAGAGGGTCTTTAGGTATGGGTTCCCATCTGATCGACTGATTGAGGGGATGCCTGGTGGGATTGAACATGTTGTGAAGTATTTGGGACAAAACTGTAAAGACATATTCCTGACAGCTTGATCCTTTACTCCACCCCATTCTAACATGCCTGCCTGGGTAAAGACGTTCCAACAAAAACTGCGGGAAGAAGCACTATTTACCCTAGTTCTCCATGTATGGCCACCCCGTGCTTCCTCCAGGTCTCAACTCCGAACCTCCTATCCTTCCTCCTCATCTTATCAACCCTTTAATTCAACATAACATGAGTTCAAAAGGAGAAAGTGTAGCAGGTTTTTTTGGTAAGGCCTGGAGTTGAAGTAGGGCCAAGGGGAGGAGTTTTATCCAGTCAAGGTGGAGCTCCAGGGTTAATTTAGTAATTAGGCTAGGCACTGGCTTATCCTAGCCTTACAGTTGGATTTCCCTGTCCAGTATTTCCGATTGCTATGTTTACACAGGGTGGCTGAATCGTAGCATTCCTTGGGTACATATGTGCAGGCAGAAAAGCAACCTGTAGGACAAAGGGAATCCTTGATGGTGCAATCTTTTGGACAGTCTGAAAGAGAAGAAAGGGCTGGTGTTGGGGAAGATAGGTCTGGTGAGAGAATAAGTGTTGAGACCAGGGTTAACAATCCTGAAGCATGACGCATGGCCATGTAAGGGAGGTCTTAGGACTCCTTGCTGGTGGAAACTTCTTCAGTGATGAGTGGAAGTAGAGACGAGCATCGTGAAATGCGGAGAGTAAGAGGTCCCGTCAGGGTGGAGGAGTAGGAACCTGTGGGAGATTTGGTGGGAGGGGAATAAGGTGAGACAAGTGGTTTAAGGTGGGAGTTGTGTATCCAGTGGGGAAGACCCTGGAGTTTAACTGCAGTTGGCATGGAAAGGATTACCGTGTATGGTCCTTGGCATTTGGGAGTTAGGGATGGTGTCGCTTGGTGTGGCAGGGATAGGAGCACAGAGTCTCCTGGGTGATAGAAAGTAGGAGAAGTGGGGTCTTGAGGTTTTGGTGCATAGAGGTCAGTGTGGGACCAGAGTAGAGAGCAAATATGTTGAATTAAAGGGTTGATAAGATGAGGAGGAAGGATAGGAGGTTTGGAGTTGAGACCTGGAGGAAGCACGGGGCGGCCATACATGAGTTCAAAAGGAGAAAGTGTAGCAGGTTTTTTTTGGTAAGGCCTGGAGTCAAAGTAGGGCCAAGGGGAGGAGTTTTATCCAGTCAAGGTGGAGCTCCAGGGATAATTTAGTAAGAGTAGATTTGAGGGTTCTATTGGTTCTTTCCACTTTACCTGAAGATTGTGGGTGATAGGGGATGTGAAAATGGTATGGATTATTAAGGGCTTTAGTGGTTGCTTGGGAGATTTGAGAGATAAACTCAGGGTCATTGTCTGATTGTAAGGAAGTAGGTATTCCAAAGCGTGGGATAATTTCAGACAGTAGGACATTGGAAACAGTCTGAGCTAGTTTCTTAGTTGTGGGGAAGGCCTCAACCCATCCTGAAAATGTGTCCACCAGTACTAAAAGATCCTGGTGGCGTTTTACTGGAGGCATGTGAGTAAAGTCGAGCTGCCAATCAGTCCCGGAAATGAGCCCTCGTATTTGATGAGTAGGAAAGGTGGATGGTTGGGAAGGTGAGTTGGGATTGACTTTTTGACAGATCTCGCATGAAGTGGTGAGCGTTTTGAGGAAGGCAGTCTCTGAATGAGAAAGAGGCAGGGAAGTTTTAAGAAAGCGCTGTAAAGGTTGGAGGTTAGGGTGGAATAAGTGATGTAAGTAGGAGAGTATGGCCTCAGTGGAAGGCGGGCTGGTAGTTGTGGAAACGGATTTTTTAGGGCTTGGAATGAGGGCACCTATTAAAAGGGCTAATGCTGCTTTTCGGGCTGCCTCATCTGCCCTGTTGTTACCAGGGGAGATGGATGACTGATCTGACCGATGGGAGCGGCAATGTACTAGGCCTATGGCTGTTGGGAGATGTGAGGCTTCTATCAGTGGTGTGATGTGTTTGGCTTTGGTGATAGAGCTGCCCTTGGTGTTAAGGAGTCCCCATTCTTTCCAGATTGCTGCATGGGACAGTAGGATATGGAAAGCATATTTAGAGTCAGTATAGATAGTAAGAGAGGACCCCTGTGCTAAAGTGAAGGCACGGCTAAGGGCGATCAGTTCTGCTTGTTGGTTTGTGGTGTTAGGAGGTAAGGGCTTTGCCTCGATAGTTTTGTCCAGAGAGACAATAGCATATCCTGCCCATTGAACACCCTCATGGATAAAGGAACTGCCATCAGTAAACCAGGTATATGTGGCCTGAGGAAGGGCGCCCTCCTGAATGTGGGAGGGACAGGGTAGGAGTTCATCTAGAGTTTGTAAACAGTTATGGAAGGGGGGGGTTGTGATCCTGCCTGTGGATCGGGAGGTAATGGAAGAAGGGTGGAGGGAATAAGGGGAGGACAGGTCTTGAAATTGAGGGAGGTGTCCTCAGCTAGGGCAACCTGGAGTGATAGAATCCGGCAGGGGGAGAGCGTCTGCAGGCCTTTGTAGGTAAGGAATTCAAAAAGACAATTGGGGGAGAGAACAGTCGTGGGTGACCTGAAGATGAGTTTTTTTGGATTCTTGAACGAGGATGGCAGCCGCTGCTAGGGCTCGCAGGCAAGGAGCCCATCCCCGAATAGTAGGATCTAGGTTTTTGGAAAAGTAGGCAACCAGGGCAAAGGAGGGTCCTAACATATGTCCCCAAACTCCCAGGGTGAAGCCCTGCCTTTCTGAGGCATATAGAGAAAAGGGGCGTGTGAGATCAGGCAAGTGCAGAGCGGGGGCTTGTAGAAGGGCTAGCTGGAGTTTACAGAAGGGCTTAACTATGGGTGTCAAGATGGGCTCAGTGAGAGGTCCTTGGGATGCTTCATATGGGGGAGCAACCAGAAGTGAAAAGTTGGGGATCAATGAACGAAGGAACCCAGCAAGACCCAGGAAGGAGAGAATTTCATCTTTGATGTTTGGAATGGGCATGGTTTGGAGAATTTTTTTCCTGTCTGTGGTAATGGCCTTGTAGCCCAGAGAGAGCTGAACTCCCAGGTAAGTGACCTGAGCGGCGACAGCTGAAGTTTGGAGGGTGAAACCCAATAGCCGTGTTCTGAGAGAAAGTTTAAAAGTAGAATCGTATCCTGTTGAGAGGTTTGTAGGGAGGGACTGCACAGGAGAACATCATCTACATATTGAAGGAGGGTGGAGCTCGAGAGAGTAAGGGATTTGGGGTCTTATGCCAGAGCTTGTCCAAAAAGGTGGGGACTGAAGGGTTCTTTTAGCTACCTGGCTCACTCACAAAGAAGGACATGAGAACTCTGTCGGTGTGGTTTTATTCCCTGTAAGAGAGACAGAATGGCTGTCTCGAAAGAGAGAGAGCAGCAGCGGCAGTAAGGGGGGAGCTGCTTATATAGGAATTTAGGGCCTTGGTGAGCAGGATGGTGGCCTTGAGACTTCTGAAAAACAGAAACTGTTGCAGATGATAGGGAACTTAGAAACTGCTGTGGGGGCCTTAGAAACTGCTGTAGATGATAGCTGTAAGTGATAAGGAGCTGCTGCACCCAGAGGCAGGTCAAGGCTGTGTGTTAAAGGGAAACTAACAGGGACTATCTCTAAAGCCTTGGGGAAGGACTGTCCAGGTCAATTGAGTAGAAGTCTGGGTGGCAGGATTGGTCCAGGTGAAAGCAAATAGATCTTGAAAGCCGGGATGGAGGAGGATTGTGAAGAATGCATCCTTGAGGTCAAGGACAGAAAAGTGAGTGGTGGAAGCAGGAATGGTGGACAGTAAAGTGTAGGGGTTAGGGACTACAGAATGGATGTGAACAATGGCTGCATTACTTACTCTTACCTGGACAAGCCTGTAAGAACCAGTAGGCTTTTTAACTGCCAGTATAGGAGTATTGAAAGGGGAATTGGCCGGTCAGAGTAGCCGTTTGTATAAAAGTTCCTGGATAATTGGCTGCAGGCCCAGTAAACTCTTGAGGGCCAGCAGGTACTGAGGTTGAGAGGGAAAAGAGGAGGGCCCTTTAAGTCTGATAATTACTGGGGGGCAGGTGGCGATAGAGGGATGAAGGTATCCCAGACTACAGGGTTGACTAGGTGGGGTGGCAGAGGAAAAGAAGAGGGAGGTGGGTTTTCAGCAGGTTGGAGGTCAAGTAAAAGTGGGATTGAAGGCAAGTCGGGGTTGAGGGGCAAAAGTAATGGAAGCTCCAAGCTTGTGTAATAGGTCTCTTCCCATAAGGGAGATGGGACTATGGGGAATCACCAAAAAGGAGTGAGAGAGGGCAATGCCTCTAAAGATGCAATGAAGCATGGGAATTTGTAAAGGTTGATAAGGTGTCCCCTCTATCCCGACTATAGAGAACTGTGAGAGGGAAGGAGGGAGGTCCCCAAAACTCCTTCAAGACTGAGTAGGTGGCCCCAGTGTCCAAAAGGAAAGAGATGGGCCTACCTGCTACCACAGTGGTTACCCTGGGCTCCTGTACAGTGATGGAAGTGGTTGGGTGGAGGAATCCTGGGCCCCCTCATTCATCAGTTGCCAGACCCAGAAGGTCTATGTGTGGAGTGCTAGAGCTGGATGGCCTGGCATCTCTTGGTGTGCAAGGACAGTCAACAGTCCAGTGTCCCTCCTGATGGCACTTAGGGCATGGACTGGGGGGCTTCTGGGGATTTAGGCAGACTCTAGCCCAAGGACCCGTTTGACCACATTTGAAGCACGGACCAGGAGGTGCTCCTGGCTGCTTCTTAGGAAGTGAGGATACCCGAGCACCAGTGGTTGGTGTGGGTTGAAAGGCCTGAGCCAGCATTTGATATTTTTGTTTACGGACCTTTTCATCTCTTCCATTATATACTTTGAAGGCCGCTGCCAGGACTTCTGCCTGAGGAGTAAGGGTCCCTTCTCTAGACGTCTAAGCTTAGCCTTAATGTCAGGGAAACTCTGGGTGAAGAAGTAGGTCATTAATAAGTGTCTCCCATCTGGGGTCTCAGGGTCTAGGTTGGTATGTTTTAAAAGAGTGTTGGTGAGGCTGTCTAAGAACATAGAGGAATTCTCAGTTTTATCCTGAATAACTTCTTGGAGTTTCTCATAGTTAATGGCTTTATTGGCTGACTTCCAGAGACCCGCCATGAGGCAGGTGATGAATTGATCTCGGCTGGTGACCCCCCTGCCGTATTATAGTCCCAGTTAGGGTCTCGGTCAGGAACTGCCTCAGCACCCATTGGATGGGCTGGAGTAGTTTGGTGAACCTCATCGGCATGAGTTCTAGCCTGTTCCAGACTTGCCTACTCCTCAGGCAAAAGTGTGTTGGATAGGATCATGTGAATATCATGAAAGGTAAGATCGTATGACTGAGTTAGGTACTGGAACTCTTTTATGTAAGTAGCTGGGTTGGAGGTGAAAGAGCCTAATCTTTTCTCAGTTTGAGTTAGGTCGGAGAGAGAGAAAGGGACATGGACCCGGACGACGCCCTCTGTACCGGCTACTTCCCGTAGTGGGGCTAGGATCTGGGTTCGAGAGTGGATGACTGGAGGACTTGGTAGGAGATCTCAGGATGGGAGGGAAACTGGCTTTGGTTGAGGAGGTGGGATTGTTGCCCGCCCCCTAAAGGGAGCCTGTGGTGGGAGACTTGGCGGGGGTTGAGGGAGAGGAGGCTGGGCAGTTTCCACAGTGGCACTGGGTGGTTGAGGAGGAGGAGAAGAAGGAGGTGCCATGGGGATTTGGGATCGTTAGGGTGGGGGTTCGTCAGCAGAGTCAAAGTCAGAGGAGGTGGTGGGATCTGGTTTGTTGGAGGGTGAGGATTTTAAGGCGAGTAGTAGGTGTTTAGGATTGCAGGAGAGACAGAGGGAGGGCTTGGTTCAGAGGTAGGAGAAAGCCTGGATATATGGGATCTCTTTCCATTTGCCCGTGTGCTCACAGAAGTTGTATAAGCACAGAGAATTTTAGGATCTAAAGAGCCATTAAGAGGCCATTTAGACTGGTTATCCAAGAAATATTGTGGCCAGATCTCATTACAGTAGCGAATAAGCTAAAAAGTTTGAGGTCTGGAGTGAGGTGGACAGGTGTTAGATTATTGAGTAAGCACCCTAGTGGTGAATCTGTGGGAATGGAGGGGCCAGATCCCATGGTGAGAATGAGACCATCCACAAGTCGCTGAGTCTTCCCAGAGCAATTGAGAAGGTCACGGAGAAGACCAGACACAGTTAGGGGGTCATCACCACCTCTAACTGAGTGGTCAAGGCAAAAACGCTGAGTATCTGGATACTGAGTACCGTTCAGTATCTGGTACCAGGAGTTTACGAGTAGATAAAGGGAGACCAAACCTCAGTGAATGAGGATTCTCACCATGGAGAGTCAGAGAAGGGTCGACTATGGGTATCAACCGTAGCCATGAAGGCCGTGGCTGGGTTTTCTCCTGCCCCAGAGGAGACCATGGGGGTGCCAGACGTTCAACAGTCACTTCCCAGGTTCCAAAGGGACATTTAAGTCAACTATGAAGGGGAGACTTATCAAATTGAAGGCCGGTGTTGAGTGAGAAGACGAGCGACCGGGGAAATGGACGGTGAGCCCGTGGAGGAGGATCAGGCTGTGAGGGTTCCCAAAGCAACTAAGATTCCCTGAGGAAGAGCAAAGTCAATGGGAGAACCTCAACCAAGTCATGGCACCAATGAAAGGGTATATCGCTGCGACCCTCCTTACCCCAGCACAACTCAGGAGACACGGGCCCACACAAGAGATTTTAATGGCTGAAAGAGAGAATGGCTGCCTCTGAGCAGAGAGCAGCAGCTTGTGGGTGAGGAAGCGTGTTTTTAAGGAGTAGGGATAGGGTGTGTTCTACTATGGGGACGTTGGTGATTCGATCTTAAGGGGTGGAACAACCATCTGGTTGATGATTGGATCTTAAGGGGTGGGGTGAAATGTTTAGAGATAAGGTGAGGCAAGGCCAGACATGATTTTCACCGGCCCATGTGCTTGGGACCACGGGGTAAATGGAGGATATACTATAGTCTTACAGTACCAGTGTTGCAATAAGCTTACTTCAAGAGTAACTATCAGTGCATTTTCTTAAACCTTATTTCCTACATTATATAAATGATTTCAAAATATGCAAATACATTTTTGCAATTTTTCATTTATTAACTATAATTCTAGTATCTAATTATATATTCTATGAGATAAATTTTTTAATTCTGAATCAATGAATATACCTAAATGTCTCTCAAACGGTAACTCGCCAAAGTTAGAATCTTTATTAGTTTGCGTAACTCCTAAACTAAACTGCGAACAGGATTTTTATTTTTTTTGCATTGCTTTGATACTTTCTAATATGTGGCAAAGCACATATTTTTACAGCATTCTTGAGGTTTCCTAAATCAATCTTTGACATGTTTCCTAGCAACAGACTCAGTTCTTCTCTGAAAGAACGCTTTTGAGGGTACGGAGTTGTTTTGGATGGCAATCAAATCCAGGGGCTTTTTTGCTGCAATTTTTAAAAAGTGTGTGAATATATACTAATTAAAAAAAAAAAGCTTCATACTGAGATCAGTGTACTTGATTATTTGTTTTTGAAGAAAGGTTTGGAGGACAGCAGAATTTCTTCAAAGTGTTGGTATGATTCACTGCAAAACAGTATCAAGATATTATCTATATTTCCATTTAAAAATAAGTAATCAGTAAATTAGTCTCTGTATTTGGAAGTTTGTTAGAAACATTTTTCTTTTTTTTTCACCTACATAATTTTTTTTATTAAAGAATTATTGATATACACTCTTATGAAGGTTTCACATGAAAAAACAATGTGGTTACTACATTTACCCATATTATCAAGTCCCCCCCAAACCCCAATGCAGTCACTGTGCATCAGTGTAGTAAGATGCCACAGATTCACTGTTTGCCTTCTCTGTGCTACACTGTTTTCCCCGTGACCCCCCACACCATGTGTACTAAACATAATACCGCTCAATCCCCTTCTCCCACCCTCCCCACTTGCCCTCCCACACCCCTCCCCTTTGGTAACTACTAGTCCTTTCTTGGAGTCTGTGAGTCTGCTGCTACTCTGTTCCTTCAGTTTTGCTTCGTTGTTATACTCCACAAATGAGGGAAATCATCTGGCACTTGTCTTTCTCTGCCTGGCTTATTTCACTGAGCATAATATCCTCCAGCTCCATCCATGTTGTTGCAAATGGCAGGATTTGAAGAAACATTTTTCATATCACACACCAGAAATTTAAACTTGAGCTTCTTTTACCTTCCACATACAAATGCTAGTTAGTAACTAGCAAGTCAATAAACTCAAACAATTGAGATAAGCTTAACATAGTTAAGACCACAGATTTTGGAGTAAAACAGACCTGCCTTTCAGTTGTAATTCAGCAATTGACATGCCTGTAAATTTGAACCACTTACCTCAAATCTGTAATTCTCTTATCTTTAAAATGGGGATAACAACAGTATGTACCAAATTCAATTATTAAAGTAATAAATGACACACTTTATGCAAAGCACTTTAAACAATGCCTGATGCAGGGTAATACCTCAAAATACTAGCTGAAATGAGATAAGAAAGTTGCACATTTTTTCTCATTAAGTTAAAATTTCAGCACAGAAAACAAATTTTAGTGTTAAGAATTCTATATCAAAATTCATTTAAGAACATGGTAGTTTAAGTAGAAAATGTCCACAAGTGCTGCCTCATCCTATGTAATGTTTTTTGCAACATGAACAACAGTAACAAGAAATGCATATGGTTCTTGTTCATTGATTGAAGGAAAAGATGGCTATTTTCTTCATGCTTTAATTTCTGAGTGGGTGGTCTTGTACTTTGGTGAATTGAAGGAGTTTTGAAAGTTAAGGATAGACAAATATTTAAGACAAAGAAAAGAAGTTGCAGGTAATTGTAGACTCTATTAAAGTCTTAGTTAAAGGGCACTAGAAAAGTGAATTAGCACATCTGAGATTTTAATCAAACTGCTATTTCAACCAATTTACTAACTGACTCCAGGATTAGGCTGTAATGTGCACTGTTAAGATGGAAGTTCATGATCTAAAAATCCTACAACTATATCTTACTATTCTTATCTCAGGAACAACCAAATTGAAAGGTGAATTGAAAAGTGATCTACTAGTTTTACAGGGATAATTGTATATATTATAATAAGCATTGATCATTTTATGTCTACAATAGGTAAACCTAAAAAATAATATAATCTGGAATTGAGGAGACACTTGTTGAGTGGCTGAATGTGTATAGATATGTGAGACATGCTACTGTAAAATCTAATTTAGTCTGTGAAAAAGACCCAGCTTATTCTTTAACTTAATCTAAAGGCTGTTCTTCCTCTTCTTCCAGGTTCTTCATCAGGTAACTTTGTAAACAGGACAGGAGACAGACCTCCAAAGTGTAAATGAACCTATGTGGATGAAGAATGCTGAGATCTGGACCAAAGCAGTCTGGATAACCTAAATAACCCTATTCTTAAGAAAAAACTTCAAAAACATTATGAATCACCTGTATATACAGGCGATTCATATATACATCATACATCATTCATATATACCTGTATATACATCATGCCTTGTGCTGACCCTTATGCAAAAGGCCCTATAAAACCCTAAACCCTAAACCCTTAAGCACGCCTTCTCTTTGAGATCTCATACACTCCTATCTGAGTGTATACTGTCTTATATTAAATAAATGTTCTTGTTGCATAAGCTTATTGCACTTGTCTCTCAACTTTTCTCCATGATAAAGTCAAGAACTCTCCAACATCTACCTCTGGGAGTAAATGTCTTCATCACTCGGCTATTTCATTCAGCTTTCTAGTCTTAACAAAATCCTTTTCACTCTCCCTGTTTTATTTTCAGACCAGTAGGGAAGTGGAAGTTCTCAGAACATAGTCTCACTCCATCCAGTGCTCTGTGGCTCCCCCAAATCCTGGGTGGTAGGGGCTTAGTTCCCACACTGCATAGATTCAAGAAGACACTGGATGCCCGGTGACTCTGGCTTCAGGAGTCCACAAGGGATTTGCCCTACACCAAGCAGGAGTTCAATGAACTTTGCTTTCCTCCCTCTGTTCTTCATTGCGCTCTACTGCTTGCGCAGCTGCTGCCATTATCTGCTACTCTTGTTTTAATGAATTCCTTCCTTACCTATACTTGCCTGACCTGTTTGAGAATTCTTTCTCATTCAGAGTCAAGAATCCTCCTCTGTCCAGACTGAGGTTTCACCTAGTGCACAGGGAGAAAACCTCTTCATATGCAGCTGCCTAGCAACATAAAGACAAAAAACACATTCTCGGTTTGAAATATAGCTCAAACAAGAGTTACAGCAGATGGTCTGTGTACAACTCAATGTCCATAATTAACAATATGATATTATGCACTTCAAAATTTGTTAGGAGGGAAGATTTCATGTTAACCTTTCTTATCAGAAGAAAACAAAATAACAAAGGGACACAAGGAAACTTCTGGAAGTGATGGACATGTTTACTACCGTGATTATTGTTATGGTATCATATTCAACCAACCAAACTCAATCACATTGTATACATTGAATATGTGCAGGGTTTTTTTTAATATCAATCATACCTCAATAAAGCTTATTAATAAAAGAATGTATTCCTAACACTCTTCTCAGAAATAACACAAAAATAAGAAAAATATTAGATAGATACAAATCATGTTCATTTTCAAAACTCTTAAAGATAATTGTAAAACCAAGGATATTTCAAAATATAAAAAACAATTCTATAAGTTCCAATCTCAGCATTGGGTATAGGGCCTTATCTTAGACCATTTGGGCTGCTATAAGAAAATACCATAAGTTGTGTGGCTTGTAAACCATAAACATCTTTTTCTCACTGTTCTGTAGGCTGGGAAATCCAAGATCAAGGCACCAATAGATCCAGTATCTGGTGAAGTTTCCTTCTTATAAGTCCTTCTTTTCCTCGTAAGCTCACATGGCAGAAGGTGTAAAGGACCTTTCTGGTACCTCTTTTATAACAGCTCTAATCCCATTCATGAGGTCTTTGTCCTTATGACCTAATCACCTTCCAAAAGCACTACCTCCAAGCACCATCACATTGGCAGTTAGGTCTCAATGTGTGAAATTTTGGAGTGGTTATAAACATTCAGTCTGTAGCAGGCTTATTTTATCCTGAAGTCTTCAACCAACAGATTATCCTTCTGTATTTTTGGATATACAATATCGAAGGTGGAGAAAGGCAATCTCACCTACCTTTAATACAGAAGGTATTATAATAAAATTATTACCCACTTAAGAGTGAAACAGGTTTCCCAGCATTGTAAATAGATTATGTGTTACTTTGCTTGAAGGCAAAAGGGCAAACTGAATTCCCTTCTAAATTTACTTTTTGCAGATGATTTTAAACACCGCCTTGTGTTCTTATCCGACTAGATAAGCAGGAAAATTAATACTCCTTTACTTAGGTTCATTCATAAATTTCTTAAAGTCTTTGGAAAACACAAAGTAAAAGACGATCATCAATTTTCTAGGGTCTGGGCTCTCTGAGCCTTAGCAACAAGACTAGCACCCACCCAGATGTCTCCAGTTGTTAGGCAACTGATCCAGTTGGGGCTTGCTGCAAGTAAGAACATTGAATTTTTTTTCTCTTTTTGGGGGAAATAAAAAATGTTTTGACATTAATAAGTGTATTAATCATGTCTTTCTTTTTGTGTGTGTGTGTGTTTTTGAAGCTTTGATATCTGGGGTGCTGCAGACTATGTAGAAAGACTGTTTTTCCCCAGGGCTGACCAATTCCTAGAGATGGTACAGGACTCACCTGCAAGCACACCTTTCATATGCAAACCAACCAATCCGCAGTCTATTCTCCAACAGCCACCATTATAGGCTTTTATACTCAGGGTCACTATTTCCATCCCTGTATTCACCCAGGCCAGGTACCAGACAACTAGAAAGAGATGCTACACCCCAGAGCCCATTGAGATTATTCAAACTAGCCAATCCTAAACTTGCTTACCCAGACTTGTCCATTCTAACCACATTAAAAGCTCTTGCCTATGCTTCTCTCCTGCTCCCTCTTCCCTCTGCCTCCTTACTGACCTTGGTGATTTCCCATGTGACCTTTGCACGGTGTGGCATGCCCCCTCCTCTTGGAAACTGTGAGTAAAACATTATCTTTCAGTGGCAATCATCTCCTGATCTCTTGGCCTCAGCATACCTAAATAATAATAAAATCTCAATTTTAAAACGGTGAGTACAAAACATTTGTGCTATTGAGAAAACAGATACATCTTCCCATTTCCAGGCAGGGTGTAACTTTCTATTCATGCCTAATAGTAAAGCAACACATATTCCTTTAAATAAATATTTTAAATAGTTTTGTGCTTTCTACCAATCCATCGAACAGCTAGACTTAAGAATTAAATTTAAATTTCACTTTCATCCTTAAGGAAAAATTTTGAGGTTCACAGGACCAGCATTTGTTTATATATAAAGGTGCTTTAATTTGGCATTGTTACTACAAAAAATTATATATATGAAACAACTCAAAGAATTCCTATCAACATTCTTCACATCAAAGTAAACCTATTGTGTTCCAATTTCACTTTACTATTCTAAAAGTTACCCTCTCTCCCTATACAAGTTCATAATCTTTCTATTTTTATAGCTACATTTTATCCAACCATATTCAGATACAGATTTCTGATTTACTGCAAGAGCAAAAATGATTTTTTCACCTCTCAATGTGCCTTTCACACATGCTATTATGATAAAATAGATAATAAAACTTAATTTAGTAGACATGATGAGTTAGACTATTTTATTTATTATCTTTTCAATAGGTTTAAGTTCAAGACCTGATTGACACTGGACAGTTTCTGGCATTGATGGATATGAAAACCACCTATGGATTATTTTAAGGGCTTTTATAGCCACCATTTTCCTTCATCATTATTAGTTATTCTCTGCATGGCCATCAGTTTCTATATAGTCAGTTAAATAAAGAAAACTGCATGTGGTGGAGTAGATCAACAGTATTGACATTAAATAAGACTGATGTGCCCATAATGAGTTCAGAAATATTTTAAGACTAATACATTATGAAAATAATTGCCCATCACTGCACTTCGACAAAATAGCACAATAATCATGAGCCAACCACCTATTGGTAGTGATATGAAAATTCCTTCTTCACTTTGACCATCTTTATGTTTATGATTAATTAGATTTCTGAATCTGTCTTAATTCAACTTCCTCAGTTTCTTTTGTTTTAATCCTCCCATTTCTATAGGGAGGTCAGGCTGTCTTCATGTTCTTCTGACCTGTTGCAATAGCTTTCTTACTAGTCATTCCACCTATATTCTCATTCCTTAATGAATCATTCTTCAAAGTGCTGTGAGAAAAATAGTACTAACATGTGGTGCAGAGCAAATGTTTTCCATGCTCAATATTCTTCAGTGTAGCCACACTGAAGAATATTGAGCATGGAAAAATCATATATATATATATATATATATATATGCACACAAATAAAATACAATATATAAAAGATATATATTATAAATGATATACAAATGTAAATATATTTATATTAATAATATAAAGGCATTGTAGCATCTTCCTAACATGGCACAAATGGCCCTTCAAAATCTCCTACTTGCACACATTTTATGCAATATGGTCTAGCAATACTGGACTGTTGCAGATTTGCAAACATGGTGTGCTTCACTTACATCACTTTTACATATCATTGTTCTCTCTTCAAATGCTTTTTTCCTAACTTATAATTGGTTACAAATCCTTCCATGACATTTGTATGACTTCTCTAGGCATACATAGGCATTCTCTATAATTTCATCACTACCTGTGCAAACAGAATTTTAAATATTATTGTCATTTTTTTGTTATAATTAAGTGCATATTTACCTCCCTAGTAGGTTACAACCTCTTGTATAAATGAAATATAAATTCTCACATATAAGTGTCTTAGGTGCACCCTAATGCATACAATGTGTTCCTAACTTACATAGTCATCTATTTCAAATAGCTGATATGGAGTCCCCGAGAACCACAGCAGATGGACAATGTTGGATAAAAATTTCCATCACTTTATGTCTGATAAACTGGTACCTAGATAATTGTTAAGATACCATGTTTTCTTAACTTCTGAGTTCCTTAAAGGTAGAAACAATGTGTGAACAGTGAACTCCTGAAAACCACCACCAGAAAAACCAGTTATTTGAGTAAGGTCATGTTTATCAGACTCAGTGCAGTACAGAAAACACCAAAAGAGAGAGTCTTGTAGTATCTCAGTAGGGGAGGATAGTTATAGTGTTTTAGGTCCTGGGCTGGATGGTTGACTTTAGATATGTCTTGCAAGGTGTGTAACTGATTGGAATTGGGCAGAGTTTATGACATAATAGCTCCAGATTGGTAGGCACACAGAAATTAGAGTCCTGAAGCATTTCATGAAGAAGAACCTGTTTGTCTTTCAAGCAATTTGTTTACTTGTTTCACAGTCTTGTCTTCCAGAAGCAAGTAGTTTGTGGAAAAAGTACTGAGTTAGTTTTGTTTAGTCACAGCATTAGTTCACATATCTGCAGGAGTGTATATCCAGCCTCATCACTGATTAAATTAAGGACAGAAATGCTTCTTAATTATTTCCTATAGTTTGTATCCCCAGTGTCTATTACAGTTCTGGTACATGGAAAAAATTAAATATTTTACATCCTTTAACTTTTTCTAACTTGAAGAGTATAAGGCATGGGAATTTTCCCTGAATCACAAAGTTCTTTATATGCAGGGAGGATTGACATAATGCAAAGGTTTGAAACAAAAGGACATTGTCTATAAAACCAATCAATCTCCCTAGTTAGTGTCCCCTATAGTTTTTCCATTCCTCTCTAGCCTCTTTTCCCATATACCTTTCTCCCAACCATGTGCACATCCCCACCCTCACCTGTCACTTGCATCTATATTCTACTCATGAGGCCAGTCTCCACTTTGGTTGTGTATTTGCAATAGAAATTTAATATAATACACTTTCATTGTAAAGACTCTAAAAATTTAGAAAAGTATAATAAAAAATTGCCAGAAATTTACTTTCCACTCTTTACCTCTGAATGTACACCTTCTAGAATTTGTCTTATGCACATACATAGACACATCCTTAACTACCTAGATACAGTTGAAATATCCACATATCAGCCATCATAAGAAATCTTGGTGATTTTGCAGTGTTCACCTGGATTACTTAGTCATTATATTGTGCAATTCATTTTCAAACACAAAAACAGAATTCAATAAAATTTAAAGGAGAATTATTATGCATCATCCATGTGAAAGACAATTTGTTATATTCCAGGGTGTTAACATAAATAAATATTCCTTTCTTTTAAAGTTTAATAAAACATTCAGGGCATACCATCTAGCAGAGAAGTCATCTATTTATATAATTAAAACAAATGTAAAAGAGAATGAAATAGATAGTAAATTGTTTTATACGATATGTATTATAAGAGCTTTGAGCAGATTTGGAAGGGGCTCAAGATGGCAGCATGAGTAAGGCAGTGGAAATCTCCTCCCAAAACCATATATATTTTTGAAAATACAACAAATACAACTATTCCTAAAAGACTAGAAGATACAGAACAACAGCAAGGCTACATCTACATCTATGAGAACTCAGCATCTCGCGAAAAGGGTAAGATACAAAGCCGTGACCCGATGAGACCCACTACCCCTACCCCAGCTCACTGACAGGAGGAAAAGAATCAGAGTGGGGAGGGAGAGGAAGCACAGGACTATTAAATAACCAGCCCTAGTAATCTGCACTGGGAACACAGACACACGTTCATGGTGTCCTGGATATTAGAGAAACAGAAAAGTAAAATCCAAGAGGGAGACTGTGAGCAGGTCCCCACAGCCGGCTCCCCTGGGACAAAAGAAATGCATGCACTTTTTAAACATCTTAAAGGGACAAGGACTCAACAGCTGGACAAAACCATCCCAGCACACTCAGCCCAGCAGGCTGGGAATCTTGAGAAACTTCAGGCTCCCTAACCCCCTGTGGGGTAACACAGCCCCAAAGCCCCTCACAGTGATAAGCAGCCCACCATTCATTCCCCCTGGCTGGCGCTGCAAGCAAACTGGCTGACCCACCTGTGAAGCAGCCAGAGAAGAGCCCCACCCATAGTAACCACTCAGAGTCTCCTCCCAGAGCGCAGCTAACCAGGACAGACAGAAGAAGCCAGAGCTAGGTCCAGAAGGCATGAAGGGGCACCGTTCTCACAGGAGAACACACCTGGTGCATCTTCCATGCCCCGCAGTGCACTAGGCTATCCTGAGGGCCACCCAGGCCATGGCAGCCCAGGATATATTCCCAGAAAGTGCCCCCCGTGTGCGGGTAGATGGCACAGGCAGCGGAGAAGGGCAAGGCAACCAACAAGTACGAAGGGACATTGTTCTCCCAGCTGACACACACGCCATCTGCCTGCAACAACTTCTATCACCATGAAAAGGCAGAAGAATCTGGTGCAGTCAAAAATCACTCAGACAACCCCAGAGAAAGGGCCTGGTGAGATAGATATAACCAATCTTCCTGAAAAAGAATTCAAAATAAAAGTCATAACCATGCCGATGGTCCTGCAGAGAAATATGCAAGAGCTAAGGTATGAAGTCCACAGGGAGATAACAGAAATGAAACAATCAATAGAAAGTCTTAAGAGCACACTGGACGAGGTGCAAGAGACTGTTAATGGAATAGAAATCAGAGAACAGGAATACAGAGAAGCTGAGGCAGAGAGAAAAAAAGGAATGAAAGAATATTATGAGAATTGTGTGACCAATCCAAATGGAACAATATTTGCATTATAGGGGTACCAGAAAAGGGAGAGAGAGAAAAAGGGATAGAAAGTGTCTTTGAAGAAATGATTGCTGAAAACTTCCCCAAGATGGGGAAGGAAATAGTCTCTCAGAACATGGAAGTCCACAGATCTCCCAACACAAGGGACCCAAGGAGGACAACACCAAGGTATATAATAATTAAAATGGCAAATATCAAAGACAAGGACAGAGTATTAAAGGCAACTAGAGAGAGAAAGATCACCTACAAAGGAAAACCCATCAGGCTATCATCATACATTTCAGCAGAAACCATACAGGCCAGAGGACAATGGCATGATATATTTAATGCAATGAAACAGAAGGGCCTTGAACCAATAATACTATATCCAGCATGATTATCATTAAATTTGAGGGAGGGATTAAACAATTCCTAGACAAGCAAAAGGTGAGGGAATTTCCCTCCCACAAACCACCTCATAGTGAATTTTAAAGGGACTGCTCTAGATGGAAGCACACCTAAGGCTGAATAGATGTCACCAGAGAAAATAAAATCACAGCAAAGAAAGAGACAAACCAAATACTAACTAAAGGCAAAAAATAAAATCAACTATCCACAAAAGCAGTTAAAGGAAACACAAAAGAGTAGAGAATAAAACACCTAACATATAAAGTATGGAGGAGGAAGAATAAGAAGGGAGAGAAAAAAGAATCATCAGACTCTTTTTATAATAGTTTAATAAGAGAGTTAAGTTAGATGGTTAGATAGTAAAGAAGCTACCCTTGAATCTTTGGTAACCATGAATCCAAAGCCTGCAATGGCAATAAGTACATATCTATCGATAATCACCCCAAATGTAAACAGACTGAATGCACCAATCAAAAGACACAGAATAATAGAATAGATAAAAAAGCAAGATGCATCTATATGCTGCTTACAAGAGACTCTCCTCAAATGCAAAGATATACACAGACTAAAAGTGAAGGGATGGGAAAAGATATTTCATGCAACTAATAGGGAGAAAAAAGCAGGAGTTGCAGTACTTGTATCAGACAAAATACACTTGAAAACAAAGAAAATAACAACAGATAAAGAAGGACATTACATAATGATAAAGGGGGTAGTTGAACAAGAGGATGTAACCATTATAAATATATATGCACCCAACACAGGAGTACCGACATATATGAAACAAATACTAACAGAATTAAAGGAGGAAATAAAATGTAATGGTTTCATTCTAGGAGACTTCAACACACCACTCACTCTGAAGGACAGATCAACCAGACAGAAAATAAGTAAAAACACAGAGGCACTGAACAACACACTTGAACAGATTGACCTAACAGATATCTACAGAACTCTACACTCAAAAGCAGCAGGATACACATTCTTCTCAAGTGCACATGGAACATTCTCCAGAATAGACCACATAGTAGGCCACAAAAAGAGCCTCAGTAAATTCAAAAAGATTGAAATTTTACCAACCAACTTCTTAGATCACAAAGGTATAAAACTAGAAATAAATTGTACAAAGAAAACATAAATCTCACAAACACATGGAGGCTTAACAACATATCCTAAATAATAAATGAATCAATGACCAAATTAAAACAGAAATCAAGCTATATATGGAAACAAATTACAACAACAGCACAAAGCCCCGACTTCTATGGGATGCAGCAAAGGCAGTATTGAGGAAAGTATATAGCAATTCAGGCCTATTTAAAGAAGGAAGAACAATCCCAAATGAATAGTCTAAAGTCACATTTATTGAAACTGAAAAAAGAAGAACAAATGAGGCCCAAAGTCGGCAGAAGGAGGGACATAATAAAGATAAGAGAAGAAATAAATAAACTTGAGAAGAATAAAACAATAGAAAAAAATCAATGAAACCAAGAGCTGGTTCTTTGAAAAAATAAACAAAATTGATAAACCCCTAGCCAGACTCATTAAGAGAAAAAGAGTATCTACACACATAAACAGAATCAGAAATGAGTAAGGAAAAATCATCATGGACCCCACAGAAATACAAATAATTATTGGAAAATGCTATGAAAATCTATATGCTAACAAGCTGGAAAACATAGAAGAAATGGACAACTTCCTAGAAAAATACAGCCTTCCAAGGCTGACCAAGGAAGAAACAGAAAATCTAAACAGACCAATTACCAGTAATGAAATTGAATCAGTAATCCTACCCAAGAACAAAACCTCCAGGCCAGATGGTTTCCCGCTGAATTTTATCAGACACATAGAGAAGATATAATACCCATTCTCCTTAGTTTTCCAAAAATAGAAGAAGAGGGAATACTTCCAAACTCATTCTATGAAGCCAGCATCACTCTAATACCAAAACCAGGCAAAGACCCCACAAAAAAAGAAAATTACCAACCAATATCCCTGATGAACATAGATGCAAAAATACTCAACAAAATACTAGCAAACCGACTTCAAAAATACATCATGAGATCATACACCATGATCAAGTGGGATTCATCCCAGGGATGCCAGGATGGTACAACATTCAAAAATCCATCAACATCATCCACCACATCAACAAAAAGAAGGACAAAAACCACATGATCATCTCCACAGATACTGAAAAAGCATTCAACAAAATTCAATATCCACTCATGATAAAAACTCTCTACAGAATGGGTATAGAGGGCAAGTACCTCACCATAATAAAGGCCATATATGACAAACCCAAAGACAACATCATACTTAACAGTGAGAAGCTGAAAGCTTTTCACTTAAGATCGGGAACAGGGCAGGGATGCCCACTCTCCCCACTGTTATTCAACATAGTACTGGTGGTCCTAGCCATGGCAATCAGACAAAACAAAGAAATACAAAGCATCCAGATTGATAAAGAAGAAGTCAAACTGTCACTATTTACAGATGACTGATACTGTACATAAAAAAACCTAAAAAATCCACTCCAAAACTACTAGAACTAATATCTGAATTCAGCAAAGTTGCAGGATACAAAATTAATACACAGAAATCTGTTGCTTTCCTATATATTAATGATGAACTAGCAGAAAGAGAAATCAGGAAAACAATACCATTAACAACTGCATCAAAAAGAATAAAATACCTAGTAATAAATCTAACCAAGGAAGTGAATGATCTATACTCTGAAAACTACAAGACACTCTTAAGAGAAATTAAAGAGAACACTAACAAATGGAAATTCATCCCATGCTCTTAGCTAGGAAGAATTAATATGTCAAAATGGCCATCCTGCTAATCTACAGATTCAATGCAATCCCCATCAAAATACCAACAGCATTCTTCAACAAATTAGAGAAAATCGTTCTAAAATTCATATGGAACCACAAAAGACTGAGTTTGACCAGTTTGTCATTCTTCTTGCTGTCGTGGTGCCTGATTCCAGTTCTCTTCCCATTTTCAGAAGATCAGCCAAATATCTAACTTGCTACTTGCTACCCCAAATATATGCTGGCATTTGCAACTATTATATCATTCATGTACATCAAGTAGCCAACTGGTGATGGAGCTGAATTAGTGTTGATATTGGGGCAGAGGTTTCAAGTTGTGCACATTTTGAATGGCAACCATTTAGTTGTTTAAGACTTAGAAAATGAGCCACACCAACTATGTTGATGAATTGCCCAGGTTAAGGAGATTTAGGCAAGAGTCTTTTGAATTCTTGTTAATAGAACGCAAGTCTCTGATTGCTTTCCTTCCTAAGTACATCCAAAGGTGGAATTAAATACCTTTGATGACTGCATAGCATTAACTTGAAAAATTTTATCTGAAGAAGTCTGTAGATAGAACAAATGGAATTGTATTATCTTTTCATGCAGCACATAGTATTTCTATTGTGAGTGTAAAATGTTTTCTTTTTTAGTAACAGTAGATAGGGATGGCCTATTTTTTTTACAATCCAAGTGGATTCAACATCTGCCTCAAATATTCATCATTTGAATGACCTTATAAAATTATTTAACTTTTTTATGTCTTATTTTATGGTCTATGAAAAAGGAGTATTACCTTCCTCATGGTGTTATTATAAGGACAGAAGAAATAGCATATTGCATATAGTAAATGCTTAATGACAGCGATGAATATCATAGGAAGAACTTAAGAGGTTGTGATTTATTAGTCAGAATGCCAATGGTCACTTTTAGAGAGGAGTTGAGTGGGACAATATAGACAAGAGGCAGTTTACTATGGGTTACAGAAGAATGTGTGGTGAGAACAGGGGGATAACTGTAAACCAATTTTTCATGAAATTTGATATTTAAAGGAAACATAAGACTGAATGAGTTGAGAGCCAGATAGAAAAAACTTAACTTGAAAAATGGCTATATTTTTTTTCTTACATGGTTAGGTAAAAAAAAAAATCACAAAACTTTTGACACATATTCCTACTAGAAGATACAATCTATGTTCCCACCCTTGAATGTGGGTTGTGATTGCTGCAGCCAATGAGGATAGTGGGAGCAATAGCCTATGGCCTCTAAGGCTAGGTCGTAAAAAGTCATTCAGCCTCTGCTTGGGTCTCTCAGACTGTTATTATTTGGACACTCACTCTCAAATCCCAGCCACTATGTTATGAGAAGGCTGTGTCCACAGGGAAATGATAAGTGTAAGTGTTCCAGCCAAACGTTTCAGCTGAACCCAGGCTTTAAATTATGACCTGCACTAGTCCCGGGAGCAAAAAAAATCCTCCCAAATAATCCCTGCCTCCAAAGATTTGAGTTACCCTCAGGTATCATGATTTCCTTGCTGAGGTCTCAAACATCCCTGAGCAATGGTAAATCATGCTTGCTGTTCCCTGTCTGAATCCCTAATTCATGAAGTCCGAGAATAAAATAAAATGTTGTTTAGGCCACCAATTTGGGGATGGTACTGTTTAATAAACAGCAATAGATAACGAGAAGAAAAAAATTTATTTAATCATGAAGGAAATCTGAGCTTGTTTGTAAGCCAAGGAATGAGAGAAAAAAAAAACAAGAAACAGTTGTAAGGAAAGAGTTAATGATAGAGCAGAAAAGAGAAACAGCAAGGTTGTGAGTCTACCAACATGGTGGGGGAGACTGGGAAATAAAAATGTTGGCCATCAGGCCACTCAGGCTTTATAGAGGAATGTCAGAAGAACACAGGACAAATCTGTGACCACCAAGAGTAGAAAAATTATGTATAGCAAGTACTTACCGGGTGCTTAGTATGTTCCACCTACAAATTATACTGCTTATACTGTTACAGACACACACACACACACTTGCATTTCAATTTTTGTTACCAACCCTAATATTCTTTATTGTCATGTTCTAACACTTTCTTGACAATTCTTTGCCCATTTGAAAAACCTTTTCAAAAGAAAGCTTTTCTACTCTCTTATAATTGCTGTTCAAGACACTGTTGCTTTTGAATTTTTTTTCTTGATTATAGTTAATGGTGTCTGATTTCATCATCCACTCATTGCTCGTTCCTCTTGACAGAATTAAATCTGACTGCTGTTAGTTTACAAAGAGTATTTGAGAAATGCGGCAAAATCTTACAGTCAACCATCTGTTCTCAGAGCTATTTATTTAAAAAGAAAACATAAAGCTTATCTACAGTTGAGACTCTTGATTTCTTACTAGAGGATACTGAGAATTGTCCGGCAAGATATAGCCGCTTGCTCTTCTAATGCTTTCTCTAAGTCAATGAATAAAAGATGGTTGAGGAAATACTTTAAAATATTTTCTAAACTCCTTGCATCAAACTCATTTTCTACCTTCTCTTATATGTGTTTCAATAAAGCCATGACTGTGGGCTTGTTTGTCTACATGATAATACAAATAGACAACTAAATCTTCTAAGTCTTTGTTTCCATGCTGTCTTCTTGTAATGGATGGTAACCACTGTTGCGATAAGTATCTCCAGGTGTTAGGACAAAAAAGTGGTTATATCCAATCCACTAAGTCTGTTTAGCAACAATGCAGATTTTTGAAAAGATACAATGAAAAAATATACTTGTTCTGTAAAGAAAAATGCAAGGGAATGTATACCCTTCCTCTTTCACGCTGTGTACTAGAGGGTCTTCTATTGTAGAACCTTTAAATTTTTCCTACTGGTAGACATTATGACTATCCTTGCCTCTTCATATTCCATCCTCTTTGAGTAATGTCTTCCTATTTTCTTAGTTCTGGCAACCTTACTATAGAAACCACTGTTTTCCTTTACTTGGCTTTTTTTTTTTTTTTGATAGCTTAGGTGCATTTCATTGGTTTTCCTTCAGATTACTTACTTGACTTTTTTAAGTATAAAAATTGAGGATATTTTCTTAGACTTTTTTTTCTCTTTAAAATTGTTCTTTTGAAAATATCTATCCTTTTCCACTATATTGGCTGTCGTCTTTCTACTAGTGCTAACAGAATAATATACTGTGGCCAAACTCCTATCTAGCAGTCTCTACACTGATGTGGCTTAGAGTCATTTTTTTTAATTCCCCATAATACTTAATTTTATTGAGTTAGTTTACTTATCAACAATTTAAAAAAGAAACCATCTAAATTTCTGACTTGTCCTGGAAAAGCAGAATCTGCAATTGCAGAGGCATCTGTCTGTTGAAGCTGAATGGCAGCTACCTCCTTTACAAAGACAGTTCCCCAGTGTGCTCCATCCCCCATGACTCCATTGTTTTGAACATAGCCTGTTCCTTCAGTAGTTCCTGCAAGCTTTGGAGTTTCCAAGTCTTCTTCTACTCCATATCTTGAAATCATAAGATCTAAGCCTGCATTTCCAACTGGCACCTGAACAGTTTCATTTCAAACATCTTGCATTGATCCTTATACATAAAACTCTCCAAGCTTGGTCTGGTACAAATTCTTTCAGATGCCAAGGCTGGAAGGTATGCACTTTTCCCCCTTTCTTTTTTTTCTTCCATTTGTACTGATTAATAGTGAGGACAGGTTTTACAGATTCAGCTTCTGTAATACATTCCCTCTGCCAGCCAGCCCCTCATTACTTACCTCTTACCTAGGAAGATTAGAGACTAAGTGATCTTCCCACAAGAATTAATTTTATGTATCCCCATTAGATTAATTTTCTAAACATATACCTTTAATCATACAACCACCTTGCTCAGAAAATTTTCAGTTGTCTGCACATTAAAAAAAATAATTCCTCACTTTAGCATCTTAGGCCATTCAAAACATGAACCAATGTATTCTTATATCAGAGCATGTTAGAACAGGCATGACCTTAATGACTATCTAGTTGAATTCCCTCTAAGTGTGGCTAAGCAAACTAGGACTCGAAGGGCTAAGTTACTCATCCATAATTCAAAAGAGAGTTGGCTGAGCAAAGATCAAAATTTAGCTCTCTAGAGTAAGTTCCCAGGGCTATTTCCACATTCATTAACCAAAATATTCATTCTAACCAAAGACTGGCTCCTGGCCTCTGTACCATTCATCACTTCCGACATCTGAAGCAGTGCGGCTGGGACTTTCTCAAAGGTAACTCTCTCCTTAAAGGTTCTGCTCATCTCTTCCCCTTGCTCATTTAGTGAATAGCTCCACATTTTTAAAGTACATTATAAACTGTAATTTTGGTAGGGCATTCACCATGTTCTCTGCTACATTCCAGCAACCTGCTTTTGCCCCATCTACTGTCCTACAAACACATTTAAGGAAGGGACTACATTCTTGTAGCAACTGACACAATGTCTTGAATCTAACAACTTGAATTTTTATTGAATCTCCAGCCCAGCTTCCTTTCTTCCTCTCAACTTTATGATCCTCTAAGGCTGTGTGTTATGATGTACTAATTAGGAATTCCTCCACCTAAGATGCTTCTCCTCCGAATGGTTCCCATGCATTTGCTTCTTTCGTATCTCCAAATGATAGGGGTTACACTTTTGTTTTTGTTTTTTTTAGCACCTAACTGATTTCAATATAACTTTCCCTCCTATGGCCTTTAAAAATGTAGATCAGAAATGTTAACTATTTGTGTTTTTGGTACCATTAGGGATTTGTAGAAATTTATAAAATTTCAGACATCATCATCACATGTCTGAGGTCTATAGTCAATATAAATTGAGATAAAGAATTTCTCAGCCAGAAATCATTGGAAATATTCCAGGGTTGTGCTTGCAGAAAATCTACACTATTCCTCTGGCATCTACCATTGCACCCTATGAAATAAGCAATTTAATAGTTACTTGGTTTTATATGTATTACTAAGTAATTTTAATTTTATAAAACTGTTCATTCCAGTTATAGTTCCATGCTGTGTTGTGAAATTTAATCAAATATTAATTTGAATTCAGGTCATAATACTTCTAGTTATCTTCTCATAATTAGAAATTTTTTAATTGACAAAAAAGATAATGTACTTATGTCTAGAATTGCCTGTCTGTTACTTCTGTGTTTGCTGAAAAATAAAGTAATTAATGCTAAATACAGCAATGATCTGTCATATTTTAAAATACACAGTGGAAGACATATATTTTTATTTGAGAGAACTGAAGTTGATATAAATTAATATTCTTTTAATTTTAACCTATGCTGTCTTCTTGCTGTATACACATACAAAGCCTTTTTTAATCATTATATTTAAAATTAAAATTGTCATAGCTCCCCATTCACTTAATATTTAAAAATACTTAACTGTGGACATATTTATAAGCCAAGATAAATGTTATAAAATATTTAAATTATTTCTTGTTTTCTTCATGGTTTCTGTATAATTTTTACATTGCCTGCCAATGTCAGGCCTTCTTAAATATGCTTTCTTATATTTGAGAAGCCTGATTGCATTTCCTATCAGCTGTTTTACAAGTGCAATGCCTTGAACCTAACACATGCTCAAGGAATATTTGAGTTGTTTAAGCCCTACCTTTCCTTTATTTCAATTTTATCTCCCCCTGCAGAGCTCTAGTACTGACTACTACTTAGAAACATGTTTCTGCCCAGACAAACATATATACAATCAAATTTTTAAGTCAAGAGTAATAAGAATAAATGTGCAATTTTACTTCTTAGGAATATCATTTATTCTATGTCTAGGCTAAATTAATCAAAATGTATTAGATCACAGAATTTCAGCATTCCACATGACTTTAATTCAATAGACAACTATAATGTATTTACTTGGTAGCAGTATCTACAGGCCTAAGGGATCCAAAGATGGGTAAGGCAAAGTCTGATCTTGACGGGCTCAGGATATACTGGACAAAGCAAATACACAAGCTGGGGTGAGGAGAGGGTTTGGCTACACAAGCCTAAGGGGGGAAGAGAATATCACACTGAAAAGATAACATTTTAGGCAGTTTCAGGAAGCATGAGTGGGCATACTTGGATGGTAAAAAGAGCAGACATTTTTGGCAGAGGGACTATTAGAAAAAACAATAACAGAAAAGAACCATGAGAGAGCAAATGAGAAGTTTGACATGACCACAGTAGAAGGTTGGGTAGAATTAAAGGTTGAGGGCATAACAAGTCATGAGATCATAAACTACTTTGAAACAATACTTTTTAAATATATATAGGTGGTGAAGATCTATTGAACATTTTGAACATGGACAATCACAGAATGCAAACTATGTGCTCCAGAGTCAACATAGGACTTACATTACAGTAACTAACATTAGATCTGAAGACAAATGTAAGTTACAAGAGTGATACAGTTGTCCATGGGGAAGATGACAAGTTGAACCAGGAACACTTGTAATGTTTTGATTTGTTTGTTTTCCATTAGGAACAAAAACAATAAAAATGGATATGTATGAAAACATTCACTTTCTTGATGATTAATGATGTTGAGCATCTTTTCATGTATCTGTTGGCCATCAGTACGTCTTCTTGGAAAAATGTTGATTCATGTCCCCTGATGGTTATTTTGGTATTGAGTTGTATGAGTTCTTTACAAATGGATGTATCTGGATATTAACCTTTTGTCATAGATATCATTTGCAAATATATTCTCCCATTCAGTAGGTTGCTGTTTCGTTTTGTTGATGGTTCCTCTCACTGTACAGAAGCTTTTTAGTTTAATGTTGTCCCAGTTGTTTATTTTTGCTTTTGTTTTCCTTCCCTGGGGAGACATATCCAGGTAAAAATTGCTAAGGCTGATGTCCAAGAGTTTGCTGCTTATGTTTTCTTTTAGGAGTTTTATGGTTTCAGATCTCATATTTGGGTCCTTAATCCATCTTGAGTTTATTTTCATGTATGCTATAAGAAAGTGGTCCAGCATTAATTATTACATAAATGCAAATTAATACCACAGTAGTATATCACCTCATACTGGTTAGGATGGCTATTACCAAAAAAGACAAGAAATTACAAGTGATGGTGAGGATGTTGAGAAATGAGACCCCTCAGGCACTTTTGGTGGGAATATAAAATGGGGCAGGATCCATGTAAAACCGTCTGGAGGTTTCTCAAAAATTAGAAATTTAAATAGCATATGACCCAGTAATTCCACTACTGAGCATTTACCCAAAGAAAATAGAAACACTTATTTAAAAAGATATATGCACTCCTATGTTTATTGCAGCATTGTTTACAGTAGTAAATGGATATGGAGTGACCATTGATAAATGAAAGGGTATAGAAAATTTGGTACATATACACAGTGGAATATTATTCAGCCATAACTAAGAATAAAATCTTGCCACTTGAGACAGCATGGATGGACCTAGAGAGTATAATTGCCAAGTGAAATAAGTCAGACATAAAGACAAATACCATATAATTTCACTTTTATGAAATCTAAAAAATAAAATAAATCAACAAAATAGAAATAGATTCATAAATACAGAGAACAAACTGGAGGTTGCCTGAGGGAAGGGGAGCTGGAGGATGTGTTAAATAGATGAAAAGGATAAAGAGGTACATATTTCCAGTTCTAAAATAAACAATTCATGAGGATAATAAGTACAATATAAGAAATATTGTCAATAATATTGTAATAACTTTGTATGGTAACAGATGGTAACTGTGTAGTTATCATTGTGAACATTTTGTAATGCATATAATTGCTGAATCATTATGTTGTATACCTGAAACTAATATAATATTGTATGTCAACTATTCTTCAATAAAAATGTAAAAAAAATTAAAAACCATTAATATATCCAGAAATTTCTGTGTTCACTTATGCATAAAAACTTTTTCCATATAATCACTAACATTTTCAATAGGTAGTACGGATCCAATAACCATATGCTAGTAAGTGAATAGAGAGTCTGAGTGATAAGGAAATGAGTTAAGTGTTACTATAGGGAATACATTTACACCTACCTCCATATGGAGATATGTGTTGTGATACTTCCAGATTACACTGATAGACACATTGATGCACAGTACATAAAATCTTGCTGTCTGCCAAATAGGATGTAATGTCCAACATCTCCCTTTCTTTTTGTGATTATAGTAAGAATTGGTAGTGTGGCTTCTTAATTTTACACTCTTATTCCCTAAAATGATCCCTTCATCATGTTCTTCTATCTAACATGAGTAAACTAGAGTAGTTGGAGTCTACTTTTGGTATGAAGCCATCATGTTGTCCACTTAATGTAAGCACCCAAAATAGCTTATTCTCAGTCTCTACCTGGCACTTCCTGTTTAACACCATCATCCATCCCCAGACTCTAGTAACTCCAGAGAACAAATAAAGCAGTCACTGATTTGGCAGACAATATGACAACCAATAACAAGTGTAAGAATGTTTGCATTTTAACTGTATACATGCAGAGTTTCATAGCTTTAAAAATTAATATTATTTTCTTAATATTCATTGTGTCATTGAAAAAGGGACATATTTTAAATGTCAGTATTTAGACACCAATGAACAATAATATTTCTTGCAAAGGCAGTGGTAAGAGATAAAAGGTCTTTTCTTCATTGAATTTCTTAAAATATTGTGAGGAAACTATTAAGGATATATACCTGAACATTAAGTATGAATTATATATTTTCTAATTTTATTGCTAAATAATAACTAATTTGATATTAATTCAGAATAATATGTATATATTACTGGATGTATATATACACACACTTATTCTAAGCTTTCTGAAAATTGTCCTTAGCTAGAGAAAGCTAACTTATCCCCAAGGCACTCTCCCTTCTCAAGGTCAACCTAAATCTAAGGACTGCTTGATATGGGGCTCAATACCCTCTCTAAGATATGGTAAAACTCTGAAGGACTACGTAAATTTCAAGACTGTAGATTTGGCTAAAACCTATGTCAATATTGCACTGCCACCTACTCCTTCCTCTATCGAACACTCCTTCATTCCTTTCCCTCATGAAGGTGCTGATCCTAATAACTTAGAGCTGATAAGACTAGCTTGATGAAGATGCAGATGATTCACCTTCAGCTCATGGAAAAGCATAAAGTTGCCAATCAACTCAGTACAGTGTGATAAACAAATCACAGTAGAGGGGGAGCTTTGGTTTCTCATCTATTATTTTAAAAAGCTGAAATCAGTATTAGGGTTAACCAGATATATTTTTGTAAGTGTGGTGACAGGAGGATATAGAGTAGATACTTCATTCATTCATTAAAAACTTATGTGTCTATCGTATCCTATCACACCTGCTAGTTGCTAAGATTAAGAGAATAAGTAGCAAGTGGGCCCTTTCATGAAAGAATGTGCCATCTTCTAGAGCCAGTGATTTAAAGGAAACTTTAAATAAAGACATGAACATTGTATAATTTTGAGCAGCTCTTCTGTACGTGTGGTTCCTAGACCAGCAGTATCAACATTAACTTGTGGCCAGTGAAAATTATCAGGCACCACCTCAGACCAATTGAATCAGAAACTCTAGGGTGAAGCCCAGAAAGCTGCATTTGACCAAGATGTCAAACAATTCTGAAGCTCACGAATGCTTGGGAACCAATCTTTAAACAGTAAGTACAAAGGAAGTTATGACAGTAGTAATTGTTTTAATTTTTTTAATAAAGGTAAAAACTAATTAGAATATCTACCCTCTATCACTGCAGCATATAGCTAGGTTCTTAAAGGGAACTAGACAAGAATTAAAATTGAATCACTTAAAAAATCTACCCCATTCTTTAAAAACAGTTTATTCTAATAAGTCATAAACATAAAAAGCAAACAAAAGGCAAATCAAACATGAACAACAACCCCAAAAACCCTTCCTTTGCTGATGTCATCCTAAATCCAGTTCTTTATTTTAAGGCTCTCTTCACTTCTGTAATACAATTAGGTATGAAAATACCACACATCATGCTCTATGCCTGTTACCATGGGAAAGATCCTTTTAAATCTCGTCACTGTTGAGTTAACCAGCTTATTTAGGTAGAATTTATTAGACTTAGGTTCCTTGACTTCAACATCTGGGGTTACCTTGGTCCAACTCTATCACTATTAGGAAATAATAACTTTTGTTGTATGAATGACCAAAGATTAAGTGTAAACAACAGCCTTTCAAATGTATTTTGTGACTTTCATTTCTTCTGGTAAGTGTTGATTCAAAGGGTTGAGGAAAATCTATAGATCCTCCTATGTTAATGCTTTACTGGAGATGACTCTTTTCATTAAGAATACTGTG
This sequence comes from Phataginus tricuspis, assembly GCA_029783875.1. Taxonomy (NCBI): domain Eukaryota; kingdom Metazoa; phylum Chordata; class Mammalia; order Pholidota; family Manidae; genus Phataginus; species Phataginus tricuspis. The sequence continues at coordinate 28,382,437 of JAQQAC010010508.1, forward strand.
CCATTTGTAGTTGTAAGGAACCCAGTATGGCATAGACTATAGAGCACCCCAGATGTTGTGTATATATATTCCAGCCTCCATTATAGTTAAATTGAGAACAATGAGTTAGTTTAGACCATGGCCTGTGAGAAGTGAAGTGTATCACTTCTGATCTCAGCTACTTGAGAATGAGTCTCTCACATTCTCTGTTCCCTTGCCCCAAAAACTCTTTAATGCCTGATAATGGCAGCATCAAAATATGGAAAGCAACCTAGTTCTTGAGTTATCAGATGAGTATTGAATCTAGATTGTTACTTAACTCACATAAGATTTGGAGAGAGAAATTCATCTTTGCTGTTAACCACTGTGATTTAAGATCTCTTTGTCTCTGCAGCCTAGCCTAATAACTGTCTAATTATCCTGAATATCTTTTGGTAGCCACTTTCTCAATAATAACTATTAGGAAATAGAGCTTGTTCTTGCTTGCAACCCTTCTGTATAGTTTTTTTTTTTAACATTTCCAATAGGGAACACATTCATGTGGCTCATAAACAAAAAAACAGATTTTCCTTGTGAGTCTGGTAATTTGGGCTGTATTGAACATGAGTATTTTCTCTTCTGTGTATGTGGTAGGGCTTGTTGCAAGGTGACCCTACTGAGTCTTATGCTGGGAAAACTTCTCATGTCAGAATAATTAGGGTACCCAAATATTGCAGAGAAGATTTTTCTGGACTCCTGTATGGATACTGGGAGCAAAGTTAGAGCAGAAATGGATAAATCTTTATTTAACTCTTTTGTTTTCATCATGAAATATGTTATTGTGTCCTCCCAAAATTCCTGTGTTGAAGTCTTAACCCTCACTGTGGCTGGATTTGGAAATAGGTCCTATAAAGAAGTAATAAAAGTTAAGTCATAAGAATGAGGCCTCAATCCAGTAAGACTGGTGCCCTTATAAGAAGAGAAAGAGATACCAGAGATCTCTTTCTCTCTGAGTGTGGACAGAGGAATTTTGATGGCCATTTTCTTACAAAGATAAACTTTTAGGTCATTTGTAGTATCTGTACTATTTTTTTCAATATGTTGGCTTGAAGGTGATGAAATATGGTAAAAATTCATCTATAGTTCTTTTTCTCACAGATTACTTTAATCCCTTTGGGGCAATTTTAGGATCATTATTTGAAATAGATACCAACTTGGAGTCTTTGTTTTCCCAGCACCGATGCAGAGCCCTGATTGTGCAGCAGATTTCTGATGTATTGTGAGAATACATGGAACACTGAGACATTTTGAGGTCCCAACACAATCAGTATATTTTTGTCAGTATATGATCCATCCTGAAAATACAATTTGGAGTCTTCTCTGAGGCACCTATACATTTTTCATAGATAAGAAAGTACCTGTGTATTGTTTTGCTTTCACTGAAATCACTTTTGAATGTGTTCATGTAGTATGATCAAGATATTATGGTTACTATTCATTAATTAAAAAAAATATGTGTTGAATGCCTACAACATGTCTAAGAATACAGCAGTAAAAGAAATACACAAAAACTGATTTCTGGACCTCACATTTTAGTTCAGAGATATGAATGGCAAAAAGTCCAATATATGTATACATTAAGTGGTGGTAAGTTCTATAAATAAGATTACAGATCACCCTCTCTATAAAAGCAGAGTGCTACATGCCATTCAGAGAAATACAAAATACCAAAAAATGAGATTCTTAGTAATTAACAGAATAAATACAATGACTAATTTTAATTATATATCATCAACATCCTTTTAAAAAAATCCTTTTGAAATGGGTTAATTTATAAGTATACTACCCAGTGTGCCCTGTCATGCTGAGTATATATGGTCTCATCTTCTTTATCTAAGGCTCATGAAGTATCTTCTTTAGCAAAGGATCCTTAGGACCCTCCACCCTGGCAAATCACAAACCGGTTTTTGGAAGCTTCCTTCAATTGCCTCCCTCTGAGTGATCTCTTTCCTTCTTTCAGTGCAACTTTTATAAAGGGTAAAGTCTTGCTTGTAAATTCAAAAACTGTGGAGTTTTTTTCTAACATAAGTGATACTGACATAAAGTAATTCCTTCATAAAATGATCCTTTCTGGCCAGATAACTCAACTGACAATTTGTGGGAATAATTGGAAATTCTCAGGTGGTGTCTTCATTGGCCACTACCCTCTTATCCATTTAAAGTCAACATCAATAAAATATTGCTTATTGTAATATTTCACACTCTTCAATACATGATTTAATTAACATGACAGGTTATGCCAAGAAAGACTTTGACCATCAATACTTGCAGCAGAGGGCCAACATTTCAGGTGTAAAAGAACTAAAAAACATGATGGTGCTTCACCATCTTCCTTCTTGCCTTCTAGCTTTGTTTATTCCCCCACTACTCTAACATACTTTCTTCTTCCTTCCCTGCCTCAGGAAGCTTGACTAGCTTGTAAACCAAAGACTTGAAAAAATAACCATGCGAAAATATTCTTCTGATGGTTATTATAACCCCAAGCAAAAAACATGACCCCAGCCATGAGTTTTGCTTCATGTAAAACTTACTTCCTAAGGTCAATTAATACATGATAAAGGAGCCATGAAAATACAATGGGGAAAAGGCAGCCTCTTCAATAACTGGTGGTGGGAAAGCTGGACAGCTACATGTAAGAGATAAAACTGGATTACTATCTAACTCTACACACAAAAGTAAACTCAAAATGGATTAAAGCCCTAAATATAAGACATGAAACCATAAAACTCTTAAAGAAAGCATAGACAAAAATCTCTTGAACATAAGCATGAACAGTTTTTTTCTGGACACATCTTTCTGGGCAAGGGAAACAAAATAAAAAGTGAACAAGTGGGACTATATCAAACTAAAAAGCTTCTATACCTCAAAGGACACCATCAACAGAACAAAAAAGCAACCTACAGTATGGTAGAATATATTTGTAAATAATTTATCCAATAAGGGGTTAACATCCAAAATATATAAAGAACTCATATGACAATACACCAAAAAAACAAATAACCCAGTTGAAAAATGGGTGGAGGACCTAAACAGACATTTTTCCAAAGAAGAAATACAGATGGCCAACAAGCACATGAAAAAGTGCTTCACATCACTAATCATCAGAGAAATGCAAATCAAAACCTGCTGAGATATCACCCCATACGAGTTACAGTGGCCGCTATCCAAAAGACAAGGAATAACAAGTGTTGGTGAGGAAGTGGAGAAAAGGGAACCCTCCTTCACTGTTGGTGGGAATGTAAATCCATACAGTCACTGTGGAAAACAGTATGGAGTTTCCTCAAAAAAACTAAAAATAGAATTACCATATAACCCAGTAATTTCACTCCTAGGAATTTACCCAAAGAAAATAAAGTCCCTGATTTGAAAAAATACAGGCACTCCCAAGTTTATTGCTGCATTATTTACAATATTCAAGATACGGAAACAACCAAAGTGTCCATCAACAGATGACTGGATAAAGAAGAGGTGGTACATATACACAATGGAATGTTGTTCAGCTAAAAAGGAAAGAAATCTTGCCATTTGGATCAACATGGATGGACCTATAGGGTATTATGCTCAGTGAAATAAGCCAGAAGGAGGAAGACAAATACCATATGATTTCACTTACATGTGGAATATAAAAACAAAACAAAACAAAATGAACAAAATAGCAGACTCATTGAGTAGATTCAAAGACACTGAGAAGTGACTGATGATTACCATGGGGGGAGGGGTTCAAGTTGGTAGGGAGGGCCAGAGGGATAAAAGCGCAAAAAAATTCTCAGTCATAATATAAATTAGTCACAGGGATGGAACACAGCATGGAGAATATAGCCAATGATTCTGTTATATCTTTCTATGTGGGCAGAGAGTAACTGCACTAATCGCAGTGAGCATTTATTAAGGTGGATAAACTGTTAATGACTATGCTGAATACTTGAAACTAATGTAAGATTATATATCAACTATACTTAAAAAAAATTTAAATAAAAAGAATACAATAGTCTAATATGTTTTAAATCTTAAAGAATCTTAGAATAAAGAATCCTAAAAAAAAAACCTTACTGCCTAAATGAAAACCATGAAGGCAGCCAGCCACTCAGCTGTCCCCAGTCCTGTCAAAACTTTGACTCAGTTTCAATTAAGAAGCTACTTCATCTTCAGATGCTGCTTCACATTAGCTGAATAAATCCTTTAAACTCTATTTGGGTCACTTAAATTTCTTTTGAAAATTCAAGATCAGAGTATTCAGGGCATAGGCACTAAAATTTTCAATGGGGCTTAAGGGCAAATGATAGACAAATCAGAAGATTTCAGCACTAAATTATATTATGCATATGATGATGCAAAATATAATTTAATGTGTATCCTTATTCTTTGAGAAAAATCCCTACATGGGTTTAGGGGCAAAACAAATTGTGAAAGTATAGCTCTAACATGAAGTATTTTTGAATTCTGATGCCTGGTTAGAGCAAGAATCTCCTATTGTTTTATGCACAGCTTTATAGTAGGTATGATTGTAATTGATTCCTCTGCCCTGTTGATAAATACAGCTGGAACACTCTAAGGAAATGTATCAATGTTATGAAATAAAGGTATATTTTTATGTATCCATTGAGATGATATGTAACCATTGAGATGTTGAGATGATAAACCAGAAAGAGCTTTTTAGTGCTTTTAAGTCCAATACTATGGAACATTATTTTCCAGTAGGCAATGCATTTATAGAACCAAAATGTGACAGCTAATGGATATTTCAGAAAGATTTAGTAAGTTAACTTTAGCTTTAAACTAGGTATTTAAAGATTGTAAATACACTCATCTTGATTACAATTCTCTTACAAACAATCTTGAAAGTCCAATTTAGCAATTCTCTATATTTCTGTGTAGAAACATTTGTCCTATGTACTGAATTGAATCTTTAAGTTTCTCTCTGGCTCAATTTATTCATTTGGGAATCTGTAAACAGATAATCAGAAGAGTGACTTCCCAGTGTAGTTCTAAGGGAAGAGCCAGTAACATGGCATTTAGAACTACCAAGGTGCTTTTTGTAGTTACTTTTTTGTAGAGAAAGATGCATGGAAAGAGAAAGGGAGCAAGGGAGAAGAAAAAGGGAAGGAAGGAAAGAAGAAGAAAGAACCAGGGAAACTCCCCAAGAGACATCTATACAAACAAAGGTCTCTTGTTTCAATTATGTACTCCAGGTGGGCTGTCACTTTTGTGTCTTTTAAAACTCTAATGGTAATGGGAAACTCTGCACTCTGCAAGAGCTACAGCCGTAGGTTACTAGAGTTTTATAGGCCTACAGTGTATTTTATCTGGCCATTTTGTGATGTCAACACAGAGTTTTAAAGTCAATGAGATTAGGTATGTACTCAGCTTGCTAGGCCACAAACTACTTAGCAAATGTATACACACACACTTAAGATTCAGCACCTTTACACAGCATTCATAACCAGTGGCTATCAGACATACCTCGATTTTAAAATTAGGCAATTTAAAATTTCTAGAATCCCCCCAAAAAAACAGTGTCTTTTTAAAAAATTACATAATGGAGACTGGCCCAGGATTAAATTGGTTCAAATGGAAGATATTAACTCAGCAGAAATGGAGTCTGTGTTCAAACTCAAGCTATGCTAATTTAGGAGAATAGGGTTCAAAGAAAAAAAAATGGATAGGACCTTTGTAAATGTTTCCCTGAAAACTATTACAAAATCATTTATCATAAAAGTAGAATGATAGCAGAAATATGTCCAAATTGCCTTAAAATTAATAGGAAAATAAATAGGAACGACTCATGCAAAATAGATAAGACTGTTCTAGCTTGACTCAGAGTTACATTCAGTGTGAAGTACTGCAAAAGACAGTTAAATATATTCAGGTTAGAGAAAAAAATCAGCAGCTAGTATTATTTCTTTGGAGGGAGTAGGTGATGGAGATAGAATGGCCATCTGGGAGCCAAGTCTCTGTAAAGGGACATTTATCAACAGAACAGAAGGACTTTAGCTCTGCAATCTGGTTGCTATGTTTGTAGAAAAAGCACCATTTAAAAAGTTAGACAGCTTTTATATTTCATGGGTCTTTTTTTACATAAGAAAAATAACTCTGGTTAATGTTACTCTAAAAATTTGTTGCATCCTCTGTGTCTTACGTTCATCTGCACTATGAACTTGCTTGGTTAGATGTCAATAGATTAACCCTGGAAGAGAGAAGATGTCAGCAGAGTAAAATATTTTACCACAGTACTATTCCTCTTTTTGTCCATATTGCACACACTAAATTACACCCACCTTCTTTTCTCACATCGCCCCACAATGGCTACTTTTCTCCTCTTCCCTTCCCCCCTACCATATGGTCGTACCATTGCTTGCAAATGTTTTCAATATGTTCCTACTCATCCTCTGAAGTGAAGGATAGTTTGTCTTGATTCAGCTTTACTCAGTCCATCTTGGGGATACAGGTTAAACTTAATTAATTTTTACATAAGGAAACCAGGCACAGAATAATTAAATAAGCAGACATTGTGCAGAAAAGCTTCAATAAGTTCCACTTTTAGTATTTTAAGCCAAGGAAAAATTAGTCTTAAAAGTCTATTTTGATTTATAAATCCACAGTAATCAAAGCAGTGTTGTATTGGTGAAAATATAGACATGTAGATCAATGGACCAAGGACCAGAAACAGACCCACATAAATATCAACAACTGATTTTTTTTTTTTTACAAAGGTCAAAAGCAATTCAGTGGAGAAAGGAATGGCCTTCTCAACAAGTAGTGCTGTAACAGTGGCATGTTTATGTGCAAGATAAAGAACAAACAAATCTGGGTCTCCTAGGTCACCTTCATTTTCCCCTTCCCTTTTAAATTTTTGCATATGCAGTGAACTAATTGATAACGAATCTCATAATCTTTGGTTATATATTTCTAGATCTATTCTACATTGATCTGTAAATTTCTATCTTACCTCTTGGTAGAGGTCTTAAGTAATGATTTTGAGCTTAGACTGAGACTAGGACTTAAAGTCAATCATAATGTGTTTGCTCTGCTCTGAGTTGGCATTAACTTTAAGAGACAATTTATCTTGGTGAGTTTCTGGCAAGCCAAATGAAAGGGAAATGGAGCAGGAACACAAGTATGGGCAAAGTATATGGAGAGTCACATAATGGGGAGAGAGCAAGGGTGGTGTAAGTGTTGTTAGTTTTAAGTAATAGTATGGAAGAATCTAAGAGAGAGAACAAGTTCTACATTTTCACAGATTTAACTTGTTTTGTTCATGGGAAATTTTAAAGATGTCATGTTGTCATCTATAATTATTTTAGAAACTTTCTCATACCAATCCAAAAAGTGGAGATCACTAGGTGTTTGGAATTTTCTCCCTTTTGTTTTAAGACATCTCTGAAGTGAACAATTTCACTTATATTGGAAGTTCCCCACAGTGGCTAATGTAATTTTAAATATTGTCGGTGAAATTTTGCTCCTGAGAAATATAGAAATTAGAGTTAAAATGTGAATACATTTTTTAAAAAGTTAGAAGCTGACCTGAAGGAGACACAGACTTAAAGTGAGAAGAAACCACGGAATGATGACAATGGTTGATTGCCAGAAAGCCAGTGGATGGAAATTTCGGAGATAGAACCATCCCTGAATCTCTCTCTCACAGACCAAACAAAAACGGGGAAATGATGTATTTTAAATAGAAGACCTAAATCAAAGTTTGTCCTATAATTACCACCTACTAAATAAAGCAAGGGAGAACATCGCGTTTGAAAGAGTAGTAGTTTCTTAGAAGGTCAGTCAATAGGTCATATATACAGGGGTTTTGGGGTCTGGGCTAGAGTGGTTTAAAATGGATCTTTCTAGTCATGGAGTTAACGTGAGTGAAGCAAATCTGTAATATAACTGCACAGCGTTAGAGTACCCAGCATCAAGAAGCTTGAAATGAACCCTAAGGAAATTGATGTTTGAAAAGCAAGTTGTTTGACCAGGTGAACAATATATTGTCCTGATAGGACAGATTTTTTTCCCAGAAGGAAAATTTTTGTCCAGATAAATTGGTTTACAGTAATTTCCTGAAGTTAAGCTGTATCAACACAGATAGCCTCAATTCTCAGTCCTAATAGTTAAATTATATGAACGAGAGGCTCCCAGTTCTCATATTTAGGGGGAAAAAAGCCAAAACAAAGGAAAACCGTATACTTTGAAGCCCCAGTTCACATTCCAGTTTTTCTGCTTTCTAAATATTTAAGCATCAACAGATTCATTAATATTGTAAAAACATACATATAATGTATATTGTATCTTACATGTTTTTTTATCAATATTAATTTAATAACACATGTAAGGAATCAAAATTGGTAACTGTCACATAGAAGTTTAACACTTAAAGCAGGTTTCTTCTTCCTTGAGAGGATTAAAACAATAAGGGGTACAATGAGAATTATATTTTGTGTCTGCTGAATGTAGGGGATAACAATACATTTCCTTTTATGTTTGCAAGGCAAACTGCTTCTGCACTTGTGACTTGTATTAAATTATGTTGATTGTTGCCATGTGAGAACTTTATAAAACAGAATATTTGAGAAACACGTTTATGATAGTTTTATTGAATTAAATCTTATCTTTAGTTACATACCTTAATATTTATATGTTATAAACTTATAGTTTGAGTTTCAGAAAATTTATACAGTTGCTCAACCACTACTATGAGTGAGTCTTAGAACATTTCAAGAATCCCAAAAATGTCTTTCTTGTCAATTTGTGATCAATTCCCACTACTACTCCTGGAAACAGGCAACCATTCATATGTTTTCTGTCATAACAACATGAGTTATGAGTTTTGCCCTTTCTAGAAATTTCCTATAAATTAAATCATACAGTTTGTAGTAATTTAAGTTTTCCTTCTACTTAACATATCTCTCTAAATTATCCAGGCCATCTCAGGAGTCAGGTATTACCTCCTTTTACTACTTGGTAGTATTCCCTTATATAGATATACCACATGGCATTTATCAATCACAAGTTGATGGGCATTTCAGTTGTTTCTAGGATTTGGCTACTAGGAATAATGCTGCAATAAACATTCACATAAAAGTCTTTCTGCAGATGTATGTTTCCTATTTCTGGGGCATATACCTAGAATTTAAATTGCTATATCATCTGATAAGGGTTATTATGTTCATCATTTTTGGAAGCTAAAAAAATGTTTTCCAAAGTGTTTGTACAGTTTTATGTTCCTGTCAGCAATGCATGACATTCCAGCTCCTCCACAATCTTGACAATACTTACTGTCATTATTTCTAATTTTTGATATGTATTTGTAGTATTATCTTACTGTGACTTTAATTTGCATTTTTCTAATGACAATAGTGATGAACATCTTTTCAAAAACTTATTGGCCATTTTCATAACCTCTTTTGTGAAGTGTCCGCTTGACTCCTTTGCTCATCTTTTAATTGGATTATATCTTTTCTTTGTTCAGTTTTATAAGTGCTTAATATATTCTTGATACAAATCTTTGTTCAACTTTGTCTTACAATTAATTTTACCTAATCTGTGATTTGCCTATTCCCATTTAAATATTCTTTTTAAAGAAAAAAACCCCGCAAATTTGACATTGTCCAATTTGTTTATTTTTTATATGGTTTAAATTTTTGTGCTGTATGAAATCTTTGTATCACCTGGGCTTACATATATATTCCTCCAATTTCCTATGGAAGTTTTATAGTTTAACTTTTACCTTTAGATCTGTCATCCATTTTGAGATGTTTTGTGTATAGTAAAAGGAAGTGGTGAAGATTCACTATTTTCCATACTGATAACCCATTATTCTACCACTTATTAGAAAGAATAACCTTGGCCAACTTTATCAACACTCACACAAGATAGAGTCTATTTCTGAAATTTTTAAATGCTCCATTTAACTATATGTTTGTGCCTGTTCCAATATTGTGCTATCATGATCCCTGTAACTTTAGAGTAAATCTTAATTTCGATACCAAGTAGTATAACTCTTCCAATATTTTCTTTTTAGAATTGTTTTGCCTCTTCTAAACCAGGTATTCCCATATAAAATTTAGAATATTCCACAAAATGGATGCTGGAATTTTGATAAAGTTTGCATTGTATCTATAGATTAATATGAAGAGAAATGACACCTTAGCAATATTGAATCTCTTAGTCCAGAAACATATAAATCTCTATTTATTAAGATCATCTTTAATTTATAACTTCCTGTCAGTAAATTGAAAGTTTCTACCACTACTCCAGACTGAGACCACCAGCTCCAGCTAGTACATCTGCAGGATTTTGTTGCCACACTAAACTGAGTGTGTCACCTCCAATAATGTTGCAAGATGGAGATGGAAATTTTATCAGGTCACATTCAAACAAAAAGGCTTCATTCCTATTGTTTTTACCCAAATGAAGTAACAGTTTTTTGTTGAGTAAACACTATTGAGAGAATATTCTTACTGGTAGCTAGCATTTGTGGGATTCTAGAGATCAGAGACAGTGACACTGTTTATTCCAGACTAACTTCTCAAGAATGTTGCTAAGCTTCTAACAGCCTTGGAATATAGATATAGTGTCTCCCTCTGGAACAGAGAGGGTAGATTTGTTTGTAGTCCAGGAGAGCAAAGACATTATCTGTCCCAGTCAAAGATAGGTCAAATCACATTTTGGTATAAGATTGGGGTTTCCTAAATTCAGTATCCCTTAGCGGTGATGCAAACCCATTGTGTATACATCCATCAGGACCTGTGAGAGAGACAGGGTCATAGGGAAGCAAAGTAAATATGAAGCTTATGCTTGCTACTTTGATTAGTAAAATACTTTTTCTCAGTCCTAGGAATCTCATGTCTTCCTCCAGCATCCATGAATCTGTGATAGGCTAACATATTAGTTTGCAGGAAAGGTAAAATCTTAGACCCTTCACAGTTCTTAGAAACACTTTTCAAGTTTTATCTGCCTTTGGTCATTATCTAGAATTCTTAAATTGTTTTTGAAAATTTGGTCCAGCTTTATACATGTGATCTGCAGAAGGAAACTGCCCTCCTTGAATCACCATTACCAGAGTTACACCTAAAGAATGCTTTTTAAAGCCAATAATTCCTTTCTTACCAATATGTTTATATCTAATAACTAAGCATATTTTATTTTCTATATAAAATTAAAATTCTGTAAAGACCCCCATTTATCGTGGTGTTTCTGTAGTAGCTGTGAGCAACTAGCTGATAAAACGAACATATGCAAGAAGTCTCAACATCACTTAAAATACAGTGTTATATAGTAAAATTATATACTGCTATATAGTTAGGTGCCCCATGTATATTAGTTTCCTATCATTGCTATAATAAGTTACTAAAACCTGGATGGCTTAAAACAACAGAAATATATTCTTTCATGGTTCTGGAAATCATAAGACTGAAGTCAAGGTGTTAAGAGAGCTGTGTTCCCCTCAAAGATTCTAGAAGAGATTTTAGATTTTTGCCTCTCCTCTTTATTATTGGCATTCCTTGACTTGTAGTGAAATTGCTCCCGTCTCTGCCTCCATCTTCACATAGCCTTTTTTATGTATGTCTGTCCCAGAGCTGTTTCTTTGTTATCAAGGATACCTGTCTTTGCATGTATATATATCATGCAGTGAATATCAAAATCAATACAACCTCAAGTTTTGAAAGGTTTTAATGCATTTTTTTATTTGAATTTTCACAACATTTAATATAGGAAATTTTCAAACTTACAGAAAAGCTTGGAACGAATTTTACATTAGCTACCATATATCATTTACTTAAATCTTGTTAATGGTGATTAATTTTTCAATAGTCTTCCATTTTCCATCAATTTGAAGTTTTTGAAATTAAGCTGAAGATGTTATGACAATACACCATTGAATATTACAACAAACATCTCCTAAGAGAAAGGACAGTCGTCTGCAGATTTTCAAAATGATCACATCCAAAGTTTAACACTCATATAACTACCTTACTGACATAGAGCTCGCATTCACATTTCAATAATTGTTTCAGTGATACCTTCATTGGTCAAAACCCCATTCCCCCGACACCACCTCCCTGCAGAAACCACACAGGAATTATGCATTATGTTTATTTAGTTTCCTTTTCACTAGCAGTCTACCAATTGACTTTGCCTTTCATATTTTCAAGACCTTTGAGAGTCTTGAAGGTCTAAGTCAATCATGTACAGTGTATTACATAGTCGGGATGTTGTCATTGCTTCCTTATGATTAAATACAATTACACATCTTCAGAAAGGCATTACACAAGTGATGATTCATATTTCCCATTTCATTACGAGAGGCAAATATTAGCATGTTTCATTTTTAGTTATGCTAAATATGATAATCTGGTTAAGGTGCTATGGATCATGGTTATTTCAAAAGTAGGTATTTTTCCCCTTATAAAAATGGCACATGAGTCGATACTTTGAAACCTTGTGGATAACCTGTTTCACACTACCTTTACTAATGATTTAGCATCCATTGATGATCTTTGCCTGTCGCAGTTATATTAAGATCTTCAAATGAGTGATTTTCTGTTAGCCTTTTTCCATCCTTCTCTCCTTCCTTCCTTTCCCTTCATCCCTCCCTCCCTTCCTTTCTCCCTCCCCCACTGCTTCCCGCCTCACTTTCTTTCTCTTGAAATATCATTATGCATGCATTACAAATTACACTTTTTAAAATAAATTTACCTAGTGGGAGGCCCTTCAGTCTAGATCTAAATGTGTTTATTTTCCTTGGTGTATTTTGGTCTAGCCCCTTTCAGTGATCAGAGCAAAAAAGTATGTATATGTGTGAATGTGAATGCAGATACATGGCATCACATATATTGCAATATACATTGTTATATGTAAAATTTATGACATATATATAGTTAGATAATATATATTTGATTAATGCATATATCATATATACACAGACACACACACACATTTATATACATGTGAATACGCAGCTTGGTTGAATATGGCCTAATTCCGTCTATAAAAAGTGTTCCGTTTTGAATTCCATCAGCAAAATATAAGATTTTTAAAGATTCCCAACAGTGTTCTGATTTGTTTTTCACATCTGATACACCAGCTATTATTTAGCATAATTCTGATTGGTATTTCTCTTACTCTGTATATAGTTGAGTATATCTCATATGTTTAAGAGCCATTTGTGCACATATTTTGTTTTCAGAATAATTTTTCATGTATTTTTCCCATTTTTCTATCGATGATTAGTCTTTTCTTCTGCATTTTCAGAGTTCTTTGTAACTTTAGTAGTTTAGCCTTTTATAGTTTATTTTTTATATATAATACAAACATTTTCTCTGTCATTTGTCTTTTGGTTTTGCCTTGGTCATTGTACATAGAACGAAAGAATTTTTTTTCTTTCAGTGCAACTAAATTTTAAATTACAGTTAAAGAGATTTTCCCCTAATTTCTTGTGTTTTTTATAGGGTTTTCTTTTTTTGCATTTAGATCTCTCATTCTTGTGGAGCTTTGATAGTTGTGCGATAAGAAGGATAGGTCTCTGTTTACGCTTTTCCACACAGCTGTCCAGGTGTCCCAAAACATTTTCTTAGTATTATTTCACCCATGCTGACTTTTACATTACTGAAATTTTATTATATACTGGAAACTAATTTTGAATTTTCTTGTATTTTCCACTGGCCTAACTATTCATATGCCCATTTCATACTATTTTGGTTTTTGAGGATTTAAAGTACTTTTTATTACCTGGTTGGACTAGTTTCCCCTCAGTGATATCTTTTTCAGGGACTTCCTTGCCTTTCTTGAATGCTTGTTCCATATATATTTTAATATCATTCATTTACCCACAAAAATCATACATTGAAATTTATGTTAACTTGGAGATATGTGACATTTTCATAATATTCTATCACCATATCTAAGAGCATGAGATGTTATTTAACTTACTTTATATTTTTCCGAGTGTTTTCAAAGATTTCCTCTTGTAGGTTTCTCTAATATCTAATTAAGCTATTTATGTATATGTAATCTTTATCTTCTACTATTATGGAGTTTTCTTTCCCATTGCATCTTCTAACTGGTCATTATTTGCATGAAAATTTGTATGGAAAAAATCTGTATAAAAGCTATGATAGTTATGTTAATTTTAGATACTTTAGCTAGTTGGATTATTATATGATTGTATTAGTTTTGTCATTTATTTTCTGAGGTTATCTAGATACACTGTCAAATTTCCTGAAAATGAAAATAATTTTCATTGCAGATTATGGTGATTCTAATTGTTTCTTTTCTGATGCATTGAGTAATATATAAATAAAATGTTAATTAGAATGCAGTAAGCAGGCATTCTTGTACCAACTATAGAGATGGCCTTTATTTAGTGAAGTGTTTCTTCATTTAGTAAAATGTAGATGTTGGGATTAAAGTGTGTGTGTGTGTGTGTGTATTTATGTGTAAATTATCTTATTATTATTTTTTAATCCAGAATGGGTATTGTTTTTTTAATCTAAAGCTTTTGTATCATAAGCTCCTGTAGAGACATTTTTCTAGTATATCTCCCCTTCTAATACAACGTTTTATTTTGAAATGTAAAATTCAAAAAAGTTACAAGAAAAATACAGAGAGTCTGTGTATAGTTCACCCAGATAATATCTTACATAACATGGTACATTGTCAAAACCAGGGAATTAACATTGATACAATATGAGTAATTCATATTTATAGTTCACCAGCTTATCCATATACTCTTTCTTGGGAGGGAATTGTGTGTTCCATGACATTTTATCACAGGTATAGATGTGAGTAGCCATTGTCACATTCTGCATAGAATTTGTTCCATCCTCACGTAGACAGTTCATTGTGTGACCCCTTGGGAGTTACATCTTCTCTCCTTTCCTAACCTCTGTACAATATTTCTGTTCCACTACTAGAATTTTATTCTATAAATGGAATCATATAACATGTAACCTTTTAAGATCGGCTTTGTTTTATTTTGTTTTTTTTTTTTCATTCAGCATGTTCCCTTGAGATCTATCCAGGGCTTGCCTGCATCAACAGTCTTTTGCATTTTATTGCTGAATAGTATTCATGATACAAATATACCACAATCTAATCATTAACTGTTGAAGGACATTGTGTTATTCACAGTTTGGGTCTATCACAAATAAAGCTGCTCTGCACAGTCATGTACAGATGTTAATGTAAAAAATAAGTTTTTATTTCTCTAGGATAGACATTCAGGAGTGTGTTTGCTGGATCATATAGAAGTGCATATTTAACTTCATATGAAACTTCCAGTTTTCAAGGGTAGCTGTAACATTTTACACCCCCACACCAACATAGATGCTCTCCATCCTTAGTAATACTTTGTATTATCAGAGTTTTCTTTTTAATTTTAGCCCTTTGAATAGGTGTATAGCTATATCTCATCTTAAATTTTACTTTTGTTTCTCTAATAGATAATGATGTTGAACATTGTTTCATGTCTATTTGTTAACCATGCATCTTCTTTTGTGTAAGAAATTATCTTTCTTACTGAATTTAAGAAGTTCTATGTATTGGATACATGTCTTTTGTCTTGACAATACATGATTTGCAATTATTATCTCCCTGTCTGTGGCTTGCTTTTCATTCTCTTAACAGGGTTCTTGCAGAGCAGAAGTTATAAATGTTGGTAATGCCCAATATAGTGTTAGTTTTCTTTCTTTTAGGGTCATGCATTTTTGAATCATGTCTATGAACTCTACTTACCTGGGGTCATAAAGATTTTCACCTGTTTTCTAACTTTACATTTTAAATTCCAATCAATAATTCATTTTGAGTTAATTTTTGTATGAAGTAGGATACCCAATTTCCCCAAAACATTTTGTTGAATAGATTGTCCTTACAGTGTATATTGGCTAAGTTTAAGGATATTCTAGTACTGTATCAAAATCAGGGACTTTAACACTGACACAATACTATTATCCAATCTATACACCCTATTTCAGTATGACACTTATTTTAATAATGTCTTCGTAATAACAGAAGATGATGAAGAAGCAAAAGGTAAAGAAGAAGGAGGAAAGAAAGGGGAGGAGAAGGAAGAGGAAAATAAGAGAAATACTAAAAGGAATGAAAAGAAAGAAGAAATTTATATATTTTTTCTGGTATAAAATCATATATTGTAGTTAATGGACATAGTTCTTCAATTTCTTTTTCTGAGCCTTTCTTTGTTTTTCTTGATATGGGTGTATTTGAAAATTATCAGCCAATGTTTTTTATGCTTTGCTTAATTAGGTTTGTTGAATGCCTCCTCATGATTAGTTTCTTGCATTTTTAGCAATTATACTACAGATGTAATCTTTTTCTCTCTTAATTATTCTTAAGGAGACTCATGATTTTGGTTTGGCTAATGATCAGTAATGTTAACTTTATTCATTTATTTAATGAAGCATCTTTCCCGGTTTCTCACTGCTTCAGATAGAATTTTTCCTTACTAGTAACTAAAAAAAAATATTGAAGAAACATCCTTTGACTCTATACAGTATACATTGTAAAATTTTCACCCACTAAGTTAGTATTCATGAATTTTTAAAATGTGAGTTAAGCACATTTATGTTACTATATTTAATTGGTACTTTTATCCATAATTCCTGTCTTACTGTCATTTGTATCTTCCTGTTTATGTTATTATTTCTCTGTGTGGTTTTCCTTGCTTTATTGGATTTTTAAAATTATTTTGGTATTTTCAGAAGTTTGTGTTTATATTTAGGTACTCGCCATTATAATGGCAATCAGGTACTTGCCATTACTATTTTTAATAGTGACATAAATACCCTTAGGTATCTATTATTTGACTGCTCAGCTTAAAATGATATCCTTTGATGTCAACCTATTGTGTATACATTTTAAAAATGAACTTATTCTACTTAATTTTTCTCTTATTTATTTGGTTGTATTATTTCTTCCTTTTCAAAGCATATAAATGTTACATACTGTTCTACCCCACCTTTGATATCATCTTATGTATGCTGTCTAAATTCATTGGACTGAATTGTCCCCTGTCATCCTCAGTTGGATGATGTATTTCTTCTAGAAGACTTAAGTGTCATGTGTGAGTATAGTACTCCCTGAATTATTGCATATTTAAGTTGTTTTAACTATAAGCTGTATCCTTAAATGCAGTTGAGATAGATATATATTGGCTTTTCTTAAGACAAATTTTGATGCATTTGAAAAATGGGAGACACATGTCTTAAAAATTCAAGTATTTTTTAGCTTGGACAGTTAATTTCAAATATAAAATGCATTGGGCCTATACATGTATGTCTCTGATACTTGGAGCTTCTTAGATGATAAAGTTAGGGAAAAATTTTATTTAGAAAATGTTACCCATTTTAAGAGATACTTTGATACGGAATGTCAAAGAGTTCAGGAACTTGATGCTATTATCATATATTAATGAAAAAAAGAGTGGTTTTTCAACTTTCAAATTTTTAAAATTTCTACATTAATTATAATAGAAACATTGCAGGTTAATATTTCACCTCTTGGGTAGAATTTAAGCTCTGGTGCACAGAGAATATAGATGAGAAATGTGAAGATAGTCTGGATCAGCCCCTGGGACCTATCAGAGCCTCTAATCATTTAGTAATCTGAGAGAGACTTTCCTTCCACAAGGGAGCTGGACACTAGAACAAAAATAGAAGCTGCCAATCCTCATAAAGTTTGGGCTCCATAGTCCCAGAGTATCACTTCTGCTGCTTTCTCTTTATCAAAACCAGGCAAGAGTCAAGGGGAAATAAAGTCTACCTCTAGATGTAAGGAATGGCATGGGCTTACAAGGCTTACAAGAGTGAAGGGGCAGCCATTTTTGAAGACTATTAGGCAGACGTTTTCATTTTCCTTGGAAAATTTTAAGTTTCTTGAGGGCTGAGATCCTGTCATATAGTTTTATATTCCTCACAGCACTTCACCTAGTATTAATAAATAATATTTGATTGTTGTTTGGTTTCCCAAAGTGTTCAGTTAAACTTTTGTCTGACTATTATGAAGTCTGGCAATAACTATAGTATTCTAATAAATGGCACATAGTATACTGACATGCATAACCACTGTTTTTTAATATGGCATCTGTAGTTTCCACGTGGAGAGATATATGTCATTAGAAACACAATACAAACAATTATGTAACTGCTATTATAATGAGAGTTTTTTGTTAAGGTGAAGGTACTAGAATTTCTTTTATGCACTATGTCCAGATTACATTTCATTTGAAAAGCTTAAAAGAAAAGAGAAGATCAAGAAGGAGAATTGGGAAGTCAGACAATATATTATTTGATATAATAGCCCTTTAAATTCAATCATCGGAGAAAGGTAAAACCAGAGAAAGTTATACCCACAGTTAAATATAAGGTCACCTATACCCATTTAAAAATAATGTCTAACAAGAAATGTTCTGTGATGATAATTTTTACATACCAAAGTGTTCTCCTAAGAAATTGTACTTCTAATGATGAGTTTATACCATGCCATAATAATACAACTAATAGTCAAAGTTTGTTGAATCATGCAAACAATATTCTTTAGTACATTGAATGCTTAAGTTAAAGTACAGGTTTTTATTATTTTTCTTTATCTTCTTGTATTCTGCCCTAACAAATGCCACAGTTCTTAGACATTGTGGAGTAAATGGAAGTTTTCACCCAGAATTTCCAGAATTTCCCACCCAGCCTTTGTCTATTTACATACCAATAGATGTTTACCAAGGCAGATCCTCAGGTCAATCTAGGGCAAGGGGTGTAGAGAAAACAGCCATTCTCTCCTCCTCTCTATTCCTGTTAGCCTGGTGCCCACCAGTCACCAGGGACCCACACATGGAGTTCCTGCTGGAAGGTGCTGGAAGGTGCAGGCAGTGGGAGAGAGCACATGCATGCAGCTGGAGGGGACAATTGGAGTGAGGGCTGCCTAGTGAACTCAAGTGAGCTGTGAGCAATAAAAATTCTTTTCCCAATCTGCCCTTCCCTTGTTCTCCTTCATTTTCATGGGATTCATAGGGAACGTGATCCAGGTGGGGAACCCTCCTTATTCCCAGAACTACAGACATAATGGATATTCAATAAAATTAATTAATAGTTATTAGATATTGATATTTATTACATTTGATTCCTTAATAGAATTTTGATAAACCTAGGCCAAATTAAATATTTTAAATCCTGTTTAAATGAACTATCTTTTAATATTTTGTAAAATGAATACCTAATCTTGGTTCCTTCTTTTCTAGGGGGTAGGAGCTAAAAATGGCATTTTACCTCTTCCAAATTTTTCAAAAGGAAGTTTATATATAAAACCAACATATTCCATAAATATTTGTAACATCAATATTCTAAGAAACTGAATTACACAGTAGAAAGTGCACTTAACGGTAAAAAAGATAGAGGTTCATATTATGATTCTTCATTCTGCATTTAACAGTTAAAACAGTAGATAATTTATTTACCTTCTGTGATTCTTAGTTTCCTAAATTTTTTCAATGATCAACATGTGGTGTTGGACAGATAAAATCAAGTAACATATGTGGAAATAACATAAATTTAATTAATTTTTTAGCTTCTTGACATATTGATGATATTTTTATAAACACAGGACCTTGTAAACATATGACCTTGTAACAGCAGGAGATTCTTAAGGGTTTGGCAATTGGGCAAGAAAACATAAACTGAAGAAAATATCACTTTTAGTTGTGAACTGATGGAGCTAAACTGCATACAGATTTCAGCATGACAGCATCTGGAGAACTTTTAAAAGCCTTTTTCATGGATATCTGTAATATACTCACATGCCTCCCCTTTCAGCATGCAGCAACTAAATGCTCTCTCTAACAAGTTGTGTTTTGGTGAGTCCAATGTACTCTCTTCGATTCAATTTCATTTGTTTAATTGGTTTATTCATACTTTACTAAAAAACTATTGTGAGGGTCAAAATAAATACACATGAAAACCCATTGTAAAACATGAATTAAAATTAACCAAGGAATTCACTTCAAGAGTGTGAAAGCTTTAGTCTGCCCTCCTTTCATAGACGAAAAGTTTTTTATGCAATAATTGAGACAATAGTAGCTATTTAATGATTCAGTTTTCCCCTTTTTTGTGGCAATTAACCTTTTCTTAAACTATCATCTACTCAGATATAAAATGGATTACAAGCGGCATGCCCTTATCATGAGATATAAAGATTCATAAAGAGTAATGTGGCAGAATATGCCTGCGGTGGCAGCATGCGTCTCTAGGAAGACTACTGAGATTTTGTTTGCTTTTGTCATATTCAGTTTGTCAATTCCATTTCATCTTCTGTTAGCCAAATGTAATATTATCTATTTCGTGTAAAAGCCAGGAGACAAAGCATCTAGATCATCCTTTCTTATGGTAAGTTTTAAAAAATATCTTACTCACTTAAAAGTTCTTTGGATAATATAATAATCTTGCCAAGTTGCCTTAGTGGATAACAGGAACACTCAGCTTTGTGTCTCCCTAAGTATAAGTGAGCGATGACCTCATTTAGTTTTAATAGCATATTTAGGTGATTGTTTGATTGACGCATTTTATGTTTTTATTACTTTCACAAAGAGTCATTGACAAGAACATACACTTATGGCTGGAATGTATAAGCAGGTGTGAGAAGTATGTGTATCAATTTGGTTGAAAATATAGCGCAACCCCCACAGTGTACAGGACAAAAACCTGCATGAAGATATTATTTTGCAAACACAGTGGCTCCTTGCTATTGTATGCCAGCTATATTTTTATGCTTTTTGCAAAATTGAATTTCCAAAAGTTATATCATAAAGCAGGTGGCCATAAAATCAATTGAATTTCCTCAGAAACAATGCTGTATGTAGATGTGAAGCTCTTTATAAAAATTTGTTCTTATAGTAGCTATAAACTAACAATAAGTCATGAAATTAAAACATTACAACCTTGGAAATATACAATTATTTGAATAGAAGATACACGTTTTTATAATCATACTACTTCAAAGCTAGATATCCTAAAGATCAGAGTCCAATCTCCTAATTTTAACATGAGGAAATTTGAACCCAGGTAATTATATACCCAATGTTAACCATCTAGTTGGTGATAAATATAAGATTAGATGCTAGATCTCTACATTCTCAGAGTAATTGTATTCTAATTACTTAGACCAACTTCCATTACAAAAATAAGAAAGTTGAGTGATTTACAAGTGAGTTAGTTTGAAGAGAAATCATGTCTGGCAGCTATTGTATTAGGTCTTGCACATGCAGAGCTCATACACTTTAGAGGAATTTCATCTACAATTAGATTGTAAGACTTATTTTGTAAGAAATATGTACCAATTCCCAGATAAAAACAAAATGCCTCAAAGAATGGAAATTTACCACTTTTATTCCACATTCTACTAGAAAAGGAAGGGATGAATAAGGATTACATGTCCAATTATCCCTGGAGTGGATATGATTAGGAATTTGTACAACTGCCCTTCTATTGTTTTTTAATTCACTCATTTATTCAACAAATATTTATAGAACACTGACATATGGCAGGATTTGTTTTAATCCTAGGCATTCATAGTAAAAAATTTCATGACTACTTACTTAATTTTTTTCTTTATGTGTCTTCATTATTAAATTCATGACTGCTTATTAAATACTTTCACAGAGAAATAATTCGAAGAAAGTGTCGTAACCCCACAAGGTAGCTGCTTTGCAGTCTTCAGCGTGGAAAGTTTTTACTTACTATGGCACTATAGCTGCATCTTATACACAGTCCTACAACATTCAGAGAGGCACACAAAGGAAGGTTGTGCTCTTCATAATAGTAGGAAATCGTTCTTCAAATACACTGGTCTTTACAAACTGGATCATTCTACCAAAGGCCCTAAGGAAATATGAAGCTACATATGTTCTTTGGTCTCTGGTCTCTACGGAGGCACCTCAGTTTCTTCTTTCCATCCAGCCCCTGGAATGGAAAATTCCCAGGGTTAGTTGGTTGGTTGAAGGAGGATTTAGTTATCACTTTTTAAGGTTAAATATTAAAGTAGCAAACTAAACGTCTAAAGATAATGATTGTGATGGATTTGAGGAAGCAGTTATCTCTTTGCAAGTGAATCTCTTGATCAAAGCTTTTCCTTCTCTTGCTCTCCTCTCTCCTTCTCATGTTTAATGACAGAATGAAAAGGAATAGGGATTTGCTTGTCCTGAAAGACCACCAGCAGGGCCAGGGCTGTTGGATAAAAGTGGGAGGGAGCAGTCTTCATCCTTTGCTGCGCTGGAGGGTGGGAAAGCATGGACAATCATGGGCCAGTTGTCCTCAGTACTTTCACATCAGCTGTTGAAGCCCTCCTCTTGATCGTTGCTACGAGTTTGAGTTTGCTGACAGCATGGGGTTGTGCTATAGAAACAATGTACAGTCAGAAAAAGTCTGAAAAGTGAAGAAGAGCAGTTAATTAGCAGTGGTGAATGAGCTGAGCAGGCAAAAGGGGGACTGCCATACCTTGAGAAATTTAGCCGAATGAAATAACTTGCACCTTCGTGACAGCAAAGGGTATCTGCAAAATATGGTTTTTATAGTCCGAGACTTCATTCTTGCCTCAAAGTTCCTTATACTCATTTTTGCCTCAAAGTTCCTTACATAGCAGAGAGGTTTATCATTCACCTACCACTGTCACAAAAAAACTTTCTGTTAAACTTTACAGTGTTTGCAAAGCATTTACATATTTCTTAAAGGTGAATGTGTTCCACCAGATTTACATAAACACTATTAGGGTGAATACGTCTCCTCAGCCATTTTCTCTTTTCAATGTCTTTCAGTTTGCAAATATTACCTCTGAAATGTAAATAGAACCTCTTCGTCCTCCTACTCTGGCATAGACTCTCAACTCTGCCGCTGAAACAAAAATGGAATTAACCATGCAACCTAGCTGAGGTCCCCTTTTTAAGTTCCTATAATAAAGAATCCTTCGTGAGCTACAAATTTGACACAGAAGTCTGAAAGGTATAGGGAGCACTGCAAACTCATTTAATGTATACAATTCCCAGGCCTTTTTAATAGGATTTTTAAGCATAATGTCTTATATAACCGCACCGAAACAGTAGTGTTTCAATTGTAGTCTTTTATCATCAGCAGGAAACTAGAAAATAGTGTTTTCTACGCTAAAGAAAAATTTGCTGGTGAAGACACTTTTTATGGTTGAGCTCCTTATAGATTTTTTCCACTTGTAAGGAGAAAGTGGTAGTAACCATCTCATATTTTAACAGAAGAAGTAGAAGGAAATATATCCATTTGCATAGGATTGCATTGCATTGTATTGGGTCCGGAAAGAAACTCTTCAATCTCCAGAGGTTTTGTTTACAAAGATAGTTTCTATATACTTGGCAATAACTTCAGTCGCTCTGTAGTTTGCAAGCCTTCAAAAAATATGAGATTGATATTGTTCCAGGCATACAATGGTGCAACTGCTCTAAAGAAAACCTTTCCCTCTCCCTGCTTCAGATTTAAAGGGATAGCCAGTGGATAGTTTAAAAAGATGAAGCTCTTATTATATTATAAAGTTTAATGGTATGAGGAATAAAATTCTGCTCATGAAATTTGTGTGACCACAAACAGCAATATACTGCTTTCTTGGAAAATGCAAACATCCAAGAACTTCTGAACAGCCTGTAGATAATAAAAACCAAGCATCTATAAGACCTAATTTAGTTCTGTAACTTCCAAATAAAAAATATGTTACTTGAAAATCTTGTCTTCCACTGGAATAAGATCAAGGCCAAGTTTGCGGGTTAAGATTGATATTCATAAGAAATATAATGAAATTCCTTTGATTAATGAAGGGCAGTTTTAACATAAATGCACAGGTAAATTTCGTTAATGAGGATGTACTGAAAGTTTTATAGTAATGATACTAACAGCAATATTGACCATATTATAAAACATTGAGGGTGTATTATTTTCTAGATACTGTAAGGGATATTTTACATACATCTCATTTATAACTAGACCAATCTTAGGGAGTACTTTTATCCTCAATTTGCAGGTAATTTAAAGTGACAATTCTAAGATAACATATGTCTAGTAAAAGATAGAGTTGAAATTCAAACTCTAGTCGCTCTGATTCCATAGCCTCTGCTTGTGGCAATTGTTTTGACTATACAATGCTGTATCATACACCACTCCAAACATAGTGGTATAAAACAACAATAATCACTTAATATTATTGTTCATGGTACTGGAGGTTAACTGAGCAAAACTAAGAGGTTCTCCATGGGTCTCTCACATTGCTGTGCTCAGACAGTGGCTAAGGCTAATGTTACCACAAAAGATTTCTCACTCACAGGACATGTGTAAATTTGTTCACGACATTGACACATGATCTCTTCTTGTAGTTTGGGCATTGAATTCTAAAGGAGAGTGTCTCAAAGTGTACATGAAGTTTTATTATCATCTCTAAAGTAGCCTTCAAACTCATGCAGCATCCCTTCTGCTGTATTCTGGTTATTAGAAGTCACACAATAAGGCCAGCATATTTTCAGATGGAGAAGAAACATGGTTCATTTCTTAATAGGATAAGTGTCAAAGAATTTGTGAACATGTTTTAATTAATATTTTTAATCATTGCAAAATACATATAAAGTTTGCCATTTTAGTTATGTTTAAGTGTACAACTTAGTGACTTTAACTGCATTATATTTTTGTGCAATCATCACCACCATCCACCTCCAGAACTCTTGCAAAACAGAAATTTTTACCCACTGAGAATAACTGTCCATTTCCTGTTCTCCCAGCTTTTGGAAAACACCATTCTACTTTCTGTCTCTTTGAATTTAACTTCTTTAGATTCCTGTATAAGTGGAATAATACAGTATTTGTCCTTTTGTGACTAGCTTTTTTCACTTCACATAATATCATCAACATGTTGCAGCATATGTCAGAATTTCCTTCCTTTTTAAGATTGAATAATATTCCATTGTATGTATACACCACATTTCGTTTATGCATGCATCCATCCATGGATACTTAGGTTCTACCATCTTCTGATGATTGTGAATAATGGTGCTATGAACACGAATGTATAAATATCTCTTCAAGGAGTATAATTGCTCAATCACAAGGTAATCTATTTTTAATTTTTTGATAAATTGCCACACTGTTTTCCAAAGCAGCTGTACTTTACATTTCACCAACAGTGCCTGTGTTCCAGTTTCCCCTCATCACCAAGACTTGTTCTGTTGTTTGTTTTTTTTTAAGCCATCCTAATGGGTGTGAAGTGGTAGCTCAGTTTTGATTTGCTTTTCCTTAATGATTAGTGATAATGAGAATCTTTTCATGTGCTTATTGGCTATTTGTATATCTTCTTTGGAGAAATTTATATTCAACTCCTTTGCACATTTTTTAATCGGATTGTTTTTTGTTGCTGTTCATGATAGGAGTTCTTTATATATTCTGGATCTTAATCCCATATCAGTTTTATGATTTGCAAATATTTTCTTCCACTCTGTGGGTTGCCTTTTCATTCTTTTGATTGTGTCCTTTGATTCATAACAGTTTTAGATTTTGATGTAGTCTAATTAATCTTTTTTTCCTTTTGTTGCCTGTGCTTTTAGTGTCATATCCAAGAAATCATTGCCAAATCAGGTCTTCTGTAAGGTCTTTGCTTCAATTTGAGTTCTTTTTTTGTATGTAAGGTATGGTGTAAGGTAAGGGTCCAGTGTCATTTTTTTTGCATGTGAATACCCAGTTTTCCTAACACCATTTGGTGAAGAGACTCTCTTTTCCCCACTGAATGGTCTTTGTCAAAAGCCACTTTGACCATATGCGTAAGGCTTTATTTCTGGGCTCTGTACTCTGTCCCGTTGGTCTATGTGTCTGTCTTCATGTCAGTACTACAATGCTCTGACAACTATAACTTTGTGGTGAGCCTTCAGTCTTTCACCATGGAACATAAGGATAAGCTGTTGTGAGCATCTTTTAAGTTACCATAGCAATTTTTAATATTTTGTTTAAGTAATATCATTTTCACATTCAAAACTTTATTCATATTTGAGTCACAGGCCATCACTAACTATAACTTTTGTCGAGTTGTACAATAATGAAAATACAAAGAAAGAACACAGTCAAAGCAATCCAGGGCTGGTGACAAAAGTGCTAGCCAGGTTATCCCGGATGGTAATAAGAAATTAAGTTAACATTATTATATTCAAGATATGTCAGCTTATATGGAATTATTTTTACTTCTCCAAAGATTAGAGCTACCATCTTTATAAAATGAAGAATGAAGCCAATTAGTAATTTAAGATTATCATTGCAAATATAATTTGTCAATGGTAACTCACTTTTCGAATAAGTGAAGAAAGGATAAATTATTTATTAAGCAGAGTTGAGAAAATTCGATCCTGGTTTGAAAAAAAAAATTGATTTCAATCTTTAAATGATGCTGTTCCCAAATCCATTCCAAAAGGACTAAGGTATTAAGCAGAAACAATGAAGCCATCAAAGTATAAAAAGATTATAAGAAGATTGTTTTTATGATATTGGGGTGCAGAAAACCTTTCAAAGTATGACGCAATAGCAAAGATTGACGTACATGACAAAGTAAAAGTTAAAACTTCTGAATGGAAATGACACAAAGTTGAAAGGCAAAATGGAAAAATTGTCACATATGTATGCTAAACTTGCCAAAAAAATTTAAAGACTCCACAAACAACCCCCCCATCAAAATTCACAAATGGTATCAGGAAATCATTCAGAAAAAAGAATGATAACAAATGACCAATAGACATTTAAAATTGACCCAGCTGTAAATCGAGGGAAAACTATATTTTCCTGCTGGAGTTGCAAATATCAAAAGGCTTGGTGATATCTAGTATCTAAAGTGTATTGATTATTTGCCTAGTTTCTCTTCCATTCCTGATATTTCTCCACTTGACTCTTCATTGGAGGACAACTAACTCCTACAGCCTGCATTTCCCAGATACCCGTGTCAGCTGCCTTCCAGTTGAATTTGCCAAAGGAATGAATTGGTAGGAGACTCAAGGTTGGAGAGAAGAAACGTCAGGTTATTTCTTTCCCCTCTCTTTCTTTGGTTGAGTGACACCGTCTCCTTGGCTCTACTTTTAGCTGATAACTCCCGCTTCCTGACTCTGGTAACACCTCCTCCTTCCATGATCCCCCCACAGTGTCATACCCAGCAGGAAAGGAGCAGGAACAGTCTGACAGGGTGCAGCCAATCTGGGCATATGTTGTGTGGAGAGAATTGAAAAACCTCATTGAAACCAACTAAAAATCAGTCTGTTTTTTATATAACCACGTGATAGCAATTCTAAACAATGTCAGTGACATTAAAGAAACACTCCTCCCACCAAGACCACCACTCCCAACATACACCACAACCCCAGCCCCCACTGGGTAGACTACCAATCCAGTCTGAGGAATGATGAAGGCGGCTTCCTGCTGTTAGTCATCTCAGGGTTGCCTCACCATCCCTTTTGGTTTCTCAATTCTTCCATTATCTGCATCACAGATTTCCGGTTTTAAATTTAGAGGCTCCAGTTTTCCTGTTGGAACCCTAACTGATAGAGAATCTGGCGCTCTCTCTTATGGAGGGTATTAGGGAAAGAGGTTTCAACTCTTAGATGAAAATTTGGTCATATTTCTCCAATTTTCAATGTGCATTCACTTATCATGGAGGTGAGGGTGCCAGATAGAGAGGCTTATGTTTTCTAAAGCTGAATTTATTTTTGTATTAGTTACTTGAATTACCTATGAGTAAAATAATGCATTTCCAATTTGAAAAGAATAAAAATGACCACACTTTAAGCATATGTACTGCATGCTGCCAGCAAGAGGGAGCAAATGTGCATCTCTGATTGTCAGGGTGTGTCTAGAGAGGAGAAATTTAAAGAACAAACTAAAAAATCTTAGTTAAAGACAAGCATGACTAGAACACATCACAAAGAAGTAGAGGGAAGGAAGTAATCAATGGTGAGGGATGGACCTGCTTTGAGGTTGCAATTAATTTCCAAGAAAAGACTTAATAATGAGGGCCCTGCAATATATGAAGCCTGCTCTGAAGAAATAGGAAGTAGTGACCACACAAGCTCATAAGGGACATATTCCAGTTTTCTCAAAAGTTTAAGAGGTAGGCACACTTTTACACATCATTTTTATCAGGCTGAAGGAAGCCAGTGAAGTGAGAGCCATGTGGGTCATTGTAGAGCTGTGATGGATGATTTATAGCCAGATAAAAAAAGCACGCAGCGCTCACTGGTGCAAAACGCCACTTTCTCAGACAGTGTGATGCAGGCCCTGGGGAAGCAGTCATTGCAACTCTCCTGTGCAGGCAACGTGTTTGGTTCATAGCCTTACTTACTCACTGACACAGTATTGTGAGACGCAAAGTATTCATGTATTTGTCATCAGGCACACCCTGAGTTTGAGTCCATTCTCTCGAAGGCAGTAAGGCCCTCGACACATTGCTCAAGTTCTCTGAGATTCTATTTCTTTCACCTACAAAATGAAGATAACAATCCTTACACATCTTATTTATTGTATGAGGTACATAAACATTTCTTATAATGACTTAATACTCTTTTGTTATCCAAAACCCATATTTTGATAAATAGAATGGAATCCATTTATAGATTTCTGTATTCAACATTGGTTTATTGCCATTATGAATCTTCTCATTCAATAGCTGTCAAAAGTTGACTGCTGTAATGTTGGGCTCCACGAAATGTCTGTTACAGTTCAGACAGATTGTAACCAACTATATGTAAATATTATGAATATATGAAGTGGTGACACTAACATTTTATTCAGGAGATCCCCATATTACAATAAATGCAATCATCATTTTAAATACCATTAGCAGGAGTGGAGATAAGTCTTCACAAAATAACAAAAGTTTAGAGACATTAAAATGGCAGCAATCTGATTGAAAGATAATAGGTGAGATTCTTATCCAACTTTTGCACTATAAAAGTAATGATCAGTTTTATAAGATAAGTATTATATTTTTAATAATAAAGAACACACAAACACTTACTATGGGCTAGGTACTATTCTAAGCATATGACATAAATTAACTCATTTCATCTTACAAAAGCTCCATAAGGTAAGTATTATTATTTGTATTTTTATTATTATCCTTCCCATTTTACAGATGAGGAAAAAGTAGAGAGCAAGTATTTGAAGTTAAGAATATAGAAGTGTAAGTGTTTATTAGCTGAATTGTTAGCTTAAGAGTAGAATAACAATGGGAAACACAAAGCAGAGCTATGAGACATGGTGAGTGTATTTCAAGTGTTCTATCTTCAACATATACTTGAATTTGAAACAATGTTACTGTGGCAACTCTATGATGGTATTTCTGTGCCTATGTAAAGTTTTAGATTCCTTTTATTCACTACCACTTTTCTGAGAGATACTTCAGTGCCCGTTTTCAAAAGCTTTTACTGCATCTATTAAATTGATTATGAGACTTTTATCATTTCTATTATAACAAATGAGATTGATTGATTTTCAGATTGGTCTAATATTTGCATTCTTGGGATATATCCCACTTGATCATTATGCATTAGCCTTTTTATAGATACATATATACATTGTTGCATTTGATCTGCTAATACACTATTATGTCATTGTGTACGTGGGATATTGGTAATCTATAGATTTATTTGCTTCTAAGGTCTTAGTTTTTGGTAATGTCCTTATAAAATACACTAGAAAATAATCCTTTGCCTATTTCCTGTGAAGAGTTAATGTAGAATTCATATTATTTCTTCCTTAAATATTTGATAGA
This sequence comes from Phataginus tricuspis, assembly GCA_029783875.1. Classification (NCBI taxonomy): domain Eukaryota; kingdom Metazoa; phylum Chordata; class Mammalia; order Pholidota; family Manidae; genus Phataginus; species Phataginus tricuspis. The sequence continues at coordinate 28,412,245 of JAQQAC010010508.1, forward strand.
ATTTGACAGTGAAGTCATCTGAATTTAGAGGGTTTTATTGGTTTTTGTTTTGTTTCTTTTTTGTGTTTTTTTTCAAGGGGGCAGTTACCTTTAATTATTTTCTTTAATAGATATAGAGCTATTCAGTGCATCTATTACTTCTTTAGTGATCTTTGTAGCTTGAGCTTGTGTCTTTGAAAGAATTTTTTCATGTCCTAAAAATTATTTTGTTGACAGAAAATTGGTCATAATATTCTCTTATGATTCTTAAGCTCTAATGATCTATAGGATCTCTCAGTGACAACCCCTCTTCTGTTCCTGATATTGGTGATTTGAGTTCTCTTATTTTTATTGATCTGTCCAGCTAGTTGCTTATCAATTTTATTGTTTTCAAAGAACCAGGTTTGAACCAGTTAATTTTCATTATTGTTTGTTTGTCTCCTAATTGGTTTGTTCCCACTTTTATTTTATTTTTTCCTTTCTTCAACCTGTCTTGGACTTACTTTTCTTTTATTTCTCTTGCCTTTTGAGGTAGAATATTAGCCTGTCATATTTAGACTTTTCTTAGAGAAAAAAATTAAATTAAAGCTAAAAGATTCCTTCTAAGCACTATTGTAACTGTATTCCACAAACTTTGATATACTATACTTTTATTATCATTTGCTTTGAAATAGTTTCTACTTTTCATGGGCAGTATCTTCTTTGACAAATTGATTATTTAGAATTGTATGGTTTAATTTTCAAATATTTGGTGGTTTCCAAAATTTAGTATTGTTATTTATTCCTAATATAGTACCATTGTGATTTGAGAGGATACTTTGTATGTTTGTAGGTTTCATTTTAAATTAAATTGAATCTTGTTTTATGGAACAGCACATGGTTTATCTTAGTGAACATGTACACTTGCGAACAAATGTGTATTGTACAGTTCTTGCATCTGGCGTCGTATAAATATCAACTAGGTCAAGTGATTAAGAGTAGTGTTCAAATGCTCTGTGTCTTATTTAATAATATTTTTGACTAGTTCTTTTATCAAATCCTGAGAGAGGGGCATTAAAGTCTTCTGTGATTTGAGAGTTATTTGTTCTGCCATTTAATCCACTTCTTTTGAGGCTACATTACTAGGAATACAAACATTTTTCATGGTTATATCTTCCTGATGAATTGACCCCCTTTTGTGAATTTGAAATGTCTCTATATTTGGTAATATTCTTTATCTTGGAGTATATTTCTTCTTATATTATGGTCCTTTCAGCCTTCTTATGTTTACTATTTGCATGACATATTTTTTTTCTATTTCCTTTGAACCTGTTTATCTCTATTTAAAGTGTGTCTCTTATAGACAACAGACAAGTGGGGAATATATATATTTATTCCATTTTGATAATTTATAACTATCAGTTGGACTATTTAGCCCATTAGTATTTAACATAATTATTGTTATGGTTCAGTTTGTCTAAAAACTTATTATTTGTTTTGTTTGGTCTCTGATTTTTATTCCTCTGTTCTCCTTTCTTCTTTTAAATTATCCTTTCTTCTTTTTTTTTAGCATCTTAGCTATTCCTCTTGACATTATTTTATTGATTATTATAAGGATTACAATATACATCTTTAATTTTTTGCACAGCCTTCTTAGAGTTAATTTTTTTTACTTAATGTAGAATTATATCAACCTAGACCCTTTTAATACTCCCTTGCCTTTCTTTATCTTATGGCTTTCATAAGTTTTATACCTCCACACATCATCAAGCCCAAAAAGTAGTGCTAAAAGTTATATTTTCAGCAAACATATTAAAGAAACTAGGAGCAAATGTGGTTTAATTTAACCACAAATTTACTATTTCTAATGCTTTTCATTAATTCCTGACTATCTAAATATCCTCTGTTATCATTTTCCTTTAACCTAAAGAATTTATTTTAGCATTTATTCCTGTATGCATCTGGTGGTGGCAATATCTCTTAATTTTCTTCTATGAGAAAAAGGTATTTATTTTGCATTTATTCTTGGAGGGTATTTTCACCAGATAATATAATTCTTTGTTGATGTTTGTTAATCTGTTTTGTTTACCTTTCAGTCATTTAAGCAGTTTTCTAATGTCTTCTAATCTTCATGTTTTCTGTTTATCAGTCTGGTATATTTGGGATTACTTTTCTCCCTATATTTAATGTTCAGTTTCCTCTGGTATTTTCACGATTTTGCAAAATTTTTTCTATTTATCTTGTTTTTCAACATTTGATTTTTATGTGCCTAAGTGTAAACTTCTTCAAATTTATCCCTGGTGGGTTTCAATAGGCTTCTGAAGTCTGTAAATTTATGTTTTGCATTAAATTTGTAGGGTTTCCTGCCAGTGTTTTTTCAATTTTTGCTCTCTTCCCCTTTTGTGAGAGGAGAACTTTTGATATGAACCTACATGTCCTTGAGCCTTTGAACATCTGTCAGTTTTTTCTCTCTTCTTCTGATTGGATGGTTTCTATATATCTACCTTCAATTTCAGTTTTCCTTCTGTTATATCCCTTCGACTGTGAAGTGCAGCTAGTGAATTTCCTATTTTAGATACGTTTTGCAGTTCCAAAATTTACTTTAAATATTGCATTTGGTCCTTTCTGTGTTACTTCTTTGCTAATGTTTCCTATCCTGTTTTCTTCTTTGTTATGAGCATTTTTACATTACCTGACCACAAAGCATAGTTACATCAGCTTCTCTGATAATTTCCCATCCAGATCATCTCAAAATTGGCATCTGCTTATTATCTATTCTTGATACTGAGTCGTATATTCTTTTTTCCTGTATATTAAAGATGTCAAGTTTACTCTGGACATTTTAAGTATTATGTTATATAGGCTATGAGTTCCCCAATATTGCACCGGAAGTTCTGCAGGTTTTGTTTTATTGGGCAATTAACTTGCTTAGATTCCAACTTTAAAATGTTGCACAGTGACATATGGCAGTTTAGATGCCAGTTCAGTTCTTTCAGCTTTCATTGAAAGCTACTTTCAGTTTTCCACATGCAGGTTCAGGGGTCAGGTATATATTTGGGCTGAGTCTATACAGCAACTTTTTCCTCTTCTTTGGTTCTTTCCTTTCCAGGGTTTTCTTCTCAGTCTTTGGGGGGAGTTGGGGGGGCTTTTATTGCTCTTGCTTTCTTTCCTTGATTTCTTAAGCAACATAGATAATAGGTTCTTTTTTCAGAGTTGTGCAGGTCCTGCACTGTAATCCCAGCCGTTACAATGGCCATCCTAGGGAAACAAAATAAAACTGGAGCATTCCCTTCATACCATCTTGCTTGTTCCAAGTTTTGAGTTACTTTGAATGTTTGGCTACTTTTTTAAAACTTGTCTTGAATCCTTAGGTAGGCATTTAATGTATTTTGCTCAGAGTTTGTAATTCTTACTTGCATGAGGATTGGCTCAGAATTTATAACTGATATTTGTGGGAAGATCTGATATTCACTCCATCATATTGTAAGCAAAACTCTCTCATCTACTTATTCAACTAAGATTTGTAGTGAGAAAAAGAAGAGATAGGAAAAGACTATGTAGAATTTACCTACTCAGTCTATTTACTATGACTCCACAGTAGAGGTTGAAAAATGATTGTCTATGGAGCATGTATAGTGAATCTATCCTGTCATTCTATCAATAAAAGGATCAATTGATTCACATGTTTAAGTACAGTGTCATTACTTACACTCTTTCTTTTTTCATAATTAATTTTTTTCTAAGCATTGTTCATCTCTATGGTATAAGAACATATTACCTAACCAAACCATTTAACTAGTTTTATGATTTTTAAATGATTGCTGATTTCACATTTGTAATTAAGTTCCAGAATTATATTACAATGTAAAAATAGTGTTTGGATAATTTTCTTTTCTTTCTTAAGACCAACTACATATAGTAAGATCCATTTTAAGTTTTCAAACATGGCTCCAGAATATTGTAAAATTGGCAATATTTCTTGTATTGGTTTAGAGGGAAAAGAGCCTCTCTATTGTACTTCAATTTGTCTAAGTCACCATTAATTATAGGATGCACCATTATTTTAAAGAACACCAAGAAAGAAGAAATGGCTAATTCATGTATAACACAATGCTTCTATGAAACTCACTTTGAAACTTGTTTTCCACACCTATTGCAAACTTTTCTTCTATCTTGCCATGGATTTCTTTTTTTAATTATATATGAATGGACTGTATTGTCATTCCTTTCTGTTCCACACATTTTTGTTTCCATACTGAATGACAGCGTCATTTTGTAACTGTATTTTAAGCAGCAATTAAGCATAACCCACACAGTACAAATAATGCATTTAATTGAACTGATGTGAAGACAATATGAACTGCGATTAATTTCAGGCTTGTGGAGCCCATGACAACCACACTGTGAATGTTGCCTGGCCACCTATCACTGATTCCAAGAGTTCTCTTGAATTTAGAGCTCTCATAATGTAAAAATATATGTTTCTTAGTATAAATGACATATCACTAAATATTTTATTTATTTTTAACCTGCAAGCACACCAATTACTTGAAAGAGGAGCCATTCCTCTAAATAAATGTCTTTGTATGTGGCACTTTTTTTCATTCACTACTTACAACCTTTTAGTCTGTTTTTATATGTTAAAATAATTCAATCATTCAAAATTATTTTCACAGATTATATTTTAAAAATAAAATCCAAGAGAAGAGTTTGTCTCACTTTCTAGCCTAAGACTAAATTAGTTTAAGCTTCTTTATGCTGCTGTATGCCCCCTTCCTGAACTCCTATATATCATGTTTTAATAATGTAGAGAGTTTGATGCCTGCTGAAACAACTACATAGCAAAAGTCTGAACTTTACCTTCATGGGTGACAAGGCTTGTCTGTGTCATAAAATGAGTAGAAAAAGTGGGACAAAGGCCAACTTGGGGTAACCTTTTAATAACAGAAACAATATGATAGTATTTCGTAATGAGTTCTCTTAGTTCCAAATAAGCAGTCCTGATGAGAGCATGCAGGGGCAGCATATACCCACAGATCTAAATATTTCAAAGGAGGATTTTCATTAGATATGTATATTGCAATTTTTCAAATAATTCTGTGGCATCAAATCTGCTCCCTAATGACCTCATCTCCTGTCCCTCTTTGTTGCAAACCTTTTCCTCCAATAATTCCTTGCATTTCTGCACTCTAATGCAGTTTTTCACATACTACCATTATGTGGTATGTAACCTCAGTTCATGAAATGACTTTCCTTTTCACTTTTGCTTCACTAAACTCTTTTTCATCCTTTGAAGCTCAGTTAGGGCATCACCTACTCTGGGAAAGTTCCCCTGATCTGAGTACATTTGGTTTTAATCCAAATTCTAGGGTTGTTTTTTTTTTAACTTTTCCTTTTTAATAAGCTAGTCAAGAATATAAGACAATATAGAGTTTTATGGCTCTGCATGAGTCAGTTCCGGCGGCCATAACAAAATACCACAGACTGGGTGGCTTAAACTACATAAATTGATTTACTCACAGTTCTGGAGGCCTGAAAGTTCAAGGTCAGGTTAATGGCCACTTTGGTCCCTGGTGAGAACACTCTTCCCAGCTTGCAGTCAGCCATCTCCTCACTATGTGTTCACATGGTGGAGAGAAAAAAGGAGGGCAGAAAGAGAGGGGAAAGGAGAGAGAGGGAGAGATCTCAGGAGTCTCTTCTTAAAAGGACACTAATGTTATCAACTGAGGGCCATGCTGTTATGACCTCATTTAACCTTTATTACTTCAATAAAGTCCCTACCAAATACATTGGGAGTTAAGGTTTCAACACATGAATTTGAGAGGGACACAAACATTCAGTTCATAACAGGTTATCTAACTAATCCCTTTAGAGTCAGATCCAAAGAGGTGAACTACTAGTTATTTAACTAAAAGCACTCCCCATAATCTCACTTAACGTTGTCCAAAGAAGTATTCCCCTCTGGGTGACAAAAGAGAGGCTTGTGCAAACAAGCAAATCTAAGGGCTCTGTAAGCCAGGAACCACGGACAGATCTGTTTCAGCTACTCTTTTGGGTATTTTTATTACAAAGGAAAAAGTACATAACTATCCAGTATAGTCTAAAGAATACAATACCTCCCTGTTCTATTGTCTTTACATAAACAATTATTGGTCATGAGCAGTGTTACTACCTCACTCCTGAACTAGAAGTGGAGTCATTCCAAAGTGTTACAGATAGTAGAAGGGAAGGTCACACAAAAATGGAATGAGATTTTTCCCATCTTTCCATCTCCTCTCAGTCCCCACCTACCGATTCTTTGTGATTCCAAGATTCCCTGGGAATTCTCTTACTTTACTTACTACATAATTTTCTGATGTCCTGCATGTTTTGATATTTCCCCTCCAGATTCACTCTCTATTTTTCCTGTCCATGAACAAGGTATTAGGTACTTTCCATTATTGATAGTACCTACCTCTTGTCCATCTCATTCTTTTTAAATAGTGTCATCATTAAACCTTCATCATTTACCCCTTTGACTGTGGCTTTCCAGCAGGACCCTAACCAATACTTCTGCTTGTGTGTCTTTCTTTTAAAAGCTGGGTTCCTTGAAGATGATCAATTGGATTTATATTTCATAACCTAGCACAGTGCCTGACTCAGTAAATTGATGAATCAACAATTATACTTCTCTATATATCAAATTTTCTCTCTACTTAGTGTCTAGTCATTTAGAGCATCCAGAATTTTCTTTGGAAACGTAGGTAATTTAGAAAAGGTTTTTCCTTTTTGCAATAGGGCTATATTATATAGTCAGAATGACAACTCAAACTTCCAGATGACTGGAATGCTTTCATTTGTGGTGGCTATCTCTTATAAAATCTCCTGATGATTATTTGTGGGTAAATAAGGAGTTGACAGACTTTGTTGAGCCATCCAACTTTTTATTTTTATTTTTCTTAGCTTCTCTTCCTCCTAACTTTTTATTGTTGTTTAAGAAATGCTGTAATATTTCATATGGTGCTCAGTTTTCAAGACCTAAAGAATACTTCCTCTTGTTAATTTAATACCTGTGTAATTCTCCCAGAGTACAGCCAGGTCTGGTAGCCTCATGGATTGTTTTCCTTTCTTGGAAGAGGCACAACATGCAGTTGTTATTGACAGATTTGTTCAAAATGTCTCACCCCCAAAACTGTAGCTTGTTTCTAATAGAAAAATTGTTTACCTCACATATGATTTAAGGTCATTTCTGTGTATTTCTTTTGTTCCTCTGAAATAAAAGAATCAGATTTCAACATCCCAGAAAGCTAAATTAGCAATGTAAAAGCTCAACTGCATAAAGTATAATATGTAATGAAATTGCTGTATTAAAATAGAGATCTAATGATATCTTCATTAACTTTATCACTGAAATGGCAAACCTTTTCCAACATTACAGTTTCTATAGATACCACACGCTTATGATTAAATTGCTTTTCTGAATGTGTCTTTCTCCCCTATTACATCTTCTTTCTGGCTGTAAATTATAATTAAACATAAGGAAAAATAGTGCAAGGCAAAATATACTCTACATCTGTTATACTACTCAAATAAATACACAATCTGCACAAAACAGATTTTCCTAATGGGAAATTGCACAAGGCTGCTTAGATAGGTTCTAAATTTTTTTTATTTTAATCCCACTAGGGACCTACCAAGTGTTGCTGGGGGAAATTTCCATGTCCTCTAGCCTAGCTACCTACTAAACAATATAAATATTCTGTCAAAAATGTTTAACTTAAGCTGTTATAATAATTAATACCACAAAAGACGGATTATGGTTATTAAGTAAATTTTCACCCTCCATGTATAAATATATTTCCTTATTACATATTGATTTGAAAACACACAAATAACTTTGAAAAGAGTCTTTGGAACAGAAGGAAACTTAAAAATAAAATCAGTGGAAATGGTTGATATGTTATTTTTTCTCTATAATGTTCAGAGGGTCCTATTGTTATCTTGCATATTCCCCTGCATATTATAATAATAAAAATGAATCAGACCAGTAAATGAGGAATCAAACAAAACTTTATACTGTTTTGCATGAGACCAGTTTATGTTTAAAGCTTTATATTAATTTATTTGATTTGATTTAAGGTCATTTCTGTGTAAACTATGGAGAAAACCATGGCAAAGAACTATATTATGAGCAGTCATAAAATTAGAGCCCAAGGCAAAAGGAAAATTTAGTATTACTAACTCAGTCTTTAATTAATATTTTGATATTTTGTTCATCACAGATTTTTAAATTAATTTTCAAATTAACTTTTATTCTTTAAAGATTTCATTAAAATATGATTCCTATTGATTACTGAGTTTTTGACATCTCCTTAAATTTTGCACCTGAGGCCAGTGTCTCATTCACTTCACTTTCACAGTAGTCATTGCATGAAAGTGATTTATTATAATCATTAAAATTATTAAAGTATATTCTACACATTATATTCTATTCTTATTGTCAACTATGAAAAAAGTATTACAAAATTTCACAACAAATGTTTGCTTTATCTTGGAAGTTAGGACAGTGTCAACCATTTTAGCCCAGAGCTCTCCAAATAATTTGGCTAATACCTTCAGTTATGTTAAGATAGGGGCATTTTATGAAGTGTAATAAACAACTTTATGATCTGTGAAATGCAAGATTACCACTTTGATTAATACACTTGAGTTCAGAATGTTTTCTAAATTGACCTGGACTTCAGTTAGTTTTTTTTCAGAACTGTGACTCAAAATACATTGAAATCCCTTATGAGATTACATGTTCTTACAAAAACATTTTCCATGCTCAAATGATATTTGGAAAGTTGCATAGGACATATTCCCATGGAAGTTAACAATCCACATCTGTATGCCAAATACTGTAAATAAACTTATGTAATGAATGCACTCATTTACCTTTGTTTAATTCAGTTTTTCCTAATGCATGATTGAAATATTTCTCATGTCCAATACACTTTTTAATTCCATTTCATTTATGTATTTTCCAATATCTTCAAATATTTAGACTTTCCAATATCTATCCTATATTTATCAGGTATATTTATCTGATAAATATTTCATGCTTTGCAAACCAGTTTCAAACTTTACTTGTCTTAGCGCATGTAAATATTCCTCAAAGAAATGCTTTAGGAATTATCTGCGGTGTTTTTTAGATGTTTCACCTTACAAAAGTCCTCTCTTATTAAAATGTGAGTCCTTTAAAGATAATGGTTGTGTTTTCTTCTTTAAACTGCAGTAGGTGGAATATTATAAAAATTTCTGAATTAATTATAATAGTTAAATTACTGATAATTTTGAACATTGTTTGATGAATATCCTCAATTTGAAAGGAACATTACATCACTTTTCTTTTTAAAACTGCTTATTGAGAAATTACCAAGTGATAGAGGAGACTAAAGTGAGGCATAGCTGAATGTGTCAGGAATTTAGTGGCAGATACACTGTGGTTCAAATTCCAAGCTCTTCTGTTTATGAATTATAGGAATTGAAAAGTTATGTTGATTGTACACAATTAAAAATGGAAATTTTACAGGGCTTCTAAGAGGATCAAATTGCATACTGTATTTGAAGAAGCCCAATAGCTCTTATCAGTTGAATTCTCAAGAATTTGCCCAGTACTTACTAAGAGCAATATATCATCTTTGGAATTAACTTTCAAGGTAGGTAGTTAACATAATCCTAATATTATTGCAAACACAGGACTCCACAGAGGGTAAACAAACGCATTTTGTTTTTCTACCCATCTTCACTCCTGGATAAGATCTCACTCTGGTTCCTGCACTTTTCAAGTCCCTTCTATCTAATAACACATGTTTGAGCATCTTCAGTTTCACAAGTGATTCAGTAGGTAAAGAAGGTAAAAAAAAAAAAAAAACAACAATAAAAAATAAGCTAATATTCGAACTCTAAAGTTAAGCCTCTTTCCCTCTTAGAACTGTGTGAGGTCAAACTAGATTGGTGAGAGAAATAAACCCTCTCTTCCCTCCGCTCTACTAACTTTCTCATGACTCTGACTTATTCGGTGTTTAAGGGTGTGTTCTGTGAAAAGGAGACAAAATAAGGGGCAACAATTGTCCTACTTGATATACTCCTGTCAACTTGCATTGGTTTCCTCTATATTTGGTGGATTTTCTAAGCTGACTCTTTTTCTCCGGGAAATAGCTTTCACTTCTCCAGGATTCCCCTGCTAAGAATATCCCCCAGCTAAAAGATGCATTTCGTCCTTCAGCCCCTGGGCATGTCTCACTCTACCTCATTTGTGGAGTTACAGTGCCTCCTCGGGAATGGTTCACAGGCCCCATTGACCAAGTCTGCTGTCTTCCATGAGGCCCACACTGGTCCTTAGAAAATAACCACATATCATTCTCCCATATCTGAGGTAGAAATTTAGCCAATTTCCAGAGGTATTAGTTTGCTAGGGCTTCCATAACAAGGTACCAAAAACTGGGTGGCTTAAAAAACAGATATTTACTTCTTCACACTCTAGAGGCTGAAAGTCCAAGATCCAGGCGTTGCCAGTGTTGGCTTCCACTGAGACCGCACTCCTTGGCTTATAGGTGGCCATCTTCTTTCAATGTCCTCACCTCTCTGTGTCCGTGTCCTAATCCTTTCCTTTCCTCCCTAATGTCCTCTGCACACTAGTCATATTGAATTATGGCCCATCCTAATAGCCTCATTTAGCTTGTATGTAGACTGTATCTCCAGATGTAGCCACATTCTGAAGAAATGGGGATTAGAACGTCATCATATCAATATTGAGGGGGAAACCACTCAGCTTGTAATACCAGTATAGATCAATCTCTTTCTTCTCTCACTCTATTCATCCCACCTCTTATCTTCTCTCTTGGTCTTTCTTGTTCTCTCCAGTGTTATCTCCATGAATAACCAGCCTATGCAATATACATTCCAGCTTCTTGGGACCCTGCAGAAACTAGGGTCGTGTGTACTACAAACACACAGAGATATGCACCAAGCTTTCTAAGCCATTCCATTGTAGTGTCTCCCACTTCGTTTGGGAGGAAAGAGGAGGGAAATTCCATATACTTTGACACATGTATCCACAGAAATGTTCTTTTCTTTGGTCTTCTTATTTCGTTGCCATGTTTTCTAAACCCCTCAGCTGAATATTAAGCCAAACTTATTTTCAAGCCCTCTATAAAGTTCTAACACCTCATATCAAAATATCCCACTAGCTATGCTGTTAGAAGACTTTTAGAGACTCAGCTACATTGAGAAAAAAGTTAGATTTTAGTAAATAAATGTTCTCACTTTTTAGGTAATGAAGAAATACTTTATGGACATTGCAAATCCTTCTATTTCTCCCATTGATTTGAACAGCAATAAAGTGAGGTAGAGAGTCTGACAAAGGCTGTTGAGTTTACAGAAGCACCTAGATGTCCTGATAAAACTTTTTTTCTCCACTGAGTTTTATTATTGGTTTTGACATTCTGAGAGTCCCAAAGTTTACTAAAATGAAGATTTTCTTCATCTCTTTTCCCAAACATTATGGGAGACAGAACATGTGTTCTTTAAGATGATTTGGAATTGCTGCTGCATAGCCTCTACATATGCCACACAGAGGCAGCAGACCTGAATGAGAGCAAAGCCTGCCCCACAGTGCACACGCAGCACCCCAAGACAACATTTCAGCAGTGCACAAATGATGCTTCAAGAGAAAAATAAGATGAAGACAAAAATTGATCAGTAAGATTTTGGCAGTGTTTCCATGTGCACTGTGTATAGAAACTGCCTCCATGGTAAGAACATAATTGTTTGATTTGGGACACAAGTGGTTGGAGAATCCAGATAGAACAAAAATTTATTAAATTATGCATATCTTCAGAACGACTTTTCATCAGAAATTCATTTTCTTAATAGCATGTTAGCTAATTTGTCTTCTCTTCTGAATTTATTCAATCTAGGGAACTGGTGTTTCCAGCTCCCAAATATGAAATATGTTACATTTGAAAAAAACATATCTCCAGGAAATGGTAAATTAAATTATGCTCCCAATCATGCTCCTATACATAAAACTACAAAAGGGACCTGGATTCCATTTCTCTCATTTAAGATAATTTAATTTTACTTATTCAGATGAAAGATACAATAATTTGACTATCAACATATATTTGGCATTTTAAACTTGAACTTTTTGTAGTTTGAAGACCATATTCACTAATCAACACACCATTAATAAAAATACACAACTCATGTACTTTAAAAATTTTTAATTTTGTGTAAAATCCCATCATGTATCAATGTTTTAAAAATATTACTTAAAATAAGTTACATTTTCCAGTATTCAACAATGTCACAAAGGCTGGTTGAGTCACTTCTACTCTTATTATTCTGTCATATCCAATTTTAAATAAAGCAAAAATTTTACAGGATATATTGAGTTACAGTGAACACAAGAACTTAGTGACCTTGGTTGAAGAGAAAGCATAAAAGAATAAACAGTTATATTATTGTAGGATTAATACTTTTACTTCAAAATTGTACTTAATAACTATATGATACTAACAACTCTTCACTTCCTTTCCAAAGGTAGAGCTAAAGATACAACAGTGCGGTTGGATTTATACAGCAGTAATACCATGCATGGTCTACGAATTAAATTGCAAAAACAATACCACCTAACTCTGGGCTGCTCAATGGATTCATCCCAGCAATGTGTTGAATAGATCTGCCTCTTACAGTTCAAATGCCTGACCATACATCCTGATATGCTTGCCTGAGATAAAAGAAATATATTCATCAATAAATGAACTCAGTTTCAAAAAGTCACCAACCCTTGTTTTGTCATTTATTTCCTACTTTTCCTCCCTGGCTTCTCAACACAATGGGAAACATGATCAAGAAGTAGTGAATGAAGATAAGTACCAAAAATGTGATAAATTTAAAACACTTGATTTCTTTTCAAGGGTGACACCCTGCCTTCTGTTGCTATCATATTCCCCTTGTAGTTCACAGAAAATGTAAAAAATGTAGAGCCCTAGCATACCCATATGTTCCAAGACTCACCAATTTTTTTTATCTTTTGAGGAATAACAACTATATAATGTAATATTTAAGGTGTACAGTGTGATGATTTGATATGCATGTACATTATAGAAAGATTAACCATATCAAGACAATTAACACATCTATCACTTCACATAGTTAACCTAGGTAACACATTTTTTTCTGGTGAGAATGCTTAGAACCCACTTTCAATAGCCTTCAAGGATACAATACCATATTATGAACCATGTGTCACCATGCTGTACATTAGTCCTCAGAACTTACTCTTCTTATAACTGAAAATGTGTGCCCTTTAACCTATATCACCCCATCCCCTCCCCCTACTCCTGGCAACCACTATTTTTTGCTCTCTGTTTCTGTGAAATAGGCTACTTAAAAAATTCCCCATATAAGTGATGTTATACATCTTTCTATCTAATTTCACTTAGCCCATAATGCCCTACAGATTCATCCGCATTAAGACTCACCAGTCTTGACCATAAAATGAGGTCAGTTTGATTGCAAATAAATGAATTTGGCAATATGAAATGATGCCAGCCCAATTTTAAGAAATTAGAAGCCATTAAAATTCCGCCCACAATCCCCAAAGACTGCCACCTATGAGCCTTCGCAGGTTTAGTAGCTAGTCAGAGACAGAAGAGAAACAACCAAAGCTATTCTAAAAGGGAATTTAATAGAGGCAACATTTTAAACAATGATTTTTAACAGATTGTTCAAAGTTGTAAGTCTCCTTCTATTTGCAAATATCATCTGTCCTCCATAATTCCTTTCTGGCCGTGAGGAATTGGCGGCTGGAGTAGATACGGGGGGCAGAAAAACCAAAATTACAGGCAGTGTTCCCAGGAGGCTGAGGGCACATCTCCCTCATTCTCTCCCAACCCCTCCCTCCCACTCTCAACACAGCTGATTTGGAGTCGCAGTTTGGCGGCTGCTCCCACGTGGTGGTATCTCGCCAAAATCAGTCACCCAGGATTGTTTGGCTTCCCCTCTATTCCGTGCTCGGTCCTCGCCTTGTCTGACCTGCTGGGGAAGCCTCAATGCTGACTCGACCTGCCATGGCAAGCCCAGGACTCACGTGGGCTTTTACCAGGAAAGCCTCCAACCTGGGGTCTAAGTTCTAAGAAGCGATGTTAGGAAGGCCATGGTCTCAAACTTTTAGCCACCATGTCACCTGGACCTGGAAGGTGATCTGCTGTGTCTAGAATCTCAACAAGTCTCTATGAAAAAGTCCCACCAGTTTCTGGTTCTTTCACTTTCAACCACAGACATCTAACCTGCTTACCAGACTCTTGAAATAGATGAAATGCCAGCTGCTTTTTGCCCTCTCCCCTAAGGCTCCCATCATTCCTTCTTTCCCAGTTACTATGGTTGCTTTTTATTCATATCTGTAGCTGTAACCTATTCTGAGGGAAAAAGAGTGAGGGTTAAATGACAAGGATGTTATAGCTAAAAATATCTGTGTACTGAATAATTTCCTTTTTTCAGATCTATTCTCCACTGTGTCTCCATCTTGTTCTGTGACCTTGATTGAGGCTAACCTCTGTCTATTGCCTCAACACGTTCTCTGTCGGACTTGGATTTGGTCAATAAGAGGCAATAAGGAGAGTGAAATCACATCAGCCATCCTGATGGCTGCCTCTGGACAGATCTCAGCCTTGTCAGTGCCCCTGTACCAAAGGCCACAGCTTCTATCTCCTGTCAGGTGGCACTCTCCAGCTGTTCTCTCTGATTTCCAAGTAATTACTTGTCTTCTTCAAGTCTGGCTTCGGGTTTAGAGGTTGCAATAGTTCCCCACTGTTACGTACCCTTGGGTTCTTTACCGAATGCTTGCTGGTTTCCCTTGAAAACTCTCCTCAGTTTCCTTATTGGATGTCGTAAAACACAGATCCAATCTGCTCTGCCTCATGGTGAATCCACTGTGACCCATGATAGCACCTCAGAAAGAAAATATGTAAGACAATCTAAATCTTACACCACCGCAGCTATGGAGCTCAGCCTGGGTCCTCTATAAGTCCTGGCATC
Source organism: Phataginus tricuspis (assembly GCA_029783875.1). Classification (NCBI taxonomy): domain Eukaryota; kingdom Metazoa; phylum Chordata; class Mammalia; order Pholidota; family Manidae; genus Phataginus; species Phataginus tricuspis. The sequence goes on from JAQQAC010010508.1 coordinate 28,427,269, forward strand.
TCACCTTCCAGGAACGTGGCTGAAACTTTCTGACACAGTTGATAAGAGAAAAATGCCTTACCTTGAAACTTTCTGACTTAGCTGAAAAGGATACTTTTTCACTAGCTTGATTTAGTGAGTGTTTCGTTTGTGCATCGTTTAATACTGGGAAATAATTAATTTGAAATATCAGATAGGAGAAATGTTTTCTATATGGTGAGAGCTTCATGCTGAAAAACCTAAAGGACAGATCTTGAGGAAGTCTTGCAAATAGAAAAAGTCAACCCAGTTCTTTCTTCACTGTGGAGATGATGTAGTTCGTGAACATTCCCACCAAGAATATTTTTCAGAGATAATCACCTTATGGTAAGTGAGGGCCAAGGCAGTCACACATTTTGACATATTTGCTGTTTCTCATAAAAGTCTACTATGAACTTCCCTCTGTGAAAGAATCCCCCTTAGTGAGTGCAATCCCCACGGTACCTACAGGATTTAAAGCAATATTTCGGAAGTTCACTCACCTAGTGTGTGTCATGATGAGTCCTCTTCACTCTCACGGTTCCACTGTTCCTAAGCTTAACTCTTCAAGGATTTCTTTATATGAAAACTCATTTTTCCAGACAGTTATACAGTATTTTACAAATTAAGTTATTGGAAAGTTTTAATAATGAAAGTAAACATTATCATTTTCAAAGTCATTTATAATTCCATCATCATAACTAGGAACTGTTAAAAGAGTGTATATGATGTCATACTGTTCACAATTTTCTTTTACAATGTTTTTATAAATATTATGTTAAGCATTTGGTTACATTCTTAGAAGTTTTAGAAACATTTTTTAAAACTATATAATATTTCGTTAAGTATACAAGATATGTATTATAAAGTGCTAAATGATTTCCTATTGCTGGATATTTAGAAGGTTTTCAGTTAATAATTATATTTAGGATTATTTTATGATTAGCTTCTTGAAAGTAAGATTCCAGGGTGTCTGGGTATAGACATTTTTTAAAACCTTTACTATTTATTGCTTAATTGCACTCCTAAAATTATTATTTACAATCTTACCAAGAATTGGAAGAGAGATAAGTTTCCCAATATTCTTCCCTATTTCTTAATACTAAATGGAATTACATCTTAGAAAGTTTACATAGTAAATACCTAATGTAGAGAAAGCATATACATTTGGTTTTAGATTGATTTCATAACATTTGCATTGTGAAACTGAAAAACATATTGTCTCGTATATTCTATTTTTAAGGTTATTTCTGTGCCATTTATATCTTGAAACTATTAGTGTTTTGATCCATTTTGTATTGTGACCTTGAATATGTATCATCTAATCTGAATCTTGTAGTTCTCTACCACCAACATAAATTAATAATACTTTACTTGTCTTGATAAAACAATCAACTTTGGGAAATCTTTGTGTACATCACTAATTTTCAGAAAAAAAGAAAACTTTAAAAATATTTGTTTTCATTTTAAACATTATAAAATGTTTGTCAGTTTTAAGATTTTCAGACGAGTCCTTAAAATATACCAATGTAAAGAGTAAATCATATTTTAGCTGTCTCTACTTTCATTTCCATTACAATTTCTAAAGGTTGAAATATACCAAAATAATACTGACAGCCTTTTACCTTTATAACCTTAAGACATTGACTCAAACTATTCTGCAAAACAATTTTCAGTTTCTGACCTTCTGTTTGGTCTTCTGATATCCAGGGCATGCATCTGTTACACTGCCATCTGTTACAGCAACCTGCTTCCTGAAAACGTGATACATGATTCCTGACTTAATTCACCCTGATGGCAAGTGACGGTCTGGGACATCACTTTCCATAGAAGGGAAAGAGTAATAGGAAAATTGACAAGCTGCGTTCTTCACCACGACGTTATTTCCAGAGTCGGATTATTTATTTCTTTGTGTTTCCTAATCAGACTGATTCCCTGACATATTAAGCACAAGTTAGGACTCTGTTGATGAAGAAAGGCTGTTTCTCTGCTCATCTATAAGAAAAATAAATTGTAGGAGAATGTGAGTTGCCATTGCCTGGGACAAAAATATGGTCTCAGGAAGTTCCCGTTTAACTTCCATGTTCAATATTTAGTGGCATACTGGGAAGTCAAAGCCAGAAATTCAAGGAGCCAGCTGGCAATGCAGAGGACAGTTTGGCCTTGGAACTTGACCACTTGTGAGGATGAAATGAGACATGTGTGAAAGTTCCTTTAAAAAGATAAAAATGCTATAGAAAAATAAAAGGTATTAATAGTTGGATCATATCAATTTGGGGAACAAAGCCTCTTTGCCTTGCATTTTCAGGGTAGTGTTAGGGCTACAATGGAGAGCTGCAACATGGACCTTTTATAGGCTTTAAGATAATATCTGGAGAAAAATAAGCCCAGTGGCTTTTTTATGCCATTTGAAAGTATGTAAGAGACATAAAGTGAATGGTAGGTGCCAACGAAACAGCATCCATACAGGACCAAAGAAGGACTGAACCTCATACGTCTCGGATTCGCTTTGTGTGTTTTATACATAAGTTTACTTTTATAAGTATAGGTGTAGAGACAACTTTCTGAGGGAGCTTATTGTAGGTTTGTCATTGTCTAATGTGTCTTCAGGATTTGAAGAAGGGCCTGACACACACAGAGAAAAATTCTTTTGAGTTAGTAACCTAAGTGTCCATCAGTAGATGAATGGATAAAGAAGATGTGGTACATATACACAATGGAATACTATTCAGCCATAAGAAGAAAACAAATCCTGCCATTTGCAACAACATGGATGGAGCTGGAGGATATTATGCTCAGTGAAATAAGCCAGGTGGAGAAAGACAAGTGCCAAATGATTTCCCTCATTTGTGGAGTATAACAATGAAGCAAAACTGAAGGAACAAAATAGTAGCAGACTCAGAGACTCCAAGAAGGAATTAATGGTTACCAACGGGGAGGGGTGTGGGAGAAGGGGATTGTGGGGTATTATGTTTAGTACACCTGGTGTGGGGAATCACGGGGAAAACAGTGTAGAACAGAGAAGGCAAACAGTGAATCTGTGTCATCTTACTACACTGATGGACAGTGACTGAATTGGGGTATGAGTGGGGAATTGATAATATGGGTAAATGTAGTAACCACATTGTTTTTTCATGTGAAACCTTCATAAGAGTGTATATCAATAATACCTTAATAAAAAAAACAGTGTTGGCAGGGCTGCAGTCACTCTGGAGTCTGTAAGGGAGAATTCTCGCCTGCTTCCTCCTTCTAGGGTTTCAGGTATCACTGGTTTATCGTTCCATCACTGCAATCTTCGTAACATCTTCACATGACCTTTTTCTCTGCATCTCCTCTTCTTATAAAGTCACTTGCCATTGGGTTTGGGGACCACTGTTATCCAGATGACCCCATCTCAAGAGCCCTAATTTATCTTCAAAGACAGTTTTGCCAAAAAAGCTCATATTCACAGGTTCTGGATTAGGGATGTATTTTTGGAAGGTCAAAATTCAACCCAATACACTGACAGATTAGGAAGAACTAATATTCAGGATCCTTACCGCCCTTGCTTCTTCCATCTTTTTCCCACCTTTCCAAAAGCTCTCTGTGTGCTATTTCTTCATAATGGCACTTGTGGAAAAGTTCTAAATGGAGCATTTATTTGGAGTATGAATGATAAGCAATTGAAAACCAGACCCTGGAGGAATACAGACCTAGAGCCTCAAAGAATCAGCTCCCCTAAATCTCCTCCCTTGAGAAGAGCACAATGAATTTTCCATTCAGTCAAGGGCTCAATAGTTCCTCTCCCATAAAGAAAGAAATCAAAATAAGCCAAAGTTGATCATATTTAACATATTCCTTTGTTTTTTAAATGTTGACAGACTATATAGGTATAAAACATCCCCTGCATTTAGATATTTTGTCTAACTGTGGAACCAAAATGCATATACAAATTAAATAATAATAAAACAACTACATACTATAAGTCAAATTTTGGCACTGACTGAATATGAGATATGAGTGTGTTTCTGAAACTAAATCACCACTGGCAAGAGAAATGTGATTTTTGATGAATAAAGGTACTTTCTTCATGGTATATGCTACTGAGAGCTGAGTGTTGAGGACTATCTCACCATTTTCTCCATCCAAATGATTGTCTAAACTTTTTCATATACTGGGCAGAATCGGCATTTTGTCTTCCCTCCTAAATACTCTTTTCCTTTCTCTTTGTTAGAACAATCAAAGATGTACACATAGGAAAGAACACAAGGATGTAAATTATTATGTAAATTATGTAATTCATCTACCAGACCAACCCTTATATACCTACCAGCTTCAGGATTGAGGGTGGCGGGGTCGGTATTCTCCTTCTTTTGGGTTCACATGGGGAGTGTAGAGTCTAGAAAGGTGGAGAATGGACAGTATGATTTAACTCAACACCAGTGTTTCTAGGGATGTATTTTCTTACATTTAAAATGATCTTGTTTTCGTCAGAGGATTACAGACTGAAAGGATTTTCTGTCTGGTTGAATTTAAACCAGGTACTATGGTTGCTTTTCAAACTGAGAAAAGGGACATGCATAAACTCGTATTACTCAGTTTTTCCAACTAGCTCCTCGATGCATCCTGAGGGGAATACAGGGGATCCTACTGCCTCTCAACACTGCTTATAGATTGGAAATAGTCTGATTTTAATATGTTAACTTAACTACATAATTGCTATTCAAATAGAACAAACATAATTGTATTTGGAAATTAATGCAAGAGGGGACTATTTGCTTAGTCTACACACTTACAAAGTATGCAGGAATATTATAGTGCTACCAGTATCTAGAACAGTCAAATAAAGAAAATTTGGGTCTCGATTATCTAACAAGTCACAGGGTTATGGACTGAACTGTGTCCCCCCAGAATTCATATTTTGAAGCCTCAACCCCCAATATGAATGTATTTGGAGATAGGGACTTTATGGATGTTCTTAGGGTTAAAAGACATAATGAGTGTGAGGCCCTCATCAAATACAACCAATGTCCTTATATGAAGAGAAGAGACACCTGCCCTATGTCTCTCTCTATGCAGCATTGAGGAAAAGCCATGTGAGGACACAGCAAGAGGGCAACTCTCTGCAAGTCAGGAAGAGAGGTCTCATCAGAAAATGAATTTGCTGGCACCTTGATTATGGACTTCTAGCCACCAGAACTGTAAGAAAGTAAATACCTGTAAGAAAGCAAAGAGCCCATGTCTGTGCTATTTGTTATAGCCCCTGGAGCAGACTAATACACAGAGCACAGTCTGATTGGCGTGCCTTATCCTAGACAATTACCCTACTTTGTTCTTCACTGTCCCCCTCTCTCGTTATAACTACAATGTCAAAGTCTGATGGAAATGATTTCATCTGTGACTTTGCTGAGACGTACTCAAAGCATTTCATTTTGCAGAGTGTGAGAAATGATTTTGAGTTTAATCCAGTTCTGATTTTGAGTTTAATCCAGTTCTTTAAAGACAAAAGTTGGCATCACAAAACTCCCATCATCACTGGCACTAATTAGTATCCTTCCTGACAGCTGTAGTAGGTATGACTAGGACTGAATATTAATCCAAGATGGAAAAAACTGCTCTCTCCTTCAGAGTTTCTCTTTCTTTCTCGTGATTGAGATGTATTTCCTCAGAAACCAAGAGAAACCCGATCCTTACCATCCTGTTTTTTTCTGACCAATTAGAGTATTTTCTTCTTCTGTCACTATGACATATTCACCTACACGCTAATATCACAGCAGAAGAACAAAATAAAATCTCTTATGATTCCTACATAAAAAGTGATGCATGGCTGTACTATATCTTGACCACTAAAACACCTGTGTAATAGGACACATTTTTTTCACATTAGAAGTGATGCACACAATGTTCATTCCTATGTCTTCAAAATAGGTTTTAAAAATTAAAATGGCTTTACTTTATTGCAAAGAGTGTAAGAAAGTATTCATGAGAACCATAATCATTGAAAATTTAAATCAGTTGACCATGAGGTGTGTCTTTCTCTCTATTTAGCTTACTTAGCACTTCTACTTTGTACTTTGAATTTGCAAAGTGCTTATCAGCCTTATTAGTTAACCCTTGTAATGTATCCCTGAAGTAGATGGATGACAAGCATTAGCGTGACATACATTAGTGTACTCCTTTGAGAGATGCCAGCAATGAAGTACATGGAGGTTAAATGATTGCTACACAATTGCCCATCAAGCCTGAACACAAAACGTCTTGGTTTCAATTTCCTACCACCTAACCCTTAGAGATAACAAGGATAAAACTTAACATAAGATCATCCACAGGAATCTAATGTGTAGTCTCCTTTAAACATGAAAGCTCTCAAATGCATTTTCTTAAGGTACTGAAAATCTATCCATTGAGCAAGTATATTAGATATATATTTCTTTGTCACTTCCCCATTTAAGACGGGATCATCTTAAAAGGCTATGACATAAATTGTTGTGGAAAAGATCGATTAGTTTAAAAGCTTTTTTCCTTTTAACAGATCAGATAGTCATTATATTTCACCCTTCTGCGTGTGATTTTCAATGAGCCATTTTAATCATTTACTCATTTGAAAAAATTTCAACAAAGCAAGAGGTTCTACAAACCTATGTATCACCTCTGTCTTTTCCTTGCTAATCACTGGATTTGAACTTCTGGGAATTTGGTACAACTGCCTGACTCTGGAATCCATTTCTTTAGAAGCAGATTTTTTTTTTTTAATCTCTTCAATTCTCTTCTTGGGTCATTCTCTAATGATGTGAGAACATCTTAGGGAATGTTTACGAGAAAGGAAAGAAGGGTATTTTTTGAACCTAAAGTTAAAGAAAAAGATTTGGTTGTCAGTTCAATGGAAGAAGGCTAAATGATTCATTTTTTGCTTGAATTCATCTTTTAATTTCACATCTTTCCCCAGTATTTTACCCTTTTGTTATTTTACACCTGCATGGCACCTATGTTTGGAAATTCATACATAGAAAAAACATGTTCAGGATAAAATTCATTGTACTACATTGCCCCTTTTATAATAGAAATGACAAACTGGTGGGAAATAAAGTTAAAAGGGGTTTGTTATAAAGACATTTATAGCTATAAATTATTCACCTCTCTTGATCTCAAACATGGAAAAATCTAGCATACTGAAATGGTTGGAGAGTATTAAAAAATAATGACTCACACTTGTATAAGTTTTTTACAGTTTACAAAGTACTCCTATGTTCAACATTTAATTTGACCCTTATTCTAAGTATGAAAAGCTGGTATTATATATTATCATTTATAGTGGGCAGGTAATGAAAATAAAGCCTAAGGAATCTGAGATTTGTCCAAGTACATGGATGACAACTTATCAGTCCAAAGGCCAGAAAATGAACCTTTTGATGCCGTGTCCAGGGGAATCCTCCTTATTATTTCCTCTCACTATTTCTAGCGTGGAACCATGGAGAAAATTCACAAATAAATCTTGGAGTATGTACAATTATACCTGTTGTCCCTAAAACAATAAATATGAAAGTCATGACTGAGACATTAACAATAAAAATTTTGAGCAGCAATTCTCATATTAACCTGCAAAGATATCAAACTATATAATGTTTTCAATAAGCTGTTGGGCATTTTCACCCTTTTATCTGCAATTAACCAAGTAGATGGTTTCCAAATGAAAATTAATCCAGAAATGTTTCATGTGACTATTTCAGAAGAGCTACAACTATTTAAAAAAGCTCCAAAGAATAACTTATTCCAAAAGCACTTGATTGTAAATTCGATATGTGTCCACATGTCCAGACATTTTTTTATGAAACCTAAAATTTTTTTGGTAATTCACTCATCTTTCTAATGTGCCCTTATCGTGAGTTAATGTGCTTCCGAAAGGACCCGTCCCACGATGAACAAGTTCTATTTTACAAAATCATGCTTTGTGGAACCAAATTTTCAGGGACAATCTGTTGTCTACAGAATCCAATCTAATCCTCTTCCCCTGACATTCAAGTCCAATCAAGACTCATCCCCATTTCCTTCTCCAGCTTTCCCCAACTACTCCTGTATGTTTCCCTAACATACATCTATTGTTATTGCTAAACCCATACCATGTCCCTTCTTCCAATTTGTTTTGTGCCTTTTTTTTAATGGGCCTCTAAAATATCTTATCCTTTTTCTTGTCTATTTAAGTTCTATTCAACTATTAGTCCAACTTAAGGCAGGGTCCCTCCAAAACTTTATTTTGAACTCCAGCTTTAGTACATGTAATGTTAATTTGACATCTAAAATACTCTGCCATTCTTGCATCATGTTATTTTTAAGTATCTGGCATAAATTCACCTTCACACTTTTATTAGTAAGTGAATTAACACAATCAAATGTAATATTTTCTAAGAGTCATTAAATTTTAGGGCCAAACACCTGATAAGGACTTTAAGTACATTTCCTCACTTAGGACAACAACTCAGAACTCACCACTATTAGTATTACTATAAATGAGCACTTTAAAGCCTGGGAAGGTTACGTTCCATGGTCAATGTGACAGTAGTAAGATAATTGGCAAAATAAGAATTTGACACCAGGCATTTTTGATTCTAGAACTCAACTTTACCACCACACGACCTCTATCAAGGATTATAATTGAGAATGGAAGTTATGAATTAAAACTACTTATGTCCTAAATATAAGGTTATATTCTGGATTGAACCCTGGAACAGAAAAGGACATTAGTGGGAAACCAGTGAAATCTAAATAAAGTCTGTGCTTTAGTTAAAAGTAATATACCAAGGTGAATTTCTTAGTTTTGACAACTGTACCATTATTGAAGAAGATGTTGATGTAAGAGCTGGGTATACAATAAGTATCTGTATATTTTGGAAACTTTTCTGCTAATCTAAATTTGTTCCAAAACAAAACAAAATTTTAAAAGTTATACGAACAGTTTGCATTTGCTCATAATTAATGTTCTAGTTATATTTCCTTAGCTATATAACTTTCTGCTCTTCTATAGCTTCATGATATTGTGTGTACCTCTCTAACAGAATTTGTCTTGTTGTTTATACCTGTGTGTGTATGTGAGGGTATATATATGCACACATGTGTGAATACTTACTTTTGTTCCTTACAACTTTGTCAACTTTATGGTGGCAGGCACAGTGTCTTATAAATTTCCTAAACCCTCCATAAATATTCCTACAGCCTATTATACAAAATTAGAGTGTAAATAAAATGTGCTGGATTAATTCCAGTATTGAAAATTTGGAGGTGATTTTTGGAGTTGTCATAGATTTTCTTTTTTTTTTTTTTTTAATAATTTATTTTATTTTAGTATCATTAACCTACAATTACATGGGCAATACCGTGATGATTGAACTCCCCCCATCACCAGGTCCCCCCCACCAACCCCACCACAGTCACTGTCCATCAGCGTAGTGAGATGAGAATCGCTACTTGTCTTCTCTGAGCTGTACAGTACCCCCCGTGCCCCCCCCACCCTATGTCTGCCAATCGTAATGCCCCTTTTACCCCCTTATCCCTCCCTTCCCATCCATCTCCCCAGTCCCTTTCCCTTTGGTAACTGTTAGTCCATTCGTGGGTTCTGTGAGTCTGCTGCTGTTTTGTTCCTTCATTTTTTTATTTTTTTATTTTTTCTTTGTTCTTATACTCCACATATGACTGAGATCATTTGGTACTTGTCTTTTTCGGCCTGGCTTATTTCACTGAGCATAATACCCTCTAGCTCCATCCATGTTGTTGCAAATGGTAGGATTTGTTTCTTTCTTATTGCTGCGTAATATTCCATTGTGTATATGTACCACATCTTCTTAATCCATTCATCTACTGATGGGCACTTAGGTTGCTTCCATTTCTTGGCTATTGTAAATAGTGCTGCAATAAACATAGGGGTGCATGTGTCTTTCTCAAACTGGGCTGCTGCATTCTTGGGGTAAATTCCTAGGAGTGGGATTCCTGGGTCAAATGGTATTTCTATTTTGAGTTTTTTGAGGAACCTCCATACTGCTTTCCACAATGGTTGAACTAATTTGCATTCCCACCAGCAATGTAGGAGGGTTCCCCTCTCTCCACATCCTCGCCAACATTTGTTGTTGTTTGTGTTTTGGATGTTGGCCATCCTCACTGGTGTGAGGTGATATCTCATTGTGGTTTTAATCTGCATTTCTCTGATGATTAGTGATGTGGAGCATTTTTTCATGTGCCTGTTGGCCATCTGAATTTCTTCTTTAGAGAAGTGTCTATTCATGTCCTGTGCCCATTTCTTAATTGGGTTATTTGCTTTTTGTTTGTTAAGGTGCGTGAGTTCTTTGTATATTTTGGATGTCAACCCCTTATCAGATACATCATTTATGAATATATTTTCCCATATTGTAGGATGTCTTTTTGTTCTACTAATGGTGTCCTTTGCTGTACAGAAGCTTTTCAACTTGATATAGTCCCATTTGTTCATTTTTGCTTTTGTTTCCCTTGCCCGGGGGGATATGTTCATGAAGAAGTCACTCATGTTTATGTCCAAGAGATTTTTGCCTATGTTTTTTTCTAAGAGTTTTATGGTTTCATGACTTACATTCAGGTCTTTGATCCACCTTGAGTTTACCTTTGTGTATGGGGTTAAACAGTAGTCCAGTTTCATTCTCTTGCATGTAGCTGTCCAGTTTTTCCAACACCAGCTGCTGAAGAGGCTGTCATCTCCCCATTGTATATCCAGGGCTCCTTTATCAAATATTAATTGACTGTAGGTGTTTGGGTTAATGTTTGGATTTTCTATTGTGTTCCACTGGTCTGTGGGTCTGTTTTTGTGCCAGTACCAAATTGTCTTGATTACTGTGGCTTTGTAGTAGAGCTTGAAGTCAGGGAGCGTAATTCCCCCTGTTTGATTCCTCCTTCTCAGGATTGTTTTGGCTATTCGGGGTCTTTTCTGGTTCCATATGAATTTTAGAATTATTTGTTCCAGTTCATTGAAGAAAGCTGTTGGTATTTTAATAGGGATTGCGTTGAATCTGTAGATTGCTTTAGGTAGTATTGCCATTTTGACAATATTGATTCTTCCTAGCCAAGAGCATGGGATGCATTTCCATTTGTTAGTGTCTTCCTTAATTTCTCCTAGGAGTGTCTTGTAGTTTTCAGAGTACAGGTCTTTCACTTCCTTCGTTAGGTTTATTCCTAGGTATTTTATTCTTTTAGGTGCAATTGTGAATGGAATTGTTTTTCTGATTTCTCTTTCTGTTAGCTCATCATTAGTGTATAGGAAAGCAACAGATTTCTGTGTGTTAATTTTGTATCCTGCAACTTTGCTGAATTCAGATATTAGTTCTAGTAGTTTTGGAGTGGAGTCTTTAGGGTTTTTTATGTACAGTATCATATCATCTGCAAATAGTGACAATTTGACTTCTTCTTTACCAATCTGGATGCCTTGTATGTCTTTGTTTTGTCTGATTGCCGTGGCTAGGACCTCCAGTACTATGTTGAATAACAGTGGAGAGAGTGGGCACCCCTGTCTTGTTCCCGATCTTAGATGAAAAGCTTTCAGCTTCTCGCTGTTAAGTATGATGTTAGCTGTGGGTTTGTCATATATGGCCTTTATGATGTTGAGGTACTTGCCATCTATACCCATTCTGTTGAGAGTTTTAATCAAAAATGGATGCTGAATTTTGTCAAATGCTTTTTCAGCATCTATGGAGATGATCATGTGGTTTTTGTTCTTCTTTTTATTGATGTGATGGATGATGTTGATGAATTTTCGAATGTTGTACCATCCTTGCATCCCTGGGATGAATCCCACTTGATCATGGTGTATGATCCTCTTGAT